>OX376056.1:25394717-26594717 GCA_947361185.1 Charanyca ferruginea
AATTTATGGTTTTGGGAATTAGCTTTTACAAAATTTTACATAATCTTGGAATAGTTTTTTTTTTCGAAATATCGCCGTGGCCGCGCGGTCGAAACGCACACCACTTACAAAGTCACAGTATTATTATTGTCTTCAAAATGGTCTGTTTCTCTTTCTATACTAGCCGGCAGTGAAATGCCAACAACTGGTTCATTTACCCTATAATTAGAAAAAAGATACAGAGAACGATTCAATTTAGCGAATTTGCCCACCCGTGGTGTATTGTTGAAATATCGTAAATAGTACTTAGTTATATTGTTAGTACGTAGGTACAGCCACCAGCCCATCAAGCCGTACCTAATTGTCAAATTTTCCTAATATGATATGAATATGAACCTTATTCTTTTGTAATAAAGTTCAAAATCTATTAAAGAAATTTGACAGATTGTTGTGGCTTGATGTGCTCAGTGCTGACCTCAGTACCTAACCGAGTACTTAGGACGAAACAACAGGAGCATTCTCTTTGAGTTCAAAATTCTCAGCCTGTAGACGTCTTGCTCTAGAAAGATACATTTTGGCTAGTGATTGATGATTTTGGTTGAGCGATTGACTGCTGCGCAGCGTGTTGCGGGTTCGATTCCCGCCCAGGGTAAATATTTGTGTGATGGTCACTTGTGTTTTCCTTGTGTTTGGGTGTTGTTTATGTATATATGTATGCTTTTAAAAAAATATTTGTGTATGTATATCAACTGTCTGACCCATACTACAGGGTCTCTCTCAGGTTTGGGGTCAGATGGCCATGTGTGAAATGACCCCACATATTATTATATTATATTATTATTTTTAAATTGTTTTTAATACATCCCATTAAAAAAATAACGTACCACCCTGTAACGCAATCAGATACGAGTTTTACTTACTTTATTTTTTCATTGTAAGCGAATAGAATTCTGTTTTCGCCAACCAATTCTTTTCTTTGTTTACTTTGTTCTCCATTTAAAATAAATTGAATTAACATAAAATTCTTCGTTATATTTTTAAAACCGTGCGTAAGCGTAAGCGACACAAGCTCCCCGTCTGATGGCCGAAGCAAGACTAAAGCGGACAGGAGGGAAGCGTGGCGGCTCTAGTTAGAATGGGTAGAACACGAGTTAATTTAGGTATTTCCTTCGTATTATTAAAACAAACACACATTTTGAAAAAGTAAAACATTTATGCGATAGAGAACATGTAGTTTTGTTATTATTTAAAAACAGATGACCTTTCGTGAAGTATTTACGACGTAGTAAGGGTTTATTTTGTTTTTAAGAGATTACTTTGGATTTTTTTTCTATCGAGAAAACTTCAAGTGATCGTGTTTCTAACGCCTATGAAGTATAGAGTGAATCCTCTAATATCTTATATATGAATTGCATGACAAAAGGTTAAGTAATAACGATGTAACAAGGAATCAAACGAACGTAATTATTTAGCAATTACGTATCGTTCCTTCGGTACCCCCTTAAAAATAGTTAATGCATTCAGTAGAAAAATCTCATAGAGGAACAAATGTGTTAACAACGGCTATTTTTATTTGAAACCAATGCGATACGATACATGTGTTCGTATACCGGAGTTTTAACTCTTCACCGTTAAAGTTAATATTGGATTCGAAATATTGGACACAGGACACCTATCTATTTTTAACCGATCAGCTGCAGCACCACAACACTAAGTAATATATATATATATAAACTAAGTAACAACATGTTATTCATAGTCGGCTCAGATGATGAACAACATTTAATTATTTCGGTGCTCCCAACTCGAAATGATATGGAAGATAATTAAGTACAGGGATGGTAGATAAACGAATTCCAACAAGTGCTTTAGAACAATACAGGTAGCGCATTCCGACTCGCGGCCTCGTTTACAGCCGTAAGGCACAAGCAATTATGGAACGTGCAACACTTTTTACATTCTTTGTTGGGCATTATGTGTATTTTTTTTAATGAGGTGTTGGGGAAGAGGGATGGGGGGTGCACACAAGCTTTCATTCTGTCGTCGTCCTCCGGCGTGTCCGTCTGCGTCAGTTCAGTAGCTTCGAGCCCTTGGTAAGGGGTGGTCGTGCGCTCTCCCGCGATGCCGCAATACGGCCTCTTCCGATACACCCGTGTATTTTAGTGAAGTTTTAGTTTCAAAGACATTTTTGTGTTATTTGGATTATGCGTGCGTTTACGATTGGCTGGAAACCTTGATTATTGTTTTGGAAGAGGGCTCCTTTGACCTCAATTTTCTTATTAATTTCACTTTAGAGAAGTTATTTTATTGATAAAAATTTTTTGTTAGTAAATATATTTTTAAATTAAATTTGTGAGGGTTCATTGGGCAGAAAGTATTTAATTTTCTCGACATTTACTTTGTAAATAAAATTAGTTCATAGTTAATGTAAATAGCTAAAACTTGTGAGTATACTGTACTATAACATAAGTCGTGTTTAGGTTATGTTTTGCAGGTACCTGAGTTTTTTATACAACAAGGGGCGGCTTTGTTGAAACCGTTTCTATTTCGGTTGAACTCTTGGGTTCAAGTTTGTGATGTTGTGGTAGGTCAATGGGATGATTCAGCTTGTGGCCATATGTTACAACTTGAAATATGGAGTCAAGTAGTCCATATTTTTTTATAATTTAATATATCTGGCTTCCTCATTATTACCACAGATCATATAATACTAAAGTACAGATACCCAATCCCATACAAAGAAATGAGACCTCCCTAACTCTGGCAATTGCTCTGGCTATTTTCTTTCCTTCATTGCTTCAACAGATGGCAGCATCAGCGACTCACTAATTGCCAGAGACTGTATTTTTACAACGCCATCTTTCGAGTCGGCCTAGATACTAGGCGGCATCGATACTACTAGATGGCGTTTAATTATGGTAGATACTCTACAACGCACTGTGCGTTCAAGGACAAGTTTAGTAATAACAATAGGTAGGTAGGCAACAAAAGTTATCTCGAGTTGGCGAAATAGTTTTTGTAACGAAAACTTCTTTAGCCGTTGTCTGTCGATGTGTGCGTGAGGTGAATGCCGACGCCAATCGAAAATAGACCGTATGATTGGATTTTCAAGACTTTATTTTGAATGTAATGCAAAATACTTATCGAGTATTTCGAAGTTTCGACGTCGCTGCCCGCTTGAATGATGAAAGATTAAATGATATTTAAAGTTAAATACGCTAGTTTCTATTAATAATTGTATTTTGTCTTGAACAATGATTTAAATTATATTCTTAAAACAATGATTTTGCAAAAGCTGACAGTCCTGCCTGCAAGTAAAAGTATGAAGGAAAGTTTTTATTGCTGACATAATAACAATTACTTATTAGGAAACTAGCTGATGTCCGCGACTTCATCCGCGTGTATGTCAGTTAATATCGGGGTTTTAATATTTTTGCGTGAAACCCACTTTTTTAGTAAAAATAAATGTACTTACGGTCTACCTTTAATTACTCCATAAAACATCAGGTGTCTGCCAGTGAAAGTCCCGTCAAAATCGGTGCAGACGTTTTAGAGATTAGCCGGATCAAACAGACAAACAAAAAAAAAAGAAAAATGTTTTTTTTTTAATATGTAGGTACCTACCCGTATACTTTCTGCGTTTAGTAAAAAGCTTTTATTTTGTCATTACAAACAGACACTTCAATTTTATTTATTTGTATAGATGTATACTTACTAAATCTAAACAAATGAATTAAATGGAGTGTCTGTTTGTAATGTCAAAGTACCTAATAGCTTTTTATTAAATGCATATGATATCAAAAACACAATTTATAAAATATTTGTCTGCCTGTCTGTCGATCTCTCTGTCTGTCGGTTTGTTTCGGCTAATCTCTGAAACGGCTGGACCGATTTTGATGTGACTTTCACTGGCAGTTAGCTGATGTTATAAAGAGCAACTTTTATATATGTTAGAAAATCGCGCTAAAAAAATTAAAACTTAGCTGATAACCGACAATCACGCGGACAAACTCACGGGCATCAGCTAGACACGATTTTTATAATAATCTGGTAGGGTAAATACGCCAAACGTCGGCCACCCCCCAATCTTCGGCCGTCTGCACATTTTTAACTTGCATTCATTTACAAGGTAATTAAGTGGCAATTTTGCGGCTCGAATTGCATCCTTAGCTCATATTCTATACGTACGAACCGTTACTATTCGATTTCGTCACTCGTTCTTTGCACACTGAGCGTCCGTAGCGATGCCGACGTTGAAGTGTCAAATTCGTAGTAAAAGTAGCTTACTTGCTGTGAATACCCACGCTTCGGGGATTGGTATTACAACGATAAGACATTCTTTTTTATTGTTTTAAGCTTTGTTATCAATAATAAGTTAGTTTTATTATATTTTGAGATGGTTTTTTTAATGTTTTGCGTATTGGTTTAAGGGAAAAATAGGGGGCCGCCATTAGAATACCAGTTTCGGTTTAAAACCGGATTCTCGGCCGGGGCCGACTTAAAGTAAATTTAGTCTGTTTTATAAACTGCAATACTATAAATTCCTTTGGCATAATAGGAGAATTTGCAAAGCTTATCTGGTAAATAAACCTATTTTACGTTTAATCGCCAAATACCGGCCGGGGTGAAATTAGTTGAATCTCGAGAAATAAGGTTCACAAAACAGAGGCCGACTTTAGAAATATTAAATATCGTAATGTCGGCCAGCCTCGAATTCGAGCGCCACTATACAGGCTGATTACTTTTGTATTTTTTCACTGATTGTGCGGGTAGTCATTTTTAATATACCTATTTATCAAACTTATTTTCTCAAAATATAATATGTATTGTTATAATTTATAAATAAACTTATGAAAAGGTTAAGTTTTGGTGTAGAGTTCATATTAATTATAAAATTGAGTTAAATTAATTACAAAGTATTACAATATTGAAAACATGTTTATGATAGCTGGTTTGGGATACAAATAAATTGCTTTTTGGAACTTGCTACCTATTAAACCTATGTTTACTAGCTTAAAAAATCTTTAAATGATTTTTATTAACCTGCTTGGGACAAAAAGCTGCCTTTAGATAGTAAGCTCGTTTTTACTTAATACTTTTATTTTAAAGTACTACAATGACAGAACAGGGACATGCAGGGCCTTCACGGAAAGAAGGAAAATTATGCAGTTACAATCACACTAAAATAAAATAAGCTCTTGAGGCAATAAGAAATGGAATAAATCATATTATTAATACATTTTTCATTATCATTTTTTAAAACACCATATACCCGGCCGACATTTGGGGAAAACGCGACCGACAATGGGCCGTAAACGGCCGACTTTAGGGTTTTTTCGTTTTCGATGCATTTAAACCTTAATACTTTTTGCTTTTAGTAGAAAAGACAATCCTATGCCTAAAAACATAAAATAGATTTATCAACCTATCTAAAACCGCATCACAAGGTATCCTTCGTTGCAAACTGACGGAGCCAGAGCGATCCAAAGTTAGAAAATCGGTAAGGGGGCCGACGTTTAGCGTATTTACCCTAATATTACTTACTAGTAATATTACCAGATTATTATAAAAATCGTGTCAATGATTACATACTAAATGCACAAAGTTTTACTAACTTGACGAGCTTGACTCAATCAGTACTAGAAAAAAAAAAATAATAATACCAAGATTAGGTAGCTGTTAAGAAGTGTATAAAAATCAAGTGGACAATGGTTTCAATGTGTGCGTGCGTATAACGGTATAACGTTGTAGTGTGTGTGACGACTCAGATACATATACTCCGTTTACAATAAGATTAGACATATTATTCACAAACTTTTTTTACAGTCCGTTCAACCGATTTTGACTTCTATTCCGTTGGCTTAAGGATGACATTAGAGGCAAAAAAGTGGTTACAATAACAACTGTTTACTGCAGCTTCCATTTGTCATGCCACCAACGCAATAGAAGTTAAAATCGGTTGAACGGACTGTAAAAAAGGTTTGTGAATATGTCTAATCTTATTGTAAACGGAGTATAATTTTGAGCGCGTTGAAAATGTAGCGTCCTTAATGTAGGTACCTAGTTACTACGGATGAAATAGGTAGGTACATTTATTTTTAGGTACGACAGCTTAGTAGGTACTTTTTGTTAGATTGGTGAGAATTGAAGACGCTAACTCAGAAAAATGAATGGTTTTGCTAGATTCTTAATATTATGACAGCCATAAAGTACAGACGCCAGAACATCAAACCATAAGTACCAACTGTCTAAAAATTTCCCAATTGGATATGAACCTTAATATTTTGCAATAAAGTTAAAAAATTATCAATGAAATTTCACAGATTGATATAGGTAAGTACTTTGATGTGGTCTCTGTACCTACTTATTGTTCGATTGGTGCTTTGCTTAGAATAGGTCATAGGTAATTATTTTGTAGGTATTAAAGGATGAATTCTTAGCTTGGCGCCGAACG
The DNA here is from genome assembly GCA_947361185.1 of Charanyca ferruginea. Taxonomy (NCBI): domain Eukaryota; kingdom Metazoa; phylum Arthropoda; class Insecta; order Lepidoptera; family Noctuidae; genus Charanyca; species Charanyca ferruginea. The sequence goes on from OX376056.1 coordinate 25,401,151, forward strand.
GCACGCTTTTGCTTTTTTACGGTTCCGTGCCGAAAGGGTAAAACGGGGCCCTATTAGGTACTAATTAGGGTTCCGTTTTTACGCTTTGGGTATGGGTTTGGTATGAGTTCCGTGCCGAAAGGGTAAAACGGGGCCCTATTAGGTACTAATTAGGGTTCCATACCCAAAGGGTAAAAACGGAACCCTATTACTAAAACTCCACTGTCCGTTTGGCTGCCTGTCACCAGGCTGTATCTCATGAATCGTGATAGCTGGACTGTTGAAAGTTTCACAGATGATGTATTTCTATTGCCGCTATAATAACAAAGTTTCAACAACAAACAACAAAAACAAAATAAAATAAATATTTAAGGGGGTATCCCATACAACAAAATAAATATTTTAATATAGGTAGTGTCTAAAGTTTTTTATAGACAATAGTACGGAACCCTTAGTGCGCGAGTCCGACTCGCACTTGGCCAGTTTGGCAGTTTGGCACGTGGCGTATAAAAAGTTTAAAAAAATCCTTGAAACCACTAAACGTAAATGAGTACCTACCTACCGATTGTGGAGGGACTACGGGACTAATTGAGTAAAACGCCATCTATTGCAAAGACTTCTAAACAAAGTTACTATCAGATGGCTACTGTTAGCTACTTTTATCATTCTGTAAGATCGAATTGAGGTAAAATGTTTCATTTCTCTTTTTTGTTGAAAATACGTGTTTTCTGTGTGTAAATAGATAAACCAACATTAAACAATGAACTTTTGATTTTTACTTATTCTTACTTCAGCCAAAATCTGCCATTAAACACTTTTTAGTGATTGTTAATATCCGACTGGTTACATAATGCTGCCATCTATGATTTTTTTTTCATGACTAATTATAATTTGTTCGAGTTGAGACCCCATGTTATTACATACTTTTAGTAGGTACTTTTTGTTGTATTTAAGTTTCCACTATCGGAAGTGGAGTTTGATTTTTTATAAGCAAATATATTGTATACACAAGAGCTACGTATGGTATTCCGAAATACCGCTCACCGAAAGGACGGTTTTCCGATAACACTCTACTCCGACGGTTAGTTGAACGAAAAAATTATTGGCCGATGAAACGTTTCGCCGATAATATTATTCATCGACGGTTGGTAGTCCGAATGAATCCTTCGCCGATGTAACGGTTCACCGAAAACACTCGTCAACGACGATTGGTTAAACGAACGAATCTTTCGCCGATAGCACTCGTTGTAGGGGAATTCTTTTGCCAAATGGATAGTTTTTCTTTCAGCTTGACAACACCCTTAGGTCTTGTAGAAGTCATGTTAAAAATACAGGTAATAATAAAATAATACATGGAAGAGTGGCAATAGAAAAAAAAAACAAAGTTTTTATTTAACAATAAGAAAATTAATCAAAAAGGCAAATTTATATTGTTTTTTACAATAAACAATATGATTATGATTATTATGATTTCTCTATCATAATAACACACTTATCACAAAAGAGTGAAATGAATATTGAATCTTTCTTAGGAGGATTGGCCCAAATTCTATACCTGAAAAACAAGAAATAAATATGTTTTTTATATCATTAAAGAATTATAACAATTATAAGTACAAATAATAATAATAACTCACAATTTACTATAACTTCAAAAATGTATCACGTTGTGTTACTTTTATTTGTTTTTTGCTTTGTTCGCACAGTTTATTTATTTTTTTTCTATTGTCGCAGTTCTAATAGAGAAATCATAATAATCATAATCATATTGTTTATTGTAAAAAACAATATAAATTTGCCTTTTTGATTAATTTTCTTATTGTTAAATAAAAACTTTGTTTTTTTTTTCTATTGCCACTCTTCCATGTATTATTTTATTATTACCTGTATTTTTAACATGATTTCTACAAGACCTAAGGGTGTTGTCAAGCTGAAAGAAAAACTATCCATTTGGCAAAAGAATTCCCCTACAACGAGTGCTATCGGCGAAAGATTCGTTCGTTTAACCAATCGTCGTTGACGAGTGTTTTCGGTGAACCGTTACATCGGCGAAGGATTCATTCGGACTACCAACCGTCGATGAATAATATTATCGGCGAAACGTTTCATCGGCCAATAATTTTTTCGTTCAACTAACCGTCGGAGTAGAGTGTTATCGGAAAACCGTCCTTTCGGTGAGCGGTATTTCGGAATACCATACGTAGCTCTATACACGAGCTACGTATGGTATTCCGAAATACCGCTCACCGAAAGGACGGTTTTCCGATAACACTCTACTCCGACGGTTAGTTGAACGAAAAAATTATTGGCCGATGAAACGTTTCGCCGATAATATTATTCATCGACGGTTGGTAGTCCGAATGAATCCTTCGCCGATGTAACGGTTCACCGAAAACACTCGTCAACGACGATTGGTTAAACGAACGAATCTTTCGCCGATAGCACTCGTTGTAGGGGAATTCTTTTGCCAAATGGATAGTTTTTCTTTCAGCTTGACAACACCCTTAGGTCTTGTAGAAGTCATGTTAAAAATACAGGTAATAATAAAATAATACATGGAAGAGTGGCAATAGAAAAAAAAAACAAAGTTTTTATTTAACAATAAGAAAATTAATCAAAAAGGCAAATTTATATTGTTTTTTACAATAAACAATATGATTATGATTATTATGATTTCTCTATCATAATAACACACTTATCACAAAAGAGTGAAATGAATATTGAATCTTTCTTAGGAGGATTGGCCCAAATTCTATACCTGAAAAACAAGAAATAAATATGTTTTTTATATCATTAAAGAATTATAACAATTATAAGTACAAATAATAATAATAACTCACAATTTACTATAACTTCAAAAATGTATCACGTTGTGTTACTTTTATTTGTTTTTTGCTTTGTTCGCACAGTTTATTTATTTTTTTTCTATTGTCGCAGTTCTAATAGAGAAATCATAATAATCATAATCATATTGTTTATTGTAAAAAACAATATAAATTTGCCTTTTTGATTAATTTTCTTATTGTTAAATAAAAACTTTGTTTTTTTTTTCTATTGCCACTCTTCCATGTATTATTTTATTATTACCTGTATTTTTAACATGATTTCTACAAGACCTAAGGGTGTTGTCAAGCTGAAAGAAAAACTATCCATTTGGCAAAAGAATTCCCCTACAACGAGTGCTATCGGCGAAAGATTCGTTCGTTTAACCAATCGTCGTTGACGAGTGTTTTCGGTGAACCGTTACATCGGCGAAGGATTCATTCGGACTACCAACCGTCGATGAATAATATTATCGGCGAAACGTTTCATCGGCCAATAATTTTTTCGTTCAACTAACCGTCGGAGTAGAGTGTTATCGGAAAACCGTCCTTTCGGTGAGCGGTATTTCGGAATACCATACGTAGCTCTATACACGAGCTACGTATGGTATTCCGAAATACCGCTCACCGAAAGGACGGTTTTCCGATAACACTCTACTCCGACGGTTAGTTGAACGAAAAAATTATTGGCCGATGAAACGTTTCGCCGATAATATTATTCATCGACGGTTGGTAGTCCGAATGAATCCTTCGCCGATGTAACGGTTCACCGAAAACACTCGTCAACGACGATTGGTTAAACGAACGAATCTTTCGCCGATAGCACTCGTTGTAGGGGAATTCTTTTGCCAAATGGATAGTTTTTCTTTCAGCTTGACAACACCCTTAGGTCTTGTAGAAGTCATGTTAAAAATACAGGTAATAATAAAATAATACATGGAAGAGTGGCAATAGAAAAAAAAAACAAAGTTTTTATTTAACAATAAGAAAATTAATCAAAAAGGCAAATTTATATTGTTTTTTACAATAAACAATATGATTATGATTATTATGATTTCTCTATCATAATAACACACTTATCACAAAAGAGTGAAATGAATATTGAATCTTTCTTAGGAGGATTGGCCCAAATTCTATACCTGAAAAACAAGAAATAAATATGTTTTTTATATCATTAAAGAATTATAACAATTATAAGTACAAATAATAATAATAACTCACAATTTACTATAACTTCAAAAATGTATCACGTTGTGTTACTTTTATTTGTTTTTTGCTTTGTTCGCACAGTTTATTTATTTTTTTTCTATTGTCGCAGTTCTAATAGAGAAATCATAATAATCATAATCATATTGTTTATTGTAAAAAACAATATAAATTTGCCTTTTTGATTAATTTTCTTATTGTTAAATAAAAACTTTGTTTTTTTTTTCTATTGCCACTCTTCCATGTATTATTTTATTATTACCTGTATTTTTAACATGATTTCTACAAGACCTAAGGGTGTTGTCAAGCTGAAAGAAAAACTATCCATTTGGCAAAAGAATTCCCCTACAACGAGTGCTATCGGCGAAAGATTCGTTCGTTTAACCAATCGTCGTTGACGAGTGTTTTCGGTGAACCGTTACATCGGCGAAGGATTCATTCGGACTACCAACCGTCGATGAATAATATTATCGGCGAAACGTTTCATCGGCCAATAATTTTTTCGTTCAACTAACCGTCGGAGTAGAGTGTTATCGGAAAACCGTCCTTTCGGTGAGCGGTATTTCGGAATACCATACGTAGCTCTATACACGAGCTACGTATGGTATTCCGAAATACCGCTCACCGAAAGGACGGTTTTCCGATAACACTCTACTCCGACGGTTAGTTGAACGAAAAAATTATTGGCCGATGAAACGTTTCGCCGATAATATTATTCATCGACGGTTGGTAGTCCGAATGAATCCTTCGCCGATGTAACGGTTCACCGAAAACACTCGTCAACGACGATTGGTTAAACGAACGAATCTTTCGCCGATAGCACTCGTTGTAGGGGAATTCTTTTGCCAAATGGATAGTTTTTCTTTCAGCTTGACAACACCCTTAGGTCTTGTAGAAGTCATGTTAAAAATACAGGTAATAATAAAATAATACATGGAAGAGTGGCAATAGAAAAAAAAAACAAAGTTTTTATTTAACAATAAGAAAATTAATCAAAAAGGCAAATTTATATTGTTTTTTACAATAAACAATATGATTATGATTATTATGATTTCTCTATCATAATAACACACTTATCACAAAAGAGTGAAATGAATATTGAATCTTTCTTAGGAGGATTGGCCCAAATTCTATACCTGAAAAACAAGAAATAAATATGTTTTTTATATCATTAAAGAATTATAACAATTATAAGTACAAATAATAATAATAACTCACAATTTACTATAACTTCAAAAATGTATCACGTTGTGTTACTTTTATTTGTTTTTTGCTTTGTTCGCACAGTTTATTTATTTTTTTTCTATTGTCGCAGTTCTAATAGAGAAATCATAATAATCATAATCATATTGTTTATTGTAAAAAACAATATAAATTTGCCTTTTTGATTAATTTTCTTATTGTTAAATAAAAACTTTGTTTTTTTTTTCTATTGCCACTCTTCCATGTATTATTTTATTATTACCTGTATTTTTAACATGATTTCTACAAGACCTAAGGGTGTTGTCAAGCTGAAAGAAAAACTATCCATTTGGCAAAAGAATTCCCCTACAACGAGTGCTATCGGCGAAAGATTCGTTCGTTTAACCAATCGTCGTTGACGAGTGTTTTCGGTGAACCGTTACATCGGCGAAGGATTCATTCGGACTACCAACCGTCGATGAATAATATTATCGGCGAAACGTTTCATCGGCCAATAATTTTTTCGTTCAACTAACCGTCGGAGTAGAGTGTTATCGGAAAACCGTCCTTTCGGTGAGCGGTATTTCGGAATACCATACGTAGCTCTATACACAATGAGTAGATATTTATAGTTCGAAATATGTGCATAAGTAAGATACACATTACACTTGATATGTTTATATCTCTAACCGCGATTTATCGCTGTGGTTAGCACGAAGATTTCATAATTATCACGTTCCAAAGAGGTTTCTTACTTGAGTTCAATAGAGTAGAAACTATTTGACAAGTCCTTGAAGAGTTCGTACTTTGAAAAGGAATGAGCACTTTGATGACGAGTTGAACAGCAACTTAGGTCTTATAAAAGACTAAACGTGAACCTTAACTACTTAAGTAAATTAATGTTGGCCTCATATTCGAATCCTTTTTTTTATTAAAATAAAGGCCATTATCTTCTGATGTTATCTTTTGATGTCGTATCATTTTAGCTTGGTAACAAGTCTAGACTGGTAAATTGGTCGTCATACTAATTAGAATGTAAAAAAGTAGGTACCTACTTGTCCAAAGGAATGATAAAAGCTATATGATTATTTACAGCGTGAAATCTAAAAGTACTTGGACATAGTGATTGCGTGGGAGTAGTACCAGCTGGTATACAATTTTGTCGTCAATTTTATTTTAAGATCACCGAAAAAAGTTTCTCTATTTGAGAATATAAATATTATGCCTGCCTGAAGTTGGTAATGTATACCTACTTATGTGTATAACCTGTACCTATTTTTTACGACGTAATCAAATGTAACATGTTTTCTGGAATCCTTGAAATACTCTTGTAGTAGATAGGTACCTAAAATTCCTTTGTTTATAAAATTATTGACCCACACGCAGAGTATGCATTTGACATGTTTCGTTGGAACTTGCACAAACACAAAACCTCACATGCACAAACAACCAAACTAGAAACAACTATCTGTAAGCAAAACAAACGTTTATTTAGTTCAAAGTCAATATGTAGTTTGACCTCTGCGCTGACAATAGTGCCGTTAAATCTTTAATCCACTTTTGGAAAAAATGCCTTTCAAAAGTACGCTTTTGTGTCAAATATCAATGTAGGTATTCTAATATGCGGAAACGATTTCGCATGACCTCTTTTAGTTATGACGTTTTACGCGCGTACGGTTACGCACGTAGCCCACATACTTGGAGCCATTATATTCCGTCCACATATTCGCCTTCCACTGGAGTAACTAAGTGTGAACCCTAAAAATCGAGCCAGTAAATGCCTAGCACTAACCCTAAAGTGTTTACTATTCATGGCCCCGAAAACAGAAGACGATCCATCATTGGTCCTCCACTTTTCTTTTATGCCCAAATTTATTGGCCAAAAAGCAAGAAGCAGTCCCGAAAGCTCTTCAAAACAGACCTGAAACTTTTAGACTAGGGTTGTCGATTTTAGTAGAGTTTTGTAAGAGGTTTTTGTGATCTGGTTATTGGGGTGACACCTTACCCATGGGGGTTGGGTCAAGGCACCTCGGCACCTCCAACGACCACTGCGTTTCTATTCATTATTTACCTATAACGCGGTTTGTGGGACATCTTTATTTGTGAGGTCACTTTTCTTTGTTTTTTTTTTTCATGTTTGTGCGGCAGTGTTTTGAAAGAATACAATAAGCGGAAAATATCTGTAAATGCCAACCTAAGCATAGGCATGTTAGTAACTTTTACAAAGCCCGAAATAAGTACTACATAATAGGTACTTAGGTATAGTCATAAACGCCACTCACAGAACATAGTTAATATAATATGTGGGGACAATTCACACACGGCCATCTGTCCCCAAACTTGGAAGACCCTGTACTATGGGTGTCAGACAGCTGATATACATACAGAAATACATTACAACAATACCCAGACACAAGGCAAACACAAGTGCTCATCACACAATTATTTACCCTGGGCGGGAATCGAACCCGCAACACGCTGCGCAGCAGTCGATCGCTCAGCCATTGCGCCAACCGTGTCGTCAATAGTTGGTTTGCAGAACCGCAGTAATACCCGACAGAAGAATAAGCTTCTGATAATTTCCTTTATTTTATTCCTAGTAAGTTAAAAAAAAACCAAGAAACACTCCAGCTTTATAATATTATAAGTATACATTCGGTTTGACTGCCTCGTTGATCTTGTGTTAGCAAGCGCGACTGCTGAACGTGGGTTCCTGAGTTCTATTGCCAAGACGGACAAAGTGTTTTTCTATTAAGAATTTCTCAGTAACAGCCTATAGTTTAGAAGTTGACGATGTAACACCCCCGTGCATCAGAAAGCTCGTAAAGCCGTTGGTCATGCACCTGATCTCTCCCCGGGCACCAATCTATAAGATTGAGGGAAGAGATAGTGCACCTGTGTTGGCGCACACACTTGTGCACTATAATGTCTTCTGTACTTGGCTCATCTCCGTTGAGATTGCCCGATTACCGCCGTGTCCGAAATCCGGTTGGAAAAAAGTAGTAGTTTTATAAAACAATACTAAACAGAACTGCTTCTCAAACTAACTTTACTGAGGAAAAGGTCAATAAAACTAAAACATTACACTACATACCCGTAGTAACATCACACATAAACTATTAAAATTATATCATTTAATACGTTTCAAAAGCCCTAAACCCTAACAGACGGAACGACTATAATCCCTTAATAGTCCAGAGTCCATTTGATAAATAGTCCATGTTAAACTTAATGAGCAAACACAGTTTATTAATGTCCTACCATATCTTATTGGGCCTTGTGATTGCAATTTATTACTTCTATCATAGCTCGACTAGTTTCTAGCTCAAGCTAACTGTACCAAGCTACAGATTACTTGTTTACAAGCAACTTGTGATCAACATTGATTGCATAGCTGTGTTGTATGTGATCCAGAATTAATTACTTGTAGCAATTAGGGACAGTTGACCTGTAATTAATTGCTTGGTCACCTTAGTGTGGGGACTATTGGTGTACTGTGTCTGTGTCAGCAATTGCTACGGCTTGGTCAAACAGTGTCTACGCTACGTTCGTCTATTTCGTATTCGGTTCAGTCTGCTATTAGAACGATCGCAGTATGTCATTATTTATTAGAACGATCGCAGTATGTCATTATTTATTAGAACGATCGCAGTATGTCATTATTTATAGGTACACAACTACTCACTCAACGTAGTCTTACCTAGACTTTGTATTTGGAATATTTTGTACAGTACTGGAATATTTACTTCATGAGAAAATAAAAATGTTTCAACAGTTTTTCACGAACATCGGTACGCCTTTCGTAGCACACGCGTGGTACATAAATATTCAATATGTTTCACAATTTTTTCTCATTTTATAATCATATTAATACCTAGTTTTAGGTATTTTACTTGCTTTCTAACCCTTATAGCTACAAGAATTCTTACAACAGTTTTTTACCGGCTTAAAAAAAAGGAAGTTATCAATTCAATACGAATATGTATATTAGTTATTATTGTAACTGCCATTCACATAATCTAAAAGGATTGTATGTGCGTATGTTTGTCTACGCATTTCTCTGAAACTATTAACTGGATTGAGACCATTTTCATAGTAGTTTTCAAAATATGGACTTACTAGCTTTTGCCCGCGACTTCCGCGTGAATATTGATCATCGCGGATCAAGACGAAGTCGCGGGTTAAAAAGTATACCAAATAAAAATAAAATATTTTCATACCAAATTTCATTAAAATCGGTTTATTCGTTTCATCGAGAAAGCGTAACAGACAGAGTTACTTTCGCATTATAATTTTAGTAAGTATGGATACGTGTACATTTTATGGCCTGGCTTATTGAAACGATCAACGGGCGGGGTGTCAAAAGAAAATCATGTCAAAATCTTGGTCTAATCTATTTCTAGTTCTTGTGTAAGAAAAATCTGAATGGCCAAAACCAAACTGACTTCACAAACAACCAAAAAATACAAGAAAAAAATTGTGCGGAAGATGAAACACATTTGCTGATCAGGTTATTTCATGTTACCGTTTCTTGATGGATTTGAAAGATTAGAAGAAGGTTCTAAAAGTGGAAAATATAAAACCTTTTTTACAAAAAAGGCAAACGCCCTTAATATCTTAAAAGTGACAAATAAATTTAGTACAAAACACATAATTATGAGTTTAAGTCGGAAGTCGGCGGCTTTTGTTCTATTTATCACTTTTTAATATTCGTAGACGGTTAAGATTACTTTATCAAATGAGTTAAAAGAACCATGCAAAAGTTTACATGATTATTGGCATTACCACATGCAACACTGTTAGCGTTAGTACAAATAAACAAATAGGATGTTTTCATAAAGGATGTTCGTGTAAACATCCACAAACATCTTTCCTAGATTTAATGTGCGTACTTATTTATTTAGGATACTGTTTGCTATCTGAAATGTGTCGCCTTGACCTGGCTTTCATTGCAAGGAAAATTTCGATTGATATGTCAGTACATAGAATTGATAGAAATAAATAAGAGTTTTCTAAGTTAATAACCGGAGGCTTAAGTGTCAAATTGTATTTCAAAAGTTATGTTTGATTATATGTTTACCTAACTAATAGGTGGTCATATTTTGACATTACAGAATTTAGTTAGGTTCATTGCGTTTAATACAATATACAATAGTATACTCGCATTCCTATTGTGCCCTTTTAAAGTTAATTAAAAACAATATCTGAAACATAATTTATGTACCTCATCCACGTAGCTTTCATAAAAAAGTTGTAATGTAACCAATAAAAATCTTTTGTTACAATATGAAAGCGTTTCAAAACACAGAATAATATTCAAATTAACTATTTTCATCGGGACTGCTCTGTATTTCAACGAAAACGGTATAAAATAAAACGGTCGAGTTCATTTTATGCCCTATATTGAATTGGAACATTTCAGTGTTGAACAATCATTGGCAAATAGGTTTGCAATGCTAATCTGGTGCAAACAAGGTTTATATACGCTTGCTGACTTTGCGAAGGTACACACAGAGGACAGTGCTTGCATTTGAAAACGATTTTGTTTCGATTTCTATTCATCTTTGTTCGAAGTCAAATGATTGTGCCTGCGTGATTGTCAATTGTATCACTAAACATAATTTCTGGCACTCAATTATAAAGTAGTTTTTAATCAGTGGATTAATTTTTGTCAGTAATTACCTGTAACAAACAAGAAAACAAACAAATTTTACTCCTTCATAAAATTTGTGTAGGTAGAGGTTCACTGCTGATGACATTTCTTTGGACGAGGCTCTTCTTCTCGTACATTCTGTACGGTATACGGTACGTCATTCTGTCTGTTCTGTACGGTATCTGCACGGTCTGTTTAGGATTTTCTCCTATATTTTTATCACATTGAAACGGCCGCACGAAAATAGTTTCGTAGACTTCTTTTGAATTCCGCTCACGTACCTTCTATATACCCTAAACTAGTGCGTAACAATAAAACATAATTTAACACGTATTTGCACATAGGTAGCACAACAATAACCAAAACCTACCTACTAAGGAGGCAAGGCCTCATCGTCTTGCTTTACAATGTGAAGAAATACATGCGTTATTCCCTTCTGCGTCACCTTCGTGTTCAGATGACTCTTGTTTATCAAAATATTGAAAATCGATACCTACCTTCGAAGCTTCAATAGCCTCGAGTGTAACATAAATATACGCGACACAGATACTTACGCGTTTCCTAGCGTAGCTTTGACAATGTTACTTGTAGTAGTACCTACTTAAGACACACACATTTATTTTGAAGAGATGGTTCAAAGCCGCACAGTTTCAAGGTACTCTTTGCAGTAGCGACTGTCTATCTTAATGACACTAACATACAGATGATAACCCATTACTGCTATAATATTTAGCACCCACTTACTTTTGAAGTACACGCGCGGCTTAAAATAATTATACTTGAGTATGAAGTAACATAGTCGGTACTTATATTATATATGTTCTATTCAAACTAAGCTTTCAAAGCAGTAGTGTTGACGTAGGCAATAAAATATATAACTAAATAGCTACCTTCTAAATTCATATTTCTCTTAGCGAATAATTCCTTCTTACTTAATTAAATTACTGAAACAATAATTTCTCTAATTAAGACTTCTAAAAACAGTCCAATGTTGGTACTTAAAGGTTGTTTCAAGGCAAGTATAACAAAGCTATAATACCGTTCAAGTATTTATTAAAAGGAAAATGGGCGTGAAGGTCTTAACTTTTTAATTGCTGGACATAAAAGTTAATGTCCACTATTGAAGATGGTCCTCAACCTAACAAACGGTCCTTGGAGTGGATATTTCTATTTTGTTAACTTTAATTGTTTTCTTTATATCTATCGAATGGTCTTGTGTTTGATCACCATCTGAAGTACCATTGTCTCACAATGTACAGTCATGGTGATACTTCTCAGAGGGAACCTGCGCCTCTGTCTTCGCACTCCTGTGCGATTTCATAAAAGACAGACAGACCATAATTATTATTATACGCGCATGTACAACATTTTTTCCGTATGGTACAGTCAACAGCAAAAGTAGATGATCAAAATCAGAAATTCAATACAAATTACTAACACTAATTTATATAATTTATTAATATACCCTGTTCACAATAAGATTAGACATAAACACAAACCTTTTTTATATAAGAATATAAGTCAAAATCAGTTGAACGGACGGTAAAAAAGGTTTATGTAAATGTGTACCTAATCTTATTGTGAACAGGGTATAGTAATAAATTATATAAATTAGTGTTAATAAATTAGTATTGAATTTCTGATTTTGATCATCTACTTTTGCTGTTGACTGTACTAACAACAAAGATTTAAATTTTCCTAAAAAAAATCAAGAACTTCTGGATTATAACGCATTTCTTCTTCATTTAATTATTTATTTACATAGACCAATGAATTCTTTGTTATCTTCAAGTCTATTTTCAGTTCAAGCACGAAGATATTATATACAAATAATGAACGAAGGCATCCCATTGCCCGCAGGCTACAATAAGTTATTTTACATAAGTTAAAAACCTGGCCTTGGACAGGGACTAGATAAACAATGTTATTCTGTCGTCCAGTATTGAATAATTAATTTGCTTTTCAACTTAAGTTACAATTCTGAACAGGTATATCTGGGCAATATTGATTTCTATTTCAAAATAGCTGCCATTTATAGAACCCAGAATGTTGGCTACTAGAATAAAATGTAACTGTTCTGTATATTCTTAGATGACGGCATACCTCAAGTTCATTTCATGAGAGAGATTTTCACAAAATATACTGCCTATTTAACTGATAGCTTAGATCTACTAATCTATATTCTATCTATAATAAATAATCTTCATTAGTTTTGTAAAGCTATAAGAAAACCACATAATATTTAAAATCATATCAAATTTTGGAAAAATGTAGTACGTAATAAAAAGGTTTAATAGAAATCTTTTTCTTTATATCTATTCTATGATGTGAGTATATATATATATATAGAATAGATATTATCATGTAGGTATAGACATATCCGTTGAGCATGGTTTTATGATAGCCAAATAAAAGCCCTCTTTCTCTCTCCTACTTTTATTTTTGCTGTGCCCGACAGGGTCCACAATTTTCATTTTTATACCTACCATCTAAGTTCACATGTGGATGCAATAAATTTTTTGAGTATGATCAGCAACTTTAATACTCTATGTTAGTAGGTAAGTGAATTTACATTTCTAAGTAAACGTAGTAGAAGCAGAAAACTAAAACACATCCATACATTTCCTCTAGCGCAAACTTTCATAAAAGTTTCTCAGAGGCATTAACCACAATGTAGGCTAAATGACTTTAGTTTTGGGTTGGTGAGACCTAAGATCAATAAAATTTTATTGGGTCGCATAAGGTTTGCGTGACAGCCCTAAGCGTACCACAGGGTTGAAAGGGCTTATGTTCAAATAGTTTAGGGTTATGTAATAAATGTTGTCTGTGGATGCCTTCGGCACAGATCATATAATACTAAAGTACAGATACCCAATCCCATACAAAGAAATGAGACCTCCCTAACTCTGGCAATTGCTCTGGCTATTTTCTTTCCTTCATTGCTTCAACAGATGGCAGCATCAGCGACTCACTAATTGCCAGAGACTGTATTTTTACAACGCCATCTTTCGAGTCGGCCTAGATACTAGGCGGCATCGATACTACTAGATGGCGTTTAATTATGGTAGATACTCTACAACGCACTGTGCGTTCAAGGACAAGTTTAGTAATAACAATAGGTAGGTAGGCAACAAAAGTTATCTCGAGTTGGCGAAATAGTTTTTGTAACGAAAACTTCTTTAGCCGTTGTCTGTCGATGTGTGCGTGAGTTGAATGCCGACGCCAATCGAAAATAGACCGTATGATTGGATTTTCAAGACTTTATTTTGAATGTAATGCAAAATACTTATCGAGTATTTCGAAGTTTCGACGTCGCTGCCCGCTTGAATGATGAAAGATTAAATGATTTTTAAAGTTAAATACGCTAGTTTCTATTAATAATTGTATTTTGTCTTGAACAATGATTTAAATTATATTCTTGAAACAATGATTTTGCAAAAGCTGACAGTCCTGCCTGTAAGTAAAAGTATGAAGGAAAGTTTCTATTGCTGACATAATAACAATTACTTATTAGGAAACTAGCTGATGTCCGCGACTTCATCCGCGGTCAATATGTCAGTTAATATCGGGGTTTTAATATTTTTGCGTGAAACCCACTTTTTTTGTAAAAATAAATGTACTTACGGTCTACCTTTAATTACTCCATAAAACATCAGGTGTCTGCCAGTGAAAGTCCCGTCAAAATCGGTGCAGACGTTTTAGAGATTAGCCGGATCAAACAGACAAACAAAAAAAATAGAAAAATGATTTTTTTTTTAATATGTACCTACCTACCCGTATACTTTCTGCGTTTAGTAAAAAGCTTTTATTTTGTCATTACAAACAGACACTTCAATTTTATTTATTTGTATAGATGTATACTTACTAAATCTAAACAAATGAATTAAATGGAGTGTCTGTTTGTAATGTCAAAGTACCTAATAGCTTTTTATTAAATGCATATGATATCAAAAACACAATTTATAAAATATTTGTCTGCCTGTCTGTCGATCTCTCTGTCTGTCGGTTTGTTTCGGCTAATCTCTGAAACGGCTGGACCGATTTTGATGTGACTTTCACTGGCAGTTAGCTGATGTTATAAAGAGCAACTTTTATGTTAGAAAAACGCGCAAAAAAAATTAAAACTTAGCTGATAACCGACAATCACGCGGACAAAGTCACGGGCGGGGGAGTCACGGGATTACATACTAAATGCACAAAGTTTTACTAACTTGACGAGCTTGACTCAATCAGTACTAGAAAAAAAAAATAATAATACCAAGATTAGGTAGCTGTTAAGAAGTGTATAAAAATCAAGTGGACAATGGTTTCAATGTGTGCGTGCGTATAACGGTATAACGTTGTAGTGTGTGTGACGACTCAGATACATATACTCCGTTTACAATAAGATTAGGCATATTATTCACAAACCTTTTTTACAGTCCGTTCAACCGATTTTGACTTCTATTCCGTTGGCTTAAGGATGACATTAGAGGCAAAAAAGTGGTTACAATAACAACTGTTTACTGCAGCTTCCATTTGTCATGCCACCAACGCAATAGAAGTTAAAATCGGTTGAACGGACTGTAAAAAAGGTTTGTGAATATGTCTAATCTTATTGTAAACGGAGTATAATTTTGAGCGCGTTGAAAATGTAGCGTCCTTAATGTAGGTACCTAGTTACTACGGATGAAATAGGTAGGTACATTTATTTTTAGGTACGACAGCTTAGTAGGTACTTTTTGTTAGATTGGTGAGAATTGAAGACGCTAACTCAGAAAAATGAATGGTTTTGCTAGATTCTTAATATTATGACAGCCATAAAGTACAGACGCCAGAACATCAAACCATAAGTACCAACTGTCTAAAAATTTCCCAATTGGATATGAACCTTAATATTTTGCAATAAAGTTAAAAAATTATCAATGAAATTTCACAGATTGATATAGGTAACTTGTACTTTGATGTGGTCTCTGTACCTACTTATTGTTCGATTGGTGCTTTGCTTAGAATAGGTCATAGGTAATTATTTTGTAGGTATTAAAGGATGAATTCTTAGCTTGGCGCCGAACGGCACGCTTTTGCTTTTTTACGGTTCCGTGCCGAAAGGGTAAAACGGGGCCCTATTAGGTACTAATTAGGGTTCCGTTTTTACGCTTTGGGTATGGGTTTGGTATGAGTTCCGTGCCGAAAGGGTAAAACGGGGCCCTATTAGGTACTAATTAGGGTTCCATACCCAAAGGGTAAAAACGGAACCCTATTACTAAAACTCCACTGTCCGTTTGGCTGCCTGTCACCAGGCTGTATCTCATGAATCGTGATAGCTGGACTGTTGAAAGTTTCACAGATGATGTATTTCTATTGCCGCTATAATAACAAAGTTTCAACAACAAACAACAAAAACAAAATAAAATAAATATTTAAGGGGGTATCCCATACAACAAAATAAATGTTTTAATATAGGTAGTGTCTAAAGTTTTTTATAGACAATAGTACGGAACCCTTAGTGCGCGAGTCCGACTCGCAGTTGGCCAGTTTGGCAGTTTGGCACGTGGCGTATAAAAAGTAAAAAAAAATCCTTGAAACCACTAAACGTAAATGAGTACCTACCTACCGATTGTGGAGGGACTACGGGACTAATTGAGTAAAACGCCATCTATTGCAAAGACTTCTAAACAAAGTTACTATCAGATGGCTACTGTTAGCTACTTTTATCATTCTGTAAGATCGAATTGAGGTAAAATGTTTCATTTCTCTTTTTTGTTGAAAATACGTGTTTTCTGTGTGTAAATAGATAAACCAACATTAAACAATGAACTTTTGATTTTTACTTATTCTTACTTCAGCCAAAATCTGCCATTAAACACTTTTTAGTGATTGTTAATATCCGACTGGTTACATAATGCTGCCATCTATGATTTTTTTTTCATGACTAATTATAATTTGTTCGAGTTGAGACCCCATGCCTTCGGTTAGTTTTATTTCGTAATTGACGTATTGAGGATAAATGGGGAAAAAAACATTGTTGTTCATATTGTTTGCACAACTACGAGCAAAATGAATGTAATAATATCACACGTGCCTATTTTTTTTTTTTTTTTTTTTTTTATATCTGGGGACATTTTTCACACACGGCCATCTGACCCCAAACTAGGGAGACCCTGTACTATGGGTGTCAGACAGCTGATATACATACACAAATACATTTTTTTTTTTTGGAAATACATACATATATATATATGTCGCAGCAAGCGATAATTTAACGATAAAGAGGATTCAAATTGATTA
Organism: Charanyca ferruginea; assembly: GCA_947361185.1. Lineage (NCBI taxonomy): Eukaryota > Metazoa > Arthropoda > Insecta > Lepidoptera > Noctuidae > Charanyca > Charanyca ferruginea. The sequence continues at coordinate 25,418,260 of OX376056.1, forward strand.
TTGTAGTACCTACAGAAGAAATGGTAAACGCCGTGACGTCAGCTATCGGTTAAAATGGCGCCATGTGGACAGAGTCGTGTTGGAGAGTGGGGACCGTGACAAGCTCACTTTTGCTCGAGACACCAAGCAGGACACTCATCTAGTACGAAACTGTCGGTTTACCTATTTGAATTGTATTGTACGACCACATTTAATAAAGTAAGGTAGTTAGTACTGCATTGAATATTGTTATTCTACAATGAACCCGATACCACCGAACCCAAACGATGTCGGCGCTACCGCTCAGCCATACCTGACGCCGACATCAGAAGCGGGATCTGAAACCCACTCGCACACAATGTTCGAGATGCAGCTAAGGAATATGATGCAGGTGATCGAAACATCAAAACTCAATGAACTGCGGGTAAACCGGCGCATAAGGCGGTGACCTATCGCAAAAATCACATAGCATCTAACGGAACGTCGCAGGAACAATCTAAAGGTCAGAGTGTTGATTTATTAACAAGTGAAAATAACCGTTGGAAAGTTTTATTCGAAATGCAGCAACGCTAAATAATGAAATCAATTCACGGGATTAAAGCACCTAGTTCAGAATACAATAAGCTATCTTTACCTGAATTTAATCCCGAGTTTAGAGATAGTGATACTAGAGTTTAATGCAATACCCTCAATTTGTGCATTCAAAAAAAAAAACTAGCAGTTGGTTAATTATTACAATGATTACTCATTGAGGATTGATTACTCTTAAGGAATGCTGCTTCTTGGTTAGCTTAGAATACTTTACCTGGAATAACCTGGCATGTCAAGGTGTTGCTACAACTATGGCAATCTGGGCCATATGGCAAATTAATGTTCGAATAAAAGCTACGGCGATTCTTCTGCTAACTCTCAATCTCAGTTTTCAGGAAATAATGAATCGCAACGGGTCAAAGACAGCATTTTTAAGAAAGCATAATGCCGACGATGACCTGTTTCTTCTGTGGTGAGCCAGGGCACATCGCAACACGATGTCCAAAGAAGGAGGCTGACTCCGTTAAAAGTAAAGTTGAAAAACGAGCGGATAGCTGTACCATTAAGCCAGCTACTGATCTATTATCTACCGAATCTGGTGAGTCGTATTATTTTTATTTTGTTTCTGGTGCCGAATGCTCTCTTGTTAAGCAATCTGTTAGCCGTAATTTCGTAGGTAAACATACCTACATTTGCTTGTTCAGGGTATAGGTTTTGCTAAAGCAGACTGTACCTACTGAACAAATTCTTTGTGACGTATTAATTGGTGGTAATCTTTTACGATTTTTATTTCATGTGTTACCCGGTTATTGTTTGAAATATAATGTGATGATTAGCGGACTTATTTTAAAACGTAGTTTTACAATTAACGTGTCTATTTCGTGTACTAAGGGCAAGCCCTATTTAGGTTTTTGATATGATGCGTAACTAGGCCATTAAACCTTTTGGCATTAATAAGATAACAGAGCAAGCGGCAACGAATATGAAAATGAGTGTTTCAAATTTGATTTTGATTCTGATGCTGAATGTTCTTTAATCTAAGATAGTATTTCTTGCAAATTAAGATGTCGAAGAGTAAATGATGTGGTATTTTTAGTGGCTATGAAATAATAATGTTAATAGTACTTTGCAATAAATTGCTGTGCCAGGTAGTAAATAATGATTTTGCGACGGAGACATTATTTCACGACTACCTACGTTACGTATTTAGTGATATTTAATTGGGTCAAGAGATTTTTTGTAACGGTTTTCGAGTTAGTATGACCACAACTGAGTTTTCTTTGTCAAAGGACAAGATTGTAAGTGAATGTTTGCAATTCGAGTAATGATTACCTCTTACATAAAAATGATTTTAATTGCATTGACACTGATATTTCATTAGACAGAAAATGATGATAATGTGAAATCCTTGATAACATTTTACAACAAATCTAGATTCGATAGCGATAAAGTTAAACTAGTAAAATTTAATTTGGTGACTTGGTTTTGATTCAAGGTAAGGAAATAAATCAGACCTACTAAGATCTTAAATAAAAAGTACCCACCGTTCAAAATTGTAAAATTGTTTGATGGTGATCGATACGTTTTAAAGTCTTTGACCGGCAATCGTACTTACACGTACGCACATGACTATGTCCGTAAGATGCCAACCTGTGAAGTTCCAACAGAGTATGTAATAGACGATATTTCTGAGGGCGAATAAACCTCGACAGACATATTATGATGGCGCTTGTTGGCTATTTGGTCAGTCTGCATCCACAAGACGCAGTCGCAACTGCGTACGTTGTCGTTCAGAGCGTGATGAGTGGCTTGTGGTGTGGTGGGGACCTGGGTCTCGTAAGAGACTATTAGTCACATGGACGTGACTTGGGCCTTATGGCTATATTGGTCTGGATAGACCTGGGACTTTGAGAGTCTATTTTGGTGAACAGACAGTGATCTGTTAGTTGCATGGTGCAACTGGGCCACTAAAGCAAGCGTGAATCATAATGTCAATGTTGTTGAATTTAAAATTAATTTAGACTATGTTGAACTTCACAAGGTTTCTGATTATTGTGTTAACAATTGTTATGTTGGTCTTGAATGACCTGGGAGTCGTAGACTCTATATGAAGTTGTGTGTTGGTCGTATAACTTGAGGTGATGACGATATGGGTGGCATCAGTGCTACTAGCTGCTGCAGCAGCCGAGCCATTAGCGTTGTATGTGATCTTATTGTGTCGGTACTAAAATTTGGTTAATTTCGAGGCTTAGAGGAACCTTTTGTTTTTGAATTATTAAGATGATGATTATGTTCTTCTTGATAACTTATGGTCAGGTTGGCCGAGATCGCTGTGATACCTCACATTTGGTTACATTGTTTACAGGTACACACGAGGACGTGTGACGAGTCAGTATGGCCGTGTCGCAGCAAGCGATAATTTAACGATAAAGAGGATTCAAATTGATTATTGTAGTACCTACAGAAGAAATGGTAAACGCCGTGACGTCAGCTATCGGTTAAAATGGCGCCATGTGGACAGAGTCGTGTTGGAGAGTGGGGACCGTGACAAGCTCACTTTTGCTCGAGACACCAAGCAGGACACTCATCTAGTACGAAACTGTCGGTTTACCTATTTGAATTGTATTGTACGACCACATTTAATAAAGTAAGGTAGTTAGTACTGCATTGAATATTGTTATTCTACAATGAACCCGATACCACCGAACCCAAACGATGTCGGCGCTACCGCTCAGCCATACCTGACGCCGACATATATAAACAACACCCAGACACAAGGCAAACACAAGTGCTCATCACACATGTGTTTACCCTGGGCGGGAATCGAACCCGCAACACGCTGCGCAGCAGCCGATCGCTCAGCCACTGCACCAACCGTGTCGTCAAATTATATATATTATATTTATTTATTTTTTTCAATAAATTTTAGCAGTATAACAAAATATACACGACTACTAAAATATATTTACTGCTATTATGTCATTTACAACGAATTTGCGGTACCGCAAAAACTAATATGTTTATAGTCCGAGGTAATTTATAGGACCCAAACAATGTGTCATCCCTTTTTTCTGAAACCTCTTTGTAGACAACAAACTGAATCCTTCTAGGAATTTTATTATGTGTTAAATAGCCAGTTAACTGTACCATAAACTAGTACTCGCTTTTTGATTATATAATAAGAGCTTTTACTCAGTTTGACGAGACGGTCTCATTTTGACGACGTCTAGGCTAAAATGTATTTAAAATTTTAGTAAAGCATGTTGAGAGTGGCCTGAAGTTAGAATATTAAATAAGAAATTTTCGCATCCTACTTTCAGGCTAGTTTTCGCGTAGGTAGGGAAAATGCTGAAAACGCCGAGGGCTTTTAAAATTTTAGCTTGTTCAATTTTTGTTTTGGTTCATGTAATCTAGTCACTCTTAAAATAGGTCTTATTTTTTCATAGTGCCTACAAAAGTATCTTCGTAGGTAGCTACGCAGGTACTACAACACAATGGATTTGCATCTATTACAGTTTTTTTAAATTTAATTTGGAATAAATGTAATGCTATAAAAATAATAATAATACAATGTACTTTAACCACCGGTCAAGAAAAATGACACGAAATTACAATTAAAACTCGATAAATAATATCAAAAAACTCCATCATTATTTACGTTAGAGGCGAAAATTGGCCAATGAATGAACGTGTTAACTAAACAGTTTATGTAGGTACCTACGTGCTCTCGATATTAACGCGTCGTGCAAAACTGATTGCTAGTTTACGTCAGCCTCGGCAGGGCGGATATTGGGTGCGCCACCACAGTGTATCTACTTAACTACGTAAAATGATGTTTGCCTACACTGCGGAATTATCACGTCTGATTCTCTCTCTCCGTCTCGTGTCGCTGATATAATGAAGCAAGCTATTAAGCGTCTTATTAAGGGTTCCGTACAAAAAAACGGAACCCTTGTAGGATCACTCGTGCGTCTGTCTGTCCGTCCGTCTGTCATTGCCAATTTGCTCCGAATCTACTGGACCAAATCAGGTGAAATTTGTTAGGATGATGTAATCCTGTGACCCAAACAGATGTGCAAAGAAAATAAATATTTTTTTGAAAATAAGTGTCATTTTCGGGGGACAAATCAGGAAATTAAAAAAATGTTTTGCAAACCTTACTGTGAATATCAAATGAATGGGCTTATGAGGATCTCATATATATTTTTGTTATTATTGTAAAATAAATAGTTTTGATTTTATTCATGAAAGAAGTCAAAAATTGACCATTCCCTCCCATGATCTCCGAAACTACTGAGCCTAAAATTTTGAAAAAATATATAAAATAGATATAGTTTATTGCTTGTAGATTACAGAAAAACCTATAAGAATTCTATCAATTAGCATTGTACGGAACCCTCTTCACGCGAGTTCAACTCGCACTTGGCCGGTTTTTTTATATTATGTCTGCCTGCTACGGGAAGTTTTACTGTTATTGACCTATTTTCAATCATTACCCGACTACGGCAAAGCCAAAGGAGGGTTATGAGTTTGACAGGCTATGTATGTATGTATGTATGTATGTATGTATGTATGTATGTTCATCTGTACGCTCATAGCTCCTAAACTACTTATCAGAACTGAACAAATGAGGTATCGTTAGAAGCGTCTTGATCGTCCGCTGGTTATAGGCTATATGACGTATCACCGAATCCAATGTGGCGCCCTCTGGCGGACAAAGAAACCAATATTAAAAAAAAAAATGAAGACAAGCATACCGTGTTTGGTATCATTGGAAAGGGGTTCACTAGTACATTTCAAATTTATATAATATTTAGTGGTGATTTGTCACAAATTATTGTAAAAAAAGGAAAGATTACCAAATAAAGTAAGATACGCATACAGTGTTTAGTATCATTGGAAAGGGGTTCACTAGTACCTATTAAATATATAATACTTAGCTGTGACTCCAAAATGGTTTAAATAAAAATATAAAGTTTAAAAACTAAAACCCGACCACAACAAAAAGTGATCTAAAAAGTACAAAACAAGAAAATATTTCACACAGAAATCAAGACATAGGTACAAAATAGTCAAGGTAAGCCGTGGTTGCATGACTGTATCCCATATGAGTGCGATGAACATGAATATAATGCCATGCAACCACGGCTTACCTTGACTATTTTGTACCTATGTCTTGATTTCTGTGTGAAATATTTTCTTGTTTTGTACTTTTTAGATCACTTTTTGTTGTGGTCGGGTTTTATTTTGTATGACGGATACTAAAATACAGTATAAGTATTAGTACTACTGTACTATAGCGACACGCTCCGCCTCCTTCCGAAACATTGTTCCTCACCTCTTCTCGCGTGGAACGTGCTCTCGGAACTGCTTTGTAGTTCGAGCTGCTTTGTAGTCTGTAGTTCGAGCGGACCGTATGCACGCGTACACACGCACGTATTTGTACAGTCTGTTACTTAGGTAGTAGTGTAGGCAATTATATCGTTTCGTTTATATGGAGTGTCGTGGGTGTGACTAAAGTAATATGTCTGTAATTTTTTTTAAACTTTTTCTTTGTGGAAAAGATCGCCAAAAAGTGCAAATATAAAGTTTCATTGTTGCCACCTCCATTCCCAGTTTCTGTGCATCCTTATCCCTAAAAAATCTAACTTACAAGCTAAACTTCACGACATTGCCCATAAGGAAATTGATAGTTATAAATCCTTACCCAATACTTCTATAAATATATCTAGTATATTTGCCACAATTTATTACCCTGAAACATCAGTCGGTTTACCCATAAATGTCAAGTTAGAATTATTCCCTACTGCTGACATTCACGATATTTCCTATATAGATATGGAGACAGCTTCCTTTTACGTCTTCTATGTGACGTTACCCGTAGGGAAACACACAGACGATCTATTGGATTTACATAAAAGGTTCAATGAATTCGCTACAAGTTCATATTTGCGGTGACACGTAGGTGCTTTTTCTCCTTATCATTTTCTTCAGAAAAGTTTTTATGAGGATTTAATCAAATTTCAATAGATATTAGTATTATGCTTGCTTATAGGGATGAACCAAGTTTTGCCACACCCCGTTCTCTGCTTTTCACAGTCATTCCCCCCTAGTCGTGTTATTTAGGTCATTCTTAGTTATTAAGTAACGTTATAGGATTAAACAAAATCAATTTACAATAAATAAACAGTTAATCCTTTTTCTACACATTTTTCACGTACTACCATATTGACGTCGTGCCGACGTTTGACGTCTCTCTACAAAAATGTGATTTAAACCACTTTCTCTACTGAATATTATCTTTCCTACACAGATAAAAATGAGTAAGAAATCTAAAGCTTTAAGACCAATAAAGGTCATCTCAAAGATACTAAAATCCGCACCACATAATTACTCACAACCGCCAGCCGGTAATCAATATTCATTCCTTTTTTATAGGTACTTCATTGCTTAGGTACTGTTTAGAGACTCTTAGGACCAATATAATTAGCAATGAATGTGTAAAACAAAATCAATGGTATTTAATGCTCTGTTCCTAATAATGTATCGTTTTCTTAATGCCATAAACTTGGATTAATTACGCCTTGTGAGTGCTTTGTGATGACCCACAGAAGTTCCTGTGGAGGTATAAACATTTTTGTGTATGTATTTATTGTATTTTGTTGTTCAATTTCTTATTGATGATTTGAAAAAAAAATGGGACAATAATTAAGGTAATAATAGAATATCCATCCCATTAAAAAAAACCATTTACAAGTTTAATTCAAAGGGAAAGAGGGTTTTTCAATTTAAATTGTGATTTAAAGTATTTTTCAATATTATTTCCAAGCTTGGGTTTAACCTTTCTCGTTAGTGTAATTTATTAAAATATATTTTTTTAAATAATTTAGTAGCGACCTGCCCCGCTTCACCCGGGTGCAATGTAGATCAAACTATATATATAAATCTTCCTCAAGAATTACTTTATCTATTGATGACTGAAACTGCATTAAAATCCGTTGCTTAGTTTAAAAGATCTAAACGTACAGACTTCTTTTACTTGTGGAAAACATAATTATTACCTATTTAGTACGATGTTTCAAATGTCAAGTAAGTGGGTATTAATTTATCATCTTGGGTATATTGTTTAATCATTTATTACGTGTCTATACTGTTGTTTAATAGTAATCCCTATAAACCTACAATATTCAAGATATTTATTTGATCACAAGTACCATAAGATGAAGGTATGAGTAGACTTACATCATTTCTAAAGGACTTCTTATAACAGATCTTTCTCCTTTCTAATAGCCCTTGAACTCCTTTTCATCCGTGCTTGAGACAAGATAATAAATCTTCGCATGAAAAAGAAGAAAGGAGGAACAAAAATACGTCATGTATACACCAAAACACTTCGGGGGTCTCGCCGTAAGCCAAGTAAAAGGGGGTATTAACTTAATGATCCTAGCACATCCAACAGGTAGAATTATCTCGGTACACCACGCCCCAAATGTTTGAGAACTTTCCTTTACAATGTTCTAAAATCGGTCCGTTTAGAATGTGTTGAAGTAACTTCCATGCGTTGAAGGAAAGACAGAGAGCAGACAAATGTATGAGAGTCTGCTTAGTTCGGTCTTGTGTTGTTACTTGTGTGTATCAATACTAATATTTTAAATGTAAAGGTGAGTTTGTTTATTTGTTTGTTTGTGACGCTTTCACGGGTAAATTCCTGAACTGATTTTGATGTAATTTGGTACAGACTAAACTTGAACCCCAAGAAAGGACATAGGCTTTTTTATTATTCGCAATAAAAGACACTCACGTAGATAAAGTCGCGGGCAAAAGCTAGTATTTTAAACAAAGGTTACTGCACACTGCTACTGTTAAACAACTGTTATTTTCTATTGGCCTGTTCTGTCACACTTCTGGGAAAAGGCCTCCCTCCGTTCCTTCCATCTTTTTCATGCTTCATTCCTTCACGGTTACGTATTGTTCGCAAAAGCACGAATATACACAAATAACATAAGCCGCTAAATTCATTATAATCTGTAGCTATGTAGCGCAAAACTTACTATATCCACATTCAAAAATAATACCAACGCTTTTTAACCGACTTCAAAAAGGAGGAGGTTATCAATTCGAATGTTTCTATTTTTTTTTTATGTATGTTCGCATAACTCTGTCATATATAGACGGATTCGCAAAATTCTTTTTTGTTCGAAAGGGGTTTATTCCGAAATGGTTCCGTATAAATTTTACCAAAATTGATCCAGCCCTTTTTGAAAATATCAACAAAATCCCAAAAAAATACTTAAATGACGTTTTCGTTTCTTCAATATTTGGAGGACTTACAATCTCTTTTAAGTGTGTCGCCGTTTCTTAAGGGGGCACCGAGCTTCTGGCGCTAATCGATTTTAGGTATTCTATGCGCTCCGTGTATGTGTGCGCAAGGCACATATTCACGCGCCGCGCGCCGCCGCACGCGACACTCCGTGCGTCGATCGACTAGCGAGGGTGCTACAGTTTTTACGAATTATAATGCTGGCACTTCACATGGCGTATTTGGGCAAATATTCGCCTTATTTGAATAATACAAAATCGACTATATTTCAATGACTATAGGGTACATTTTGTATTATTCAAATAAGGCGAATATTTGCACAAATACGTCATGTAAAGTGCACCAATAACGATTTCAAATATCTACTTTTATTAAAAAAATATTCAAACATTTAAATACTAGTTTAATAATTACTATTTATCTTACTACTTATTAATTTAATAATTTACTGTGGGTAAGTAAGTAGGCACCTATCCTAGGTACTTTCTAGGTAAGTACCCATATAGTAATCGAATAATACTTACCTAATTACATTTTATGATAGTATAGGTATATTCTAAGTACAATAGAAACTCTAAAAAGTGAACTCAATAATGTAAAATAATAGAACAGCTAAGTATATAGGGTGAACATCTCAGTAGTCGACCCTTTATTTTCAAATTCAAAAATATTTATTCTTCAATGTAAATTCAATACTTTTTGAATGTCAAACCAGAACCTAAAAAAAAATACATAGATGACGTAGGTATTAATTTCTTCACCAAAAATTATACACAGATGACGTATTAGTTTCTTAATTTTTGGAGGATTGGCGCAATTAGTGTAGGTAGGGTATGTAGGCTCAGACCAATTAAAAGTATAGACGGAACATAGCGCTCATAAAAGTGTGGCAAGTAATATGAAGACGATTCGGTGATATTATTATGAAGACGGCCGCTCGGTCACAGTAATCTTTTCTGTGGCTCGGTAATCTGCCGCGCCGCGAGTGATTGAGAGCGCATGACGTAGTTTTGGTAAAATAAAAATTGCGAAATTATGCCGTCGCTTGTCAGTCATAAACCGCTGCAAAAAAAACACGTTTTCTAAATAAGTATAAAGGGATTACTTTTCACAAGTAGGTAACGGATTTTCTGCATAGTTTAAACAAAATCGCTTAAAAGCATTAATAACAAAAATTAAAAAAAAGTAAGTATTTAAATATTTATTTTATTTAAAAAAAAACATTGCTCCACTTTAGGAATTACTCCTGTGTCGTTTACAAACATATAAACTCACATACACAAACAGCCAGACCCGGAACAACTATCTGTAGGCCATACAAATATTTGTTCAGTGCGGGAATCGTATCCATCGCCAACCGTGTCGTCGAAAAATATATCATTAGGTACACTTACGGTGTGCGTTTCGACCGCGCGGCCACGGCGATATTTCGAAAAAGAACTATTCCAAGATTATGTACAATTTTGTAAAAGCTGATTCCCAAAACCATAAATTTGTCAAAGTTATGGTTACAAAGTTATAAGGGTTTGAACGTGGCCGCGCCATTGAAACGCAGAGAACCGCGCGGCCACGGAGATCTTTAAAACTAAGCGTAGCAGAGACCTGAAATTCAGGTAAATAACAGATAGAATTTGTAAAAAAAAATTAAAAATACAGAAAAAATCCTAGGTTTATACTTTAGGAGCTGCATGACAAAATCCCCATGGCCGCGCCATTGAAACGGTGAATAACACGTTATCGCCGATATCACGGTGAAAATGCATCGCAGACGTCTGAAATTCATTGTAAAATCTAGATTTGAATTTGTCGAAATTTGAAAAAATACATCAAAATGTCCTAGGTTTATATTTTCGGACCTGTAAGACTATAACCCCATGGCCGCGCCATTGAAACGGTGGAAAACACGTTATCGCCCATATCTCGCTGAAAAAGCCTCGCAGAGGTCTGAAGTTTTTTGTAAAACCTAGATTTGAATTTGTCGAAAATGGAACTAAGTTTTGATTATCTATCGAAAAAAGTAAGTGTTAGCGAGATCTTTTTCTGTAAACAACACCAACATGGGGTTTTTGTCTTGCAGCTCCTAAACCTAGGATTTTTTTTAATTTTTTTTTTACAAATTCAATCTGTTATTTACCTGAATTTCAGGTCTCTGCTACGCTTAGTTTTAAAGATCTCCGTGGCCGCGCGGTTCTCCGCGTTTCAATGGCTCGGCCACGTTCAAACCCTTATAACTTTTTAACCATAAATTTAACAAATTTATGGTTTTGGGAATTAGCTTTTACAAAATTTTACATAATCTTGGAATAGTTTTTTTTTTCGAAATATCGCCGTGGCCGCGCGGTCGAAACGCACACCACTTACAAAGTCACCGTATTATTATTGTCTTCAAAATGGTCTGTTTCTCTTTCTATACTAGCCGGCAGTGAAATGCCAACAACTGGTACATTTACCCTATAATTAGAAAAAAGATACAGAGAACGATTCAATTTAGCGAATTTGCCCACCTGTGGTGTATTGTTGAAATATCGTAAATAGTAGGTACTTAGTTATATTGTTAGTACGTAGGTACAGACACCAGCCCATCAAGCCGTACCTAATTGTCAAATTTTCCTAATATAATATGATATGAATATGAACCTTATTCTTTTGTAATAAAGTTCAAAATCTATTAAAGAAATTTGACAGATTGTTGTGTCTTGATGTGCTCAGTGCTGACCTCAGTACCTAACCGAGTACTTAGGACGAAACAACAGGAGCATTCTCTTTGAGTTCAAAATTCTCAGCCTGTAGACGTCTTGCTCTAGAAAGATACATTTTGGCTAGTGATCGATGATTTTGGCTGAGCGATTGACTGAGCGTGTTGCGGGTTCGATTCCCGCCCAGGGAAAATATTTGTGTGATGGTCACTTGTGTTTTCCTTGTGTTTGGGTGTTGTTTATCTATATATGCATGCTTTTAAATAAAATATTTGTGTATGTAAATCATCTGTCTGACACCCATACTACAGGGTCTCTCTCAGGTTTGGGGTCAGATGGCCATGTGTAAAATGACCCCACATATTATTATATTATATTATTATTTTTAAATTGTTTTAATGCATCCCATTATAAAAAAACGTACCACCCTGTAACGCAATCAGATACGAGTTTTACTTACTTTATTTTTTCATTGTAAGCGAATAGAATTCTGTTTTCGCCAACCAATTCTTTTCTTTGTTTACTTTGTTCTCCATTTAAAATAAATTGAATTAACATAAAATTCTTCGTTATATTTTTAAAACCGTGCGTAAGCGTAAGCGACACAAGCTCCCCGTCTGATGGCCGAAGCAAGACTAAAGCGGACAGGAGAGAAGCGTGGCGGCTCTAGTTAGAATGGGTAGAACACGAGTTAATTTAGGTATTTCCTTCGTATTATTAAAACAAATACACATTTTGAAAAAGTAAAATATATATGCGATAGAGAACATGTAGTTTTGTTATTATTTAAAAACAGATGACCTTTCGTGAAGTATTTACGACGTAGTAAGGGTTTATTTTGTTATTAAGAGATTACTTTGGATTTTTTTTCTATCAAGAAAACTTCAAGTGATCGTGTTTCTAACGCCTATGAAGTATAGAGTGAATCCTCTAATATCTTATATATGAATTGCATGACAAAAGGATAAGTAATAACGATGTAACAAGGAATCAAACGAACGCAATTATTTAGCAATTACGTATCGTTCCTTCGGTACCCCCTTAATGGATTTGGATGTTAAAGCAATACCCTAAAAATAAAAAGTTTTCCAAAAAAAAGGAAACCGCCTTCATAAACTAAAAAGTTATAAATAACTTTAGCACAGAACACACATTACTTTCGGAAATCGGTGGCATTACAAAACAACAAACACAAAGCCACCGCCACCGACTTCCGAAAGTAAAGTAATGTGTGTTCTGTGCTAAAGTTATTTATAACTTTTTAGTTTTTGAAGGCGGTTTCATTTATTTTTTTTTAACTTTTTGTAATCGCAACACGGAGTTGCAAATACGTGGGATGCCTGTCATTTAAGTCAGGATTAGATCATTCCATTGTTGTCCGTCGAATGCGTCAATGGTTAAAAGTCGTGTGTTATAGCTGTATCTATGTACATTTATATGATCGTTCAGATGAATGAATGCCTTTTCTTTCTAAGAAATCGTAAACGGAGGGTGGAGTACAAACATTTACTCTACTTTTGTAAAGTGATTTATTCTGAATGGCAAAGTCGTATTGTTAAGCTTCTTGTTTCATTCATGCTTTGCAGATTTACATTTTGGAGTCTGTTTGCGTATGAACATCATGTCGTAAACTCGTAACTTTGTAAGAAAATGTTTATATTTTCATAAAACTTGTGGCGCACAACTTAACTTGATAACAAAAAGTCTAGCTAGAAATTTGCGTCATAACGCAGAAACGAAAGCTCAAAAGGCTTTATAAATTACATATTAAATTAAGCTTTACTCAGTTGAAACGTTCCGGGAAGATTGTCAAAAGGAGCCTCTTGGTTTACCGCGAAAGCTTATTTTCTTGGTTGTTACTATGTGCCCTTGTTTATTAAATATTCCGTCTAACTTTAAACAAGTAAATAAGGTTAACGTAAAAGTTTTCAGAAAATATTTAATGAAGACCAAAATGTTGTGTAAGCGAATTTGACAAGTAGATAATTTGAGGGAACCGATGAATAATGACCGCTTTCCCTTGAAGGTAACAAATGAAAGATAGACAGCGTCATTTTATCAGTATCGATGTCTTATAAGCGGAGGAGGAAAGTCGTGCTCGTGGGAGTCGCGGGAGGCTCTATAAAAGCAGTCTCATCTGCAAAGTCCAGGGTTGAACGTATTAATTTCCAGAAACTCTTATATTTCAAAATATGAATAAATATCTGTTTGTGCTTCTTCCATAGTTCTTATTTATTTTCCCTACGGACTTCCAAACACTAAATAAGTTTTATAAAGTGCATAATGACTTCATAATTTTTTTTAGTGTTTGGAAGTCCGTTGAGTTGATCCCAATGCTATATTCATCTATAATCATATTCTTTTCTGTTCCTGAAAAAATAAATCAATTTTATTTTGTTTTCAAGTATCTTTTTGAAATCTCTAATTCAAAACCCGTTTCAAGTAGGTAGTTGTTAAACTTTTCAAAGTTAAATGCTGGCATGATATAATTTTGCAGCAACCTTTAAGTCTTCATTGGCGCCAATGGAGCGGAACATTGAAGTAAAGCTCGCTGAGCTAATTCCTCCTACTAAAGATGATATGAGATGGAATTTCCACTAAGGAATATTTTACATTGCCTTACTGTAAAGTTATGTTAACTTGGGTAAGACTCAATGTTTTAAGACATTTTTTTAGACTTAATTATTAAACTGTATTCTTTATACAAAATGAATTACGCAATTCTACTTTATTAAACAAAAAAAAAATCTAGTGTATTATTTTATGTTGATTGGCTGGATTGGAAACAAAAGAAACACAAAATGTCGTAAATCTAAGCATCCCGGATGTCAGAACAAACAATGAATACTCTTAAGTTCCGCATTTTCTGCTGGGCAATCTCCTGTAGATAATCTTTATAAAATAAATCACGCTCCTTTGGACAATTGAGACTCAGGATAATTAATATTCCATAATGAATCAAAGCAGCTTTCACGACCTTCTGTTTTGTGCATTATTTAATAGCGAACGTTTCAGCACGAGTAAATCCGACATGTAGCAAAAATTCAATTTAGATTTTAAGGGAAATTACCTTCAACGGATATCTTCCATCTGAATTGTTCCCTCAACTCAATTAGAGGTTTGAGCCAAAATTGATTTACGGCTGTTTAAAACTAGGCTCGTTTTGTTACTTAGATTATTTGGGTTTAATAGTCGTTAGATTATCTATCGGCATGCCCGCACACTGCGCTATTCGAATTATTTATTGAGCCTATTAGAGAGACTTGAAATATTCAATAGGTATGTGAGTTCCATAGAATTGTAAGGATATGTAATTTATTATGTCTGAAAATGATTGGTAATTGAAGGGAGTGGTTTAACACCGTACTATTCAGAATTGAGAATGTTTTTATTTCTTTACATACCTGCTACTTCTCTTTTGGATATCAAGCGATATGCCTCGGAATATCCCACTGGACTACTAAATTGCCTCTCGTTTGGTAACTCTAATGCTCACTTTACAGCGAAAATTTTATGAACATACAACCTAGATACAGAAAAAAGAAAGAAATATAACGTTGCCTTCAGAACTTTGAAAGAAGAAAACTTACTTAAAGATTTTCTTGACACACACCCAGCTATTTATAAAGACGACGTTTATTTTATATTTTCATTACTTATCAGATTTTTGTATCTTTTCGGCTTAGCTTTTAGAATGTGTAAATTACGATTGCAAATGATTTTTCTCTTCTTTTTGCCACTTAACCAACCTTATAAAGGATTCTTGCATTGGTACTTACTTACTTTCCACATCATTTTATTACTAGCCAGTTTATTCTGTAAAACTCCTAGTGAGAGATTTTACAGCACTGCAGACTGCCATAGTATAAAGTAATAAACCAATTACTAGATGAGTGAGAACGTGGTGTAGATTTATCTCATTACGGTGGAAGTGGCTGGCGGGATTAGAGTTTAATAATAAATTGCTATTGTTTCATATGAGGACAAAACAATGAGGTTTCATTACGTAGTTATATTAATATGAGCGTGGGTGATATAACTATGGAAAGTACCTTAGAAGGATGTTAAAATGCAGTGTGGAAGCGACATTATGAGATTGCAGCTTCCTTTAGAAAATGTGAGACAAAGCTTTTTAATTCCTTCAAAAATATCGGCTTTACAAAATGTTCAAGAAATGCATTGTCGTTTTTAAATTAAAAAATAATTTGATATGCCTATGATATCTATCTACATATACTTCGTAATTTTTAATATTTTTATACAATGTTACAATATTTACACGAAAAAATAAAAAAGGAAAACCTATAACTATTAAAACAAACGTACATATTATACCTACTTCAACAGCAATAGACAATTATTCAGGAAGTGAATATTGTCGAGTCTAATTCGGAAATGCTTCATAATTACTTTAACTAATAGAAGTGACATCAAAAGACGACCAAGATCCTCTATTATTAATTCAAGGAACCCACAGAATAGTGAACAGACAGAACCTCACTGAAAATTCAAGCCGGTACCACAGATCATATAATACTAAAGCACAGATCATATAATACTAAAGTACAGATACCCAATCCCATACAAAGAAATGAGACCTCCCTAACTCTGGCAATTGCTCTGGCTATTTTCTTTCCTTCATTGCTTCAACAGATGGCAGCATCAGCGACTCACTAATTGCCAGAGACTGTATTTTTACAACGCCATCTTTCGAGTCGGCCTAGATACTAGGCGGCATCGATACTACTAGATGGCGTTTAATTATGGTAGATACTCTACAACGCACTGTGCGTTCAAGGACAAGTTTAGTAATAACAATAGGTAGGTAGGCAACAAAAGTTATCTCGAGTTGGCGAAATAGTTTTTGTAACGAAAACTTCTTTAGCCGTTGTCTGTCGATGTGTGCGTGAGTTGAATGCCGACGCCAATCGAAAATAGACCGTATGATTGGATTTTCAAGACTTTATTTTGAATGTAATGCAAAATACTTATCGAGTATTTCGAAGTTTCGACGTCGCTGCCCGCTTGAATGATGAAAGATTAAATGATATTTAAAGTTAAATACGCTAGTTTCTATTAATAATTGTATTTTGTCTTGAACAATGATTTAAATTATATTCTTAAAACAATGATTTTGCAAAAGCTGACAGTCCTGCCTGTAAGTAAAAGTATGAAGGAAAGTTTTTATTGCTGACATAATAACAATTACTTATTAGGAAACTAGCTGATGTCCGCGACTTCATCCGCGTGTATGTCAGTTAATATCGGGGTTTTAATATTTTTGCGTGAAACCCACTTTTTTTGTAAAAATAAATGTACTTACGGTCTACCTTTAATTACTCCATAAAACATCAGGTGTCTGCCAGTGAAAGTCCCGTCAAAATCGGTGCAGACGTTTTAGAGATTAGCCGGATCAAACAGACAAACAAAAAAAAAAGAAAAATGTTTTTTTTTAATATGTAGGTACCTACCCGTATACTTTCTGCGTTTAGTAAAAAGCTTTTATTTTGTCATTACAAACAGACACTTCAATTTTATTTATTTGTATAGATGTATACTTACTAAATCTAAACAAATGAATTAAATGGAGTGTCTGTTTGTAATGTCAAAGTACCTAATAGCTTTTTATTAAATGCATATGATATCAAAAACACAATTTATAAAATATTTGTCTGCCTGTCTGTCGATCTCTCTGTCTGTCGGTTTGTTTCGGCTAATCTCTGAAACGGCTGGACCGATTTTGATGTGACTTTCACTGGCAGTTAGCTGATGTTATAAAGAGCAACTTTTATATGTGTTAGAAAAACGCGCTAAAAAAATTAAAACTTAGCTGATAACCGACAATCACGCGGACAAAGTCACGGGCATCAGCTAGACACGATTTTTATAATAATCTGGTAGGGTAAATACGCCAAACGTCGGCCACCCCCCAATCTTCGGCCGTCTGCACATTTTTAACTTGCATTCATTTACAAGGTAATTAAGTGGCAATTTTGCGGCTCGAATTGCATCCTTAGCTCATATTCTATACGTACGAACCGTTATTATTCGATTTCGTCACTCGTTCTTTGCACACTGAGCGTCCGTAGCGATGCCGACGTTGAAGTGTCAAATTCGTAGTAAAAGTAGCTTACTTGCTGTGAATACCCACGCTTCGGGGATTGGTATTACAACGATAAGACATTCTTTTTTATTGTTTTAAGCTTTGTTATCAATAATAAGTTAGTTTTATTATATTTTGAGATGGTTTTTTTAATGTTTTGCGTATTGGTTTAAGGGAAAAATAGGGGGCCGCCATTAGAATACCAGTTTCGGTTTAAAACCGGATTCTCGGCCGGGGCCGACTTAAAGTAAATTTAGTCTGTTTTATAAACTGCAATACTATAAATTCCTTTGGCATAATAGGAGAATTTGCAAAGCTTATCTGGTAAATAAACCTATTTTACGTTTAATCGCCAAATACCGGCCGGGGTGAAATTAGTTGAATCTCGAGAAATAAGGTTCACAAAACAGAGGCCGACTTTAGAAATATTAAATATCGTAATGTCGGCCAGCCTCGAATTCGAGCGCCACTATACAGGCTGATTACTTTTGTATTTTTTCACTGATTGTGCGGGTAGTCATTTTTAATATACCTATTTATCAAACTTATTTTCTCAAAATATAATATGTATTGTTATAATTTATAAATAAACTTATGTAAAGGTTAAGTTTTGGTGTAGAGTTCATATTAATTATAAAATTGAGTTAAATTAATTACAAAGTATTACAATATTGAAAACATGTTTATGATAGCTGGTTTGGGATACAAATAAATTGCTTTTTGGAACTTGCTACCTATTAAACCTATGTTTACTAGCTTAAAAAATCTTTAAATGATTTTTATTAACCTGCTTGGGACAAAAAGCTGCCTTTAGATAGTAAGCTCGTTTTTACTTAATACTTTTATTTTAAAGTACTACAATGACAGAACAGGGACATGCAGGGCCTTCACGGAAAGAAGGAAAATTATGCAGTTACAATCACACTAAAATAAAATAAGCTCTTGAGGCAATAAGAAATGGAATAAATCATATTATTAATACATTTTTCATTATCATTTTTTAAAACACCCTATACCCGGCCGACATTTGGGGAAAACGCGACCGACAATGGGCCGTAAACGGCCGACTTTAGGGTTTTTTCGTTTTCGATGCATTTAAACCTTAATACTTTTTGCTTTTAGTAGAAAAGACAATCCTATGCCTAAAAACATAAAATAGATTTATCAACCTATCTAAAACCGCATCACAAGGTATCCTTCGTTGCAAACTGACGGAGCCAGAGCGATCCAAAGTTAGAAAATCGGTAAGGGGGCCGACGTTTAGCGTATTTACCCTAATATTACTTACTAGTAATATTACCAGATTATTATAAAAATCGTGTCAATGATTACATACTAAATGCACAAAGTTTTACTAACTTGACGAGCTTGACTCAATCAGTACTAGAAAAAAAAAAATAATAATACCAAGATTAGGTAGCTGTTAAGAAGTGTATAAAAATCAAGTGGACAATGGTTTCAATGTGTGCGTGCGTATAACGGTATAACGTTGTAGTGTGTGTGACGACTCAGATACATATACTCCGTTTACAATAAGATTAGACATATTATTCACAAACCTTTTTTACAGTCCGTTCAACCGATTTTGACTTCTATTCCGTTGGCTTAAGGATGACATTAGAGGCAAAAAAGTGGTTACAATAACAACTGTTTACTGCAGCTTCCATTTGTCATGCCACCAACGCAATAGAAGTTAAAATCGGTTGAACGGACTGTAAAAAAGGTTTGTGAATATGTCTAATCTTATTGTAAACGGAGTATAATTTTGAGCGCGTTGAAAATGTAGCGTCCTTAATGTAGGTACCTAGTTACTACGGATGAAATAGGTAGGTACATTTATTTTTAGGTACGACAGCTTAGTAGGTACTTTTTGTTAGATTGGTGAGAATTGAAGACGTTAACTCAGAAAAATGAATGGTTTTGCTAGATTCTTAATATTATGACAGCCATAAAGTACAGACGCCAGAACATCAAACCATAAGTACCAACTGTCTAAAAATTTCCCAATTGGATATGAACCTTAATATTTTGCAATAAAGTTAAAAAATTATCAATGAAATTTCACAGATTGATATAGGTAAGTACTTTGATGTGGTCTCTGTACCTACTTATTGTTAGATTGGTGCTTTGCTTAGAATAGGTCATAGGTAATTATTTTGTAGGTATTAAAGGATGAATTCTTAGCTTGGCGCCGAACGGCACGCTTTTGCTTTTTTACGGTTCCGTGCCGAAAGACGGGGCCCTATTAGGTACTAATTAGGGTTCCATA
Organism: Charanyca ferruginea; assembly: GCA_947361185.1. Lineage (NCBI taxonomy): Eukaryota > Metazoa > Arthropoda > Insecta > Lepidoptera > Noctuidae > Charanyca > Charanyca ferruginea. Next base: position 25,438,158 of record OX376056.1, read on the forward strand.
CCCAAAGGGTAAAAACGGAACCCTATTACTAAAACTCCACTGTCCGTTTGGCTGCCTGTCACCAGGCTGTATCTCATGAATCGTGATAGCTGGACTGTTGAAAGTTTCACAGATGATGTATTTCTATTGCCGCTATAATAACAAAGTTTCAACAACAAACAACAAAAACAAAATAAAATAAATATTTAAGGGGGTATCCCATACAACAAAATAAATGTTTTAATATAGGCACAGATCATATAATACTAAAGTCATGGGGTCTCAACTCGAACAAATTATAATTAGTCATGAAAAAAAAATCATAGATGGCAGCATTATGTAACCAGTCGGATATTAACAATCACTAAAAAGTGTTTAATGGCAGATTTTGGCTGAAGTAAGAATAAGTAAAAATCAAAAGTTCATTGTTTAATGTTGGTTTATCTATTTACACACAGAAAACACGTATTTTCAACAAAAAAGAGAAATGAAACATTTTACCTCAATTCGATCTTACAGAATGATAAAAGTAGCTAACAGTAGCCATCTGATAGTAACTTTGTTTAGAAGTCTTTGCAATAGATGGCGTTTTACTCAATTAGTCCCGTAGTCCCTCCACAATCGGTAGGTAGGTACTCATTTACGTTTAGTGGTTTCAAGGATTTTTTTTTACTTTTTATACGCCACGTGCCAAACTGCCAAACTGGCCAACTGCGAGTCGGACTCGCGCACTAAGGGTTCCGTACTATTGTCTATAAAAAACTTTAGACACTACCTATATTAAAACATTTATTTTGTTGTATGGGATACCCCCTTAAATATTTATTTTATTTTGTTTTTGTTGTTTGTTGTTGAAACTTTGTTATTATAGCGGCAATAGAAATACATCATCTGTGAAACTTTCAACAGTCCAGCTATCACGATTCATGAGATACAGCCTGGTGACAGGCAGCCAAACGGACAGTGGAGTTTTAGTAATAGGGTTCCGTTTTTACCCTTTGGGTATGGAACCCTAATTAGTACCTAATAGGGCCCCGTTTTACCCTTTCGGCACGGAACTCATACCAAACCCATACCCAAAGCGTAAAAACGGAACCCTAATTAGTACCTAATAGGGCCCCGTTTTACCCTTTCGGCACGGAACCGTAAAAAAGCAAAAGCGTGCCGTTCGGCGCCAAGCTAAGAATTCATCCTTTAATACCTACAAAATAATTACCTATGACCTATTCTAAGCAAAGCACCAATCGAACAATAAGTAGGTACAGAGACCACATCAAAGTACAAGTTACCTATATCAATCTGTGAAATTTCATTGATAATTTTTTAACTTTATTGCAAAATATTAAGGTTCATATCCAATTGGGAAATTTTTAGACAGTTGGTACTTATGGTTTGATGTTCTGGCGTCTGTACTTTATGGCTGTCATAATATTAAGAATCTAGCAAAACCATTCATTTTTCTGAGTTAGCGTCTTCAATTCTCACCAATCTAACAAAAAGTACCTACTAAGCTGTCGTACCTAAAAATAAATGTACCTACCTATTTCATCCGTAGTAACTAGGTACCTACATTAAGGACGCTACATTTTCAACGCGCTCAAAATTATACTCCGTTTACAATAAGATTAGACATATTCACAAACCTTTTTTACAGTCCGTTCAACCGATTTTAACTTCTATTGCGTTGGTGGCATGACAAATGGAAGCTGCAGTAAACAGTTGTTATTGTAACCACTTTTTTGCCTCTAATGTCATCCTTAAGCCAACGGAATAGAAGTCAAAATCGGTTGAACGGACTGTAAAAAAGGTTTGTGAATAATATGCCTAATCTTATTGTAAACGGAGTATATGTATCTGAGTCGTCACACACACTACAACGTTATACCGTTATACGCACGCACACATTGAAACCATTGTCCACTTGATTTTTATACACTTCTTAACAGCTACCTAATCTTGGTATTATTATTTTTTTTTTCTAGTACTGATTGAGTCAAGCTCGTCAAGTTAGTAAAACTTTGTGCATTTAGTATGTAATCCCGTGACTCCCCCGCCCGTGACTTTGTCCGCGTGATTGTCGGTTATCAGCTAAGTTTTAATTTTTTTTGCGCGTTTTTCTAACATAAAAGTTGCTCTTTATAACATCAGCTAACTGCCAGTGAAAGTCACATCAAAATCGGTCCAGCCGTTTCAGAGATTAGCCGAAACAAACCGACAGACAGAGAGATCGACAGACAGGCAGACAAATATTTTATAAATTGTGTTTTTGATATCATATGCATTTAATAAAAAGCTATTAGGTACTTTGACATTACAAACAGACACTCCATTTAATTCATTTGTTTAGATTTAGTAAGTATACATCTATACAAATAAATAAAATTGAAGTGTCTGTTTGTAATGACAAAATAAAAGCTTTTTACTAAACGCAGAAAGTATACGGGTAGGTAGGTACATATTAAAAAAAAAATCATTTTTCTATTTTTTTTGTTTGTCTGTTTGATCCGGCTAATCTCTAAAACGTCTGCACCGATTTTGACGGGACTTTCACTGGCAGACACCTGATGTTTTATGGAGTAATTAAAGGTAGACCGTAAGTACATTTATTTTTACAAAAAAAGTGGGTTTCACGCAAAAATATTAAAACCCCGATATTAACTGACATATTGACCGCGGATGAAGTCGCGGACATCAGCTAGTTTCCTAATAAGTAATTGTTATTATGTCAGCAATAGAAACTTTCCTTCATACTTTTACTTACAGGCAGGACTGTCAGCTTTTGCAAAATCATTGTTTCAAGAATATAATTTAAATCATTGTTCAAGACAAAATACAATTATTAATAGAAACTAGCGTATTTAACTTTAAAAATCATTTAATCTTTCATCATTCAAGCGGGCAGCGACGTCGAAACTTCGAAATACTCGATAAGTATTTTGCATTACATTCAAAATAAAGTCTTGAAAATCCAATCATACGGTCTATTTTCGATTGGCGTCGGCATTCAACTCACGCACACATCGACAGACAACGGCTAAAGAAGTTTTCGTTACAAAAACTATTTCGCCAACTCGAGATAACTTTTGTTGCCTACCTACCTATTGTTATTACTAAACTTGTCCTTGAACGCACAGTGCGTTGTAGAGTATCTACCATAATTAAACGCCATCTAGTAGTATCGATGCCGCCTAGTATCTAGGCCGACTCGAAAGATGGCGTTGTAAAAATACAGTCTCTGGCAATTAGTGAGTCGCTGATGCTGCCATCTGTTGAAGCAATGAAGGAAAGAAAATAGCCAGAGCAATTGCCAGAGTTAGGGAGGTCTCATTTCTTTGTATGGGATTGGGTATCTGTACTTTAGTATTATATGATCTGTGCTAAAGTACAGATACCCAATCCCATACAAAGAAATGAGACCTCCCTAACTCTGGCAATTGCTCTGGCTATTTTCTTTCCTTCATTGCTTCAACAGATGGCAGCATCAGCGACTCACTAATTGCCAGAGACTGTATTTTTACAACGCCATCTTTCGAGTCGGCCTAGATACTAGGCGGCATCGATACTACTAGATGGCGTTTAATTATGGTAGATACTCTACAACGCACTGTGCGTTCAAGGACAAGTTTAGTAATAACAATAGGTAGGTAGGCAACAAAAGTTATCTCGAATTGGCGAAATAGTTTTTGTAACGAAAACTTCTTTAGCCGTTGTCTGTCGATGTGTGCGTGAGTTGAATGCCGACGCCAATCGAAAATAGACCGTATGATTGGATTTTCAAGACTTTATTTTGAATGTAATGCAAAATACTTATCGAGTATTTCGAAGTTTCGACGTCGCTGCCCGCTTGAATGATGAAAGATTAAATGATATTTAAAGTTAAATACGCTAGTTTCTATTAATAATTGTATTTTGTCTTGAACAATGATTTAAATTATATTCTTAAAACAATGATTTTGCAAAAGCTGACAGTCCTGCCTGTAAGTAAAAGTATGAAGGAAAGTTTTTATTGCTGACATAATAACAATTACTTATTAGGAAACTAGCTGATGTCCGCGACTTCATCCGCGTGTATGTCAGTTAATATCGGGGTTTTAATATTTTTGCGTGAAACCCACTTTTTTTGTAAAAATAAATGTACTTACGGTCTACCTTTAATTACTCCATAAAACATCAGGTGTCTGCCAGTGAAAGTCCCGTCAAAATCGGTGCAGACGTTTTAGAGATTAGCCGGATCAAACAGACAAACAAAAAAAAAAGAAAAATGTTTTTTTTTTAATATGTAGGTACCTACCCGTATACTTTCTGCGTTTAGTAAAAAGCTTTTATTTTGTCATTACAAACAGACACTTCAATTTTATTTATTTGTATAGATGTATACTTACTAAATCTAAAAAAATGAATTAAATGGAGTGTCTGTTTGTAATGTCAAAGTACCTAATAGCTTTTATTAAATGCATATGATATCAAAAACACAATTTATAAAATATTTGTCTGCCTGTCTGTCGATCTCTCTGTCTGTCGGTTTGTTTCGGCTAATCTCTGAAACGGCTGGACCGATTTTGATGTGACTTTCACTGGCAGTTAGCTGATGTTATAAAGAGCAACTTTTATATATGTTAGAAAAACGCGCTAAAAAAATTAAAACTTAGCTGATAACCGACAATCACGCGGACAAAGTCACGGGCATCAGCTAGACACGATTTTTATAATAATCTGGTAGGGTAAATACGCCAAACGTCGGCCACCCCCCAATCTTCGGCCGTCTGCACATTTTTAACTTGCATTCATTTACAAGGTAATTAAGTGGCAATTTTGCGGCTCGAATTGCATCCTTAGCTCATATTCTATACGTACGAACCGTTACTATTCGATTTCGTCACTCGTTCTTTGCACACTGAGCGTCCGTAGCGATGCCGACGTTGAAGTGTCAAATTCGTAGTAAAAGTAGCTTACTTGCTGTGAATACCCACGCTTCGGGGATTGGTATTACAACGATAAGACATTCTTTTTTATTGTTTTAAGCTTTGTTATCAATAATAAGTTAGTTTTATTATATTTTGAGATGGTTTTTTTAATGTTTTGCGTATTGGTTTAAGGGAAAAATAGGGGGCCGCCATTAGAATACCAGTTTCGGTTTAAAACCGGATTCTCGGCCGGGGCCGACTTAAAGTAAATTTAGTCTGTTTTATAAACTGCAATACTATAAATTCCTTTGGCATAATAGGAGAATTTGCAAAGCTTATCTGGTAAATAAACCTATTTTACGTTTAATCGCCAAATACCGGCCGGGGTGAAATTAGTTGAATCTCGAGAAATAAGGTTCACAAAACAGAGGCCGACTTTAGAAATATTAAATATCGTAATGTCGGCCAGCCTCGAATTCGAGCGCCACTATACAGGCTGATTACTTTTGTATTTTTTCACTGATTGTGCGGGTAGTCATTTTTAATATACCTATTTATCAAACTTATTTTCTCAAAATATAATATGTATTGTTATAATTTATAAATAAACTTATGAAAAGGTTAAGTTTTGGTGTAGAGTTCATATTAATTATAAAATTGAGTTAAATTAATTACAAAGTATTACAATATTGAAAACATGTTTATGATAGCTGGTTTGGGATACAAATAAATTGCTTTTTGGAACTTGCTACCTATTAAACCTATGTTTACTAGCTTAAAAAATCTTTAAATGATTTTTATTAACCTGCTTGGGACAAAAAGCTGCCTTTAGATAGTAAGCTCGTTTTTACTTAATACTTTTATTTTAAAGTACTACAATGACAGAACAGGGACATGCAGGGCCTTCACGGAAAGAAGGAAAATTATGCAGTTACAATCACACTAAAATAAAATAAGCTCTTGAGGCAATAAGAAATGGAATAAATCATATTATTAATACATTTTTCATTATCATTTTTTAAAACACCCTATACCCGGCCGACATTTGGGGAAAACGCGACCGACAATGGGCCGTAAACGGCCGACTTTAGGGTTTTTTCGTTTTCGATGCATTTAAACCTTAATACTTTTTGCTTTTAGTAGAAAAGACAATCCTATGCCTAAAAACATAAAATAGATTTATCAACCTATCTAAAACCGCATCACAAGGTATCCTTCGTTGCAAACTGACGGAGCCAGAGCGATCCAAAGTTAGAAAATCGGTAAGGGGGCCGACGTTTAGCGTATTTACCCTAATATTACTTACTAGTAATATTACCAGATTATTATAAAAATCGTGTCAATGATTACATACTAAATGCACAAAGTTTTACTAACTTGACGAGCTTGACTCAATCAGTACTAGAAAAAAAAAAAAAATAATACCAAGATTAGGTAGCTGTTAAGAAGTGTATAAAAATCAAGTGGACAATGGTTTCAATGTGTGCGTGCGTATAACGGTATAACGTTGTAGTGTGTGTGACGACTCAGATACATATACTCCGTTTACAATAAGATTAGACATATTATTCACAAACCTTTTTTACAGTCCGTTCAACCGATTTTGACTTCTATTCCGTTGGCTTAAGGATGACATTAGAGGCAAAAAAGTGGTTACAATAACAACTGTTTACTGCAGCTTCCATTTGTCATGCCACCAACGCAATAGAAGTTAAAATCGGTTGAACGGACTGTAAAAAAGGTTTGTGAATATGTCTAATCTTATTGTAAACGGAGTATAATTTTGAGCGCGTTGAAAATGTAGCGTCCTTAATGTAGGTACCTAGTTACTACGGATGAAATAGGTAGGTACATTTATTTTTAGGTACGACAGCTTAGTAGGTACTTTTTGTTAGATTGGTGAGAATTGAAGACGCTAACTCAGAAAAATGAATGGTTTTGCTAGATTCTTAATATTATGACAGCCATAAAGTACAGACGCCAGAACATCAAACCATAAGTACCAACTGTCTAAAAATTTCCCAATTGGATATGAACCTTAATATTTTGCAATAAAGTTAAAAAATTATCAATGAAATTTCACAGATTGATATAGGTAAGTACTTTGATGTGGTCTCTGTACCTACTTATTGTTCGATTGGTGCTTTGCTTAGAATAGGTCATAGGTAATTATTTTGTAGGTATTAAAGGATGAATTCTTAGCTTGGCGCCGAACGGCACGCTTTTGCTTTTTTACGGTTCCGTGCCGAAAGGGTAAAACGGGGCCCTATTAGGTACTAATTAGGGTTCCGTTTTTACGCTTTGGGTATGGGTTTGGTATGAGTTCCGTGCCGAAAGGGTAAAACGGGGCCCTATTAGGTACTAATTAGGGTTCCATACCCAAATCGTAAAAACGGAACCCTATTACTAAAACTCCACTGTCCGTTTGGCTGCCTGTCACCAGGCTGTATCTCATGAATCGTGATAGCTGGACTGTTGAAAGTTTCACAGATGATGTATTTCTATTGCCGCTATAATAACAAAGTTTCAAAAACAAACAACAAAAACAAAATAAAATAAATATTTAAGGGGGTATCCCATACAACAAAATAAATATTTTAATATAGGTAGTGTCTAAAGTTTTTTATAGACAATAGTACGGAACCCTTAGTGCGCGAGTCCGACTCGCACTTGGCCAGTTTGGCAGTTTGGCACGTGGCGTATAAAAAGTTAAAAAAAATCCTTGAAACCACTAAACGTAAATGAGTACCTACCTACCGATTGTGGAGGGACTACGGGACTAATTGAGTAAAACGCCATCTATTGCAAAGACTTCTAAACAAAGTTACTATCAGATGGCTACTGTTAGCTACTTTTATCATTCTGTAAGATCGAATTGAGGTAAAATGTTTCATTTCTCTTTTTTGTTGAAAATACGTGTTTTCTGTGTGTAAATAGATAAACCAACATTAAACAATGAACTTTTGATTTTTACTTATTCTTACTTCAGCCAAAATCTGCCATTAAACACTTTTTAGTGATTGTTAATATCCGACTGGTTACATAATGCTGCCATCTATGATTTTTTTTTCATGACTAATTATAATTTGTTCGAGTTGAGACCCCATGACTAAAGTACAGATACCCAATCCCATAGTAGTGTCTAAAGTTTTTTATAGACAATAGTACGGAACCCTTAGTGCGCGAGTCCGACTCGCACTTGGCCAGTTTGGCAGTTTGGCACGTGGCGTATAAAAAGTTTAAAAAAATCCTTGAAACCACTAAACGTAAATGAGTACCTACCTACCGATTGTGGAGGGACTACGGGACTAATTGAGTAAAACGCCATCTATTGCAAAGACTTCTAAACAAAGTTACTATCAGATGGCTACTGTTAGCTACTTTTATCATTCTGTAAGATCGAATTGAGGTAAAATGTTTCATTTCTCTTTTTTGTTGAAAATACGTGTTTTCTGTGTGTAAATAGATAAACCAACATTAAACAATGAACTTTTGATTTTTACTTATTCTTACTTCAGCCAAAATCTGCCATTAAACACTTTTTAGTGATTGTTAATATCCGACTGGTTACATAATGCTGCCATCTATGATTTTTTTTTTCATGACTAATTATAATTTGTTCGAGTTGAGACCCCATGCCGGTACGAAGCCAAGCATGTCCAAATCCTCTGGTATCGCTAATGGAATTTATTCACTTGAATATGTAAATTCCAATTACACTTATTCTGTGAAACGATGTGATAAAAAATTCAACTAGTTAAGAAAAAACATTGTTTCAAGCTAAAGTTATGCCCAGAAGAGATATTGTTTATGGAACTCAATTTTGGCTTGTAGATTTACGAGCCTTTATTACTCGTTTTCAACACTTTGTGTACAACATTTTTAGAAAACAAAGTAACAAAATTACTTTAAAGTTTCTGGGTAAACTTAAAACCAAGTATAACAAAGATTGCTTTGTTTCTCTCTAGAGTCTTAGCAGACTACCTACGTCGCTATCTCACAGGCGGGTGATACAGAGAAGTTCCCATTAATAATGTCAGCTAGTGTATGGACAATTAATAAATTAAACGTCCCTCTATAAAGGCAGATTCACATTCGGGCGTGATAATTAAATCTCGCAGTAATTGAGCGGGGATCGATGCCAGCACCCATCCTTCATGAACATACTTCAGTGCCACCCGCACGTGGGTCTCTTGCTTTACCCAATATAAACAAAAGGCAGTGTGAAGTTATTACCAAAACTTGATCACAGAAATCCTCCCACTTCAGTACATTATTAGAAACGTTAATACGATGTCATCTTTTCTAATTAATTATAAAACTGTCATATCTTTAGATAAGAACCTTTTTGGCCCGTTTTTAAGTACGTTCTTAATTAAACCTTATTGCTTATACAATTAAAATTAAATCATTTTGCTTAATTGGAATCTTATCTTACGCAAATTAAGTTTAATGACTATTATAAATATTCTGATAAAAGAATCGTGCTGTTTTTTTTAAAATGAGCGAACGTCAATTTTGTCGTTAGAGTTAATAAAGTAGGTATGGTGACTAGTGTGCTAGGATTCAATTTTCACCCCATCCATTTTTTACCGAATTCTGAAAATCCAGTTCGTTTATTTATGTTTCTTTCATAAGAATATAAGTATTATAGAGGACGGGATGTCTATATACGACAAATGAGACGCGATAAACTGTTAGAACTCTATATTATGATAATATGATAATTAAAGGAGAAATACCGTGCCTGACGGCGGGTGGCCTGACAGTCCCTGTCGTACTACAAAAACTATATTCTAAATCATTCAAATATAATCGAATCACCTATCTTTCTAGAAGTATCCAGAGTGTTCTAACTATAGACCAAATAGTTGTGGCATTACTACATAAAGTCTCTCTAACATAAAACCTCTCTACAGTATTCAGCTCTATCTTAGCTTAAACTAGCTATTCTTGCCCATGAGATTTTTTTATGAAATTTAATTTACGGCGGAGCTCATCTCTTTTGCAATTTCATTTTCATCCCACCATCTCGGAAAGAGTATTTTTAATCTTCAATATCTGAGTGGAAAAGCCGTTTTTATTCTCTAGAGGATAAAGTAAATTTATCTTCAATATCTGAGTGGAAAAGCCGTTTTTATTCTCTAGAGGATAAAGTAAATTGAATTTAGAACATCGTGTGCACTAAGTTTGTGAATTAAAAAAAAACATTAAACCTATTTACTGCTACCTCTATGGTGCCGAATATATCATACAACTTTTTTTTAATTTGTTAAAAACTCAGACTTTGTAAACGTTTTTTTTTTTGCATTTAGTCATTTCCTCGCTGAGGTGGAATGAAAAGTTACGTGTTGCACTCGAGTGCAAAGATTTTTCACCTCGTGCTCTTTTGATTCCCTCGCTAACGCTCAGGATTCTAATTTTGAATCACTCGCTGCGCTCGTGATTCAATTTTAGAATCCTTCGCTTGCTCGGTCATCAAAATTGAACACGCGGTTAAAAAGCAACTTTGCACTCTTGTATAACAAATAACTATTCTTTTTTCATTTTTACCATGGTGTATACATATTTTTTTGTGCAATAACTTTCAATTAATAAGCATTGCGCCGAGGACTAACTTTTTTTTGTGATTGATGCCACAGTATAAAAAATGGTTCTGCGAAGTTACAAGTAATTTCACTAACCATTGTGTGAGGATTTTTCTTAATTTTCCGCTAGAGCCTTGGGTTGAATAATAACGCTCTTTTAATGGGCCTTTCCTGGTTCTTTATTTCGAGAGTGAAGTGTTTCTGCGAGTGAGTCAATGGGATTTTCGCGAATGGAATTTTAAACAGAATTTTCAACTCATTAGCAATCCAAACGTGAGTGAATAGTGGGAAAGTAATGAGATTTATTTATAAGATACTTGTTCCATAGTAACACGTCTCGTTCAAGAACATAAAGTAGGTAGTTTCCTATTTCCAAAATTTAAACTTGTCTAGCTGCGAGCTAGTTGACGCTGTATGAAGGTGATAGGGGAGAATAGGAAACAGTGGGTGGCGGTGGGAGACTCAGTTCACTTTGACTTCCGTGCCTACTTCCGATGTGGCAGTGTTGTGTACCCTAAATGTGCGCACTTACTCTCAACAATATCTAACGCCACTGACTTTGGACAGGGGTTAACAACCCTTTGTAGGTATTTCCATACAATTATTATCATCATTTTCGTCCTAGCCGATTCAGATTTTTGTGATATTTAGGCAGAATTTTGTGAAAACCCTTTGACATCACGTCACATAAATTAACCACTTAAAACTTCTACTTTATAATTAACTTTCACAGTTTCATTACCTATATGAAATTTTAATTAGGTATTCGCGAAATAAACATAAAATGAAATAATGAGTTACGGCTTCGTCAATTAAACACATAACTTAAGGAAAGTGTCTACTGAAAGATTTGTCCATATTGTTTGTTTTCCATAATTATATTTTACACATACAATTCTGCGAATTTATTTTTTTACTTTGACTGAGGTCATTTGTAGTTTAAATTATGAATTATAAAAAATCAGCTACTGTTCCATACATTTTATCTTGTAGTATTGAACTTGCATAAAGAACAGCAAATAACACTGCGTGATCTATAATCATGTGCTGAATCCAATCTTAGAGTTTGCCCTTTTATATTAAAGAGTTCCTTTTACCCAGTATAACTTGAAAGTATATTATACATACCTGCTAGTATAGTAATATAGGTACTGTTAAATGAAAATATTACTGCTGCATTTTATTTGTAACATTTCAATTCGTGGACGACATCCATTCAATATTTATTTATATTGAAATGTCCTAAAATTAAAACGGCACTGAAATGTTCCGACGCCAACTGCAATATGAATGCTTTATAATGATTTTCAGTAGCTTCAAAATCAAATTAAATTTCTCTACATTGTTCAACCTGAAATTATATTTCTAGATGTCGTACACGAACCTGCATTTTATCCGTTTTCATTTTAATTTTTTCACGTTTTCGTTGATAATATCTTCCGTTCGTTGTTATAATGGGTTTTTGTTTCCTATAATTTTGCACATAAATATAATAATATAAAGAATGTAACATGTTCTGACAAAAAAAAAAATAAGATCTTTGTAAAAAACCTAGGTATGATGGAGTAGGTACCATAAAGTATATTAATCACTTTCCGAAAAAACAAAAGAAAATTTCTTTTAAACCGACTTCAAAAAGGAGGAGGTTATCAATTCGAATGTTTGTATTTTTTTTTTTTTTTATGTATGTTCGGGCATAACTCTGTCATATATAGACGGACTAGCTTTTGCCCGCGACTTCGTCCGCGTATATGTCGGTTATCGCGGACGCAGACGAAGTCGAATAAAAAGTAGCCTATGTCCTTTGTTGGGGTTCACACTTACCCTGTACCAAATTTCACACAAATCGGTTCAGTAGTTTAGGCGTGAAGAAAAGACAGACAGACAGACAGACAGAGTTACTTTCGCATTTATAATATTAGTTAGGATTAGCATATTTTTTTGTTGGAAAGGGGTTTATTCCGAAATGGTCCCATATAAATTTTACCAAAATTGATCTAGTCATTTTTGAGAAAATCAACAAATTCCCAAAAAAAAAAGACGACGTTTTAGTTTCTTCAATCTTTGGAGGATTTACAATCTCTTTTAAGTGTGTCGCTGTTTTTTAATAGATTTGAATGTTAAGGCAACACTAAAAAGCGTAAAATAAAAAGTTTTTTCAAAAAAAAGAAAACCGCCTTCAAAAACTAAAAAGTGATAAATAAGTTTAGCACAGAACACACATTACTTTACTTTCGGAAGTCGGTGGCAATACAAAACAACAAACTCAAAGCCACCGCCACCGACTTCCGAAAGTAAAGTAATGTGTGTTCTGTGCTAAAGTTAGTTATCACTTTTTAGTTTCTGAAGGCGGTTTTCTTTTTTTTGAAAAAACTTTTTTCCGTCTAGACTTTTCATATAAGGTATTCCTTGCCCGAAGCCACCTAAGTTTATCTTCCCAACTCAAGCTAGATCAAATAAGGCAAAAAAGCCTTAAATACCTACATTGCTAACGGTCTTCGTAGATTCAATATTAAGCATTCCGTTCACTACGTCTGACCATACCTGGATATTTCGGCGAGGACAGAATTCCCTACGTGCAAATTTTGCATAGCACCATCCACTTACGTCACTCGGGCTTGTCTAGAAAACTTTTTCTTTACTCGTCTCTTTTTGTCGTTTCTTTTTCGTTACAAGACAGAGTTAAATGGTTAATAATGGTGTAATGAGCTCAAACCTATTTAATACTTAGCTTGAAGTGGACACAAGGAGAATAAAAAGATTTCTTGAGCTTCTAACTCGAGAAGTGGATACGCTGAAGTACATAATTATTATGTGTGCTTCATCTCACTTTATTTTAGTTTCTATTAAGGCGAATACACTTCGTTCTTGTGTTTATTTGGTAACACTTGTGCTACATAACACTATTCACTTTCACTAACACAAAACACTAACTCGAACGGTTTTGTTCTTTTTAGTCTTCTCACTATGTCCGTGTGGTCTAAAAGCTGGATCGCCTCGACGTTCACATGCTGATGAAGTCTCTGTTCGTGAGCTTCTGCAAATTTTTGTATCACTTTTTCGATGAACTCAACTTTTAGGTCCCGATGGAGGTCATCATTTCGTATGTACCAGGGTGCATTTACAATTTCCCGTAGTACCTTGTTCTGGAATCGTTGGATGATTAATTTATTGGTCTGTTTGGTGCAGCCCCACAGCTGAATACCATAAGTCCAAACTGGCATCAGGACTTGTCTGTATAGCAACAATTTGTTTTGCACGGACAGCACGGAGTTTCTTCCAAGCAGCCAATACATTCTTTTAAACCGTAGGTCGAGTTCATCTTTTTTCTTCTTGACGTGGGCTTTCCATCGTAGCTTTGCATCAAGGGTCATACCGAGATACTTGGCTGTATTCTCGTAAGGGATTTGTTTGCCATTAATATAAACTGGAAAATGCTGTTGCTTTTGGTTTGTAAAGTCTATGTGTACAGATTTGGATTCATTTAATTTAATCCTCCATTTTTTGGTCCAGTCATAAACTTGATTAATAGCCATTTGAACCTTTTCTACTGCTTCTTCGTGGCTGTTTCCAACGGCCATTATGGCTGTATCATCAGCAAAGGTTCCAATGGTATTGTGTTCTGATTCAGGAATATCGCAAGTGTATAGTAGGTACAGGACCGGACCTAACACACTTCCTTGCGGTACGCCAGCTTTTATTTGTTTTAGTTCTGAATAAGCGTCTTCTTGTCTTATTCTAAATACTCTGTTTAGAATGTAAGATTCTAATATATCTGCAAACTGTTTCGGTAGGAGTCTCTTCAGTTTATGTATAAGGCCTTCATGCCATACTTTGTCAAACGCTTGAGCTACGTCTAGAAAAACAGTAGAACAAACTTTCTTGTTTTCTAACGCTTTTTCTATTACGTTCGTGATTCTGTGCACTTGATCGATCGTTGAGTGTTGTTCTCGAAAACCAAACTGGTGCTCTGGTATAATATTCCTATTTTCCATTATTGGTTTAAGCCGTTTCAGTAGCAGCTTTTCGAAAAGTTTTGACATAATTGGTAGTAAAGAAATCGGTCTGTATGATGTCGTTTCGTGAGCCGGTTTCCCAGGTTTTGCTATCATTATTACTTCAGCAAATTTCCATAAATCTGGTACATATTTAAGCCTCAGTGCGGCATTAATAAGAGTTGTTAACTTAACCAGACCATTTCTTGGTAAGTTATGAAGTATTTCCCCTGTTATTAAGTCGTAACCTGGTGATTTTCGTGGGCTTATCTTATGTTTTATTTCTCGTAAGACTTCGTTCGGTGTTACTAGTTTGATTCCATCTGCATGATCTGGCATCACTATATTACTCAGGGTGCGGTCTTCAATGATGTCCCCCTCGTTTGGTTGAAATATATTTTCTAGGTGCTCTGCAAACCTCACAGCTTTTTGCTCATTAGTAAGTGCCCATTGTCCGTTTTCACATTTGATGGGAGGGATTTGGGCTATCGGCCTCTTTAAATGTTTAGTAGCCTTCCAAAGGGAGTAGTCCGTCCTTCGGTCGTTACTTAGTTTCAGAAGGTAGGATTTGGTTGAGTCGTCTTTATAGTCCTGGATTAGTCTTCTTAATTTTTTTGTAAGTTTGTTTAATTTTCGTTTGTCATCAGGACACCTAGATTGATGCCACGTTTTTCTTTGTCTTCTTTTCTCCACGATGAGCTGCTTGATTCTGAGGGGGTAAATATTTCCCTTCGTCCTTTTGTTGAACTCAGGTGTATTTTCCCACGCTGCTTGCTGAATGTGCATTACGAACTTTTCAACTTCGATGTTTAGATGTTCGGGGGTTTTTAATGGAGCTTTAAGGTCTATTTGATCATTTAATCTGGCTTTAAAGCTCTCCCAGTCCGTACACTTATTGACAAGAGTGAGTCTGTTTTCTTTGTTAAAAGTACTCTCGCTAATTTCTAAGTAAATTGCAGAGTGATCTGAGTTCAAGTCATAGCTTTGTTCCGACTTTGTATAGCTAGTTGATAGACCCTTGGTTACGAAAAAATCGATTAAGTCCGGTATTTTATTTGGATCTGTTGGCCAATAGGTGGGCTTGCCAGTAGATATAACATCACATTTTAGCTCTTTTATGGCACTCAGTAGTTCTTTGCCTTTAGTAGTAGTGAGTCTGGAACCCCAATACGTATTCTTAGCATTAAAGTCACCGCCTAAGATAAATCTATTACCAAGGTGGGCCAGAAAACACATATAGTGGTCTTTTTTTATCATGTACCGTGGTGGACAGTAGATGGCACACACTGTTAAGGGGTATTTTTTGGTTTGTAGACAAATTGCCACTGCTTGAATATCTTTCTCTTCGTATTTAACAATTTCATAGTGCTGCAGGTTTTCTTTAACAATAACGGCACTTCCGCCTCTTGCAGTATTGTCTGGGTGTAGTGCATGGTATACTTTGTATCCTTTAAACTTAATATGACATTGCTTTGTGAAGTGCGTTTCTGATATCAGGCACACATCAATTTTTTCTATTTCTAGAACTACTTGTAACTCATTCTGATGTTTTTGTAACCCATTTGAGTTCCACGCCATAAGTTTGAGTGTATTATTCATTTTTTTTGTTTGAGTGCCATTGGACACATTCTTAGTAAAGACAAAATAACAGTTTAGGTTTTAATTAAATTACTTATTAGTCTATATACAAGGCTAGATTGTAATAAGATTAGGGTCCATCCTTTTGATGAACACTAGGATAAGGGAAAAAAAAAAAAAAAAAAACTTTATTTTAGAACACTTATTCGTTCGCTAATTTACATAGTTTATACACAGTTTACATGGAAATGTTTATTTTGTAATATTTAATTCCAATTATTATAATATCAAGAATGATGAGGTTTTACGAGGTTTTCTGAAAAATATGGTGAATTTCGTTACAATTCCATTTATTTTATACGCGAAGTTCATTTGGGGCGTAATAATGTATTCTCCATTTTCGAATAAAAAGATTGTGCACTGAAACACATCAGTGTGTTTCAGGAAACGTCTGTTCTGTTGGTTAAGTATACCTAAAGTAATAAAAGGTCAATACTGCCTGTATTGACAACGTAAAGTATTCGGCCTATAAATTGTTTCATTTTGTATCGTGCCTATGTTGCATTCCTTTTCATTCTTCCATGATCATATTTCACGAGCTACCGTTCGTCATCGTATAGGAATCGTTCGTAATGTAAACGATTTAGGGGAGTCGGTACGATTGTTGTTTTTTTACGGGTACTCAACGACTGAAGGTTGGACCAAACCAAACTTTTGCCATTCAAATGAAATGAAAAATTCACTTTTATTGCCCTTGCCTGATTGATTATTCATATAATGTGTGCGTTACCCCAGCAAAATAATGTCGAAAATAGTAATTTAAATGTTACAGGCAATTAGTTCTCCAGCTTCTGTAATTGTTGCGTACATTTTTAAATTTGTTGCACATATAGATTTTGAGTTATTCCACAAAAACATTTCCTGCTGGGGTAACGTTACCGCAGCCAGACATTTTCTTTTATAATGGGAATATTGAAATAAATATTAGCCATATAATTAGTAGTCTAGACGAGGTAAATGTTGCAACTTATTTTGTATTTGTTCTTCCTTCGACTGCGATGTTATCCAAGATTTTGCTGGAGTAACGTTTGTGATTTTGCTGGATCTCTGCAGCGGATAAGCAGATTCTTATCATCTTTTTTACATGACTTCTTAAGAATTAGTTTGAATTAGTTGGGTAGTAAAAAAACAAAATTAATGCACCATTCAAAGGTTAATTAATTAAATATAAAAACACTTCAATAGGTCCTAACACTTTGAATAAGATCTCGAAAGACTTACTTTAAACGTTGTTTTGTAGCTTGTATCTGTCTTCAAATGTATGTGAAGTTTCATCAGTATCCTGTTAGTAATAAACAAATTATGATGAAATTCAGTTCTCCACTTTGACGGTCATAATGCGCGCTTAGTTATTTGGCCTCCGATAACCCTGTGTGTGAATATATAAACTAAATGATATATCAATAATTAGTTACTTAGTTCAGTTATATTCCTGTAAAATTTCAGCGTAGTACATACAATAATTAACGAGATAATAAAATAAAAGCCATTAGGAAGCACAACACCGTTATAACCCGACTATATTAAGGTGGTTACAAAAAAGCGACCGCGCAGTACATTATGCTACCTTCTAAAATGTTTAGTATAATACACCTTACAAGTTCGGTACAGACGCGTACACTGTTCAATATTCGAAGTGATTTTGAAATAATTTAAGTCATTTTTAGAATATAACTATCCGTATTTAGCTAGGAAAAACTATTGTGATATTTGAAATTAGACTATAAAACAGTGGGGCTTACTGTAAGCACTTTACTACTTACATTGTGATGTTAAATTATATTACCATCACTTTGTGATTTTTAAACGATATATGTAAGTATTAGTAGGCATAATGTGAACTTAAAACATTTATTCTATATCTGTTATTTTCTGCGATGGTTTTAAATCTTAATTTATATTTTAAAAGTGAAGATTTGTATTACTAAAGACAAAGTGTAAAGTAAAATTTAAAAAGTAATGGAAAATGCCATAAGAACAGTATAGCTACCTGTGATTGTTTTAAAGTTTTATCAATATTTTGAAAGTTTTATTGAAATGATTATTTTACCTGTAAATAAAATTTAATAACACAAATTCAAAACACTTGTGTACACATCCGTACTAAACTTGTAAACCTATCCTACATATTTAAGAAGGTAGCATAATGTACTGCGCTGTCGCTTTTTTGTAACCACCTTAATATGGTCGGGTTATCACGGTGTTGCGCTTCCTAATGGCTTTTATTTTATTATCTCGTTAATTATTGTATGTACTGCGCTGAACATTTACAGGAATATAACTGAACTAAGTAACTAATTATTGATATATCATTTAGTTTATATTTTCACATACAGGGTTATCGGAGGCCAAATAACTAAGCGCGCATTATGACCGTCAAAGTGGAGAACTGAATTTCATCATAATTTGTTTATTACTAACAGGATACTAATGAAACTTCACATACATTTGAAGACAGATACAAGCTACAAAACAACGTTTAAAGTAAGTATTTCGAGCTCTTATTCAAAGTGTTAGGAGCTATTGAAGTGTTTTTATATTTAATTAATTAACCTTTGAATGGTGCATTAATTTTGTTTTTTTATTACCCAACTAATTCAAACTGATTCTTAAGAAATCATGTAAAAAAGATGATAAGAATCTGCTTATCTGTTTCAGAGATAAAGCAAAACCACAAACGTTACTCCAGCAAAATCTTGGATAACATCGCAGTCGAAGGAAAAACAAATACAAAATAAGTTGCAACATTTACCTCGTCTAGACTACTAATTATATGGCTAATATTTATTTCAATATTCCCATTATAAAAGAAAATGTCTGGCTGCGGTAACGTTACCCCAGCAGGAAATGTTTTTGTGGAATAACTCAAAATCTATATGTGCAACAAATTTAAAAATGTACGCAACAATTACAGAAGCTGGAGAACTAATTGCCTGTAACATTTAAATTACTATTTTCGACATTATTTTGCTGGGGTAACGCACACCATATAATAGGGTATTTTACTCTATACGAGAAAAAATCTATAAATATGTTATTAAGACAGTTTAGGCATAAAACAGTTGGAAAATGTAAGTTTTAGTTCATAAAATAACAAAACAAATTTTTAAATTCAATTCATATTTTTCAGTATTTTTAATCTGTTATAAAACACCGTGAAATAGTAGCGGCCATATTGTTACGCCGTACGGCTGTGTAAACAAAAAATTGACAACTGTCAGTCAACCGATTGGCGTAATATAGGCTTTGTACTTTTATTATTTTCGTAACCAACGTAATTTTTTCATTATTACACCTATTACAATATATACTTTTAAATCTTTTTAAATGATATACAATTATCATATATAAGCTTATTTGATACAAAACGAACTGACGTCATTTACGCTGAGCAATTATGGCGTCCAGTAACAGGCGTTTTCGTCAAACTACGCGCGAAATTTGAAAATTGAAAATTTAGATGCATTTTTATGGCACTTATCGATTGAATAAAAATTTTGTATTTTTTTTGGTGTCATATTAGCACTACAGAATTTCATTGAGACACTTATCAAAAATGGGTGTAATACCCTATTATGCAAGGGTATTAGTCGAAGCTTTTAGATATGAATTTTAGGGAGGGCAGTCATATTATTACCATTTGAGCTTTATGATAAAAAGCAATAGGGCTACACTGAAGTATTGAATGTTTTGTTAAATTTGACATAAAATAAAATAGTGTACATATCAGAACCGCAACAGATCTATACCACGATAAATACAAACCTCTGAGACATTGTGACATACTCGAGCAGAAAATCCGATAACGTCAACTTTTCAGTCGTGGCGTAAGTACGTATACGATTATACACGGAATAAAGCAGTAACTGGCTTTTGAACTTTTTCCTCCCCAGAGAAAGGGTTCGGGGACAAAATGTTTGCGGTTCACTTTTGGCTTATTTTGTTGAGTAAACTCTATAAATGACTGAATATTTTTAGATGCAAATACTTGTTCTGTGGGATTTGACGGTTTAAAAGCTTCGATGAAAAAATAAGTTTATTTTTTCCGCACTATTTTGATTAATCACAATTGTTCTGTTCACAATGTGTTCGTTCCTGTTATTTAGTCCTATTATTTGATAAATTAATGAGTTAAATAAATAGTTTAGATCTTGGAATAAAATGAAACACCGGTTGTACAGAAACATCTAACGGAAGACGACTTTATTTCAGTTAAGCACAGATATAGAAAACAAGACACTTGACCACAGATAAAATATATATGGTTTGCAATTAACTAATTTTAACATCCTCCCTTTAAGTGCAAACCCATGCCTCTTGAACATCTTTGAATCTTCTTCTGCGAAGTGGATTTTGTTAAGATGTCAGCCACCATACTCTCAGTACCAACATAATTAACTTCCACCTCGTTCTTGGCAATTTTCTCACGAAGAAAATGATATCTGATGTCTATATGTTTGCTGCGGGCACAGTAGGATTCTGTACCTGCAAATTTGATGGCACTTTGATTATCACAGAATATAACAGTGGGTGAAGTTCCTGTGTCACAGTGCAACTCTGATTCCAAATATCTAAGCCACATAGCTTCTTGTGTAGCGGTTGCTAGTGACATGTATTCTGCCTCCATAGTTGACAAGGCAACAGTGCTCTGTCGTTTTGAACACCATGAAATTGCGGCACCCTGAAACATAAAAGTGTAGCCAGAGCAAGACCTCCGACTATTAACATCTGAAGCCCAATCAGAATCGCAGTAGCCAAACACCCTTTTATCTTCTTTGTTTTGGCTAAATATCAACTTAGAATCCTTAGTTCCTTTTATGTAACGCAGTACTCTCTTAAGTGCTTGCCAGTGTTGCTGTTCTGGTTTGTTATTGAAGCTACTTAGTTTATTCACTATGAAACATATGTCTGGCCTAGTACCTTGGGATAAATATAATAAGCTTCCAATAGCCTCTTGATATGGTATGTCTGTTAGTATATTCTTCTTATCCTCTGTACTAATCAATTTAACATTAGGATCACATGGTATATGAACTGGGTTACAATCACTCATGTTGAATCTTTGCAGGATTTTTTCAATATAGGCAGTCTGATCAATACTAATTTCATTTCTAGTTAAGTTTTGTTCAATCCTCCAACCAACAAAATGATGTACGTAGCCAAGTTCCTTAATATCAAATTTACATTTCAATTGTTGTTTCATTTCTTTGCCTATTTCTTCATTATTATAAAATAATAATAGGTCATCGACATATATCAGTATAAATAGAATAATTCCATCATAAGTTTTGTAGTATATACATAGGTCCACAGAAGTACTTTTCAGTCCCAATTCCTTTAACACAGATGTAAGTTTCAGATTCCATTGTCTGCTTGCCTGCTTCAGACCATAAATGGATTTATTTAACTTGCAAACTTCTTCTCCATGTTCATAGGATGGTGGTTGAAGCATGTATATTTCTGTGTCGATGTCACCTTGTAAGAAAGCAGTAACTGCATCCATTTGTTCAATAAATAAATTGTACTTGACGGCCAATGCTAATAAGTACCTGATTGAAGTATGACGTACTACCGGAGCAAATATCTCATTATACTCAATTCCCTGCTTCTGGATGAATCCTTTAATGACCAGTCTTGCTTTATAACGTACAACTTCGCCATCAGCATTGACTTTCAATTTGTAGACCCATTTACATGGAATGGCCCTCTTACCTTCTGGTAGAGTAGCTAATGTCCATGTGTTGTTTTTCAGGAGCGACTCATATTCATTATTCATGGCATCTTTCCACTCTTTTGCATTCAAGCCAGAAAGAGCTTCTTCCATAGTATCTGGTTCTTTAACCAATAAAGCTATTGCTTGTTTTGACTCATTCAAGCTTTCACATAAGTAGGTATTATGTTTATTATTCCTTGGTCTCAGCATTATTTTACGAGATGGTGCATCACTTAGCTTCCTATCTGGTATGTACTCATCATCAGCATTATCAGTGTGGTAACTACCATCATCATCAGACGACTCTTCTTTCTTTTTATTTTCATTTACAGACATGTTTCCAGAACTTGGACTCTCAGGTGTGTCAGTTGACGAGTTACTGCGACTATCATCTGTTTGAGAAAAGTCTTCAGATTCATTTTCCTGTAATTCAGATAGTTGCACAATAACACTGTTATTTTTAACTGTATGCTCAAGAAATATTGCATCTCTACTTTTGTATATTTGTTTTTTATTTTTATCATAAAACCTATACCCTTTTGTGTACTCACAATACCCAACAAATAACATTCTGATTGCTTTGGAGTCCCATTTCTGTCTCTTTTCTTTAGGCACGTGAACCATTGCATCACAACCAAAAATTCTCATATTCTTAATATTTGGTTTCTTACCCGACCACTTTTCAAATGGTGTCTTGTAGTCCTTGGTTGGTGACCGGTTAATTATATAAGCAGCTGTAGATACTGCTTCAGCCCAAAATGATTTTTCCAATCTGGAATTCAGAATTAAACATTTAGCTCTTTCTACAAGAGTGCGATTCATTCGCTCCGCTAACCCATTCTGTTCTGGGGTGTATGGGTTTGTGGTTTGATGTTGTATGCCAAATTTTTCTAAAAACAATTTAAATTCATTATTTATATATTCCTTCCCATTATCTGACCTTAGTACTTTAATTCTTTTTTCAATCTCATTTTCTACTAAGTTTTTAAATTGCTTAAACTTTTCTAAAGTATCAGATTTATTTTTCATAAAGTAGACATACACTTTTCTGGTATAATCATCAATGAAAGTAACACAATATTTGGCACCTCCTATAGAGCTAGTCTCCATCGGACCACATAGATCAGTGTGAATTAATTGGAGAGGTTCACAGGCCCTAGTACCAATATTTTTAAAAGGTAGTCTTTTCATTTTACCTTCCATACAAGTTGTGCAAATCTGGAAACCTTTTTTGGATAATTCTACCCCCTCTGCACTGCTGTCTATATTCTGCAAGTCTGTAAAGTTAAGATGACCCATCCTCTGATGCCACAAATTTATATCATTCTCATCTACTGTTGACAATAATGCTGGTGTCACAGAGGAGTCTTCCAGTACATACATATTATTATGTTGCAAAGCTGTTAATATTAATTTCTTATTTTGGTAAATTTTACACATGTTTTTCTCAAAAACAACTTCACTCCCATTATTTGTCATCTGGCTTACAGAAAGTAAATTAGTTGTCAAAGAGGGTACATACAGAACATTTCTTACTCTCTCTCTCTCTCTTTAGAGTCTGTCTCTGTCTTCAGAGTCTCTTATTCGCAAGTTCACATTACCACATCCTTCTACTGCCACAGTCTTGTTATCTGCCACTTTAATATTGCTTATTGTTGAAGGAGAAACATTGTACATCCATTTTCTCTCTCTACACATATGTTGCGATGCTCCTGAGTCAATATACCATCTGGTTTTATCCAATGTTTCTGAAACTGAAAATGCAGCATAATATCCATTATTTTTAGTTTTGTTATCTGAATCTATTTGTTTTTTCTTCTGAAAGTAGCAGTTTTTACTCATATGGCCATATTTATTGCAATTGTAGCAACGTGGGCCTTTCTTTTGAGTGTTATCGGGTGAATCTTTTTGAGACTTAGACTTATTTTGGGATTTATTTGATTTTATATAGTAGGCTGTTGAATCCGTGACTTTAACATCCTGTAGCAACTTTGTTCTAACGAAATCTGCAGTAACTGACACGCCTGAGCTCTCAATAGCCATAATCATCGGTTTGTAGATATCGGGAAGGCCAGCGAGCAGCAAAGTACCAAGCCACTCATCTTCAACTACAAAATTTATATTTCTAAGCTTATGAGCTGTTGTCATTATTTTGTTAATGTATTCCTCAACACTGGTGCTGTTATCCATAGTGGTTGTAATCAGATCACGAAGTAAACCTACTTTTCTACTGAGCCCGGAGTCATCAAATACTTTATTTAATTTTGACCATACCTGTTTCGCCGTAGTCGCGTCCTGCACATGGACATAATTAATGGGATCTAATAAAAGTATTATTTTTGATCTTGCTTTAGTATCCTTCTTGCTGTCCTGTACATAACCTGCGCTGGGTTCGATAGTGTCCCATAAATCCTCATGCTCCAAATAGTTTTTTACGGCAAATTTCCATGTGGGAAAGTTTACCCTGCCGACCAGCTTGTCAATTGTTCCAATTGCTATTTGCGAAGCCATAACTTTAATTACTTTTACCTAACCTAGATTTTTAACTTTTTTTACTTTTATTGAGCTGAAATAAAAATGGTATTCCTACGTAGCGAGGTTGCAAACTTTTTTTTTATCCAACTGAATCGCGGAACTATTTCGGTACTACACTAATTTTTAATATCTGAGGAGCAATGGTAGCCCATAACCTGTTATTTAGTCCTATTATTTGATAAATTAATGAGTTAAATAAATAGTTTAGATCTTGGAATAAAATGAAAAAACACCGGTTGTACAGAAACATCTAACGGAAGACGACTTTATTTCAGTTAAGCACAGATAAAGAAAACAAGACACTTGACCACAGATAAAATATATATGGTTTGCAATTAACTAATTTTAACAGTTCCCTAAATTTGTTTAGTATGAGGAAGTCAGATCTAAGTAAAGACATATCGAGCATCCAAATAATGGTGATGATTACGCTATTCAGTTAGGAATAACATGTCTCTGCGGCAGATGGGAAGCATAATGTACAGTCGAACAAGCTAATTGGTTTACAGGCAAAAATATTCATCTTTCTACTACACTCACAATGTTTTATTTTATTCCATTTTTTTATCTCGAGCTCGTAGGTATCCCTGGTACCTACATACTAAAGATAAAAAAATAAAATAAATAAATAAAATATTAGTGTAGTAGGAGGATGAATATTTTTGCCTGTAAACCAATTAGCTTGTTCGACTGTACGCGTCATAAGTGTGTGATGCATTATTAGATTATGTTACAGTCGTATGTAAGTACTTAAGCAAACGCGTCACGTACGCTGTCGCATTTAACTCTGTTTACGTTGCAGTTCTGCCTTTATAACTGAGTTTAATCTTGAGCGTTGATTTGTTTCATTGTTTAGTTTATCAATAGAGGTTTCCAGCCACACTTCACAGCCCACACTTCAATATCTTTAGTTAGTTACGTGTTGTTACACCATAGTAATACACCAAATATGTGATTGATAATAGTGATAAGTAAATTAAATGAATATTGAAAATGTTAGCTTGTGTGTGTCAACCAACGGAGACAGCGTTATTATTTAAAGGAGGACCACCAGTTGCTATGGGGCCACTTGGTACACACAAAATACGTCATAATCCTGTTGATGCCATGAAAGCTATCAGCCACCTGATACCCGCAACAGTTCGACACTCCAGCGATGATACTAAAGACAGTTCTCCATCACATAATTCATCGCCAAAACTCATAAATGCAACTGGACACTTACTGAATTTAAGAAAAATAGAACGAAAGGCTAAATCAACGAAAATCCTAGTTAACCCTGTCTGCTCCGACAGCGTTGGCACAAGCGATGATAGCAATCGATCCAAAAACGTCACCTCCAAGTGGAATGGAAAGAAAAAACGTCACAAGTTGGAAAGTGCTACGAAGACCCACAAGAAAGACGAACGTAAACGTGATAAAAATGATCCAATTAGTAGAAGTGATCGTAAAGAAGATAAGAAATCGATATCTTGTTTCAAAATAAAAAGTTCCGAAGATAAATCACGTTCAGTCGAAGACAGAAAATCTGGAAAAGAGAACTGTACAAATGAAAATGCGAGTAATCTGATGAACGCTGAGAAACCCGATATAATTAACCACTCCAGGAAAAGTAGCAGGGAAATTTTAGTCGATGAAGGTACTATGACCGATGAGACATTGTTAAGAAATGACCAATTGGATACGGGAAAGACTGATACTACTATAGCAGTTACGGAAATGAAGGTAAGCAAGTAGTTAGACTTGGTCAGCGTTAGTAAAAAGAGTTTATTTTTCTGTTCACAAAACAAAATATCGTAATTCAAAGTGACGGAAAACGTATCTATTAAATTGCATTCCCAGCTTCAAAAGCACACTAGTAGAAACTTGAAACACAATCATTCAGTTGTATATTGAATTGGGTTCATTACCAGCATTTCGGTCGTCTCGGCGTGTGGATCAATCTGTATGCTAATGTCAAGCTGGAACATTCTTGACTTGCACTTATCTCTGGCCCTTTCATTAACATTTCTCTCAACGGACTGATGACAATATTCATCATCAAAACTACTTTACGGAGCATTTAGCGAATAGTTTTTCATTTGGCTTTTTACCATTATCTCTGTACCTTGTTATTTCAAATAAAAAAATAAAATAGAATAATTCCATTATATGTGTGATAAATTCATAGTTATTAACACCAGCTGTAGCCCAAATTAACATAGATGAACAGCCACTCATGAAAACAGTTCACAAATTAATAGCTAATTAATTGTAGTGCTGGACAAATCTGTGTATTTCGCTGCGTCATTGGAATCATTAGCTGTATGATTGTCCCTGGCCATCCGTGTTTAATATCCGGTGCCAAAAGCCCGGATAATTTCATTGTGGCTTCGCTAAAACCTCATTGCTAATCGATTCTGTGTCGATTGCGTACCGAAAAAGGTTCTCTCAACCGTATTTGATGCTTCATTGATCTTCTGGCTCGTGCCCGGAATGATTTTAATATTGACATTTGCATAAATATTAATATTAGACGCTTTAGACGTGATGAGGCTGATTTTGTTTTTGTTTTCGGCACGTTTGACAAACGTTTCGGGTGAATTAATCCGTTCATCGACGTTAATGACGAAAATATTAACAATACAATAGGGTCATATTGTTAACTAATAATCATGGCATTTAATAGTCTTCTTAATGTTCAAAGGCTGTTTCCAAGTTGCATGTTTTATCAGACAGTATTGGAGCAACAGATGCTCCAGTCATTGCAAATGTTTCGCTTGGAGCTCAATTTATGGAAGCTTCGGAAATGATAAAGCCATTTGTGTGTATCCGACTGTCGCACCATAGCCACAGAAACACTATCACTGAACACTGAAGCACTATTACACTATATTCAGTTGTGTATAATCATTTATTTATAGGTGTTTGTGTATGGCACTACTGTGACAATATTTTTCCAACCAAGTAACTAATTTCGGATAAAAATTCAATGTAGTAGTAATAAAGTTAAATTCGTTTTTGAAACTTAATGCCAGAAGTAGTTTATTTCAGATTTTAATACAGTGCTTTTTTATTTAATTAACCTAAAAAACTGTCAGATACGGTTGTCACAGAATCAATAAGCTGTTCAATGTAATTCATTTAACTTAGTTACCTTTGCGAACTAAAAATTCTTTAATTTGAAAATAAATTAAATGTTACCATTTATTTGTTTCAGGTAAGAGTTAAAACAATGGCATCCGAGTGCACGCGGCGTGTAAAAGGTATTTAATTAAGGAAAATCTACTTCTCGCTTTACTTGGAACACTCCCAACGTTTCTTATTATTATTTTAAAGATTTAATTATAACCACGTGTCTAATTTTTTTGTTTCAAAATATTTTACTCTTATAGACACGGAAGAAGTACCTAAACGAATGGAAATGACATATCAACATAATTTCATTTTCACTTCTATATTTTTCAACAATCTCGTTCCCCTAAAATAATTAAAACAAATTTTTTCGGGGCAACAAACTACACAAATTGAAATTACAAAAGAAAAGGTAGACCTCGACTTCTAAACAGAACGTAACTTTCGAAGGAGTTATCAGGCACTAAAGTTTTCGGGTTAATTATTTTAGTACAAAAGGTGAACATAGTGAAGGTTGTTTGATGAATTTAACGTTGCAAAAATTCCCAGCGTTCACTGTAGGTGAGATAATTTAGTTACCTGCGCGGCGAGTTTCATAAACTTAGTTTTCGCCGTAAAATGGCCACTATTACTGTTTACACCTCTTTGTTGTGGCAGGATTGTTACGCTACATTTATAACTCAAATGACTATTACACCTAGTTTGTTAATCTCTCCCATTGTTTGATTTGTTTCTAACTTGCTTTTGTATTGAGTAATTAAAAGCCGAGGACCGAGTGCTGCGGCGGAACTTTGAAGATAATTATAGCTATATCAAGTAGGTAAAATTTGAGAGAGGCTAAGTTGATTAATGGAATCAGCTTTGTTATTCTGTAAGAACTCACTTCAGATCTCACTTCTGATTCCGCGGTGAAAACTGTTTTAGGTAGTCTGTAACTCGATGAAAACTACGCTAGCGCTACTAAGTGCTGGCATAGGTGAAGCGAACTATTATTTGGTTACTATTTAATCGAAAACCAAATACTTTTCACTTCTAGTAAGTGAAATCGGAAATGAGATAGGATTCGAATTCGCGAGTGAATTCTTACAGAATTGCAGTGCAGGAAGCAACGGCTAATGGAAATATCTTCACGCGTACTTAGTTATCTCTATATTTATCAAGTATAGACGGTATTGCAATCCCTCACTTTTCTACTACTTGCTATTTTTAAATGGAGAATGTGTTTACTTCTCCCGCTAGACTGCGTTACTAAGTCCCATTTACTCTGAAGCTATAAAGAGCAAAACGGTACAAATTATGAACGCAGCCAAAGTGTTACATTATCCCTGCTTGTTCATTGTTTACATTTAACTTGAAACATTTTATGGTGCGTTAACAATGCTATAAGGAAGTTCTATAGAAATAGGGCGACATTGAGAATCTGTTTCAATGAGGGACGTCAGACGTATAAGGAGTACGTATTCTTTACTTCTTCCAAGTGTTTAGTTTTTTTTATAAAACTGGGAACAAGGCGTCTTTATAAGAAAAAACGGGCAGTCACTTAGTTCTTTTTTTAAATGTGAAGAGAAAACAAACCGTGATAAGCGGATACGGATGCTCTATTGAGACTCTGTTTAAGTGCTTTCTGGCTTTGATACTTTTGGGACGACTTTTCCGAAAAGAACTCGAAGAGTACTCACAAAAATATTATTAAGTTTCTATTTCAATGAAATATTTATATTTTCCCTATGAAGTCAAAAGGAAAATATAAATAATAATCCATGAAACAAAAGAAAACTATATTTACATTTCCTTTAAAAATAATGAAAAAAGGTTTGAAAATTTTGAATCAGAAACATTACTACTCAATTAGACATCAACTTCTTAATTTTTATTAAGAAACCAAACTCGACTAAAGAGTCCTGACAAAATTATAATTACGTTTCTATTTCAATGGATTATTCATATTTTCCTTATGACATAATAAATGACACAAAAGAAAAATATTTTCACAATTTCTTTTCTTATATTTCCTTCAAAAAGAAATGCTATGGTTTGATGAATTTAAATCAAAAACATTACTCAATTACACATCAACTTCGTCATTTTTATAAAGAAACCTGGAAAATGAAGCCTTTCACTTGAAAATTTTGTTTTTCAATTAAAACTTTCTATTTGTTTGGCAAATTAGGTATATTTTTTCTTCCGAAGTTTACTCGATTCTTTTGAAAGTTGAGTAACCAGTGAGGCGGCTATTTCATACCGTTTCTGGTTTGAACAGACCTTAATAAAGTAAACTCTTAATGGAAGTATTTAGGTTCCTTAGAAATCTTAAAAAAGCACGAGAGCATAATTTACTCAACATAAAAAAATAATAATTGGTTTTACCAAGATTGTTGAAAGGGTATTTCGTGACAATCTTCAGACACAGTGAAGGAGCAATGAAATGACCCAGCTTAATAAATATCACTCATTGCGATTCTGGTGACTGTCTGTATCAGTAGAATCCAGTAGCTTGACATCAAAAGCTGTAAGCAGCAGGTTTGAAAACCTTATTAAGTACCTATAATTCCTCAATTTTAATTGCCCTGTCATACTTCTGTGTCGACAACCCAATTGACGTAATACGAGTGTTCACTTCCGTTAAATTTCCGCAGGGACAAACTTAAACAAAGCATAAAATTGTATGGCTGACAAATATTTAGTTTAACTTCTGTTAAACTATTATATAGTTTTCTTTTGTTTCATGGATTATTATTTATATTTTCCTTTTGACTTCATAGGGAAAATATAAATATTTCATTGAAATAGAAACTTAATAATATTTTTGTGAGTACTCTTCGAGTTCTTTTCGGAAAAGTCGTCCCAAAAGTATCAAAGCCAGAAAGCACTTAAACAGAGTCTCAATAGAGCATCCGTATCCGCTTATCACGGTTTGTTTTCTCTTCACATTTAAAAAAAGAACTAAGTGACTGCCCGTTTTTTCTTATAAAGACGCCTTGTTGGGAACAAGGCGTCTTTATAAGAAAAAACGGGCAGCAAACAATTTGTTTGTTACATGCAAAATTTAAAGTATGTTTATATTTTTTGTATGGATTTTTTTTTTCGAATTTTGAAAAGTGAAGAACAAAAATGTTGTTCAGGGTGATGATACGAAGTCAGGATTAAGCAGTTTTGGGTATTTTTTCAATTTCTCTGTATATATTTGATGGTCAAAAACAGCAATTGTTTTTATAATAACATTTCAATTTTTTCATTCATATTCATCATCATAGCTGTTGAAACGAAAAGTTAATCTGCAAACATTATTAGCCAGTGCATCGCCGCTTTGGCTCGTTCAGCTTACTGAAATGAAGTTTACTCGACCACTCTCCGAACTACGTTGTTAGTTAAACACAAATTCGGTTGCCAGTGATCCACTTAAAGATTATTTTGGCTTTCAATAAATAATTCAATTAAGTTGAAAATATAGTTACGATTTAATTATTAAGTAAATTATGTGTAAATTACTGTGGCACGAAGTGTAACGTATTTAGTAAAATAAAGTACTTGTATAGTTTTCATTTCACAATATAATTCTTCTTTTAATCAGTACTCAGTTAATTACATCACTTAAAGTAGTTAGTAGCTGATTAAGTAGTAAAAGCGCTTACTAATAAGTAGAAAAAGTTCCCCCTAGAATGTTAATAGCAGCTTCCATGTAGCAATCATGTCGGGACAGCCGCCAAGATAACACACTGCTGATAGCAAGTACCTGACTACGGGTTCCTACCTATCAAGTCCAGGAATCAAGACTTAACGAGTTACAGATAGGGCAGACATGAAACCATTTACATAATAATCTGCGTAAACGGATATCTTGTATTTAAGACTACATAGTTACTTATTATTAACTTGCCTTACTTGACGCCCACGGAAAAGATAAAATCGGTTGTATCTGGCAAACACACGCAAAAAAGGAAATTAGTTCCGCGAGCGAATTTGAAAGATCATACCGGTAAAACGGGGCTATTCGGGACATATTTTGAGTCACTTTACCAAATATCTTGTTTATTTCACATAAAATACTATGGTGAAAAAATTGTACGGGTGTCGGAGAACTCCTTACTTCTGCAGACATACTTTTAAAGTAGCTACATGTAACAGGAACAGAAAAATAAAAAAATAATGAGGCTGTCCCAAATATCGCATATTTGGGGCTATTATGGACAGCACTGAAAAACCGATATAAAATGCATATTTTGAGACAAAACAGCCACTTTCAACAAGTCTATCGATATTTAGGACAAAGACTGACAAAAACTACATAAAATAATGTTTTTGTTTTAGGGATTGGTAGAATTTTAAGAAGAATTTTTTTTTTCAAAAACTAGTCGGGATCTTGCGCTGTGCGAGAAGTTTTGCCGCCTAAATTTTGACGTAAAAAACGGTCTCTGACTCTTTCACCAAAATTTGTTACTAAACTGTTTAATATACTGACATTGACAGTTGACAATTATGACGTTAACTATAAATGTGTTGCTAGAGTTCATAAAACAAATCCTACCAAACAGCAAACGAAAGTTATCAATATTTTTGTACGAAATCCTGGGTTGTCCCAAATACCCCCCCGAAACCCAAATAGCCCCGTTTTACGGTATTTCTTTCGGTGTGGGTGGATTCCCTTTAATGCGTGTCTGTTAATCGTAAACTTGATTATTAAGAATATAATGAAGAAAATTATTGTTGTCCGTGGTTTACCTGTATATATCTTCACCAATATTATAACGAGTAAGTTTGGATGTAGGAGGTAATCTCGGAAATTACTCAACCGATTTCAAAAATTCTTTCACTAAAGGAAGCTACGTTATCCTTTAGTGATCAAGGCTACATTTTATTTTCAAAAAAGTTTGTGATCTGTAAGAAAATACACGCGGCCGAAGTCTTGGGCAAAAGCTAAGTAATATTATAAAGAAGTAAAGTTTGTTTGTTTGTTTGTTAGAGGTAATCTTTGAAAGTGCTGATTCGATCACAAAATTTCTTTCACTGGTAGAAATCGATTAGTAGTATTACTGAGTGTTAAAGGCTAAGTTTTATGGTTTACTTGACATATAGTACTAGTCTAGAATATTAGGAAAACCGCTCTTTAGGAGGGACTAGTAAATAGGCACCATAGCCTACTATTAGCGTAATTACGAATTCAATTTTCTTCGCTCACCCAAAACCAACCTCAAACGCTTAATCCTCACTAACATCCAAGTTAATTCCGTAAACTGGTGCAAAGACGAAAACAAATCCGACCCAAAACAAAATCACTATTTACGCTTATGTAGATAAGTGTTTATCTCTTGCTATAAAGGCTATAGGCGTATCCTGTACCGCTATTCTAACGGTACCGGCATTAACAGGCTCGAGTCTACTTACTTATTCACGGCATTAGGCCGGTTGCAGATAGACAATGTTACCGAAAGCGATTGTCCGAAGTCCGAACCGAACCGTACGGCGTACACACCCAAACCACGGCCTAAACAAACTTGACGTGAATGCTAATAGGAGAATTCTAAATTTAAGCTGAATGTGAGGTGTGGATATGTCCTTCCTTAGGTCGGTTCGTACGTAGTTTTCTTCATATGTTTTCTTGTTAGGTTAAGGGAGTATATTTGCTGAGAAGCAATATTGCGGTGCATTAAGGAAGGAAGCGCGCTGCAACGTTTACTCTAGCACATTAATATAATTCCCGCGACTTTGTGTGCTCTATTTCACAATAGCGTGTAAAACCATTTATCGATAATTAGAATGAAATATTGGTACCGAAATGACGCTCCATTTTATTATTACTATTTGGCGCATCTACGCTATCTATTGCACCTAGATGTTACAATTTGTAGATACAAATATAATAATTTTACCAAAACAAACCTAAAGCTGGTGAAATCTTCAAGAAACTCAACCGTATGTTGTAATATTAAAGACATAAAATAATCAGCTGTCAGGATATACAAATAATTATAAGGATTAACACGCACGGCTCGTTTGTATAATAATAAGGAGACGCCTCGCCCCTTGCCGCCGTCCCTTGCAAATAGGATTACGTGATGCGAGAATTCGTATTATTCATTTCGTCACATTCACATTTCTGTGGAATGGGATGGGACTGTGGGAGTGGTCATGAAGATTTATTGTTGGAGGCTATGATAATTTTCTTAATCGTGGAATTCATCCTGAATTATTAATTTTTTTACTTTGCTCAAGAAATAATGTGGCCTGAAAAAGGTAATTTATTTATAGAGGTACATTTCCTGTAGTTTACTGGGGCTACCTCAATTTATGTTATCAATGCAATGTTTGAAATAAAATCATTTATTGTTTTATTTAAGCCGTCAGCTACCTACTTGATACATTTTATATAAGCTCTTAACATGCCTTGTTCCTCTCCAAATAGAATGAAAGATTTACAGTCTCTGGATTTCAATTACTTTCACTTTCATCAATACATACACCGATAATAAGTATCAGTATAGATAGATTCTGAGAACTTGGAACTAATATATCGCACGAGATCTGCAAACGCAGAACTAATGTTAGTAAAAAACTGGTTAGTTACTGGTTATCGGTGATATTGATTTTCTTATTCCACTAAAGTATTTTAAAGTTAAAAAAAAATATATTTCACATTAACCACACATAGCTTAGTATAGTTTATGAATTTTACGCGATAATCTCGTATTATCGGTCGTCAGTACATTACGACATACTGACATATTCCTGAGAATAGTTGAATCGTGGTGAACCCATTCAATGTATACTCCGAACAGATTACACCCAAACTAACAGACGGCTGCTGGATTAGCTTCCCAGGGGGCCTACCACCAGCTGTTATAACAGTATTATAATAATCTTACATTGACTTTTCGTACTGTTAGTACGGGCTTTAGAAAAGCCTTTTTAAAAAAAACGATTATTTAAATGGGAGTCAATTATATTTAGTGAAATGCACAATTACAGTAATTAATGGGAAACTTGGTCAATATTCTGACTTGCGACCTATCCGGTAGGAGTCTTAACCCGAACTGACGCTATGGCCTGACTAATCTACTAAGTCTAGAAAGGAAGTGATGATGGGGTGCTGACTAGGCACTTAAGGGTGTATTCTAGGGATGTAACAACCCCCCCTTTAAGAGGAACTTTACGGTTTTCGTGGAAAGTTACGAGTTTATTCTTAACCTTGGAAGAGGAATTATTTCAGGTTCTGAATCATTATCTATGGTGTTATCGTTTTGTAATGGTTTTGCTTTGCAGCCAGAATATTTTCCAAACTTCTTACAAAGTTTGTAACTAATGAAAATTAAAATTATAACGATAATAAGGTAAGTTAAAAGTGGATAGTGAGAACTATATTCAATTAGGTTGGGACTAGAATTATTTATAATTTTGTCGACATCTGATAACATTTGGTTGTTGATAACACTAGGTAGTTTTTCTAAGTCTATATTTGACAATTTAGAGAATAACAAATTGGGCTTTGATATATTAAACATTTCCAGATTACAACAGGTTTCATTAATTAGATTAAAATCGGAAACTATAGTTTTAACGTTTATGTTAAAATTGTTCTTTCCAAACAGTTGTTTACTTTTACAAAAAGCTATACAATTAGGTCGAATGTTAAGTACACCAGTACCTAATATTTTGAATTCTACTAAATCAGATTTACACTGGATAGAAAGTCTAGTCGGTTCGGATTGAACAAATATCCATTTGTTTCCTTGCAATTCTTGCCAAATATCTATCTGACCATACATTAATTTAGTTTGACAATACTTAGGTATTTCTGTTACAATTTTGTTAGTATATCAGTTTCACAGGTAGGTGTTTCTTGAATTGAGCGTGTATCAATATCATCACAAATATAAACTCTGTTTACGGGCTCAGTACAAGATTTTAGATTACTTATACAGGTGTATGTTAGTTTATCTTTACTAATGCCAACATAATTACAAGATGGAACAATCATAGCATAGGAGGTTGGTTTTTCCATGTTATGCGGTATAGGTACTGAAATAGATTTAAATAGGTCTAACTCAAAAGAGTGTACAAGGGGAATTTTGATTACAAAGACTAACTTATTGTTTACAAAATAACATGACAACTTTGACATATCAATCAAAGCATTAATAGTATCTAAATCTAAATCTAAAGGTAATTCTTCGTAACTAGGTAATTTTCTAACATTACTTACTAGTTCATTATACAGCTGATTTGGTGTCATGACCAATGGGTGAAGAGTATTAGTTCTAGTAAATAACATCGAATTTACAAGGTCATCTAATTTAAATGACAGATTAAGTAGATAAGATAATAGTTCATTATAGACATCATTTAACTTTGATTTAATATACAACTTATCGGATATAATTGACAGATTACTAAAAGTACTAGATAGATTAATAATAGCGTCATTCAAACGGACTTCGTTTATAGTTATAGTTTCAAGAGTTTTGTTGTAACGGGATAAAGCAGTGCTTGTTACAAGAATATTATCTTTTAAAATAGACGCAAGTTTAATATTATTATTATTTTGGGTTTGAATAGCGTTATTATATCGTATGGCATCGTCTTCATCCATTGTGCCAATGACTTGTTTGAAAAGAGAGCCAACTCCTGCAAACCAAGCGGATCTCTTTTCTCGCCCAGATGTTAAGTGAGATAAGGCATTATAGTCTTTCAGAATATCGCTAAGTCGTAAGACCAGAGGCTGTAGTATATTTGTACATTCGGATTCTTTAAGTATTGTATTTTGTTGACACAAAAGCATAGAAGTTTTGAGTGCATTGTTTATGTTATCTATGTGGGGTTTTAAATATGTTATATCTACAGGTACAAGTAAATGAATATGATCTCTAGTCTGTTTCATGATTCCTATTGGGTCGAAGTATATACCAGGGCTTTTAGTGACTTGTTCGATGGTATCGGATGTTGCAAAGGACAGGAATGTAGATATTCTGAAATATATTATACAAAATATTTAACTAACATTATTTTTTTATATGTTAAAACTAGGTTTGTTAGATTAAGATATAATACTAAGATAATAACTAAATATTAGTTGTTTCCGCCAGTTTTAATTCATCATAGTGATATTTGACATGACGGCGATTAACGAGAAGGGTTAACGTATTGTTGCCATTAATCTTTATGACTTTATGTGGACCTTTCCAGATGGGCGACAGAGCTTTGTTCTGCCGCGGGTGGTGTTTGATATACACCATATCACCAGTTTTGTATTTTATGGGTCTGGTTCTTTTATCATAATAGTCTTTTGATGAGATCTTAGATTTAAGAATGTTTTCCACGGCTTTCTCTCTGGAAAGTCTCATTCTTTGTTGAAGTATACGGACATAACTAGGATATGTAGGTTCTAATGCCGTATCATAAATAGAAGTGGGTATAAATGGTTTGCAACCAAATAATAATTCGTATGGTGTATAATTTGTGGTGCAATGGACTGTGGTATTGTAGGTTAACATTGCCGTGTAAACGTATCTCGGCCAGTCATTTTGGTTGTCATCGACGAAAGACTTTAAATATTCTTTTAGAGTCGCATGACTTCTCTCTAACGCGCCTTGAGTTTGTGGATGATAAGGACTAGACCATAACTGTTTGATCTTCAAAAAGGTACAGGTTTGTTTAAATAGTTCCGCCGTGAAGTTGGTTCCCTGATCTGTGAGGATGGTTTTGGGGATACCAAACTGGGATATGAAATGGATTAAACATTCAGCGGTTTCTTCTGCCGTGGCATTTCGGATAGGATAGCCTGCTGAATATTTCGTAAGGTCATCCTGAATTGTTAAAATGAATCTAAGTTTGGCCGTCCCTGATTCGGGCAATGGTCCAACAATGTCAAGTGACACGCGTTCAAAGGGTTGTGTAGATGTAGATGTGATCTGCATAGGAGCTCGATTGGTTCTACGCAGGGCTTTATTGGTTTGACATTGTTCACATTTTCGGACATAGTCTTCGACATCTCTGCGCATATTACGCCAATAATATTTTTCTTGGATTCTACTAAGCATTCTATTTGAGCCTAAGTGACCTGATATAGGAATATCGTGGTTTTCTTTTAAGATTTTAACAATTTCAGTTGGAGAAGGATAAATTATGATGTTTTTGAAAATATGGACAGTGATTGAAGTAGTATGAAACAAGTATGAAATTATATTATGAATCTTCATAAAACTATGTGAATCAAATGGATTACGAAAGTCTGTTATAGCGAATTCAGTTATGTTTTTATTAATTAATTCAAATTTCAGATTTTTAAGGCTTTTAAAAATATCCTCATAATTGCACTGATCGAAGTGATGGACTTTTACAAAAAGTAAGTAAGATTTTAAATTATTATTTTCGAAGGAGAGAAAGGAATGTAATGTCCTTTCTTTTTCAAGGATATCATTTGGTTCCGGAAGTTTATCGATAATTTCCGAAATATAAGGATTTGACTCGTCAAGGTCAATGGAAGTTGGTATGATAATGGTTTTTAATTTTGTTTTTAATAGGGTTTCACTATGTTCGTGAATTATAGTATCAAATTGATTTAATTTACTATTTATCTTTTTCAGGCATTTAGAGTAAGTATCGTCGTCGTTCAGGACTTCAGGAGGAGTTGGGATATCAAGATCTTCAGGAAGTTCAAAGTCATCAGGTAATTCAATATTTTCAGGTAAGTCGATAAAGTCAGGTAAGTCGGGAATTTCAGGTATTCCAGGACTTTCAGGATTAAAAGGAGGGATTTCAGGCTGTTGAGCCGGAGGTGGAACACTTACGGGTGGTACTTTGTCGGTAAGTACGTGAGCGGTATCTGGGAATCGAATGGATTTCACAGGGTAACGAGAAAGAGCGCCAGCGTTACTATTTATTTTACCCTTTTTATATTCGATCTTATAGTCATATTCCTCGAGTTTTAATCTCCATCTAACTAGCTTGGAGCCTGGTTCTTTGCAATTAAATAGCCATTTAAGTGGTTTGTGATCAGTTACGATTTTAAATTTGTAACCATAAAGATATGGGCGGAATATTTTCGTCCCAAAAATAATAGCCAGACATTCCTTTTCGGTTACGCTGTAATTAGTTTCAGCTTTATTTAGTGTGCGCGAGGCAAAAGCAATTGGGCGGTCTTTTCCCACCTCGCCTTGAGAGAGTATCGCGGAAATTGCGTAATTTGACGCATCACACGTCAGGACGAAAGGTTTAGTAAAATGAGGATATATTAAGACGGGTGCTGAGATTAACTTATTTTTTAGTGTTTCGAAAGCAAGTTGTTGACTATTAGTCCAATCAAATGGTATATCCTTTTTCAACAAGGATGTAAGAGGTTTTGCTAGTTTGGAAAAATCCTGCAAGAAGCGACGATAATAAGATACCAAACCTAGGAATGATTTTACGTCCTTTGGACATTTAGGGATAGGAAATTCACTGACAGCTTTTATTTTCTCGGGGTTAGGTTTTAAGCCTGCTTCACTAATGGTGTGACCAAGATAAGTAACTTCTTTACGAAGAAACTCACATTTGTCTGGTTGCAACTTGAGGTTGAATTTTCTCAATCTCTCAAATGTGTGGGATAATTTCTGGACATGGGATGTAAGATCATATGAATATATTACGATGTCATCTAAATATACATAGCAATGTATACCTTGAAGGCCTGACAGGACTGTGTTCATGAGCCTCTGAAAGGTTGCAGGGGCATTTTTGAGACCAAACGGCATTCTTATGAATTCGTAGTGACCTTCTGGTACACTAAAGGCAGTTTTAGGGACATCTTCAGCTGCAATTCTTAATTGATGAAAGCCTGATGCTAAATCAAGAGTTGTGAAGTATTTACTTTTACCTAGCTGGTCTAGGATTTCGTTAATTTGTGGAATTGGATAGCTCTCACCAATAGTAATGTCGTTGAGCTTGCGATAATCAATCACTATACGCCATTTCTTTTTTCCTGAGGCGTCCACTTTTTTGGGCACTATCCAAATGGGTGATGACCATGGGGAGGTAGATGGTTTAATAATATTTTGTTCCAGCATCTTACTAATCTGGGTTCTGACCTCGTCTTTATGAACTTCTGGAAATCTATAAGATTTTACATTTATAGGTTGAGAGGAGCTTGTTTTAATTTCATGCTCGATGGCACTGGTTGAAGTGAGTTCATCGTCAGGAAGGTAGAATATGTCTGCATATTGACTACAGATGTCATAAAGAACTTCGGACTCTTCAGAGTTTAAATGGGAAGTTTGTAGCTGTTTAAGGACCCCGTTTGTTCTCTCATAACAATTGACGTTAGGTTGAGTTAAGCATATTTCATTTTTAGTTATCGGGATTAAGGTTAAAGAGAGGTTAGGATTTATTGAAATAGGTTTTTCAGATACGTTCAGGATCGATACATTTATTCGATTGTTACTTTTTATTTTCACTATCGAATTAGCTACTAACAATTCATCAGAAATATGTTGATCCAAAATTATACCTTCCTTGACTTCTGGGTTTTTAACTGAACATTCTATGATGGTTTCGGTTCGCGGTTGTATTATGTAAGACGGATGGTTGAAGGACAACTTTATATGATGATGTGCGATTTCCAGCGTACCTGAATCATAATTAATTCGGCAGCCGCTTTTAATGAATAGGTCACCTATTCAAAACTTAAGTTATCAAAGATATGAAATTTATGTAATACTATGTATCCAGGGGATAGACTTAAGTCCAGAGTAAGGTTACCGTGACTCGTAATCGGGTCCTTTGAGTCAATACCTTTTATTTTGACATTGTCAACCTCTAATTCAAGAGGTTTGGATAAACATGATTTTTTTAAAATACACAAGGATGCTCCAGTGTCTATCAAAAGGGTAAGTGGTTTTTGGCTGACAGACGACTGGGCGACGATATAAGGTAAGTATGTTTTTAGATTAGTGTTTACTTCGTATATTTTATAATCATCGTTGTTTTCTTTTTCAGGGATACACATGGATTGAGGAGGATTGGAAATGTCTTCAGTTTGGGGCTGGTTACCCTGTCGCGTGACATTATGAGAGCTGCCAGTTTGGGGCTGGTTACCCTGTCGTATAGCTCTAAGGAGAATGTCTTCAGTTTGGGGCTGGTTACCCTGTCGCGTGACATTGTGAGAGCTGCCAGTTTGGGGCTGGTTACCCTGTCGTATAGCTCTAGGGAGAATGTCTTCAGTTTGGGGCTGGTTACCCTGTCGCGTGACATTATGAGAACTGCCAGTTTGGGGCTGGTTACCCTGTCGTATAGCTCTAGGGAGAATGTCTTCAGTTTGGGGCTGGTTACCCTGTCGCGTGACATTATGAGAGCTGCCAGTTTGGGGCTGGTTACCCTGTCGTATAGCTCTAGAGGATAAATGGTGATTGAATATAGGTTTAATGGCGTCGTCTTTTAAAGTTCGTCTCGTGCGACACCTTGTCGAGACGTTTGGTAATTTAAATTATCCTGATCAGATTCTAAATCATTTGTAAAGGAATTTTCTTCGTCGTTTACGAAGTTTACATGAGGGTTTTTGGGCTTCAAAGAATGTTGTTGCGGGGAAGAAGTGAATTTATTGTTATATTTTTTATTATTATATTCGCGCAATTTACATTCGGCTAAAGTATGACCTTCTTTCTTGCAGTACCTGCATACTGACGAATCTCTAGAGGAAGAAGGTTGATTATTATAATTAGGTTGATGTGGCTTAGGTGGAGGTCTAGTGTTGTCTTTTTTAAAGTTAACATGTTGTTTGAATGAGTATTGCTGAATCTTTTCTTCGGAAATTGCATAGTTGACAGCCTCGTTCAAGTTTTTTGGATCTCTACATCTTACAATGTTAGCTATACGAGGATGTAACCCTATGTTAAATGTATGAAGCGCTAAATCCTCCATCGCAGCCACTCTACCAACAAGTTCACTTTTCTTCATGTTGGAAATTGTTACTTCTGTAAGTAATTTGGATAAGCAAGTTTCGACTCGCAGGTGAAATTGGCTGACCGTCTCCTGGTTAGTTTGATGACACTCTTGAAGTTCGGTAAGTAAATGGGCGTAATGCTTTCGCTCACCGAATTGATTTTTCAGGAATTCCTTAAGAGATGACCAGTTGTCAAAGTCCTTGATGGAACACGCGCTTTGCGCTTTACCATCTAGTTGGCTGATAATATATCTAAAGACAATATCCATTGGCGTATCTAGAGTTATTTTTCAGGGGGGGCCTGGCCCCTGAGATGCCATGGCCGATGCGATGAAACAGAGTCGAGACCCAATGTTCTGTCAGCGAGTAGGTGCGATTCGATTAGTATCATAATTCATAACTAAATAACTTTACATTTATTATAAACTTTTTT
The DNA here is from genome assembly GCA_947361185.1 of Charanyca ferruginea. Classification (NCBI taxonomy): domain Eukaryota; kingdom Metazoa; phylum Arthropoda; class Insecta; order Lepidoptera; family Noctuidae; genus Charanyca; species Charanyca ferruginea. The sequence continues at coordinate 25,479,963 of OX376056.1, forward strand.
GTATAACAAAGTTCATAATAAATGTAAAGTTACTTTGAATTACCTATGTTACGTAACGTTATGTTTGTTCCACATGTTTGAACAATGAACTGTGAACGGGACGTTTTGAACTTAGTGCTTTTTTATATTCTAAAAAGTTTGCGTTTGACCGCAACTCATCTAATCTTATGTGATAATGTGGTCTAAGGTGGAACACGCTTGCCTAGAATAAACCGGGTCACTCGTGCCTTTAAGATACCCAGATTATACTTATCAGAGAACAGAGAGGCGGGCAGTGAATTCTAGTCATCGCACATTAAATATGGTATCAAAGCGCTTGGTTCGAGACCGTCGAACTTCAACTATATAGCGGTTACGTTTCGCTCGTCCGATGATGGAATAGGGATCGGGGAATTAAATTGTGCAATTCCAAAGCTCACTCTCCAAAATGCATTGGACGTACTGGACAAAAGACCGCGGCGATAGGCTAGCAACAGTGCGGCGATGTTCAAGGCTCTGGAGCCTAGCCCTAACCTAAGAGTCGTTGTCAATGAGCTTCTTGGCACGTCTATCAATAACTTCCAACGCTTCCAGTTGGTATTTAGCTGATCCATCACAAAGGTGCGAACAGCACTCTATGCACGATCGAACTTGTGCTTGGTATAAGTTGAGCAGCTTTTCCGACGTAAAGTACTTTCGCACCTTTGCGAGAACTCCCAACTATTTGGCAGCTAATTGGGCCTTGGATTCAATGTATGACCCAAAGTTAAGATTTGGCGTCAGAGTAACGCCTAGAAGCTCAAGATCAGGACGGATACATGTCGGAAAGAAGGGGCCAGATGGAAAGGCCTCTTCTTGGCAGAGAAAAGACACGGCTGGGTCTTAGCGTCATTAAACTTGACCAAATTAGCATTGCCCGAATCGGAGACTGCCTTGAGGGGCAAGTTCAAGCGTTCGACCATGGAAAGACTGGATTTCAGCTGTATTGGCACGTACGCTGGATGTGTAACTCTCTACAACCGTACTGTCATCTGCGTACCCAAAGGTACCGGGTTTCAACATATCATTGATATGCAGCAAAAAAAGGGTTGCAGAGAGTACCGAGCCCTGAGGGACACCAGCATTTATAGCCATTCGATTAGAGGAGCAGTCATCGAAGACTACTCGAATTGAACGATCTCTCAGGAAATCCGATATTCATGTATAGAAACCAGACGGCAAGCCATTTGACGGAAGCTTTCTAATTAGGCCATCATGCTAAATTTGTTCCGGGAGACGGCAAGTGCTTCCCCATATTTCTCGATGGTGTCACTCCAGATGAGAGTGGCGTACGTCAGAAGATCCCCAGTGGACCGATTTCGGCGAAAGCCGTATTGACGATAACTGATGAGATCATTAGCTTCAAGGTACGCCGAGAGCCTGTTATTGAGGACACGTTCCATTGTCTTGCAGATAATGGACGTGACCGAGATGGGCCTACAGTTTGTAGGATCGGCATGACTACCTTTTATGGGCACGGGCTACCTACACGTTGGCGAGCTTCCATGACTTCGGCACAAATCCAGTCTCGAGAGAGACAGCCGAAAGAGGCGTGTCAGTACAGGTTCAGGTGCACAGGTCCCCAGAACTATAGCTCGAATACCATCTGGTCCACTGGCCTTATATACATCAAGATTTGCGTTTCGCTTTTCGAACCTCCTTTTGGCGAAAGCGAGTATCAGACATTGAGGTCGTGCTGCCAGCTAAAGTCGGGAAGTTGCGTCTCCTGCATCAAGACGCGAAGATTCTGCAAATAGAGAAGCAAATAGGTTTGCTTTCTCTCCTGCAGTGTGAGCCAGAGAACCATCAGGTTTCAGCAATGGAGGCAGTGAGGGACCATGGAAGTTTAATTCGGCCGATTTAGCTAGGGACCAAAAAGCTTTACTACCCGTAGGGTACGAGGCAAGTTTGTTTATGAATAAGGGGTTAAATTTATACCTAACAATAAATTTCTTACCAGGTACCTAAATAAAGTAATAGCGTAATAAATGTAAACAGATAAGAATTATTGTCGAATAGTATGTAATATTATGTAAATATGTAGATAAATAGGCCGTAAATGATTTTTGTGTGAAGTTTCTTAGGTGTCCATCGTAGAATTTCGAATCGTTAACCCAACATCCTGGGGTGGGCACAAGACCATACAGGGGTGGGCACGGCCCACCCGGCCCCCCCCTCTATATACGCCTATGACAATATCCTCTTGAGATGATGAAGATAAGGATATCGCATTATCGCAATTTACTAGGAAAGCATTTAATTTTTCTCTACAACCATCAAACGGCTTAATAAACTTTAAAATAACATTAAGGGGTATTTCCTCATCTTTTACCTCTCTAAGGTCTTTTTTTGAATCTGATTTAGTCATTGTATATAACTAAAATAACTAGCTGTGAAATAAAATACAATAACTATGGTTAGCCAACTGGTTCGGACGGCTTATCAGTATTCTGAGTACTAAGTAACAGAATACGTGGGCGAAGGATGTTTAGACTACGGTCTGGAGGCAGTGTTAAACAGATAGACAAATACAAAGTAACTTATGCTTTCTTAAGGGGGTACCGAAGGAACGATACGTAATTGCTAAATAATTACGTTCGTTTGATTCCTTGTTACATCGTTATTACTTAACCTTTTGTCATGCAATTCATATATAAGATATTAGAGGATTCACTCTATACTTCATAGGCGTTAGAAACACGATCACTTGAAGTTTTCTCGATAGAAAAAAAATCCAAAGTAATCTCTTAAAAACAAAATAAACCCTTACTACGTCGTAAATACTTCACGAAAGGTCATCTGTTTTTAAATAATAACAAAACTACATGTTCTCTATCGCATAAATGTTTTACTTTTTCAAAATGTGTGTTTGTTTTAATAATACGAAGGAAATACCTAAATTAACTCGTGTTCTACCCATTCTAACTAGAGCCGCCACGCTTCCCTCCTGTCCGCTTTAGTCTTGCTTCGGCCATCAGACGGGGAGCTTGTGTCGCTTACGCTTACGCACGGTTTTAAAAATATAACGAAGAATTTTATGTTAATTCAATTTATTTTAAATGGAGAACAAAGTAAACAAAGAAAAGAATTGGTTGGCGAAAACAGAATTCTATTCGCTTACAATGAAAAAATAAAGTAAGTAAAACTCGTATCTGATTGCGTTACAGGGTGGTACGTTATTTTTTTAATGGGATGTATTAAAAACAATTTAAAAATAATAATATAATATAATAATATGTGGGGTCATTTCACACATGGCCATCTGACCCCAAACCTGAGAGAGACCCTGTAGTATGGGTCAGACAGTTGATATACATACACAAATATTTTTTTAAAAGCATACATATATACATAAACAACACCCAAACACAAGGAAAACACAAGTGACCATCACACAAATATTTACCCTGGGCGGGAATCGAACCCGCAACACGCTGCGCAGCAGTCAATCGCTCAACCAAAATCATCAATCACTAGCCAAAATGTATCTTTCTAGAGCAAGACGTCTACAGGCTGAGAATTTTGAACTCAAAGAGAATGCTCCTGTTGTTTCGTCCTAAGTACTCGGTTAGGTACTGAGGTCAGCACTGAGCACATCAAGCCACAACAATCTGTCAAATTTCTTTAATAGATTTTGAACTTTATTACAAAAGAATAAGGTTCATATTCATATCATATTAGGAAAATTTGACAATTAGGTACGGCTTGATGGGCTGGTGGCTGTACCTACGTACTAACAATATAACTAAGTACTATTTACGATATTTCAACAATACACCACGGGTGGGCAAATTCGCTAAATTGAATCGTTCTCTGTATCTTTTTTCTAATTATAGGGTAAATGAACCAGTTGTTGGCATTTCACTGCCGGCTAGTATAGAAAGAGAAACAGACCATTTTGAAGACAATAATAATACTGTGACTTTGTAAGTGGTGTGCGTTTCGACCGCGCGGCCACGGCGATATTTCGAAAAAAAAAACTATTCCAAGATTATGTAAAATTTTGTAAAAGCTAATTCCCAAAACCATAAATTTGTTAAATTTATGGTTAAAAAGTTATAAGGGTTTGAACGTGGCCGCGCCATTGAAACGCGGAGAACCGCGCGGCCACGGAGATCTTTAAAACTAAGCGTAGCAGAGACCTGAAATTCAAGTAAATAGCAGATTGAATTTGTAAAAAAAAAAAAAAACAGAAAAAATCCTAGGTTTAGTAGCTGCAAGACAAAAACCCCATGTTGGTGTTGTTTACAGAAAAAGATCTTGCTAACACTTACTTTTTTCGATAGATAATCAAAACTTAGTTCCATTTTCGACAAATTCAAATCTAGGATTTACAAAAAACTTCAGACCTCTGCGAGGCTTTTTCAGCGAGATATGGGCGATAACGTGTTTTCCACCGATTCAATGGCGCGGCCATGGGGTTTTAGTCTTACAGGTCCGTAAATATAAACCTAGGATATTTTGATGTATTTTTTCAAATTTCGACAAATTCAAATCTAGATTTTACAATGAATTTCAGACGTCTGCGATGCATTTTCAGCGTGATATCGGCGATAACGTGTTATTCACAGTTTCAATGGCGCGGCCATGGGGATTTTGTCATGCAGCTCCTAAAGTATAAACCTAGGATTTTTTTTCTGTTATTTTAATTTTTTTTTACAAATTCTATCTGTTTATTACTTGAATTTCAGGTCTCTGCTACGCTTAGTTTTAAAGATCTCCGTGGCCGCGCGGTTCTCTGCGTTTCAATGGCGCGGCCACGTTCAAACCCTTATAACTTTGTAACCATAACTTTGACAAATTTATGGTTTTGGGAATCAGCTTTTACAAAATTGTACATAATCTTGGAATAGTTCTTTTTTCGAAATATCGCCGTGGCCGCGCGGTCGAAACGCACACCGTAAGTGTACCTAATTATATATTTTTCGACGACACGGTTGGCGCAGTGGTTGAGCGATCGACTGCTGCGCTGCGTGTCTTGGATACGATTCCCACACTGAACAAATATTTGTATGGCCTACAAATAGTTGTTCCGGGTCTGGCTGTTTGTGTATGTGAGTTTATATGTTTGTAAACGACACAGGAGTAATTCCTAAAGTGGAGCAATGTTTTTTTTTTAATAAAATAAATATTTAAATACCTACTTTTGCGATTTTGTTTAAACTATGCAGAAAATCCGTTACCTACTTGTGAAAAGTAATCCCTTTATACTTATTTAGAAAACGTGATTTTTATTGCAGCGGTTTATGACTGACACGCGACGGCATAATTTCGCAATTATCATTTTACCAAATCTACGTCGTCCAATCACTCGCGGCGCGGCAGACTACCGAGCCACAGAAAAGATTACTGTGACCGAGCGGCCGTCTTCATAATAATATCACCGAATCGTCTTCATATTACTTGCCACACTTTTATGAGCGCTATGTTCCGTCTATACTTTTAATTGGTCTGAGCCTACATACCCTACCTACACTAAATGCGCCAATCCTCCAAAAATTAAGAAACTAATACGTCATCTGTGTATCATTTTTGGTGAAGAAATTAATACCTACGTCATCTATGTATTTTTTTTTAGGTTCTGGTTTGACATTCAAAAAGTATTGAATTTACATTGAAGAATAAATATTTTTGAATTTGAAAATAAAGGGTCGACTACTGAGATGTTCACCCTATTTACTTAGCTGTTCTATTATTTTACATTATTGAGTTCACTTTTTAGAGTTTCTATTGTACTTAGAATATACCTATACTATCATAAAATGTAATTAGGTAAGTATTATTCGATTACTAAATGGGTACTTACCTAGAAAGTACCTAGGATAGGTGCCTACTTACTTACCCACAGTAAATTATTAAATTAATAAGTAGTAAGATAAATAGTAATTATTAAACTAGTATTTAAATGTTTGAATATTTTTTTAATAAAAGTAGATATTTGAAATCGTTATAGGTGTTATGCCGGCACTTCACATGACGTATTTGTGCAAATATTCGCCTTATTTGAATAATACAAAATGTACCCTATACGCATTGAAATATAGTCGATTTTGTATTATAAAAATAAGGCGAATATTTGCCCAAATACGCCATGTGAAGTGCCAGCATTATAATTCGTAATACTGTAGCACCCTCGCTAGTCGATCGACGCACGGAGTGTCGCGTGCGGCGGCGCGCGGCGCGTGAATGTGTGCCTTGCGCACACATACACGGAGCGCATAGAATACCTAAAATCGATTAGCGCCAGAAGCTCGGTGCCCCCTTAATACGGCAATCTATAAATAGAATTAAAATTAATAGCACTGAACTGACTCACAGGACACAAAAACACTTCATTTTGTGGGGACACGGAGGACGTCTGATCCTGGTCGGTGCTGGATACGGGCAGTTCCGTAGAATGCGCCTGCAGCGCGCTGCTCAGTACCGCTGCACAGTAGACAGGTGACGACTTGGATGAACCTCAAAAGGGCTCTGGATTTGGCCTCTTTTGAGCTGGGGTTAGCCTCTCTTAGGCCACTGGAGTTGGCCTATTTCAGCCAGGGTTGGCCTCTCTTAGGCCGCTGGAATTGGCCTATTTCAGCCAGGGTTGGCCTCTCTTAGGCCGCTGGAATTGGCCTATTTCAGCCAGGGTTGGCCTCTCTTAGGCCGCAGATGGATATGTTGAGTTCGGGTCGTAGGTAGGTCGTAGGTTTATGAAGCACACAAGATACACTTGGCACAGGTACACTTTCACTGGATAACACTTCGCGAGACGTTCCACGGGAATATAATCCCTTGCCGCTGCCACCAATGTTAGTACGGGCTTTAGAAAAGCCTTTTTAAAAAAAACGATTATTTAAATGGGAGTCAATTATATTTAGTGAAATGCACAATTACAGTAATTAATGGGAAACTTGGTCAATATTCTGACTTGCGACCTATCCGGTAGGAGTCTTAACCCGAACTGACGCTATGGCCTGACTAATCTACTAAGTCTAGAAAGGAAGTGATGATGGGGTGCTGACTAGGCACTTAAGGGTGTATTCTAGGGATGTAACAGTACCATGACGTCCTTAAAATAAGCATAATAATAATGTTATACAACATTACTTTTTTAGCGGTTTTGGTGACGTAACCATTAAAAAGTTCATTCAATTCGTACCACGACGTGACTTTTGACAATCAGCAAGATTGTTTTAAACGTCAAATTTTGCAATCATAAAAAAGTTCCTCGGACTCGACGGAAGTATTATTTTTTTGCAAATATCTATTTAAAATAACATTTTCGTGTCATTTAAAGTAAGTAAAATGTATTTATTTACGTAAACTTGCCGAATGAATTATGAATCTAGAGATTTTAGTACGTATGGGTAGTTAATTTCATGTTTGTTTCTAGATGGCGAATGCATACGAAGTATTTGAGTTTTTGGAAGCTGATAACGCAGAACTTAAAAGTACAAGAAAGCGGCGTCGTATGCAGTTACGTAAGGAATGCGACCCCTTCAATTTAGATGAAGTGGAATTTGCTAAGCGGTACCGACTCACAAAAGATCTAGCACATAACCTTTGCGACGAGTTGAGGCCACTGACGAAAAACCCTACAAGATCTACAGACTTGTCTGTAGAGACGAAGGTAAAAACCCTTATTTCTACCGCGAATAACACTAAAGTAGGTAGGTACCTAGTGTATATGTGCCAAGTACCACTAATGAACCTTTACATAATAAGTTTCATTCCTTTTGTCTAGGTGTTAATTGCATTATCATTTTATGCAACTGGTTCATATCAACGTCCAGTAGGCAGTAGCGAAGGTCATTTTGTGGCTCAACAGACTGTTTCATCCATCATCGCACAGGTTACTGCATGTCTTAATTCACTGCAGATGAGACAGAAGTACATTAAATTTCCAGTAAATGATCAAGAACGCAACAGGATAAAAATGAAGTATGTATCTTTTTTATTAAAATATTATGTTTAGTCCTTGTTTAAGTGCAGAATGCCTACTTTGCAAAATGGTAACAAATACTCGTATATAATGTAAAATTAGATAATACAATTGTATGGCATGTTTAAACTCACTGTCGCATAACATGTATTTTGGAGTGACTTATAAAAAGCTGATGTAATTAAGAGTTAAAAATCATATCAATGGCGATTTTAAATTCTTTTTTATTAGATACTAAGTCTATTTGTAAAAAAAAATAATGAATTGAAAATTTTAAATCCAGTTATCTATTGCAGATATTACAATAAATTTCGGATTCCCGGGGTTCTAGGGTGTATAGATTGTACCCAAGTAGCTATAGTACGCCCAGTACTACATGAGGAGCGCTACTTCTGTCGCAAGCATTACCATTCTTTGAATGTTCAATTGGTAAGTGTTCATTTGGTGTCCAGTAGAAGTAAAGAAGTAGCAATTAAAGTATTGAAAACTAGCAATTAGACGTGACATTCACATGAATTTTCTAATATAATGCAATATAGCTTATAGCACTTAGGGATAACATAGCTTTCTATTGGTAAAAGAATTTTTGAAATTGCATGAGCAGTTTCAAAGATTACCCCCTACATACAAACTTACAAACAAATTTTACCTCTTTTAAGTAAAATACAACAAATAAGTTCAAACAAATAATATAATCACTTGCTAATAGAGAGCATACATACAATTCTAAGTTATACTATAAATATGACACTTTACAGTCATTCAGATATTAATCTAAACATTTTCAGATTTGTGATGCAGATATGCAAATAATCAGTGTAGATGCAAGTCATGGTGGTGCAACTCATGATTCTTTTATTTGGGCTATTCATCCACTAAGAGCTCACTTGGAAGATCTTAGCAACACAGACGATACTTGGTTTCTTGGTATGTATTACACACCCCCCTTATGATCTTTGTTCAAAAAACATTTTCTATTTAAATTCAACTTGTAACTAAGAAATAAAATAAAGAAAAACCATTTATTCACATGGAAGTGATGCACTTAATACATAACAAGCTTAAAACTAAACAATTAAATTAAAAAAAAAAAAAAAACAAAAAAAAAATATGTCCCTAGACTGGTCAATAATAATTTTAATTAACTTTGTTATAGGAGATTCTGGATACCCTTTAAGAAAGAGCATGATGACACCAATACTGGATGCAGCACCTGATTCACCAGAAGCACACTACACTGATTTACATGTCCATGCAAGAAACATTATAGAGCGCACTATTGGGCTTCTCAAAGCACGTTTTCGTTGCTTACTTGTTCACAGAGTCTTGCATTACTCACCAGAAGTAGCTGGTTCTATTATAAATGCTTGTGTAATATTACACAACATTTGCAATAGGGCTAACATACCTGTGCAACAATTAAACAATGAAGATGTGATTCGGGAAGCCCAATTACAGACACAACACTATGCGAGTGAACAGACACGTAGTAATAATGTCGCGCTGCAGCAGGGTTTGGCTACTCGTGAAGCTCTTGTCCAGCGGCTGTGGGAAAGGCGGCATTTAAGATCCTGAAACAAAATATACACAATTTTATTTTTATTTATGTTTCAAATTGATACCTTTTTTTACTGCATTTTTTTTATAATGTAATTAAATGAAACTTAAGTAATTGTTATTTTAATATTTTTTTAATGCCTTCATAAAAGAGAAACAGAAGACTTATTCTAGTAACTAGCTTTTACACGCGACTTCGTCCGCGTGAATGTCTGCTATCTATAAATTATCTTTAATATATTAAAAAGTAGTCTATGTCCATTCTTGGGGTTCAAGCTATCTTCATACTAAAATCGATGCAGTAGTTTAGTTGTGAAAGCATAACAGACAAGAGTGCTTTCGCATTTATAATAAAAAATTAACTCTCACATGGTGGGAATACTGGATAGCACTTATAGACTGTGAACATATTTGCCAGTTTTGTACCTTTCCATCTTCTCCAAGGTGTCAGCACTCCTCACAGCAGCCTCAGCACTCCTCACAGCAGCCTCAGCGTGCATTTGAGAAGAACGGATGAGCGCACGTCTTGCAGCTTCCTGCGACATAGGTGGCTCGCGCCTTCGACGCCGGTGTCGCGGAGAGCGGGTTGCAGATGTAGTGGCATGATGTGGAGTAGTAGGAGTTCTGCTGGGGGAACGGACTGATGGATCTTGGACCAGGGGTTCCAGAGGAGGGTTTTGAGGTAGTGGCTCTAATACAGGCTGTAAAAGTGGGTCTTGGATAGGGGTAAGGACTGTTGGATCAACGGGAAAATGTACCAAAATTGATTCTGAAGCAGGGGATTCATCCACATCTACCGAAAGAGTGCCAATCTCTAGAGGCTACAAAGAGATAGAATTATGTGCTTAATATTATAAATAACAATAAAATTTATGCTTAATTACTTAAGTATGTTTTCTTACCAGTTCCACCTGAACGCCTGGCAAACCCTGGCCAAAATCTTGCCCCAGTATTTGTTAATGAAATTTTTGTTCGGTTTCAGTCAAGGGCTTCTCAGTGGCAGGCCCTCCCCCAGTCTTTATGGGTCTCCATGAGAAGCCCGTAAGACAGCAACCAGCTTTTTGAGCTTGGCTTTATAATCTACCCAGTACTGAAAAAAAAATTGCATAAATTAACATCAACATTATAGACATAATTTGTTCAAATTGGCAAAATAAAAAGTTACAAGTAGTTACTTTAGTCCAGCCTGCCCAATCTTTATGAGCACCATCACCTTGCGCGTTCAAAATTTCTGCAACCTCTTGCCACTTTCTTCGTGCGTACTCCTTGGCTTGCAGAGAGCGATTGTAGGCAGTAGCGATCGATTGGTTGGCATTTAAAAATTCCCAGAGGATCTCTAGCTGCCGCCAGGAAACCCGATTAACTCTTCCTCTGCAAATATTATAACAAAACACTAATCACTGAGTGACCACTAATTGCTTAAAATTATCTTTGTAAAAACATTACAGAAAAATGTTTCTTTGTTTTAAAACTTATTAATTGAATTTCCGGTATTTACCCTTACCTTGATTCCATGTTTGTTCCTTCAACCAACTGACTACAAAATGCTGGCGACGCACAGGGATCGTAAGCAATTAAGATACTTAAAATAACTTCAACCACTTAGAAAACCACTTATAAAACTTCTGCATATTACATCGGGTTTCTGTTCGAGTTATTAAAACAGCTGATAAGAACTAAGAAGAAGAACCCAGTTTGTTCCGATTCCTATCAAGTGACAAATTAGCCACAGCTTGTTATTAATTTTTTCAATTGTTTTTCTCATTTTTTAAAGTAAAATCTTTTAGTATAGTGTATTAATTTCATGAAAATGAATCATATTAATTAGATTCTTATGCAAAGTAATCTTTTTAAGTAAAGAATACTTTTTTTTTGTTCAAAGTCTACACTTCATATTTGGGATTCGGACCGACGTGTGAAAGAAATAGCGTGATGGAGTTCATATAGCGCTGTTTCTTTTCTTCTATTATAGCAGGCCATAGATAAATATGTCAAATTGTTCGTTCTTTCCCAGCACTAAGCAGGAATACAAAAATATGTAACTATGAAGGTCATGGTACGAATATGATGGTTGTTGTAAACTTGAAACAAAACTCTCTTGAAATAAGACTGTTTTGTAAAAGCTGGTGGTTGGCCTCCTGGACTGATGGGTAGACCGATATAGCGGTAATTCCGAATACGACCTTTATGGAAATATCGACTATTGTTGCACGATAATTGTGTATCTTTGCGTGACTTTTCTCGTTATATTTTCCTTCGTTTGAACCTTGATAATGTATTTGTTGGACATTTCATAAATACTGAACGAATGAATATTTTATTTTTGATTTGACGTAACATTCGAACTATGCCGTCATCACTCAAAATAATACCTAACTACCATGTTTAAAGTACTAAAGCTTTGTTCACATGACCTTTGGGTTTTTTTTTTTTTTTTTTTTTTTCGGATTGGCATCTCGCAGGTCAACCTAGGAGGTTGTCGGCTGCTTAACCGGACTTTCCTGTGGTGCCTTAAAAATTATTATTTTTAGGGCCTCCAGCCAGGGCAAAAAGCTTACAAACTAAGCGACTACACGCTAAGGGCACCCCCTGTGGGGTACGAGCCTCGGCTTAGGGCGTCGCTGGGAGAGGACAGCAAAGGGACAGGCTGGATCGGATTTCCATTATTTAGGGACGAATTTAAAACTACAGGCTCAGCGGCGCGGGCTGGCACGAGCAAGGGTCGGGGAGGGGACGTACGGGGTCGTCGCGGCGGGCCTCGGCGGCGAGGACGGAATGACGGCGGTCTGTGTCTGTGTTTCTTAACTGTACTGGTGGCTTTATTGCTCTCCTGGAGGAGAGTAATAGCATCGTCAGGGTCGGTCAGAGTATGTCTCGGTCGTCGAGTCTTACTAATACGGGAGGGAATGTACCGGGCGGCCGATACGATTAACGGGTTAGAGTGCTTCTCAGCAGTGTCGAAGAAGCGCTTGGCGGAGCGTTTCATGAACTACTGGATGGTAGGTATTTTTAGATCGAGATGGAGGTTCTCGTTGCGAAGGTAAAAAGGGGCTCCTGTGATTCTTCGCAAGAAACGGTTTTGGTCTGCATCCTATGGAGACGGTATGGTTTCGCGTGTGCGAATACAGCACAGGCGTACGTCATGATGGGACGAATGCACGCCGTGTAAATGCGCAATTTGCACTTGAGTGACAATTTGCTGCGTGCATTCAACATGAAGTAGAGCCTACCGAGAGCGAAAGCGGCGCGCGAACGCACCGTCTTGATGTGCTCTCCGAAAGTAAGATGGTGGTCCAGAATCACACCTAGGTATTTGGCTTGCTTCTCCCAAGGGATAGGCTTACCGAACATGGTTATCGGACTGGGCAGAGAGGGGGACGAACGCGGTTTGGAAAAGAGTACTGCCTGACTCTTGATGGGGTTTACCTCGATTCTCCATTTCCGGAAATAAGCGCCTAAGGCTTTTGCCGCGGATTGGAGGGAACGAGCTATGCAGTCTGGGTTACGACCCGAGTAATAGATGGCCGTGTCGTCAGCGAATAGAGCCAACTGGGCCTTTTTATCTTTGGGGATGTCGCTGGTGAACAGCGTGAAAATGAGGGGGGATACTACGGAGCCCTGAGGGACGCCAGCGCGTATCGGGTGGGGTGAAGAGAGCGCACCCTCGATGCGATAGCGAAAGGTGCGATTCGACAAAAAGTCACGCAAGATGAGCACGAGACGATCTGGCACTCCGAGTTGGTAAAGCTTGTATAGTAAGCCGTTGTGCCAGACTTTGTCGAATGCTTTCGCTATGTCAAAGAAGAGCGCACCCGTCATCAAGCCACGCTGAAAACCAGCGCTTATGTGCTCGACGATGCGGTGGACTTGTTGGACGCAGCTGTGTTCGGTTCGAAAGCCAAACTGCTCGTTGGGAATGAGACTCTTTGCTTCGGCAAAGTCTTTGAGCCGCTTATAAATAAGCCTCTCGTAGATTTTGCCTAGAACATTGAGTAGACTAATGGGACGGTAACTGTTGGGATCAGACTTGGGTTTGCCTGGTTTCGGAATGCCGATAACGGTGAGGCCTGAGGAAAAATGTTGTTGCTTAGAGCGCCATTGAAGATGGCGGTCATTAGTATTATGAGATAATAATAATAATAATAATATGTGGGGACATTTTCACACACGGCCATCTGACCCCAAACTAGGGAGACCCTGTACTATGGGTGTCAGAGAGCTGATATACATACACAAATACATTTTTTTTTTGTAAATACATACATATATAGATAAGCAACATCCAGACACAAGGCAAACACAAGTGCTCATCACACAAATATTTACCCTGGGCGGGAATCGAACCCGCAACACGCTGCGCAGCAGTCGATCGCTCAGCCACTGCGCCAACCGTGTCGTCGAGATGGGCGGGGAGGAGTTTGAACACCTTATTGGTGATACCGTCAGAGCCGGGGGCTTTCCGGGGTTTGAGCCTCTTGATAATATCGTGCACTTCGTCGGGAGTGACAGGAGGCAGAGGATAATCAGGCATTGCGCGGCTACGGCTTTTTTGGCCTTGGTGGCCTGAGAGGGACTCTTACCCTTCTTTCTCTTGCCTCCCGGACCGACAACTTGGTAGACGTCGTCCGAGGACGCGGAGGCAGAGTGGGCTTCCTCAGAGTCGGAGTGAGATAGCTCAGAGACGGGGACAGAAGTATCCATTGTTTCTGAAAAACATGGCGACGCAGAGCGCAGCTGCGTGGGAACAATAGCCGCGGGAACAATTGTCGCGGGAACAATGGGCTCGGGAACAATAGGTGTTTCCGCGTACGGGCTTGTTGTCTTAATTGACAATAGGGACGGGATTTGCGGTGGCATAGAGGATGCCGCCACAGGTGTGCCTTCGTTGGCGTTATCGGGGGAAAAGGGGCTATCAAATATGTCACTGAAGTCAGCGACGCTAGCTTCGGCTGCTTTACGGGACGCGGACGAGTTCTCTAGCCATATGTCTAGATCGGCATGGAACTTGGCGCTTGGCCATAAGCGGGCCTTGACGTACGCTAATATTTCAGCGTCCGACATGGTCGGAGGGAAAGCTAAGTTGGGGAGGGAATTTTGGGAGATTTAACTCTCAGGGAAGCCTAAATTAAACCTAACACCTAACTCTAACTCCCCGGGTGGAGTGGCCCGGGGATGTGTAACCCTCCCTGTCGGTTGTAGACAGGGAGGTGAGTACCTATTGGTGAGCCCTAAGCTTGTAAACCCGTCGCCAGTCTTATTGTGCGAACGGGGCCCTAGCCAGTCTAGTGCGAAGGGTGTAGACACGCCCAACCGACACTAGGTGTGTGGCTGTGAAAGGAAACCAGAGACTAGGTTCGACTAGGAGACCCCCCAAGGCCGAAACACTAGCTCCCGACTCCAATTGACTGCCTCGCCCTGAAGGGGTTTGGCGGGTGTGATTGGGGCAACACCCACTCGGCTTCGTTGGCACCGAAAGGTATCCACCGAGTACCACGAAACTGTGGTTTTGCCCTGAAGGGGCCTAGTGAAGCTACACGACAGACTCTGTTTATAGAAATAGGAATTTCAGCCGTCGCCTTGAAAAAGGCAACTTTTGAACAGTTGATTGCAGTCGGCTGACTACAGGAATCGTTGCGGCGGACGCAACGAGAGCAGGTGACGAGCGTAGCGGCAGAGCGTGGAGCGAAGCGGCGACACGTCCGTGCGCGGCGAGCGTCGAGCGAAGAGTGATGACCTTTGGGTTCAGGCGACTAGTGTATCTATCGACGACTAGTGGACCTACACAGAGACAGCTCAGCATTTTTATTCTTGCATTGTTCGCGCAATTGAAAACAGCGCTTTAATCGCTTGCGATCTGAACTTAGCCTTAAGAGTGCTTTTGCTTTGTAGTTCAATAATGTTCTCGTTTCCACAAAGCCTGTTTAATCTACGGACCACGAAGAGCTCGTTGACCAGCTGGTAACCAGCTATATATCAAAAACTAAGTTCCTTCTTGTTTTCCTAGGTAGAGCGAGTTCGCTGTTGCAGATAATTCCATTGAATTGAAATCGCCGAAGTTTTAGACTGAAATTCGGGGACCATAAATAAACTGTTGTAGGAAACTAGATTAGTATTTACTTAGGATAAGTTTATACTTTGTTAAGTTATAGGTTATTCAGATATATTTGTATTGTGTCTATTATAAGCTATTCGTTGCGATTCACATAATATTATGATTTTCATACATTATAATGCAGATAGGAGGATAGGAGGGTAGGAGACAAAAAGTTTAAATTTTTAAAATCAGTGTTTAAAAGTTACCCTGACAATAATAATATGATTATTCGTTTACTGTAATAAAACTGCATGACACGACAATTAGGTAGATCATCATCTGCCTAGCCTTTTTCGAAATATGTTGGGTTTGGTTTCGGCTGAATATCAGTGCATTGCAGTGTTGTTGGATGCAGCTGAAAACCAGTCCACGTTGTTACACTTCTGGTCTGACCTTCACAACCCAGTAACTGGGTAACACGATACCCCTTAGTAAGACTGATTTTCAGACTTTCTGGATTCTGACTACCCAAAATAACTGTCAAAATCTACACATGACAGCCGGGATTAAAGGCTTTTACGTACATTTCCGAGGCACAGAGGAATATCGGTTTGAAATTGATGGTCACCCATCCGTGTACCAGCAACGGCAAGCGCAAGTTAACTATGACCCATCCTACGAGTACCTTATAATTAGGTACAATGGACCTACTTATGTTTTCAAGCTAAATAATATTTTTGATGAAAATCTAATTCGGGCTTTCTTTTTCATAAAATATGTATTAATAATAAAACCTCGTACGTAGTAAGGGTTGAAGATGATGTATTGGCCGGATCATACATATTGTAAGCCTGCTATTTCGTTACTATGATTTTGTGGGGTCTACTTAGCGATCTCGAAGTTACCTACCTAATAATTTATCACTTGGCCGGCCCACGCGTTGGTTGTCGGAAATAGTTACATACATACCTAATGTTTTACAAAAGAAATTGGTTTGTATTTTAATGTGTGTAATAGATTCAATTTTTAATGTCTTAAGAATAAAAATAGTGCATCAATCAGAACTCTTCAGCTGCTTAGCCTTTTCAACTATGTTTGGGTCTGCTTCCAGTCTAACCGGATGCACACACAGATACACACACACACACACACACACACACACACACACACACACACACACACACACACACACACACACACACACACACACACATTACACACACATTACATTACATGGCGCAACTGCCTATCTGACTTCTATAACCCAGTTACTGGGTAAGTAACACGATACGACATGATAAGACTAGTTGTCAGACTGTCTGCCCATTACGACTGTCAAAGATCTACAAATGACAGCCGGGACCAACAGCTTTACGTGTTTCTCGAGGCACAGAGGGGTCTCGAGATAAACGGATGGTCAAGCATAGCTTAACCACTCTCCTAATTAGAACTATGATGACATAAGCCTACAGATAGTTGTTCCGGGTCTGGATGTTTGTGTATGTTTGTAAACGCACCCACAACACAGGAGTAATTCCTAGTGTGGGGCAAAGTTTCTCTAAAAAAAAGGTACAGCATAAAAGTGATACTTTTTTTGTTTTTTTTTTTTTAAATATTGTGGTCAACATTGTCACAGTAAAGGCAAAATCAAGTCAAATCATTTATTTCAATTACACCATTTTAAGGCACTTTTGAACGTCAAATGAGAAAAAAATAGATTCTAGTTGATTGTTATAAGTATTAGTACTACTTAGCTACCATATATGTAGTAGCGACACGCCCAGCCTCCCTCTGAAACACTATTCCTCACCTCTACCCGCGTCGAACTTGCTCTTGAAACGGCTTTTAGTTCATGGCGAGACTCGCGGCGTGTAAACACGCACACACTTGCATGTATTTGTACAGTATGTTATTTTGGTTGTAGTGTAGGTAATTAAATCGTTTCGTTTGTATAAAGTGTCGTAGGTGTGATATTGTGTTAGGAGTAGACCTCTACAGTACCTAGTATAATTTTTAAAATTCGTGTAAATATTATAAATCTTCAAAGACAGAGCAAAAATACGACTCGATAGATCAAATAAAAGGCGTGTTTTAAGGCGACGATATACGACTTTTACAGATTTTAAACTGACAATCACGTCAAAATGTGCAGTGTAAATGATTTGAAAAAAATATATGTTAAACTAGAACATTCTCTTAATCACTTAGTAAGTGAATATTTTTAATTATATTCATATTATATAGTTTAATTAATACGTGAAGTTGTGTCTGACGCGGACAAAACATTGACAATCACACAAAATCTACCAGATATAATTAAACGAAACTTACACCATCTTACAGACAATTTTATTATCTATCTTTTAGTATACGCCTTTTTTTTAATTTTGATAGAATACTACTTTTATTTAATTTTTTCGACTAAACTTTGAGAGTTTTGGACGCAAAACTGATGCAGAACGGACGCAGTTTGCGTCCAAAACTTTCAAAATTTAGTCGAAAAAAATAAATAAAAGTAGTATTCTTTCAAAATTAAAAAAAAGGCGTACACTAAAAGATAGATATTGTTACTACCGTCATGGGGTCTCAACTCGAACAAATTATAATTAGTCATGAAAAAAAAATCATAGATGGCAGCATTATGTAACCAGTCGGATATTAACAATCACTAAAAAGTGTTTAATGGCAGATTTTGGCTGAAGTAAGAATAAGTAAAAATCAAAAGTTCATTGTTTAATGTTGGTTTATCTATTTACACACAGAAAACACGTATTTTCAACAAAAAAGAGAAATGAAACATTTTACCTCAATTCGATCTTACAGAATGATAAAAGTAGCTAACAGTAGCCATCTGATAGTAACTTTGTTTAGAAGTCTTTGCAATAGATGGCGTTTTACTCAATTAGTCCCGTAGTCCCTCCACAATCGGTAGGTAGGTACTCATTTACGTTTAGTGGTTTCAAGGATTTTTTTTAACTTTTTATACGCCACGTGCCAAACTGCCAAACTGGCCAAGTGCGAGTCGGACTCGCGCACTAAGGGTTCCGTACTATTGTCTATAAAAAACTTTAGACACTACCTATATTAAAACATTTATTTTGTTGTATGGGATACCCCCTTAAATATTTATTTTATTTTGTTCTTGTTGTTTGTTGTTGAAACTTTGGTATTATAGCGGCAATAGAAATACATCATCTGTGAAACTTTCAACAGTCCAGCTATCACGATTCATGAGATACAGCCTGGTGACAGGCAGCCAAACGGACAGTGGAGTTTTAGTAATAGGGTTCCGTTTTTACCCTTTGGGTATGGAACCCTAATTAGTACCTAATAGGGCCCCTTTTTACCCTTTCGGCACGGAACTCATACCAAACCCATACCCAAAGCGTAAAAACGGAACCCTAATTAGTACCTAATAGGGCCCCGTTTTACCCTTTCGGCACGGAACCGTAAAAAAGCAAAAGCGTGCCGTTCGGCGCCAAGCTAAGAATTCATCCTTTAATACCTACAAAATAATTACCTATGACCTATTCTAAGCAAAGCACCAATCGAACAATAAGTAGGTACAGAGACCACATCAAAGTACTTACCTATATCAATCTGTGAAATTTCATTGATAATTTTTTAACTTTATTGCAAAATGTTAAGGTTCATATCCAATTGGGAAATTTTTAGACAGTTGGTACTTATGGTTTGATGTTCTGGCGTCTGTACTTTATGGCTGTCATAATATTAAGAATCTAGCAAAACCATTCATTTTTCTGAGTTAGCGTCTTCAATTCTCACCAATCTAACAAAAAGTACCTACTAAGCTGTCGTACCTAAAAATAAATGTACCTACCTATTTCATCCGTAGTAACTAGGTACCTACATTAAGGTCGCTACATTTTCAACGCGCTCAAAATTATACTCCGTTTACAATAAGATTAGACATATTCACAAACCTTTTTTACAGTCCGTTCAACCGATTTTAACTTCTATTGCGTTGGTGGCATGACAAATGGAAGCTGCAGTAAACCAGATTATTATAAAAATCGTGTCTAGCTGATGCCCGTGACTTTGTCCGCGTGATTGTCGGTTATCAGCTAAGTTTTAATTTTTTTAGCGCGTTTTTCTAACATATATAAAAGTTGCTTTTTATAACATCAGCTAACTGCCAGTGAAAGTCACATCAAAATCGGTCCAGCCGTTTCAGAGATTAGCCGAAACAAACCGACAGACAGAGAGATCGACAGACAGGCAGACAAATATTTTATAAATTGTGTTTTTGATATCATATGCATTTAATAAAAAGCTATTAGGTACTTTGACATTACAAACAGACACTCCATTTAATTCATTTGTTTAGATTTAGTAAGTATACATCTATACAAATAAATAAAATTGAAGTGTCTGTTTGTAATGACAAAATAAAAGCTTTTTACTAAACGCAGAAAGTATACGGGTAGGTACATATTAAAAAAAAAACATTTTTCTTTTTTTTTTGTTTGTCTGTTTGATCCGGCTAATCTCTAAAACGTCTGCACCGATTTTGACGGGACTTTCACTGGCAGACACCTGATGTTTTATGGAGTAATTAAAGGTAGACCGTAAGTACATTTATTTTTACAAAAAAAGTGGGTTTCACGCAAAAATATTAAAACACCGATATTAACTGACATACACGCGGATGAAGTCGCGGACATCAGCTAGTTTCCTAATAAGTAATTGTTATTATGTCAGCAATAAAAACTTTCCTTCATACTTTTACTTACAGGCAGGACTGTCAGCTTTTGCAAAATCATTGTTTTAAGAATATAATTTAAATCATTGTTCAAGACAAAATACAATTATTAATAGAAACTAGCGTATTTAACTTTAAATATCATTTAATCTTTCATCATTCAAGCGGGCAGCGACGTCGAAACTTCGAAATACTCGATAAGTATTTTGCATTACATTCAAAATAAAGTCTTGAAAATCCAATCATACGGTCTATTTTCGATTGGCGTCGGCATTCAACTCACGCACACATCGACAGACAACGGCTAAAGAAGTTTTCGTTACAAAAACTATTTCGCCAACTCGAGATAACTTTTGTTGCCTACCTACCTATTGTTATTACTAAACTTGTCCTTGAACGCACAGTGCGTTGTAGAGTATCTACCATAATTAAACGCCATCTAGTAGTATCGATGCCGCCTAGTATCTAGGCCGACTCGAAAGATGGCGTTGTAAAAATACAGTCTCTGGCAATTAGTGAGTCGCTGATGCTGCCATCTGTTGAAGCAATGAAGGAAAGAAAATAGCCAGAGCAATTGCCAGAGTTAGGGAGGTCTCATTTCTTTGTATGGGATTGGGTATCTGTACTTTAGTATTAAATGATCTGTGGTAGGGGTTTTGTCTAAAGTTCATAAATCTTTTATGGGGTTCTGTGTTATGTGTTATAACAAAATTCCTAGTGATATATTGCAACTAAATGAAAGAAAATTTAAAACATATATTAAAAGTACACTCTGTAAACAAGCATATTACAGTTTAGAGGATTATATCCATGATAAGAATGCTTGGAAACATGCTGGTCCGGGCTCCATAGGACAATCTACAGTCTAGACAAAATCAAACGGATTGCTAATTAAAACTACTTAATTTATACTTAGTATATACATTATATTTAATTCTTGCTTTGGGTCACACACTGGTTCATAGGTTCATAGTTTGTTGAAATGTATGGAGTGGTTGTCTACTTTTACAATAATTGTAAATAATAATATGGGAACACTATGTATCTATGTATACAACTTAGCTGTCATTCTTTATCTTGTAATACTTTGTACATACTTCAATATAGTGTTTTTATGCAAGGTCCATCGTATTCACGTATAGTTACATAACTGTAAACTGTAAATGCAAAATATTGTACACATTTTTTTTTAAAAGAGTAAGTATGGAGTTTCTTGCCCATTCTTCTCCATACGAAACTACCTTTTGGAATGGGCAACTAGAATCAACTTTATATTTTTTTATGATGACGTTCAAAAGTGCCTTTTTAATGGTCTAATTGAAATAAATGATTTGACTTTGACTTTGAAAAGTACATTTTCCAATTACCGTGAAAAATAAAACTAAGTACCTGTATAACTATTTAACTCGTTTTCAATATAAGCTCTCTTGCGTCCGTATAAAACCTTTTTTATACTGTTTTAGAATTTAAGTTGTGTTCTGTTTTAGATGTTTCTACAACTGTATGCTTTATAATTTCGTCTTTAAATCAAAATTACTAAGTAGGGGTTTTGAAAAGTACATTTTCCAATTACCGTTAAAAATAAAACTAAGTACCTATATAACTATTTAACTATCTAGTATCTATCTAGTATCTTTCAGCCAACCTTTCTAGATTTTCGACTAACAGTGGAATATTAAACCTTAATCATAGCGAGCACCCATCAGCCTGTACACTAACCTTTTAGTTCATTTGAGATAGCACAATCATGTTAACTGTGAATCTATTAAAATTTTAATGAACCCTCTGCGCTATACGTAAGGTTTACTTTAGTAATAACATTGCTCGTTATCCTTATCAATATTTTTTTCCAAATCCATTGACAGGACCCCTTTATACGGAATAATCACTACGTTTATAACATGTAACTCTGTAATTACATGGTGTACAATTTTATGACAGCGCTACTGAAAGGGACGACACTTATAATAGAGAGCAGGACAGCATACTAATGTCCTTTTAGATAGATAAACACTTCATTGCCTTTTAACGGTTTGGTTTTGAGATCTAGCTGATCGTTCGTTTTATCAGGAGAAATAAATGCTTTCCACTTTAAGTCCGTGCTGGGATTTCTTGGGCGTTACTGATTGAAAAGATATTATTGTACACAAGACATTTTAATCTACCTACAAATGTATTTCACTTCATGAAAAAACAAAAGAAGTTACAAAATAATTCTTGAATTTTAATTATTACTTATTCATAACTTCAATACTTGAATCCTAATTTAATATGTGAAGAAAGTTCATTGATCCATCAAGACATAAAAAAAAATAATTTAAGTAACTACAGACATCCAACTGACTGGAACATAGCACGTATTTGCGAAATCGTAAATACAAATCGGCAGCCAAAATAAATATGAGGGATCAACCGTTACTGGGAACTGTCCCATATAATTTTATCGTCTCACTTGGCAATGTGCGAACGGCAATTTTTGATAATTACTGGGTACCTACCAAAGGTGATTGAAATGTTTGCAATGCGTGTGAGATTTTTCGTTTGAGTGTGATAATTTTGTAACTGTCAAAATCAAGCGGGTCAATATTTGCTACTAGCTTCTGCCCGTGACTTCACCCACGTGGAAGCCAAATGGACCTTAAAACATATCTGACACTCAGCAACAGTATAGCTTTCTACAACAGTGAAATATTTTTTAAAATCAGACCAGTTCTAGGTACGTCTTTATTATATTAGTACCTACCACGGACTCGAAAAAAAAGAAGATCTCCGCGTAACGTATATCGAAAGTGAAGCACCCTAAGTAAGCCAGACCGTTTGTACAAACGTGCCTCACGCACACGTTTACATCATAGTCACGGTCTAGAAAAAAAGTATCGACTGCCGACCGTAGGTTACCTATCTATGTGTGCGTCTCGGTCTGGCGTACTTTAGGTGCTTCACTTTTGATATGCGTAGCGTGGAGTCCTTCTTTTTTTCTAGTCCGTGGTGGTCTAGTAAAGATAGATAGGTAATCTATCTTATCTTTACTAATTTATTGATGAGACTGAGTTTATCAGGAACTGGTCGATTTAGAGACTCGGCTTTAAGAATGAGGAGCTTGTGGCTAAGTAAAACCCGTACGGATACGATCGGTTATGATGGTTAAGCTATCCTTGCTGCGGTCGGTCCGTGGATGGGTGACCATTCATTTCATACCGAGACCCCTCCGTGCCTCGGAAAGCACATAAAGCCGTTTGTCCCGGCTGTCTTTCGTAGATTTTTGACCGTCGTTATAGGCAGTCAGATGCCAGAAAATCTGACAACCAAGGGGTATCGTATTAATCAGTTACTGGGTTGTGGAGGTCAGATAGACAGTCGCCCCATGTAAAACACTGATATTAAGCTGCATCCGGTTAGACTGGAAGCCGACCCCAACAAAGTTGGGAAAAGGCTAGGCAGATTTGAGTAATTCGATTCAGCTTTAAGAATATTATAATTCTTAAAAGATATTAACGAGTCTCTTAGTCGATTCACTGCTGGCGGCTTTCATTAAATCAAAGCCACTAACCAATATTTATTGCAGTTATTTCTGAATCTGATAATGTCACGATGAAACCTTTAGGATTCTTGTAAATCCAAACCATTATTTATGTCTCAATAAATTAATCTACTAAATTATTCTCCATCCAATATTAATCTTTCCACAGTAATTAATAGCCTCTGTATATATAAATTTAAACAATGTCATGTAACCGAAAACGAATGGAATCTAAGCTTCCAAGATTAATACTAACGAGAAACTGAATACAATTTCGTTCTAATAATAATTGAAGGAAAACTGCGGCCTTTTTCTGTAAAAACTTTCGGATTTCGTTTCATTTTGATTCGTGTAACTCGCAAACAACAATCTGAGTTGCTCCCTATGTATATGTTTCTATATTTAGGTATGTTTAATTCGAACCAATTTTCGTTTTACGCAGAAAGTTTTAGATGCTTATCCAGCAACTTTTTTTTTGGTTGGATAACTTTGGTACTTTTTGGTCATAATCATGGAAGTAATTTTTCACAGCGTGACCATAGATGATTGAGCAATTACTGCCCTTGCTTTTGTGTGATTTGTTTTTCATAATTTGCGTTTATAGGCTGTTGACTAAGAGTTTGCGTAGTACCTTGCTTATGTATACTTAATTTTCAAAAAAAGAGGTGCAAAAAAAGGACTTAACGCCTTAAGCATTTTCTACCACACAACCAAGAACAGATAAAAAAAAATACAAAGATACAAAAGCAAAAAAAAACTACACATTGTATATCTAATATTACATATTAAGCTGGCTAGGCTTGTTAGGCTTCATATTCCTAAATTAATCCAATGTGTTTCGCGAATTCACAATCAGACTATGTCTCTCGTTCTATTTACCTTGATACTGGTGAACTTTCATTGATCAAATTATTGGCTACGATATTTACTTTCACAGTTTCACGACGCGGCATTCAAAAGCAGTGTATACAGCTTAGTCATTCTAAACGCTAACTCCAAGAATAACCTACTTCGACGAAAGTTCCTGTTGTTGTACGCTTGGAAGTTGCGAGTTTTCCAAATTCCCGACTTGTGAATATAGGCGCCGTCCTCACTTTGGTTCGATCCTAAGGGACTATAGTACGTGACTTGTCGACTAGTTAGCGTACTACGGATTTCGTTTATTTACGCCCTTAGAAAAGTATTAAGTTTATTATTGAAATTGAGTTGAAAGAAGTATCTTCTTGGGTATGTCCCTAGCGGCATAAAGCTGTGATAGCTACCGTTTAAATGTTACAGATCATATGATATTATATTTGATAACCGTATTATGATTATTGTAAGCCATTCGTTGTGTACATATTGATATGATTTTCATACATTATCATACATTACATTACGGATAGGGGAACACCCAAATATTCCGAAATATTTTATTCCGAATTTCGATATTCCGATTTTCAAAAGTCCGAATTTCATAATACCTAAAAATTATAATCTCTATTATTTAAAATCACGAAAGTTATTTTACCGAATGTCGTAAATCCGATTTGTTTGTTTTCCGATTTTCATATGTTCGAAGAATCAAATGCTCGATGAGTTCTCGGTTCGAAAAACGAAATTCCGAATTTCAATATTTCGAATAAACTGTTAAAATTAGGATTCTGATTCAATTCAGCTACGCATATATATTGAAAATGGTGTCCCCTTGTTTCGCAGACAGAAATTTCATAGAATTTCGTTTCCCAGAAAATGTTTCATATAATATTTGGTTCTTGTATTTTTATTTCGACTATTATTGTTTCAAAGACTATTTACTTGAATGAAACATATTTCACAGAAACACAATTCAAAGAATTTTTAATCAATTTTTTTTTGTTTAACAAAGTTATCAAACAGTAGAATTACTTTTTAACAAATATTGTTTGTTTGGTGTATTTTTCTATGGAATTTATTTCAACAAAAATATATAGGTATAAAAACAAAGACAATAACAAAAATAATCTTAAAAAGTCAATATGTTGTGCTACAAAAGTGAATGACAGAAACGAATTGCTGTGAAACCGACTCCACGTAGTCTTGTCTGCCCTACACCTAGAGTGTAATTTAAATTCGCGTAGGCGCGGAGCCCCGCAACGCCGTAGCCGTGACAGAAACCATGCCTGCTGCATGTTGCATGTTCGCTTGCATGCTCGCTTGCATGATGCATGCTGCATGCTTGCTTGCTTGCATGCTGCATGCTTGCTTGCACGCTGCATGCTTGCTTGCATGCTGCATGCTTGCTTGCACGATAAACGATTGCACGATAACGATAAAGATAATCGGAATTTTAATAATAGGAATTTTAATAATCGGAATTCGTATTTTTGATGTTCGGGATTTTCATTATGTCGGACTTTTTGTTATTCGATCTTTTGAAACTCGGTATTTTGAGAATAGTAATTATAAACTAGGAATTAAGAATAGGAATTTTGAAATTTTTGTATTATAAAAATAGGATGAATGATAAATCGGAGTTGCCCTACTAGGAATTTTGAACTATTCGGAATTATGAAAATCGGAATTTTGAAATTCGTATTTCTGACTTTCGGAATAAAGTTTTTCGTATTTATGTAGTGTACCCTACGGATACTCAATAGCTGACAAAAAGTTTAAGTTTTCAGGATCGGTTTTTAAAAGTGATGCTGACAGTAATATGATGATTCGTTTACTGTAATAAAACTGAAAAATAAACTGTATAACATGCATACTACATAAAGCTATAATAGCTACCATTAAAGATCAATATGATATTTTTTTCATAAAAGTAGCCAATTGTTTAGCCATTATTAAATCGAAGAAATAACCGTCCATTACAAAGCAGATACCAACTTATTGAACTGTTTCAAGACCCACATGGAATGTTTGTGCAAATAAACTAAACTGATAAACGCAGGACTCAAATCATTCTTTGATTTCAATATCGTTTGTAGTACCACAATAGGCAGATTTATTTCTATGAAAAATTTATATAAATCCGATTAAACTCTTTAAAAATAAAACACTTAAGTTTACCTCAAACTTACGTAAGATAACCTTAATTGAATGAATATTAAGTAAAAATAAATGTCCAGAAAAACTGTTGAATATTATCTTTTTTTTATCATTTGATAGGCATACGTTTGACCACTATGTCACCTGATGGGAAGCGATGATGCGGTCTAAGATGGAGCACGCTTGCCTAGAAGTAACCTATTCACTCTTGACTTAAAGACTCCCGGGTTGTAGCTATCAGGAAACACAGACTCAGGCAGGGAATTCCACTCCTTAGCAGTACGCACAATGAATGTGTTTCCAAAACGTTTTGTGCGTGTGGGTGGGATGTCCACCATGTACCGGTGGCGCATCGCCGTACGGCTTGTGGTCCGATGATGGAACGGGCTCGGTGGAATTAAATTATGCAATTCTTTGGCACACTCCCCAAAATGCAACCGATAGAAAACCGACAGGCCAGCAACTCGGCGTCGATGCTCAAGACTTTGGAGCTTTGACTCGACGAGCCTGTCATTGCCAATGATCCTCTTGGCTCGTTTCTCAATTGACTCAAGGGCATCAAGCTGGTATCTGGCAGATCCGTCCCAAAGGTGAGAGCAGTACTCCATACACGATCGAACTTGCGCTTGATAAAGTTTAAGCAGCTATTCCGGCGTAAAGTACCGTCTCACCTTTGCTAGGATCCCCAACTTTTCTTTTCTTCTAAGTCATTTCAATTTCACGATTGAGGTGCTAAAGCAATCCATCAAAATACCTTATTTTGTCGAAAACGAAACAAGGGTCGGCGAAAATATCATTAAATATTCATATCTACTTTCACTGTTTGAATATTAAGTCTTTGTTTTAATATACATTCAATTTGTAAGTAGACCGAAGATTGTTCTTAAAATAAGTACGAACTACATAAAATTGAGTGGGTAGTTACATGATTTCAATTCAAACATCTTCAGACTTGAGAAATTTTCTGTCTAAGCCCTAATAAATTGAGTAAATGAATGTCTCAGAACGAGCAGTTACTAACTGATAAGATAGTAGATCTTAGCCATGACGAAGATAACGCGAAGGTAGAAGAAGTTTCAAACTTGCATCACTCTGACAACTTAATTTATTAAAACCACCGCCAGAGCTCGGCGGCTGAGATAACAGAGTTACATAACCTTGTTTAGTCTCGGAAAAACTAGTGTAGAATCAGAAATATACTATCACATAAAATCGTCCACGGGAAATCTTATTCTAAACGAGAAGAACGCTAATGAATTCCGATAAAAACAAGGCGCCCATAAATTCGTTGGCGGTCGTCCGCGTATTAAGGTTTCCGTAATTGTAAGCAACAAGGGCTTCGCAGGCTTTCGTCTGCCGCAAACTGCTAGATGCGAGACGCGCTTTTATCGCAATTTATTTTCTTGACAATAAAAGCGTTCTCATTTTTCCAGCAACGAATTGCGGTCACATAGTGGTCCACCATACTGAGACGTATGTATCCGAGGCTAAGTGCAGAAAAGTGTCGGGATGCCTCAGCGAGTCGGCACTCGCAGCCAAAGAATGTCCCGCAATAGGGCTTTTAGATGTCGCTTTTTATTGAACGCTACTTGGCTTTCGCGACGGACCCTGTAAACTTTAGTAGTCTTAAACTATATACAGACGACGTTAGATTGTAAAGAAAATTACATTCACTCGTTTCGGGATTTTAATGAAAAAGGCGGACGTTTTATGGGTAGGCTCTTAAGCTGGCCACGCGAAACATTCTTGAAGCATACAATGCTTTATTTTTCACATGTAGCAAAGGCCGTGGAAGACAATAGAGCAAGTAATAACGTCAACCAGAAGAATGAGAATAGAACAAAACACGCTGAAGTGGCGAGGCAGGGTCGCTCTATTGTTGCTCGAGATATTGCAGCACGAGCTACACATGTGCTATGTATGGTAAAGAATACGCCAGTAATTACTGAAGGTGCAAGTTTACATTTTCCTTTTATCGCTATAGGTATAGATAACGTAATTGGACACGCATTAATAACAACAACATTGCACTGACGATATTAGAGAGGTCGTACGAGTATCTATAAATAAAATTGAGGTCTTTCTCTATTATTGATATGTTTTTATGTGAAACAGCATTCTCTTCAGTAACAGTTTTTCTGATGTAAGTAATAACTGTTTATAGTGGCTGGCTTTAAAGAGAAGTAGATGAAACATTTTAATGTTGCCTTTTAAAAGTAGAGAATTTATTGCACTACTAAGTAGAGTATGTTTATGGTACAAAATAAGAATTTTCACAATGTTAAGTTTATTAGCACACTTTTACGACTTTACAGGCACATCAAAGAAACATAAATTCCGATTTCCATCGCGAACGTTTTACCAAAAGACATTACATAAGTTCATTCACCTTAGAACATATTTCTTGAAGCAGTAAGTTCGGGGGCAGTGGTGCGAGCAAAGTTATGGGCCCAGCAAATGGTGCGGGACAATTTCGAGGGGACTACAGATGTGGGCTATTGGCACTCGCATTGATATTTTATCTCGTCTTCTATTGTTAATGATAAGTTTTCTGTCTCGATATTGAATGAAACCGTTTGTCTATGAATGGAGTGACTTAATTCTCTTTCCATTCGATCTTTTATTCGAATATAGCTTTAGGGTACCTACTTCTTCTCACTTGATTAAATTTGAATTTTTCTATCAGATTTACGCTTTTGTCTTAGTGTCAATTTACCGTCCATTTAGTCAAAATTGTTCATGATTAAAATGTAACAAACAGATAGACCAACTCACAATAGGGGTAAACGAATGCTGCTCTTTGTAACATTATCCCTCAAAACCCGAAGTATTTCTGGCCATGTAAACGAACGGGTCTTGTCGTGCCATTTATTTTAAGTACTAACTGATGCAAGGGCGTCGCTAGCCGATGGCCCAGGGGGGGGCAAGTTGATATATGAAGGACTAGCACTTTTCCCGCGACTTCGTCTACGTAGGTTTCGTACATCCCACAAACGCAACACCCCGCTAAGCCCCCTTTGAGGGGTAAGTAAAAAAAATTATTAACGTCAATTAAATTTTTTAAATAAGTTAACATTTTTGCCAAGTTTCAAGTTGAAACCAATAAAATTTTTCATCAGTGCTATTTAAAAAAACAATGTAGTTTAACTGTAGCTTTACCGGTTTCGAGTTTCAAAACAAGTGTTTCATCCTTTTCACCCCATAAGGCAATATCCAAAAAACACTGAAACATGTATTTTGTATAGGTAACCGTAAAGCTGAATAACAATTGTCATGTTTCTAACTTTAAAAATACCGCCTTAGAGCTGATGTTTCCATAAATACTGATACTTAGGTACACTTTTTTTATGTCTAACCGTGACATGAAAATTGGTATAAGTATAAAATAAAAATAAACTAGTTTCAGCTTTTTTGGGAATTACACCCCTAGCTAGGGTGGTAAAACGGGGGATAAAAGTTTATATGGGAAATCCGTTATTTATAATGTTAGGGGTCATCCATAAAGTACGTCACACTAATTTCATGATTTTATGACCCCTCCCCCGTCCATGTCACATTTGTGCGCCCCCCCCCCCGCTCCCTAGTGTGACGTCACATATTTTGCAGTTTTACATCTAGAAATTATTAAATAGGGTATTACAACCATTTTTGAAAAGTGTCTCAATGAAATTCTGTACTGCTAATATGCCACCAAAAAAAACACGAAAATTTTATTCAATCGATAAGTACCATAAAAATGCATCTAAATTTTGAATTTTCAAATTTCGCGCGTAGTTTGACGAAAACGCCTCTTACTGAACGCCATATTGCTCTGCGTAAATGGCGTCAGTTCGTTTGCATCAAATGAGCTCATATTAAATATGATAATTGTATAACATTTAAAAATAATTAAAAGTATATTTTGTAATAGGTGTAATAATGAAAAAATTACGTTGGTTACGAAAATAATAAAAGTACAAAGAATTTATTACGCCAATCGAATGACTGACAGTTGACAATTTTTTGTTTACACAGCCGTACGGCGTAATAACATGGCCGCTACTATTTCACGGTGTTTTATAACAGATTAAAAATACTGAAAACTTTGAATTTAATTTAAAAATTTGTTTTGTTATTTTATGAACTAAAACTTACATTTTCCGACTGCTTTATGCCTAAACTGTCTCAATAACATATTTATAATTTTTTTCTCGTATAGAGTAAAATACCCTATTAAAACAGCAGTTCCGAAATTAGTTTTATTTCCATTTAAATATTTTTTTTGTATTATCAACGTCGTCAAACATTAGAAAAAAATAACAAAACAATAAACTATTAATTATACCAATGGAAGTTACAAACACAATCATCTTGAGTCCATGGTCTTTGAACCCATTCCTCCAAATATTTTTTTAATAAGGGGTTATTTGGGTTGTTAAATGACAGGAACATTCGATCTGTCACATCATATAGCATCATCGTCATCGTACAAACAAAAAAATTCTTCTCGAATCTTTGCGATGGGAAAAACTTCTTGTTGCCTCTTGTCTCACTGCTTGTGATGGTTAGTGGCCTTGTATGATACAAAATATAAACCACAGATGCCACACGATCGGTTAAACAAGGATATCGAAGATCCAAAGATAGCTGAAGTACTTAACAGTGGAGCAAATTTACCTTCGGATTCATCTTTTTTTATGATCACATGCCCTTTAGAAGTATGTTTAACTAAAAACCACTCTCATAATAGTCGGCAAAAGCTAGATCGTCGCACACCACAACACGGGACAACTGCCCATTTGACTAATTTTAACAAATATTGTTATTCACGCACATTATTTGCTTACCAAGACACATCATTTTTAATACCAAATTAAGCTTGTTCAATATCCAGTCTAGTATCTGTCGCCACAACTTAGTATTGTGCCGACAGATACTAGACTGGATATTGAACAGGCTTCCAGGCTTTCCAGTAGTTCTTTTCGTAGCAGTACAGAATGTACCAGTTTGTGACTGGCGTGTGACGCTAGTAGAGCGAGTGTCAATTCACCAACAATTTAAACGTTATGCCCATTCAGATAGAGTTGGAAATATTTTTAAGTTTTTCGTTAATAGTTCAAATTTGGCATTTTAACACTTACATGCATCTGATTTAGATATGTGACGTCACGAAACTTAGGACTTAGCACAATGTCACATTTCGTCGACCCCTTCCCTCCCCCTTAACGTGTGACGTACTTTATGGATGGCCCCTTAGAAACATGAAAATTGGTAGTTGGATAATTTGCGGTTAGACATAAAAAATATTATGTTTCAGAATTTTGGAAACCACCTCTAAAGGTGTGAAATAGAGGATGAAAATGTATTTTGTTATGATAGAAACATGACAATTGGTATTCAGCTTTACAGTTAAATATACAAAATACATATTTTATTTGGATATTCCCTAAGGGGTAAATAGGGTGAAATACTGTTGTATGGAAAATTTTAACAATTCAATAAAAAAAAAAAAGAAAGAGCCCCGCACAGCGCCGTCGCCCTGACGTCGACCGTCTTTGTGCCAATTTTCGTAACCATTGCAGTCGCTAGACAGTCGACGCCTTTTAGGCAACCCCTGCTTCCAGATTCTAAATTTTAACCGAAGTACCGCAGTTCCAAACACATGAAGCTTTATTCTGGCAATTCGATTTTATTAATTGTACAGTCAAGAGCTTTTAATCGAAAACCTCCTTATTTATGTTTAGGTCTGTTAAAAAAAAAATTTTTTTGGATCTCTAGGGGGGGGCAGCTGCCCCTACCTGCCCCCCCCTGGCGACGCCCTTGAACTGATGTATCATCCCATTCCTGCGTTTACAACAAGCAATTCTTCTGATGGATTTGTAAAAATAAAACAAAAGCATAGCGAATATTTTTTTACGGTAGCTAATATTCTGATACTGTTAGGGTACTTCCCTGGAGTGTCCTAATAGGCTACTAAAGGATTATTACCCAGAGGATGGTCAGCATCCTGTGAACATACGTACTATCATTAATCCGGTTGGGGAAATGATTATAGCGATATCCTCGGGAGACGCTCGTGTGGTGTACTGCAGCCTTAAGGTCAGTAGTGGACGGTTTCCGACTGACATAGATTTTCGATCCTCTTGGGGTTAATATGGCATTAGTTAGTCAGTGGAGTGTTGAACATTTTGCATGATGTAGACTTAATGTTTCAAATTTTTTTTATATTTTTTGCATAAGATTATGTTTGTGATCATAATATTATGCACCTGTGCGACTGGCAGTGTGAAAGTTTCTCCAAAAATATATAGCGGAAAGGGGTCAATAAATCAATGTAGGTACTGACTTCAGGGTATTTATGGGAAGTATAATGCAAGTATTGTAAACTTACACCGTTAGAAATGTCGTCTATTTAATTACACCTTGCAAAATTTCGAATTTAAAAAATCTCACCAAGTAACACTTATAAAATAAAAATTTGCATGGTTGTGAGCATGTGTGTGAATTTTATCCAATATTGTCCCATTCCTACGAAAACCAATGCGATTATGAACGAGGATTCATAATCGCATTGGTTTTCGTAGGAATAACACAAGTTTATTATGCACGACAGGGATACAGGTGCGGTCGCCACAGTAAATCAATGTCGGCTCCATTTAACTGGTCTAAAACAATACCAATTCAATTACAACTTGTATTTTATGTTTGTGTTACAAACAAAATGAATGCGAACAAAAAAGGATAGACTTCACTTTATCATTTTACTGTAAGTGTCATTTGCAGGAAATGAGTTTTGAATTTGATTTTTTACAAACTGGCAGCTCACAAAGGCGACACGCATTTTACGAAAAAAAGGGTACATACGCAAAAAGTTTTCACTGTTTTTCTGTTTGACTCTTCTGTATAAAATCGTATAAAACCGGTTCGTTTACAATCATTTAAATGTGTAAGCGTTGAAAATCTATCTCACTTATTGCACTAGCAGTTTACATGCTGGCATGGCTGTAATATAGGGTACCCAATTTTAAATCAATTGCCAATCCAGGTATTGATCGATCAAACTCCAATGGGCATGATTTTGTTCTTGACTATATGCCAATAAATTGAATATTCGCTCCTATTTTATAATAATAAATAGTAGTTTCAGTTTAGTTACATCCATGTCTGCTTTAGTGGTTTTATTCCAAAAGTGAACTAATTATTTGGAATAACTTTGAGTGTCCATAAATTATGTAAGTAGGAGTTTAGGTAATCCTAGTTTCAAACCGTGTCAAAACCCTACAGAGATTAACTGTTGTTTCATATGGAAATTACGAACCGTAGCTAGAGACTTGGGCAACAAACATTCGTATAAAATTTTCGTTTTATTATCGTGGTACAAAAAATAGAAAGTATTAATGAGGGCTAGTTTACCGCACGCTACGTCGACCTTTCATGTTATAAGTTATAACCCCTATAAATGTCACCTTGACCGATTTTTGACGCAGACTTCAAAAGGAGGTATATCATGTTATATTAAATACCCTGTTTAATTAAATGTGAAGATACGGTTCACCTTCATTAGGCGAATAAATCAATAATTGGGTCCCCATTTACTAATAATTTCGTGACACAACTTTATTTTAGCCCTGAAAACTCAATGAATGTTCAATTAACTTTAATATTAGATTTTTAGTTGCTTTGATATCAATAAATAGTCAATTTAATTGGAAAATAAGTGACTTCAAAGTTTGCTGTTGCCACAAACAATGTATCGGGGTGTCGCGTTATGACAGCTTAGAAAAATGATTCAATTGATTGGTGGTGTGACTACCCGATTGTCTCTATAATTGCGCTTTGAATGAACGTTCTAAATATAAACATTCATATTCAGAATAACTACTACAAATAAAGACTCGTTTTCTTCTTAAATATAAACATTCAAATTCAGAATTAACTGCCGCAAATTAAGACTCGTTTGTTTGTAACTAATGCAATGGTTGTTTAAAAAAATATTCAAAATATTTGAAGAGAATTCTGACGTTCTTTTCTTAATTCATATTCTCTTGAAAATATCCTTACTTTTACTGAATTAATGACCTACTCTATTTTAGCGATGTGTTAATTATTTCGTAGGTACGGGAACAGTTTCTATAATAAACCGTGTACGCTGTCTATCACGTAAATCAAGTTAGCTCAATGTCAGGTGGCGTATGATTAATGACGCTCATGATAATGCTAGTTTGCTCTGTCGATCACACCCTGTATATACCTATAGGTCAGTAGGTATACAAGTATATAAAGCATCTCTTAATTACATTAATTTCTATGAATAGGGGTTGAGTTTTGTTCATTAATTAGCGAGTTTTCGCTCCCAAATCTTGAACCACAGATAAATTCTAGAATATTTTTCATCTTACCTTTCAAAGGAATTCTTAATTATAAATAGAGCTTTTATATAAAGGTAATTTTTATAATTAGCAACATTTAAAGTAAGTATCTATGAATCTGTTCAGCGATAAACTTTTTTTTGACTTCTTAATTAAGGCAGCACAGCAAAATTGAATCTGTATTTTTAATAAAAAAATATTTAATTTACGCTAATGTATTAAAAATACCTTAAATTTTCTTTGTTGTTTAATTGAAATGAGCGTAGTAGTACAAGTAAGTATCTAGGTACAAGATATCTAAGAAAACCGGGTTATTACCGCGAACAGGAAGATAAATTACCTATTTAATATATAGATACATAATAATAAAGAATGGTGAATAATAATGAATATGGAACGATGCTTCAACATAAAAGAGGATTAAGGTTTACTTTGCTGTGTAGTTTTCTGTAGGTTCTTGTAAAAATTGCGCAAGATATGATAGGTAAGTAGGTAGATATCTGAAAATGACCTTTCAATCCATGTACGACTGCGTAAGCTGATCAGTCAAGTCTGCTCACCTTAACCTATTGGCCGACACGTCAAAAAAGCAAAAACGTGCCCTCTGCGCCACGCCTAAAAATTACTACTCTACGGAATTCAGTTTTTATACGTAATTCCATAGAGTAGTAATTCGTCTGTCATGTCTCTCATGTAGTCGTGACCGTAGCGTGCTGGGCACATCTTTAACCGATTTCAAAAAGGAGGAGGTTCTCAATAAGATTGGTATTTTTTTTATGTATGTTCACTGTACACCGATAACGCTGAGATTTATTTCCATTTTATTCATTTTTTTTATTCATTTATTCCAATTTGTTGCCATTTGGTTCCATAAAAATTTAACAAAAAAATATGTTAAATTTTGGCCCAGTAGTTTTCATTTTATGAACATTATTTTTTTATGTTTGACCACGAATAACTTTTTTCAGTGTAGTCAGATTACGATGATTCTTTTATTAATTGATATTGTATAACCTGAAATATGAATCCTACCTGAAATTTGGTCCTATATGTATAAATTTCAAGAAAATATTACACTTCTAAGGGTAGAAAATTAAGGGGTGACTGATTTTTTTTGGTGTCACCGTTTCGTAATAAATTTGTATGACTTAAGAAGTAGGCACTAAAAAGAGAAAAAAATATGAACAAAAAAGACAACCGCCTTCAAAAACTAAAAAATACCTTTCAATTCGCAAGTCGGTGGCAATACAAAACAACAAGCAAAACAAAAGCTGCCGACATGCGAATTAAAAGTTATTTTTTAGTTTTTGAATGCAGTTGTCTTTATTGTTAATTTTTTTTTTTTTGGTTTATCATCTGTACATGCCTGTGGCATCAATAGGTTAAACTGTGATTCACTTTGCTGTGGGTTTAAACTGTGATAGCATTACCATACTTGTGTATACATATAATTCAAATCTAACTACCCATACGTATAGTGCCGATGTCACTACTTTCATAAAACAGACACGCGACGTAAAACGTCCTTGTTAGAATCGATTTTTCCACAACTAAAGTATTTTCTTCAAAGGTTTTTTACAGTACACAGTTGTTATTGTATTCGTTGCTGTGAATATTTTATAAGATACTTTTATGTTCCTTTTATAGACGCTGAATAAAATTTGTGTATTATTTTAAGTATAAAGGGGTATGCCCATCGGCCATACAAAAAAATGCCTGAAATGAACAACAATGAAATATACGCCAAATTGTACTACATATCGTAGGAAATCTATTACAATTTCAATAATTATCAAAATAGTGGGCAGAAGCTAGTTACATTTGTTTTTCTAAAATATAGGTTAAGCCAAGATTAACTATTCATATGCATTTATTAAACATCAAAATAGCATTTAAATGTTTTATTCATCATTAAAAGCAACTAATATATCATCAAGAAACTATACAGGAGGATAGATATAATAAAACATAATTTAATTGTTGCTCATCAGTGCGTTCAATAGGCAAAAATACGGGAACACCCAAATATTCCGAAATATTTTATTCCGAATTTCGATATTCCGATTTTCAAAAGTCCGAATTTCATAATACCTAAAAATTATAATCTCTATTATTTAAAATCACGAAAGTTATTTTACCGAATGTCGTAAATCCGATTTGTTTGTTTTCCGATTTTCATATGTTCGAAGAATCAAATGCTCGATGAGTTCTCGGTCCGAAAAACGAAATTCCGAATTTCAATATTCCGAATAAACTGTTAAAATTAGGATTCTGATTCAATTCAGCTACGCATATATATTCAAAATGGTGTCCCCTTGTTTTGCAGACAGAAATTTCATAGAATTTCGTTTCCCAGAAAATGTTTCATATAATAATTGGTTCTTGTATTTTTATTTCGACTATTATTGTTTAAAGACTATTTACTTGAATGAAACATATTTCACAGAAACACAATTCAAAGAATTTTTAATCAAATTTTTTTGTTTAACAAACTTATCAAACAGTAGAATTACTTTTTAACAAATATTGTTTATTCGGTGTATTTTTCTATGGAATTTATTTCAACAAAAATATATAGGTATAAAAAGAAAGACAATAACAAAAATAATCTTAAAAAGTCAATATGTTGTGCTACAAAAGTTAATGACAGAAATGAATTGCTGTGAAACCGACTCCACGTAGTCTTGTCTGCCCTACCCCTAGAGTGTAATTTAAATTCGCGTAGGCGCGGAGGGGCGAGGCGGCCAGCGAGCTGAGGAGCAGGTGGTTTTAACGCCCGCCGCCGCAGCTGAGGCTGGCCGGCGAAGCCGGCCAGTAAGCCGAAGCTGCGGTGGTGAGCGTGAATACCATCTGCGACGATAAGCTCGCGTGGTACCGCCGGAGCCCCGCAACGCCGTAGCCGTGACAGAAACCATGCCTGCTGCATGTTGCATGTTCGCTTGCATGCTCGCTTGTATGATGCATGCTTGCTTGCTTGCATGCTGCATGCTTGCTTGCACGCTGCATGCTTGCTTGCATGCTGCATGCTTGCTTGCACGATAAACGATTGCACGATAACGATAAAGATAATCGGAATTTTAATAATCGGAATTCGTATTTTTGATGTTCGGAATTTTCATTATGTCGGACTTTTTGTTATTCGATCTTTTGAAACTCGGTATTTTGAGAATAGTAATTATAAACGTTCGGAATTTTGAAATTTTAGTATTATAAAAATAGGAAGAATGATAAATCGGAGTTGCCATATTAGGAATTTTGAACTATTCGGAATTATGAAAATCGGTATTTTGAAATTCGTATTTCTGACTTTCGGAATAAAGTTTTTCGTATTTATGTAGTGTACCCCAAAAATACTAGGGAATCTCAATACTTACAGCTTGTGACGTTATGCCTGTCATTTTGCACCGATAAGACTTTACGCCTTATTCTTTCAATATCGAGCTAGTTAATTAACACAGTGTAGGTTTCTAACCACATTTAGATCAGGTTCAGGACCGTGTTCAAAAAACCTAGTCAGTCAAAAAACCTAATCTAAGTCCGAGTTAAAAATGGGTATCATGTGCAGAAGTAAAATCAAAATCGTTAGAAATGGCCTAAGTCCTCGTAAAATAATTATCATAAAAGCAATTTGAACGTAATACAAGTCACAAACATAAAACCATGAAGTAAACAATCAAAACAATGAAATGCAGTAATGTCAAACTGTCAATTAGGCAAAGGAGTGATTCATACAGCCTACGATACGCTTTCTATTTTGAAAATAATTTAAATTAAATTAATATTGACAAGCACATATTATTTTAATTCGATTTACGGTGCTTATAGCTCGAATTATATTAAATTAATGATAAATATGCATTCATTCTATAAAATAGTTAGTGATAGATTATTTGAAGAGGCTGAATGACATTTACTCGTGCCCAATAAACACTGACAGTTAATATAAAAATAAGAATGAATTAGACGGATATCAAGTTAAATATTGTAATAATTGTTATATTTTCACCCTACCTAAACAAACTTGAGAATTATTTCATTATACATATTTTATTCCAACTAAAATTATGGACTATTAGTAATTTCTGTACATTTCAGGCATTTTTCGGGCGTTCCCCTTTCGGCACAAGAACAGTACTATTCCAGAATCCCTGGTCAATACAAAAAAACAACTACCTACTTACATAGAAAGGTTGATAATCATCACCTTATAAGTTCAGAGAAAGAGCACAAACTCTTGAAAGTCTGTCACTACTCGTACAACTAAAGTGTGTAAGTAATTAAAATACACACAAGAGTTTTTGCATATTTGTAAGGGTTGGGGACAAAATTAATTGATAAAGTTCCCGTCTACGCCGCGCCATAAATATTAATCAGAATTTAATGTACGCACCTACTGAAACATAAAGCCATTTTGTACTGCATAAGTTTCAGTACGGTTTAATTCCGCAAGCTGGTTCCATAATTATTTTATATGACGTTGTTTCTTTTGTTTGAATGAAATTGAGTTAGTTTTTTGTTCCAAGCATGAAGCAAGAATGAATTTGAACATGGTTTTTTACAATATGAGGAGATTCCTGCCGCATAGCAGTTCAGTTAAGGGTGTTGATGTAATTACAGGCACATAAGATGTCTTATCTTTGCTTCTGGGGTGGCAACGCATCTACAAAACCTCTGAAATTACAAATGTCTACTCATAGCCCGCGGTGACCATTTAACTTCAGTAGGTCGATACTGTAAAATTCAAACAACGACTCGCATCTCACATCGCTATTCACTCTCACTTCGCATAAGGTTCAAAATGACCTTGATATATTTGACACTTTGAACCGGGTTCGAGTGCGAAGTGATAAGTATTAGTACTATCGTACAGTAGCGACACGCTCCGCCCCCCACCGAAACACTGTTCCTCACGTCTAGACGCGCCGCATTGGTTCTGGGAACATCTTCAAGTTCAAGGGCTGACTCGTGGCGCGTAGAAACGTGCATTCACTCATTTGTGAAAAAGTAAATCGAAATATTTTATATTATGTATATAAATTAAATATGTTATATATAATATTTTATATTTAACAACAAATAATTCCATATATGAAATTACGTAATTTTTATCACATTAAACTATGACATATACATGCACTTACCTGTTTTAAACCAAATACCATAAAATACAAGTTGGAAGAAATAAAAAAAAAATCTAAAAGTGTTGTAGAATACTGTGTTAATCATTCCCTTATCAACCGTCATTCCCTATATGCAATAAGGAAATGACCATGAGGTGGATGACGAATTTTAACTAAAGCTACAAACTTCTTGATATGTACCTACTTACCTATTTGGAAGTCTGACTTTTTCAAGGCTGAGTCTGATTCTTTCAAGGTTTGAAAAAACCTTGAAAGAACACTCACACGCACGTATCTGTACAGTTTGCTATGTTTGTAGTAGTGTAGGCAATTATATCGTTTCGTTTGTATGAAGTATCGTGGGTGTGGTCGAAGTGACGGGGAAATTACCTCACAGAATGCCACTTCTGACGTCACCTCATACTTTATCTGACAAAATCTCCCTGTCAATTTAGTTCAACTCGCTGAGACGCTCACAAGGGTGGTGCTAGTGTAAATTCGAATTATAAACCGAGTTTTTAGAATGCCAATCAAGAAACTCACAGCGAATTCAGATTCGAAGTTTAGAATGAGGTCTTACAGAATCACACCCCAGGTAGACCGTCAGTTTGTATGTCATTCAATGACATAAAAATGTAATTCAAACTATGGCTGGTAGTATGTTGGTAATCTCTGTATAGATATAAACAGTTAGTATGTGCTATTTAAGATGATGATTGACTTAGTAAATACCGCTTGCATTCATACCGGGTTTCCTCCGTTCCTCGCAGAACACGTAAATCCGTTGGTCCCGGCTGTCATTCGTAGATCTTTGGCAGTCGTTATGGGTAATCATGCAGATACCAGAAAGTCTGATAACCAGTCTTACCAAGGGGTCATGTTACTCACTAACTGGATTGTGGAGGTCCAATAGGCAGTCGTTCTCTGTAAAATACTGGTATTCAGTTGCATCCGGTTAGTTGGGAAAGGGCACACGATGATGAAGAGGATGATCTTGCAAAAAAATAAAAGGAATGCGTTTTATATCACCCGTGGGTCTCACAAACTAGTATATTTTCATTGCTCAATTCAATATTCACATAGCAAAATACCCCATATTCTATACACATTACGTTATTAAACCACATAAACGAAATTTTCACATGAATGGACACGCAAAGCGGAAAAAAATGCGAACGTCATGCAAGGAAAATCTTTTCACGCTCAAGTAACCTATGTGGTTGTCATGGAGACGATAACAACTATTTACCTCTTTCTATATGTTTTGTAGCATGATTATAAGTGAGAATATTTTTTTTTATCGTAGAAAATGTAATAGTTGAATGTTTGTGTATTTTTTCACGCAGATTGGTGGTTGAATCCTAACTAATATTATAAATGCGAAAGTAACTCTGTCTGTCTGTCTGTCTGTCTTTTCTTCACGCCTAAACTACTGAACCGATTTGTGTGAAATTTGGTACAGGGTAAGTGTGAACCCCAACAAAGGACATAGGCTACTTTTTATTCGACTTCGACTTCGACTT
Source organism: Charanyca ferruginea (assembly GCA_947361185.1). Lineage (NCBI taxonomy): Eukaryota > Metazoa > Arthropoda > Insecta > Lepidoptera > Noctuidae > Charanyca > Charanyca ferruginea. The sequence goes on from OX376056.1 coordinate 25,521,742, forward strand.
CGTCTGCGTCCGCGATAACCGACATATACGCGGACGAAGTCGCGGGCAAAAGCTAGTAACAAATAAATTCATGAAACCAATGATCCTTGTCATCAACCTTTATTTGTGTGCTACTTATTCACTAGCAACATTCTTAAGTACTACTTATTCACTAGAAAATCATACACCATCCTGGCCTCTCTTGAGGTGGGTTTAGATAATAAACTTAGAAAAATACCTACATCTAACTTATTAATTTTAAGTGTTTCAAATAAAAATAACATGTGGGCACATTTCACAGGGTTTTGCCTAATTTGGGGCCATCTGACCCTAAATTAGGCAAAACCCTTTACTATGGGTGTCAGACAGCTGATATACATACTCAAATATATATATAGACAACAACCAGACATAAGGCAAACACAAGTGCTCATCACACAAATGTCAACCCTGGGTGGGATTCGAACCCGCAACACGCTGCGTAGCTGTCAATCTCTTAGCCATTGCGCTAACCATGTATATAATGAAGCTCTCAAGACGCACTAAAAATAATATAAGGTTTTGATAGCTATATTTTACAATTATTTATCGGTTCATTATAAATATTTTTAATTTTATTTTATTATGTTGAACTACTGCCTGTTAAGTTATAAAATTACATCCTAAAATAAACACAAATAAATTCTTTAGTTAGCACATTACAAGAAAGATGTTTGTAATAACTCTTATTAATGTCCGCGTTTTTGTTGTAGACTATTCACTTTTATGCGACATTACATCGCCGTATAATAACACTTCATGCTAAATTTTATTGGCTCAATTAAAGTTTATAGATTGCGCCGTAGTTTTTCCATCTAAGGGCGGACTCACACGGTTCTATGTTTAATTCATCAGCTGACAGGAGGTTCTTTACCTCCTCACTAACACGTCCATTCAATAGGTTTAATTATCTTCTGAGCCGGAGTTTCTGTTCGTCGATTTTAACTTGAATAAAATCTGCTTAAATTGGTCAACATGAATGTTTTTAACATAAATTAAGTATTACTTGGTTATTTTAGTATGTACTTGGTGATATGGTCATACTCGTGCCATTATGCACGAGTATGACCTACTACCTATTTCTAATTACTTTTTACATTACTATGGGTATTACGTAGGCATGAAGTAGTCACGCGTGAAAAATTAGAAAATCGCCGCTCTAAGCATTCACGCAGTATGAGAAAAAAATTGACACGACATTTTTATGTTATTCTGTTCTTTCAATATAACAACGTCTTCTACAAACTAAATAATGTATGTTTATGAAGACGGAAGCATTCCTATTAAGTGTCTGAAGAGTGTAAGAAGTATTTTTATTATTTCCTCAATGGCTGCCTTAATTCAATTATAAATTAATCTCTCAACGAATTAAAAAGAACATGAAAATCTAACTTAATGATTATCCGTAATAGAAATATTTCATTATTTTAGTGTAATAGGGAAACAGTTTTCATTAGGTAGTTTTATGTTTAGTCATTAAACAATAGATTCAACATCTAGCAACCCGCCTTTAATACTCATTACAACCTTTAATTCTATCTTTATCCTAGATAACTCGCGATTCAACCCGCAATACGGAAGCTTTAAAATATCTCCACTCTCATATGGAAATATATCCGATAAGAAAGTGTAAAGAGGTGTTAATATTCATCAGATTGGACCTTTTTGTGCCCATCTGTACTAATATTATAAAGATGTAAAGTTTGTTAGTTTTTGTGTTTTGTTTGCGTAAAAGAACTATTTATGGACGTACTGGTACGATTATTACAAAAAATATATAACTGACTAAGGGCGGGTTGCTTCAACTTATCATTACTGACCGGTAATAGTCAAAAAATATATAATTGACTAAGGGCGGGTTGCTTCAACTTACCATTACTGACCGGTAATAGTCAAAAAATATATAAGTAACTGACTAAGGGCGGGTTGCTTCAACTTACCATTACTGTACGGTAATAGTAAAAAAATATATAACTGACTAAGGGCGGGTTGCTTCAACTTACCATTACTGACCGGTAATACTGAAAAAATATATAACTGACCTGATGCCCGCGATTGTCGGTTATCAATTATTTTCTAAAATATTAGTAGCCTAAGTTAGTCCTTATAACATCAGCTCCCGTCAAAAAGGGTGAAGCCGTTTCAGTGATTGGCTGGAACAAACATACAGACAGACAAAAGATTTAAAAATAGTTTTTTTGTTAATACCTACATGTACAGATAGTAAGTAACTTGTCTTCCATGCGGACGGAGTCGAGGGCAGAAGTTAGTGTTTAAAATTCCTGAATCTGTTGCGGAATTAATCCGGACGGGCAACTATACCGATTGACTACTTGTCAATGTCATCTGTGAGACTTTACATCAAAACACAATGAAAAATAATAATGTGTACCTACCTACTTCAACGCCTTTGAAAAAGAAAAATTTAAAAGCATTAAAGGTAACTAAGTGGGCTTTATTTACAGGGTAATGTTAACTGATTATTCCTTTTAATTTTTAATTACGGTTCGAAATTAAAACACGTGTAAACCAGCCACTGAGTGTAGCTGGAAACCACCCACAAGGGTCATTCCTAACTAAATTAGACTGTGTGAAGCAGCAGTTTTGCTCTAAGCGAGTAATTAATTTGTGAGGCTCGCCCTGCCTTTGAAACGACACTCGTAGCACTAGGAAAGCTGTTAACCATTTCTGAACTACAACGCGAAACCCATTTAGAATTCTCTCAGATTATTATTATTAAAATCTTGTTCTATCTGCTGTTAGAACTTTGTAACCGTTCCATGTTTTATCACCGTCATTAGGTTTGACGTTAGTTTTCGCAACAGCATTCACCAGTTTCCCTGTTAACACGTTGAATGTTCATGCAATAATTTAATGGTTGGAGAAATAACAGAAGGGTATTGAGTGGCGTATTTGCACGTAAATTGTTACTTGGTAATAGCTTTTACATAAGTTAAACGCGAGTCAAGTTATACGAAGCTTCGTGGTGATGAATAGAATGAAATGTGCCGTAGAATAATAATGGTAATTCACTTACCCGGGAAAGTGAAGGAGAAACGTGTCTTTACTGAGAAATACAAAATAGACTGTGACATTGCACTCATTAAGGGACAATTTATCCTATATTCAACGTTGATTTCTCTTAACGATGATCAAAGTAAAATAAAATTCAACAGAACAAACCCTCTTCAAAATCTTTGTGGGTAGGTACAGTTTAAATATTTACAAACAAGGAATTCCGAGTACCGCTTTCAAAATAATATAGTTAATTTACTTAAGTTCATGTAATACGTCAGTTTGTTTACATACAGCGCCGCTCAGTGTCCCAGTTGACGCTGGATTATCTCTTACAGTCCGAAGTTGGATTACGTCTGTGACTTTATGCTTATTCGCATGTTTAATTTCAACTTAAAAGCCAGAAGCTCAAAATTAACAGGCAAAGTTTAACAAATTAAGTTTTAGTGTCTTTGAATCGTTAATGAAGTCGTAATCGTAAAGAAAACGTACTAAAATGAGGGTGTGCTTACATGGGAATTTGAGCGTTTTTCTGTGCATGTGTGTGTAAAAGGTGTAAAATTACGTCCATAGAAACTAACCCCACATGGTGTTGACTCTGTTTCAATAGTGAAATAGTAAACAGTTTTATCCTAAAAAAAAATATCACATATTTCGTCTGGAAATTAATAAAATCAGATACATAATTGTGCGGGACGAACAGTGAAATGCGTAATACATAAACGCATAAATAAAGTGATGTGTAAACAAATAAACAGTGATTAGTGCGCGATAAAGCAATACAGTGATCAGTGCGCGATTAAGACAGTATAAAGTGATTGTTCGCGATAAACAGTGTAATTAATAGTGTCGTAATCATAATCGTAACAAGACAATGTTAATTTTGTATAGTTTAAAGTTAGCAATAAGCCTATCCTTTGTTTGTGTGCAAATTGTATATAATGTGTGCCACATTGTGATTGGCCGCGGCCGCTTACTCGAAAGAGTTATTATATTAGTACACCGACTACTTGTCGAAATATGTCTCGAGCCGGCCGCAGTCAAAACTTTTGATAGGATATTAGAAATATCTTGTTCCGTACCCTACCCACAACTTGTGCCTATGTGGGCTATATTTTGCTCCTTACACCACCCACTACTTGTACCTACGTGGGCTGGAATAAATATAGGGCCATATTGCTCAGCCAGTTATCTTTTCCAAACCGCGTTCGTCCCCCTCTCTGCCCGGTCCGATAACCATGTTCGGTAAGCCTATCCCTTGGTAGAAGCAAGCCAAATACCTAGGTGTGATTCTGGACCACCATCTTACTTTCGGAGAGCACATAAAGAGAAAAAAAACGCACCGTGCGTTCGCGCGCCGCTTTCGCTCTCGGTAGGCTCTACTTCATGTTGAATGCACGCAGCAAATTGTCACTCAAGTGCAAATTGCGCATTTACACGGCGTGCATTCGTCCCATCATGACGTACGCCTGTGCTGTATTCGCACACGCGAAACCATACCGTCTCCATAGGATGCAGACCCTCCAAAACCGTTTCTTGCGAAGAATCACAGGAGCCCCTTTTTACCTTCGCAACGAGAACCTCTATCTCGATCTAAAAATACCTACCATCCAGCAGTTCATGAAACGCTCCGCCAAGCGCTTCTTCGACACTGCTGAGAAGCACTCTAACCCGTTAATCGTATCGGCCGCCCGGTACACTCCCTCCCGTATTAGTAAGACTCGACGATCGAGACATACTCTGACCGACCCTGACGATGCTATTACTCTCCTCCAGGAGGGCAATAAAGCCACCAGTACAGTTAAGAAATACAGACACAGACCGCCGTCATTCCGTCCTCGCCGCCGAGGCCCGCCGCGACGACCCCGTACGTCCCCTCCCCGACCCTTGCTCGTGCCAGCCCGCGCCCGCTGAGCCTGTAGTTTTAAATTCGTCCCTAAATAATGGAAATCCGATCCAGCCTGTCCCTTTGCTGTCCTCTCCCAGCGACGCCCCAAGCCGAGGCTCGTACCCCACAGGGGGTGCCCTTAGCGTGTAGTCGCTTAGTTTGTAAGCTTTTTGCCCTGGCTGGAGGCCCTAAAAATAATAATTTTTAAGGCACCACAGGAAAGTCCGGTTAAGCAGCCGACAACCTCCTAGGTTGACCTGCGAGATGCCAATCCGAAAAAAAAAAAAAAAAAAAAAAAAAAACTCAGCCAGTCAGTCGCTCTCGATGCGCCCTACTAACAGTAGCTCTTACTATGTCCGACAGTGTAACGGTCTTTGTTATTTACTCTTTGTATATAGTTATTATGTAGTAAATAGTGTTTAAATTAGTACTAGTGAACTTTTTATACCTGTGAAAACTATTTGACTATTGTGAATAAATCATCTCTGTGTTTTGTGAAGACAGTGTTGTTTCATTTAAAGATCCACCAATCCAGTGATAGGGTGTACTCTGTACATCGAATGGTCCTTCGAGCCGGATCTAGTGGATCTAGTGAATCTAGTGAACCTAGTGCATAAAGTGCATAGAGAAAAACCTAGTGCTACAATAGTGAAATAAGTTATAGTGTTATAATAAGTGTAAAGATCGCTAGTACATAGAAGCTATCGGTTTGCAACATGCCAGTGACACGCTCAGAGGGAAAAGGCCGCAAGCCGGCTAGGCAACAACCTTCATCTGAAGATACCGCCGCGACCTCAGCATCAGGAACTGGCACGGACTCTGGAACGGTCACCACGAGGACTACAGCTACGGAAACAACTTGCGCCACAGGTACCACGGAATATACTGGTGCCTCGGCACATACACAATCCTTCACTGTGTCTTCACATACCGCTGCCGACCCCGCCAGCTCTGTGCCACCCCCTGCTGTGATCGCTGCCTACGTCGCAGCTAAGGCTCACTCTGTTACGCCCTCCGCGGCTACGACATTACCTGTTGAAGTGACCATGAAGCAATCGATGAAGCCGCCTACCACTGTCGATAATAGTAGAGAAGCGAGACCCGCAACAGAAACTTCTACAGTAAAGCGGGTCAAGGGTACAGGAGGTCTGCCGCTGCCGAGCGGACCAAGAGAAGCCCGCCCTTCTAGTAAGAAAGCGGGATCGACTAACAGCAAGATAAAGGCCTACAAAGTTGCAAAGGCGAAAGAAGACTTGCTACGCCTGCAGGTTGAATTAGCCGCCGCACGCCTAGCAACTTTAGAGACCGAAGATACAGAAGACGATGACGATGATGTCTCAATCTACTCTAAGGAGGAAACAAATCGTAGAGTCGATAGTTGGCTGGAAACACAGAGAAACAGACCCACGCTCGCAATCGCTGACCAACAGAAAGAAAATACAGAAGTGCCAGTGATCACTTGCGTGGAAAATGTTCCAGAAAACACAGAAGAGTGTCATCAAACACGTCAATCACCGGCGGGAGGTAAGTCAGATCTCACCGCACTTGCCGAAGCAATCACGCGCGCCGTCAGCGCTGCTCAACGACCAAAGTTCGTTGAGCTACCTTTGTTTAACGGATCACACCAAGAGTGGTTGCCGTTCCGTGCCGCGTATTATGAAACAGAGAGCATGTTTACGACGATTGAAAACACAAATAGACTCAGAAGAAACTTGAAGGGAAGAGCAAGAGAAGCAGTGGAAGGTATGCTTATTACAAATACGCACCCAGCTGAGATTATGAAGACGTTGGAGTCGAGACTTGGCAGGCCAGAGTCTATCGCCACGATGGAAATGGAAACATTACGAGCCTTGCCGCGCCTTACAGAATCGCCGCGCGACATTTGTATCTTTGCTACAAAAGTATCTAACATTGTAGCGACTTTGAAAACTCTCAGCTGCATACATTATTTGTACAACCCGGAAGTTTCGAAGACAGTCGTAGACAAGCTCACGCCTACACTCCGCTACAGATATTATGATTTCTCAGCTGTACAGCCAAGAGAAGATCCAGACTTAGTGAAGTTGGATAAGTTTCTCAAAAGAGAAGCGGACTTATGTGGGCCATACGCGTTACCCGAACAAGTGACACCCAGTACAGTTGCCACTCAACAGAAGAAAACACAGAAGATCCATAATGTCACAGAGAAGACGGCCGAACCGAAGTGTCCTGTATGTGAAGAAACGGGTCACAAAGCAGCCCATTGCGAGCAGTTCAAGAAGTTAAATGAAAATGGCAGATGGGACGTAGCTAAGTCCAAACGCCTATGCTTCAGATGTCTTCGATACAGAAATAAGACGCACAGTTGCCGACCCAATCAGTGTGGCGTCAACAGTTGCAAGTATTCGCATCATAAGCTGCTGCACTACGTCAAGAAGACAGAGAAGGCGGAAGCTCAAGAAGACAAGCCAAAGGAAGCAACAGAAGTCATCAACTCTGCTTGGACATTGAAGAAACAGTCATTCCTGAAGATCCTACCGATACAAGTCGAGGGTCCGAAGGGTATAATCGATACCTTCGCACTGATGGATGATGGATCAACGGTCAAGTTAGTCGACGATAGTGTTGCAAGGAGCATCGGAGCGACAGGACCTATAGATCCGTTAAAAATAGAAACTATAAATGACATGAAGGCATCTGAGTCAGGATCACGACGTGTCAACATTAAGTTGAAGGGATTAAATAATCACGAAGAGCAAGTACAGGCACGCACAGTGAAGAACTTACATGTGTCGTCTCAACAGATTCCTATAGAAACGGTGGAAGGATGCGAGCATTTAACAGATATTAGAAGCCGTCTCACGTACACAAATGCAAAGCCACAAGTTTTGATCGGGCAAGATAACTGGCATCTTCTGTTGACCTCCGAAGTCAGAAGAGGAGATAAGAGCCAACCGGTGGCATCACTTACGCCACTGGGATGGGTACTCCATGGAAGCCAGACGCGAACTCTCGGACATAACGTCGCCTTCGTGTCTCACGTCACGGAAGTGCCAGGCGACAACTTAGAAGAACTTGTGAAGCGATACTTTGAGATGGACGCGCTATGCATCAACCCCAAGAGACCGAACACAGACCCAGAAGAGCGAGCACTCCTAATGCTAAAGAAGAATACTTTTAGAACAGAAGAAGGAAGATTCCAGACTGGTCTTCTCTGGCGCAAGGAGGATGTCAAGTTTCCTGACAATTATGACAGCTCGCTGAAACGGCTCTTCAATATAGAGAAGAAAATTGATAGTGATCCAGATCTTAAACAGAAATATACAGAACAAATGGAAGCTCTCATCGCTAAAGGTTACGCTGAGCCAGCTCCAACACAGAAAACTCCGAGCAAAACTTGGTATTTACCACACTTTGCTGTTGTCAATGCGATGAAGCCAGAAAAATTAAGAGTAGTCCACGACGCGGCAGCCAAGACAAGGGGAGTAGCTCTCAACGATATGTTACTCAAAGGACCTGATCTCATACAGTCTCTACCGGGTGTTGTAATGAGGTTCCGACAGCACATGATCGCGGTCACAGCAGATATTAAAGAAATGTTCATGCAAATCAAGCTACGAACTGAAGACCGCGACTCACTGCGCTATTTATGGCGCGGGAACCGAAGAGATAGCCAACCTCCAGAGGAGTACCGAATGACGTCCCTGATCTTCGGCGCATCAAGTTCACCATCGACGGCAATATACGTCAAGAACTTTAATGCTAAACAACATGAGGAAACTCACCCTGAAGCCGCAAAAGCCATAGTACAGAAGCATTATGTTGACGACTACCTCGACAGCTTCAAAAGCAACGAAGACGCAGAACGCGTCACGAAAAGTGTGCGAGAAGTACACTTAAAAGCTAGCTTCGAATTGAAGCAATGGAAATCGAACTCACCAGCACTGCTAGAAGCACTAGGTGAAGACAAAGAAACAGAAGATTTATGGCCGACAGATATATCGGCACCAACGATAGAAGAACCCACTGGTGAAGAGAAATTACACCATGTGAGCGACAGAAAAGGGTTGAAGTTAGCAGAAGGCTTACCTGACCCGACCAGATTCTCCAACTGGGAACGCCTACGATATACAACAGCACGAGTTCTTCAGTTCATAGAGCTCTGCAAACCTGTCAAGCAGAGCGTGAATTACAAGAGGACGAAGAAGAATACAGAAATAGACCCAAACTGGAGTAAAACGAAGAAACCAGCGAAGAAACAGACTACAGTAGCAAAGAAAATAGCTCCATTAAAAGGGAAGAAGCTACTGCCCGTCTCCGCTGAACTACTCAGGTCAGCCGAAGAGCTTCTGATGCGCTCATCGCAGGAAGACTCCTTCGAAGAAGAAATAAACGACCTGAAGAAGAAGAAAACGGTCAACAAAGAAAGTCGTCTGTACCAACTGAGCGTCGAGTATATGATAGATGCCATACGACTTCGAAGCCGTATCTAAGCCGTCCACGACTTGCCGGAAGACTTCAAGACACCACTGATACTCGACGGCGACCATCCCACGGTCAGACTGTGGATACAGTCGATACACCGAAGACTACATCACGCCGGCGTAGAAGCAACGGTAAATGAGTGCAAGCAGCAATACTGGGTGCTAAGGTTGCGCCCTACGACACGGGCGTTACTAAGAAAATTCCTGTTCTGCAGGATGAAGACACTGGTGCCACCGCGACCGCACCCACGAACAGGAGATCTCCCTGCATGTCGCCTAGCTCACCATAAGCGGCCCTTTACATACACTGGGGTCGACTACTTCGGGCCTCTATCTGTAACCGTCGGACGCGCTCGCCAAAAGCGCTATGTGGCAATATTCACGTGCCTCACTACAAGAGCCGTTCATTTGGAAGTAGCCGGCTCACTCAGCGCCGATTCAGCAGTGATGGCCATTAGAAGAATGATGGCAAGAAGAGGATGTCCGACTGAGATATGGTCAGACAACGGGACCAATCTGAAAGCAGCGGACAAAGAACTCAGACAAGCAATCGACGAGGCAACGGCGGAAGAATCGGCGAAGAGAACCATCGCGTGGCAGCCCTCCCGGGGCTCCCTTCATGGGTGGAGCCTGGGAACGCATGGTGCGATCAGTGAAGAACGCACTCACCGCGACGCTGCACGAGCGTCATCCGTCTGAAGAAGTACTCACCACCGTTTTAACTGAGGTGGAGTACACAGTTAACAGTCGTCCGCTGACCCACGTGTCGGTCAGCGCAGAAGATCCGGAAGCCCTGACCCCCAACCACTTCCTGTTGGGGGGACCGGGACGAGTGCCCCAACCGGGCACTTTTCAAGAAGAAGACACCATATCACGATCCAGCTGGCGAGCCGCTCAAAGGCTCGCTGACCTTTTCTGGCGACGCTGGGTCAAAGAATATCCCGGAGCTGCAGCACCGGCGGGAGCCGCAAGGGCGAGGGCCCACGATAAGAGTCAACGACCTCGTTCAAATCGTTGACTCCAACCTGCCTCGCAACACATGGGCGCGAGGCAAAGTCATCGCGACGTACCCTGGTCCAGACAACATCGTGCGCACGGTGGACGTGCGCACCAAAGGAGGCGTACTACGGCGGCCAGTGAGGAAGCTGGTCTTCCTGCCCCTGCGCGCAGACGAGGTACCCGCACCGGCTACAGATGCGACACCGTCGCACGGCGGGAGTGATGTGCGGGACGAACAGTGAAATGCGTAATACATAAACGCATAAATAAAGTGATGTGTAAACAAATAAACAGTGATTAGTGCGCGATAAAGCAATACAGTGATCAGTGCGCGATTAAGACAGTATAAAGTGATTGTTCGCGATAAACAGTGTAATTAATAGTATCGTAATCATAATCGTAACAAGACAATGTTAATTTTATATAGTTTAAAGTTAGCAATAAGCCTATCCTTTGTTTGTGTGCAAATTGTATATAATGTGTGCCACATTGTGATTGGCCGCGGCCGCTTACTCGAAAGAGTTATTATATTAGTACACCGACTACTTGTTGAAATATGTCTCGAGCCGGCCGCAGTCAAAACTTTTGATAGGATATTAGAAATATCTTGTTCCGTACCCTACCCACAACTTGTGCATATGTGGGCTATATTTTGCTCCTTACACCACCCACTACTAGTACCTACGTGGGCTGGAATAAATATAGGGCCATATTGCTCAGCCAGTCAGTCACTCTTCGCTCGACGCTCGCCGCGCACGGACGTGTCGCCGCTTCGCTCCACGCTCTGCCGCTACGCTCGTCACCTGCTCTCGCTGCGCCCGCCGCAACGATTCCTGTAGTCAGCCGACTGCAACCAACTGTTCAAAAGTTGCCTTTTTCAAGGCGACGGCTGAAATTCATATTCCTTTAAACAGAGTCAGTCGTGAAGCTTCACTAGGCCCCTTCAGGGCAAAACCACAGTTTCGTGGTACTCGGTGGATACCTTACGGTGCCAACGAAGCCGAGTGGGTGTTGCCCCAATCACACCCGCCAAACCCCTTCAGGGCGAGGCAGTCAATTGGAGTCGGGAGCTAGTGTTTCGGCCTTGGGGGTCTCCTAGTCGAACCTAGTCTCTGGTTTCCTTCCACAGCTACACACCTAGTGTCGGTTGGGCGTGTCTACACCCTTCGCACTAGACTGGCTAGGGCCCCGTTCGCACAATAAGACTGGCGACGGGTTTACAAGCTTAGGGCTCACCAATAGGTACTCACCTCCCTGTCTACACCCGACAGGGAGGGTTACACATCCCCGGGCCACTCCACCCAGGGAGTTAGAGTTAGGTGTTAGGTTTAATTTAGGCTTCCCTGAGAGTTAAATCTCCCAAAATTCCCTCCCCAACTTAACTCTCCCTCCGACCATGTCGGACGCTGATATATTAGCGTACGTCAAGGCCCGCTTATGGCAAAGCGCCAAGTTCCATGCCGATCTAGACACATGGCTAGAGAACTCGTCCGCGTCCCGAAAAGCAGCCGAAGCTAGCGTCGCTGACTTCAGTGACATATTAGATAGCCCCTTTTCCCCCGATAACGCCAACGAAGGCACACCTGTGGCGGCATCCTCTATGCCACCGCAAATCCCGTCCCTATTGTCAATTAAGACAACAAGCCCGTACGCGGAAACACCTATTGTTTCCGAACCCATTGTTTCCAAGCCCATTGTTCCCACGCAGCTGCGCTCTGCGTCGCCATGTTTCTCAGAAACAATGGATACCTCTGTCCCTGTCTCTGAGCCATCTCACTCCGACTCTGAGGAAGCCCACTCTGCCTCCGCGTCCTCGGACGACGACTACCAAGTTGTCGGTCCGGGAGGCAAGAGAAAGAAGGGTAAGAGTCCCTCTCAGGCCACCAAGGCCAAGAAAGCCGTAGCCGCGCCCACCCCCTCCTCCACCCCCTCGGTTTCGGCCCCCCCCGTCCCAGCTACCTCTCGTCCAGAGGGCAGCCGTCCCGCTAGTCCCATGTCCACTGCTGCCCCCAATCCTTCGGTTTCAAAAAAGAAACTACCCGCCCCGCCTCCCTTGTTCATCCAGGACAAGGCGAAGTGGACCGACGTGTCCAAATTGTGTAACGATCGTAAGATCAAATACACAAACGCGCGCTCGACCCAACAGGGTATCAAAGTTCAAGTTCCCACGGTGAACGACCACAGGGAACTTACATCCCTGTTAAAAGTGAGGAACATTTCGTTCCACACTTATTCCCTGCCCGATGATAAACCCACCCGTGTGGTAATCCGACGCGTCCCCAAAGAAATCTCAACGGAAGAGATTCTCGCCGACCTTCAGTCGCAAAATGTCCCAGTATCTGCTGTGCATCGTCTGCACAAAGCTAGGGGTGCGATTGCATACGACTCGGTTCTTGTCGTGTGCGATCACACCGACGGCCACCATCCGATCTTTAAAGTAAAGTCGGTATGTCACTTGTCGGGCATCTCTATCGAGAGGCCTTATAAATCCGATACGGTTGGACAGTGTCACCGCTGCCAACTTTACGGTCACGCCCAACGCAATTGCTACGCGACCCCTAGATGCGTCAAGTGTCTGGGTGAGCACGCAACTGCTGACTGCCCCCGTCCGAAAGACCGCAATCTGTGCACAGAACCTCCCAGCTGTGTGCTATGCGGCCAATCAGGTCACCCCGCCAATTACCGCGGCTGCCCCAAAGCCCCAAAATCCTCTTCTCCCAAGTTGACCAAGCGTGCGAACGCTCGTCAACAAAGGAAAAGCCCCTCTGTTAAGATTCCCTCCTCAGAGATGCCCGAGCGTCTCAGCCCTCAGAGGCCCTCCCCATGGAACTCGCTGAATCATCAGAGAGCGTTCCCTGCATTGAGGCCCTCCCAATCTCTGCCCATGCCAGCGCTGATGGATTCGCCAGTCCCCGCGCCGAACCTAGCCTCCGCGACCACGCCCCCCCTACCTAAGGTCGCCCCCGCCGCTCCTAAAGCCGCCACCGCCGCTCCTAAGGCCGCCCTCGCCCCATCTAAGGCCGCCCCCGCCGTTTCAACCGCGCCCTCAGCCTCCCGCGTACCTGCATCTCTCCCTACCGAGAGGATAGGCGAAGTCATCAACCTCGCCTACCAAATTTACCGCAACTCCGCTGCTGAAGCTATGGCTAGGGATATACTCGCGTGCAAAGCAAATATTTGCGACATCCTTAAGGTGTTCAAAGCGTATCCGGAGATTACGCAAGCCCTAGATAAACTTTACCCTTGCTAATCCAATGGATAAGGAAAGGCCGTGTACTAATAAACCCCGATCCCTTAAGTTAGGATTCTTTAACGCCAATGGCATTACTAACCAACGTGATGAGATCGCCAATTTCCTCCGCGACCATCAACTTGATATCCTCCTCATACAGGAGACCTTTCTTAAGCCCCATCATCGTGACCCGAATATTGCCAACTACCGTATAGTTCGCAATGATAGGTCTCGTTGTCACAAGGGCGGTACCCTAATATACTATAGAAAGGCTCTGTACTGCATTCCTATGGACCCTCCTCCCCTCGCTCGCCTCGAGGTCTCTGTCTGTCGGCTCGGCATGACCGGTCATCAGCCGCTAACTATTATATCAGCATACGTCCCTCCATCACCATCGGAGGATGATCCTATCCTCCTCAAGGATGACCTTTCTGCTCTTCTTGGCCTGGGTGACTCCGTCTTACTGGCGGGCGATCTCAATGCCAAACATCCCTCCTGGAATAGTAACAGGACCTCTTCCAGAGGTAGGATCGTGTTTAACCTCTGTTCTCAACTGAACTTCGACGTCATCGCCCCGATGACTCCCACTCATTTCCCCCACGATCCCAACCATCTTCCCGACATCCTCGATATAGCGCTGCTCAAGAATGTGAACCTGCGTTTGCAATCTATAGAGACGCTACACGAGCTTAATTCCGACCATCGTCCAGTGATATTAGAACTAGCTCCCCGTTCAGGTCCCTCTGACCCTAGCCAGCCCCCTCCGACCCAAATTATTACCGACTGGAGGAAAGTAAGCGAAAGCTTACAATCCACCACGTCGCCTCACTTGGACGCTATCCCCGACCACTTGGTGACAGTCGCAGACACGACGGGCGCGATCGACTCGTTCACAAATCATGTACAATCCGTCTTGAACGATTGTTCAAGGGAGGTTCCGGCGATGAGCGATCATCGCTGGAAACTGCCTGACGATGTGCGTGATCTGTTGACCGAGAAGAACGCGGCCGTCCGTGCGTACAGTGCCTTCCCCTGCGATGCGAACAAGGCTCACATGCGCTCTTTACAGCGTGCTGTAAAGAAACGCATCGAGGAGCTGCGCTCCAGCCGCTGGGACAAGACACTTAGTGAACTCGAGCCCACCCACCTAGCCTTCTGGGAACTCCAGAGGAAGCTCCGTTCTTCTAACGAGGCCTCCATGCCCCCTCTCATTCGTTCCGACAGTAGCGTCGCCTTCGACAACGATGAAAAGGCTGAATGTCTAGCCGACAGCCTAGAGTCTCAATGCACCCCCAGCTCTCAACCAGTAGACGAAGCTCACCTTTCTGAGGTCGACGCCGAAGTCGAACGTAGAGCCTCTCTCCCACCCGTTGAAGACCCTGATTATCCTCTGCCTCCTGTCACTCCCGACGAAGTGCACGATATTATCAAGAGGCTCAAACCCCGGAAAGCCCCCGGCTCTGACGGTATCACCAATAAGGTGTTCAAACTCCTCCCCGCCCATCTCATAATGCTAATGACCGCCATCTTCAATGGCGCTCTAAGCAACAACATTTTTCCTCAGGCATGGAAAGAGGCCACCGTTATCGGCATTCCGAAACCAGGCAAACCCAAGTCTGATCCCACCAGTTACCGTCCCATTAGTCTACTCAATGTTCTAGGCAAAATCTACGAGAGGCTTATTTATAAGCGGCTCAAAGACTTTGCCGAAGCAAAGAGTCTCATTCCCGACGAGCAGTTTGGCTTTCGAACCGAACACAGCTGCGTCCAACAAGTCCACCGCATCGTCGAGCACATAAGCGCTGGTTTTCAGCGTGGCTTGATGACGGGTGCGCTCTTCTTTGACATAGCGAAAGCATTCGACAAAGTCTGGCACAACGGCTTACTATACAAGCTTTACCAACTCGGAGTGCCAGATCGTCTCGTGCTCATCTTGCGTGACTTTTTGTCGAATCGCACCTTTCGCTATTGCATCGAGGGTGCGCTCTCTTCACCCCACCCGATACGCGCTGGCGTCCCTCAGGGCTCCGTAGTATCCCCCCTCATTTTCACGCTGTTCACCAGCGACATCCCCAAAGATAAAAAGGCCCAGTTGGCTCTATTCGCTGACGACACGGCCATCTATTACTCGGGTCGTAACCCAGACTGCATAGCTCGTACCCTCCGATCAGCGGCAAAAGCCTTAGGCGCTTATTTCCGGAAATGGAGAATCGAGGTAAACCCCATCAAGAGTCAGGCAGTACTCTTTTCCAAACCGCGTTCGTCCCCCTCTCTGCCCAGTCCGATAACCATGTTCGGTAAGCCTATCCCTTGGGAGAAGCAAGCCAAATACCTAGGTGTGATTCTGGACCACCATCTTACTTTCGGAGAGCACATCAAGACGGTGCGTTCGCGCGCCGCTTTCGCTCTCGGTAGGCTCTACTTCATGTTGAATGCACGCAGCAAATTGTCACTCAAGTGCAAATTGCGCATTTACACGGCGTGCATTCGGTCCCATCATGACGTACGCCTGTGCTGTATTCGCACACGCGAAACCATACCGTCTCCATAGGATGCAGACCAAAACTGTTTCTTGCGAAGAATCACAGGAGCCCCTTTTTACCTTCGCAACGAGAACCTCCATCTCGATCTAAAAATACCTACCATCCAGCAGTTCATGAAACGCTCCGCCAAGCGCTTCTTCGACACTGCTGAGAAGCACTCTAACCCGTTAATCGTATCGGCCGCCCGGTACACTCCCTCCCGTATTAGTAAGACTCGACGACCGAGACATACTCTGACCGACCCTGACGATGCTATTACTCTCCTCCAGGAGAGCAATAAAGCCACCAGTACAGTTAAGAAACACAGACACAGACCGCCGTCATTCCGTCCTCGCCGCCGAGGCCCGCCGCGACGACCCCGTACGTCCCCTCCCCGACCCTTGCTCGTGCCAGCCCGCGCCGCTGAGCCTGTAGTTTTAAATTCGTCCCTAAATAATGGAAATCCGATCCAGCCTGTCCCTTTGCTGTCCTCTCCCAGCGACGCCCTAAGCCGAGGCTCGTACCCCACAGGGGGTGCCCTTAGCGTGTAGTCGCTTAGTTTGTAAGCTTTTTGCCCTGGCTGGAGGCCCTAAAAATAATAATTTTTAAGGCACCACAGGAAAGTCCGGTTAAGCAGCCGACAACCTCCTAGGTTGACCTGCGAGATCCCAATCAGAAAGAAAGAAAACTCAGCCAGTCAGTCGCTCTCGATGCGCCCTACTAACAGTAGCTCTTACTATGTCCGACAGTGTAACGGTCTTTGTTATTTACTCTTTGTATATAGTTATTATGTAGTAAATAGTGTTTAAATTAGTACTAGTGAACTTTTTATACCTGTGAAAACTATTTGACTATTGTGAATAAATCATCTCTGTGTTTTGTGAAGACAGTGTTGTTTCATTTAAAGATCCACCAATCCAGTGATAGGGTGTACTCTGTCTGTACAATAATAAAATCAGCGTTGTCAAATCACATAAACAGTGAAACTTTTATCTCGCAACGATGAAAACTTTCCCCGACTTGATAAAAAAAGGGAATTGAAATGGTTGATCGTTATTTCATGCACGTGTACATGTTAATACGGTACAATGCGTACGTTCCCATTCAAAGGAATACCTCGTGACTTTTCACTCGATTCATTTCAACCCATAGAAAGAATCGATTTACCATATAACTGCGATAACTGACCGTTTGAGAAATCTCTACCGATCGTAAAACAGCGAAACGTCAAAAGTTTCTACGAAAGATTGTACTTACTCGTAGGTACCTACTTGGACTTAAGGAAGGATTTATGTTCCTCATAATCCATATCCAAGATAATTCTGTCATGGAGAAAAATGGCGTGGATTAAAGGTCAGTTTTATAACGTCTAGTGTACGCTTTTAAATTACTTATAAGATTCTGTAAAATACTCCTTCAATTAATTTAGGTGAAGTGAGCAGTCATCCCACCGATGCAAAGGAATTGACAGTTCACTTACCAGAACTTAAGTACGGAGAATTTTCCAGAATCAGAAGCACTATCGACGGTAAGGAGTGAAGAATATCTCGAAAATATTTCTATATTTTCTTAAAACACAGATGGCAATAACCGAGGTCTTGAGACAGGAAAAGTTGACTATGTTAAATATTCTAGATGGATGTTTAACTAAGGCAAACTTAACTAAGCTATGCATTTATTTACCCGCTATATTTGCTGAAAATGAAAGCAAATGTTTATAAAAGACCTTGCCATTTTTTATTTTGTTGCATATGAAAAAGGCAGAAGTAAATCCGCTAGCCAAGCGTGTTGATTATGGTGTAATCCCCTAGGATTGTTCGTTATGACCGACTAGTGAGGCAGGGGAATTTAAAAGTAGAAATTTACGGGTCACGATTCGTTGAAGCGGGAGTGTTTTGCCATTTATGTGAGTACCGAATGATTCAACATAACATACGTTTCATAGTCCATCCAAATGTTGTAATGATAATAATAATAGAGCATGTACGTTCCACACCTCTTTCTGAATGTTCTTAACAAAATAAATATTAATAAAATAAAACAAGTTGATTCAACGATGGCTACCAGAGAACTATATTTTTCTTACATACAGTGTTACCAACATATTCAATACAAAAACACAGATTATAAGTAATCATTCATTTGATGTAATAGACTATTAATTTGAACACCCCCACTACATCACATGAAACAGTGAAATAATATATTTTATAAACTAACAAGTCCCATGATTTCGACACATTTGTAATGCTTTGTTGCACCAAGTGCTTTTGTGAGAACATCAGCTGGCATATCGTTAGTACACATATATTTAACATTTATAACATTATTACTGACAGCGTCCCTTAGAAAATGATAACGGATGTCTATATGTTTACTTTTTCTATGTAAAGCATGATTAACAATAAATTTTTGAGCACTCTGACTATCATTGTATAGGATAATAGGACATACATCTTGATTAGTAACTTCAGACAACAGTACTCTTAAATACATGGACTCTTTACATGCCTCTGCCATTGACATGTATTCGGATTCCATACTCGAAAGGGCCACAGTCCTTTGTTTTCTGCTTTCCCATGATATGACACCCTCTGACATCATAAAGCAATACCCTGTGTATGATTTCCGGTCAGTAGCATTATTAGCCCAGTCGGCATCAGCAAATCCCAACAATTCTGAGTTTCCTTTTACATATCTTATACAATAATGTTTAGTCTTCTTTAAATATCTGAGAATACGTTTAGCATAATTCCAATGAGTGCTAGTGTGACAAGCATTGAACTGACTTAAAAAACTAACACTAAAGGCTATGTCAGGCCTTGTTAACACAGACAAATACATGAGACTTCCTATTAACTGTTGATATGGAATATTAGTATCATTAACATTATCATTTTTATCTATATTTAGTTTTAACTCCATAGGTGTACTAGCCTCTTTACAATTTAACATGTTAAATTTAATTAACAATTGATCAATGTATTGTTCCTGATCCAAAGTACAAACATTATTTTTACTATCAATATTTACTCTCATTCCCAAGCATTGCTTTACTTGTCCAAGATCTTTAATTTGAAATTTACAACTCAATACTGAAATTAAATTATCTGTCTCTACTTTACAATTTGAATACACAAAGAAATCGTCCACATACAACGCAATAATAATTTTAACATTATCATGAAATTTTGTGAATACACATGGTTCTATATCACTTCTTTTAAAGCCTAATTCTGTCAAACACTGATCAACTTTTTCATACCATGATCTTGACGACTGTTTCAGTCCGTAAATAGCTTTATTTAACTTAACAGTTTTCCTGTTATTATTACTATCTAAATCAATTTGTGGATAAGCCATAAAAATCTCCTCTTTCAAAATACCATTCAAGAAAGCAGTCTTAACATCTAAGTGAGTTTAGACATAGACAGACATTTAAATCTAATTGTACAGAAAGTGCAAACAATAATCTTAAGGTACAGTGACGCACTACAGGTGAGAATGTCTCTTCATAGTCTATACCTGGTTTCTGGGTGAAGCCCTTTGCCACTAGACGAGCACGATATCGAACACTGTTAGCATTATCTAATTTTCTTTTATAAACCCATTTACACTGCACTAACGTTTTTCCTTGAGGCACTTCACTCACCACTACCCAGGCATCATTCTCTTCAAATGCCTGAAGTTCCTCTTCCATCGCAGCAACCCAATTGTCTTTGTCAGGGCCTCGTAGAGCTTGTTGGACACTAACTGGATCACTTTGATTCTCAGCATTTGATTTCATGCACAAGTTTGAGTATCCATAACGCTGTGGTGGCCTCCTGATTCTCTTTGGTTCTTGCGGGGGTGGAATCTCGTCTACATTCTGCAATATAGAGTTATTAGCCTGGACAGTATTATCCGTCTGGTTAGTATCATTTTCAGGTTCTGTACTAGTGACTATATCCACAGGCTCATCTATTTCACTCTTAACTTGTTGCGTTTCGGAGATTTCCCCCACTGAAACTGATATCTTATCATCTATGTTACTCTTCAAGTTTTCTTGGATTATGACATCCCTGCTCACAGACACACACTTCTTATTTGGGTCGTAAATCCTATAACCTTTGACGTTTTCAGCATAACCAACCAGAATATGTGGTTTAGACTTAGTATCCCACTTAAGTCTCTTTTGCTTAGGGATATGTACCATAACCTGACTCCCAAAAATCCGGATGTGACTAAGATCTGGTTTACTATTGGTCCAAAGCTCAAACGGTGTCATGTTCTGTAATCCCGATGCTGGGGACCTATTCCTAAGGTAAACAGCTGTATTTACGGCCTCAGCCCAAAAGCTTTTGTCTAGTCCAGCATCAAACAACATGCAACGAGCCCTTTCTACCAAAGTTCTGTTCATGCGTTCACTAATTGCATTTTGTTCTGGGGTATATGTGTTGGTCTTTTGATGCAATATACCAGCTTCAGCCAAGTGACAATCAAACAACGCATTACAGAATTCTAGACCATTATCTGTTCGAAATATTTTAATTTTCTTATTCTGTTGATTCTCAACTAAAGCTTTGAACTCTTTAAAATATTTAAACACTTGGTTCTTGGCCTTCAAAAAATAAACAAAGGTCATGCGTGTGTGGTCATCTACAAAAATGAGAAAATACCTGCAGCCTCCAATTGAAGTCATCTCCATGGGTCCACACACATCTGCATGAATGATATTGAGTACTTCATTGCTCCTCGTGCTCACATGGTTGAACGGTGATCGTGACTGCTTCCCTTGACAGCACACAACACATGTACTTTTATCAATAACTGCTTTATCCTTGAAGTCTATACCCACAACTGCACCTTCTTTCATTTTATTAAGGTCACTACTATTCAAATGACCCATTCTTCGATGCCATAACTCGCTCTTCACACTGTCAGATATCGTAAACAAACAGTTGTGTCTCTCATCTACAATAAGTTTGTAAACACCATCAACTAATCTGGCCTCTCCAACCAGTTGATTTCTACTGTTATAAATATAGCAACAATCTTTCTGAAAGTCAACTCTGTTTCCATTTTGTATCAATTTACTCACTGATATCAAGTTTGTAGCAACACTAGGCACACATAACACGTCCTTTACTGTGATAGTATTTTTGCTTTTCGACGTGATTGTAACAATATCAACATCACCCGAGCATAACACAGGCATCACTTCTCTATTTGCCGCTGTAATTTCCTTTATACTCGTGTTTTCTGATGTGTTCCGAATATTGTTTACGTTCGACGTGATATGTACACTCGCACCGGAATCCAAATACCAATCATTTCTTCTGAAGTTTCCGCTTAAAAATACGGCAGAAAACGCATTCGAATTGTTTGTTTTTGTATCTTGAACTTGGGTACATTTATTCTTGTAGTGCCTGATCTGTTTACAACGATAACACTTGATGACTTTATTTCTGCTGTTGTTGACATTTGACGTTTCGCCATCTTTGAACGAGTTTGCTGTTTTATTGAACGACTTCGATTTTTGATTGACATGCTGGCGCCCTCTAGAATATAATGCTGTTTCCGTCGAATCTTCACTTCCGGACATGTCTAATAATTTTGATTTTACGACATCCGCCGTAATGGCGATCCCCGAATGTTCGATGGCCATCAGCATTGGAAAATATTTTTCAGGCAATCCCGCTAGCATTAGACAGCCAATCCACTCATCATTCACCAAAAAACCAGTTCTTGATAATTTCTGCCCCGTTTCAATAATTTGAGTAATGTAACTTGTCATTGAATCGGAAGTTTCGAGACGTATTGATATTAAAGTCCTCAATAGTGTAATTCTTCTCGAAAAACCACAGTCGTCAAACATCTGTTGTAATTTTTGCCATAGCTCCTTAGTAGTGTTAGACATACAACGACGGATCTATAGTTAGGATCAACTTGGCTTTCGTCATGGCGTCCTCCGCAATGTTGGCGTCATCTCCTTCTTTCTTGAGAAAATTTAGCTTTCCTTCGAGTAAAAACAGATTTTCGGCAGCAAACGCCCACTCACTATAATTTTCCCGACCTTTTAGTTTCGGCACATTTGCAATAAACGAGTTCGAAGCCATCACACTTGTGGCGGCGTTTTTGTCCAACCACGTTACCACGTGCAACTCAATGTCAAAGTTCACTACAGTGAATGCAATAACAACGCACGCAAACGTCCACTGTGCACTTACTATTCTTACGCTAACTGTTATAACTTTACAACGTTGACTGACTAAAATAAATGGGTCCTGGGCCCATAACCTATTAATAAAATAAAACAAGTTGATTCAACGATAGCTACCAGAGAACTATATTTTTTTTACATACAGTGTTACCAACATATTCAATACAAAAACACAGATTATAAGTAATCATTCATTTGATGTAATAGACTATTAATTTTAACAATAAAGTTAGGTATTTGCATCTGAAAAAAAAAATACAAGAACTGAGGCCAACTGATAGCGCAAAAGTATTCGCTTCGAGTCGATTTTTGAATTGGAAATACGACTATTAATATATTACGACCAGCACATTAAGTTTCATCCATTTATATGATTAAAGTCGTCAAACAAAGTAATATTATGTGAAATAAAAATATTTTCAGTTTTAAAATCGATCGAATTTATTTTTACTAGGCGCTACGGTCGTGCTAAATCCTTTATATTTTTTGGTCACTGACGTCACGGTACGGCCTGCCGTTAAGTCGTCGCCGTCGAGTCCGGCTAGATGGGCTTGCTACACTACACCTACAATTCGTCATTAAAAAAAATAACAAGTGTCTGGCTGTAAAAACTTAACGGATTGGCGGCAACCATTAGTGAACCCACCAGTTAATACATAATTCATAGGGAGCGGGAGGCTTGCCATCCACATTTTTACAATGGACCGACACAGAAATTCACTTACTTTTATATGCTACTAAACTATTCACCCATTATTATACAAGGGATTCGAGTGGTCTATGTTATGAGATCTAATATTTAACCTCCATACTGTTCGAAGAGTACTGTTACGGACGTCTTCGCTTACTTAAAAATAAGATAAATAAATGATATTTTAGTTGTACATATGTAAGAAACAAATATAAATGTTATTTAAGGTTTACCTATAAATAAAAACCATTTGATAGTAGGGAATAACTTGCAATGTAAAAAGATTAGGTGTTATAAGTTATTTTCCCTTAGATAATAAGATAATAAAGGTTAAGGGCATGGTTCTTAGCAGAAATGGGGCTCATAGATGTAACTAAGTCAAAGTAAATAGGCAAATAGAGCCACGCTCCTATTGGCCGAGCGCGCGCCTCGAACCATACCCCACGCCTCCCACTACTTTACTATGTGGATCAAACTATAAATACAGGGAGGGTCCGCGCCACTCGTCACTCTGATTTCTACTCCCGCGCACTCTCTCTGCCCTAAACTGAAATCGTCAATAAACGTATGTACCTGAATACTTTCTGCTTTCTTTCAAACGTTACCTCTACGTCTTCAAGACCCTACAACAATATAATATAACAACACATACAGTCCACCTTGATAGCTGGTCCGATTCGAGCCGGATAATAATCAAGATTCAAGCATGAAGACTAGAAGCGTTGCGGCCAAGGAAAGCGGATCGGAGTCAGGATACGACAGTCGCCGTCCCCGAACGTTCGAAGAACCCCCGAGATCACCGTCGACCATCGCGTCCGCAATCCCGCGCACCTCGCAAGGTGAGCCCGCGGCCGGGATCGTGCCCGCCGCCCCCGCGTTCGCGAACGCACCCTCCGTCACCGCCGCGACGGAGAAGGTTGCGCCGACCGTGTTCGACGGCCCGCGTGCCGCACAGGCTCCACGCCCGATGGCGAGTCGAGCCACCGCGACCGCGTGCGAACATAGGGAATCGATCGTCACCCCGTCAGCGTCGTGTTACCCAGCGACGCCCGCCGCGATCAGGACAATGGACTCAAGAAACATGACAGCTACGCGTGATACTTCAATAAGGGACACAGCGAGTACAATACGGTCCAGAAGATCGTACGGCAGCGACGTAGCCAGAGTCAAGAAGGCGGAGTACGAGGCGCAGAAGAGAATCGTGGCAATAAGGAACGAGCAGCTGGAATTAGAAAAGGCGCTCGTCAACAAGCGTTTCGAGTACCAGGTATCAGTGATTGAGGCAGAAGCAGAGGCCCGAGAAGAAGGCTCAGTGCATACGGTTGAGGATAGAGTGGACGAGTGGCTCCAAAGCGTCGACCGGAGTCACCCCCATGGAGCGGACCGGCTGCAGAGGGAGCAGCCCCCGCGAACATTCGCCGAGCACGCAGCGCAAGAGGCCGACGCCCACATGGAACCTGCTACGTGTGTCAATGCCACCACACCCGCGAGACACGGACAGCGAAGACCGCGGTCGGTATCACGATCGCCCACCAGAGGGGAACGCCGTGTCGGAAGAGGTATCGAGCAGCTGGCCGATACCCTGGAAAAAATGATGCATGTACGCCCGCCGCCGCGACAGGTGATCGAGTTACCTACATTCACGGGAGCGGCCACCGGGTGGTTGCCGTTCAAGGCGGCATACAACGACTCGTCAACAATGTACAAGTTCTCTGCGATTGAAAACATGGCAAGATTACGGAACTGCATAAAGGGAGAAGCACGTGAAGCAGTGTCAGCGCTCCTGTACACCGCCTCGGACCCACAAGTAGTCGTGAGAACCCTTGAGCAGTATTATGGAAGGCCGGAAATACTTATGGATCGAGTTATGGAAGACTTGAAAAGGCTACCTCGGCTCACAAGCGCGGCCAGTGATCTGAATTCTTTCGCAGTGAAACTTCAAAATATAGTGTGTGTGTTATCTCAGATGGATAATAAAGGATATATATGGAACCCTATGTTAGTGCGTGACGTCATCGAGAAGCTGAGCCCGCATATAAAGTCAAGATGGTGTGACTTCGCTTCCGAAGCTATGGAGTCGTCACGCGAGCCGGAAATTATACTGTTATCCCGGTTCCTGATGCGGGAGGCGGATAGGGCGATGAAGTACGCTTTCACGCATATGACACCCGCGCCCGCGATGAAGAAAGAAGTAAGAAGTGCACCTCAAGTGAACACTAGGAAGAAGCCGGGCCGGGAAACTGTGTACGCGACTTCAAGTACGGAAAGGAAGACTGAGTGTTTGTGTTGTGGTGGTGATCATGAAGTACCAAAGTGCGGAAAGTTCCTTAAGATGAACGTCAGCGAGAGGTGGGAGTGGGCGCGCACTGCAAAGGTATGTTTTAAATGTATTATAAATCGTCATCGACGTGAGCACTGCCGAGCAAAGAGGTGCGGAGAAGGAACATGCAGCCGCCCCCACCACGCGCTATTGCACAAGGATCCGGACAGCAAGAACACTCAGTCAGAAGAACCAGGTAAACCAGCCGACGCCGAAAACCAACAGGAATCTGTCATGACAGTCTCCGCAACGGGCAGCGCATCGCGACGAGTGCTGCTGAAGATGTGTCCAGTGACGCTGAAAGGGCCCGGCGGACAAATAAATACGTTCGCCCTGCTGGATGAAGGCTCTACAATATCACTCGTCGACGAAGAACTAGCGCGTCAGATACGAGTCAACGGGCCGGTTTCAACTCTACGTATACAAGGTGTGACGTCACAACAAAAAGAAGAGCGAAGCCAAGAGGTTAGGCTGCAGATTTGCGGGCAGAGCGGCGAGTACCAAGAACTACGCACGCGAACCATGAAGGACTTGCAACTGCACGGCCAGACGGTGGATAGAGCGACTTTAATTAACTATCCACACCTCCAAGACTTAAAGGCAGGCGCATTCTTCGAGGGAGCCACACCCAAGGTGCTCATAGGCGCGGATAACTGGCACTTAATAGTGACGCGGGAACTACGCACAGGCAAGAAAAACGAACCCGCGGCTTCCTATACTCAGCTGGGTTGGGTGATACATGGGACTGCACCACGCGCGACGCTACAGGAACAAGAGGGGCAGGTGGTGCTTCACCTATACGACGTGTCTGCGGCCACGCGGACGGACGATGTACGTCGTGTAGAAGAGTTGGTGAAATCACACTACAGGATCGACGCCCTAGGAGTTTCTCTAGCCAGAAAAGTGAAACCAGAAGATCAGAAAGCGGTCGCCGTGGTCCAGAACACGCTGAAGAAGGTAGGAGGACACTTTGAAGTCGGGTTGCCGTGGCGTGACGAAGACGCCCCCATGCCAAGTAACTACAACAGTGCCCTCAGAAGACTTAGAACCATCGAGAAGAAAATGGATGCATCACCGCACTTCGCGACGCAGTACCGCGCCCTGGTTCAGAACCTGTTAGATAAGGGCTACGCTCAAGAGTGCGACGGGACTGAAGGCGATAACCATAAGGCGTGGTACCTGCCACACTTCGCGGTCACGAACCCCAATAAGCCGGGAAAGATGCGCCTGGTGTTCGACGCTGCGCACAGGTACAGCGGGATGTGTCTTAACGACTGTCTACTGGAGGGACCCGATCTCCTACAGTCATTACCGGGGATCCTGTTCAGGTTCAGAGAGCGCCCAGTAGCGGTCACCGCAGATATCCAAGAGATGTTTCTTCAAATAAAAATCAGAAGTCAAGACCAGGTTGCAAAGTCAAAGTCAAAGTCAAATCATTTATTTCAATTAGACCATTAAAAAGGCACTTTTGAACGTCATAATAAAAAAATATAAAGTTGATTCTAGTTGCCCATTCCAAAAGGTAGCTTCGTATGGAGAAGAATGGGCAAGAAACTCCATACTCACTCTTTTAAAAAAAATGTGTACAATATTTTGCATTTACAGTTTTCAGTTATATAACTATACGTGAATACGATGGACCTTGCATAAAAACACTATATTGAAGTATGTACAAAGTATTACAAGATAAAGAATGACAGCTAAGTTGTATACCTACATAGATACATAGTGTTCACATATTATTATTTACAATTATTGTAAAAGTAGACAACCACTCCATACATTTCAACAAACTATGAACCTATGAACCAGTGTGTGACCCAAAGCAAGAATTAAATATAATGTATATACTAAGTATAAATTAAGTAGTTTAATTAGCAATCCGTTTGATTTTGTCTAGACTGTAGATTGTCCTATGGAGCCCGGACCAGCATGTTTCCAAGCATTCTTATCATGGATATAATCCTCTAAACTGTAATATGCTTGTTTACAGAGTGTACTTTTAATATATGTTTTAAATTTTCTTTCATTTAGTTGCAATATATCACTAGGAATTTTGTTATAACACTTAACACAGAACCCCATAAAAGATTTATGAACTTTAGACAATCTAAAATATGGTTGAGCTATTTTGTCTTTGTTTCTAGTATTAATATTATGTCTATCACTAACCTTATTAAATAAATGTAGGTTTTTTCTTACGTACATAATATTTTCATAGATAAATTGGCAAGGCACTGTCATTATATTAATATTTTTAAATAGTTCCCTAAGAGAATCGCGGCGACGTAGATTATAAATGGCGCAGATGTTCCTGTGGCGAGATGCGATGCGATGTGTGCTTCGGGTCGTCGTGTTCTCCATTCATCGCACACTCGGTGCGGGATGCCAACGCGGAGCTGTTCACCGATGGATGTCCGGACGCCGTACGAGCAATCACGTCCAGTCACTACATGGATGACTACGTAGACAGCTTCGCGACGAAAGGCGAGGCGATAAAGACTGCGCGTGAAGTAATAGAAGTCCACCGGAACGCACACTTCAACCTAAGGGGATGGTGTTCGAGCTGTCCTGAGGTACTGGATAACATCGCACCGAACACTCAAGCACGTGACACCGAGGTCAGACTCGGACAACGTGAAGAAAACACCGACAGAACGCTTGGCTTTCTGTGGCAGACAGGCTCAGACGAACTAGGGTTCAACACGGGCCTGAGCCGTCTGTCACCCGAGGTGAAAAGCAGCAACAGGGTGCCCACAAAACGCGAGGCCCTCGGAGCAGTGATGGCGGTCTATGACCCCCTGGGTCTCATCAGCCATTTTACCATCACCGGGAAAATTATACTACAAAGTTTGTGGAAACAAGGCGTGGGGTGGGATGAAGAAATCCCAGAAGAAGACGCACAACACTTCGAAGATTGGATGCGAAGTCTAAATAGGATAACTGAACTCCGCATACCAAGGTATTATGGCGGCGACCCGAGCGACCTCACCGACCTACACGTATTCTGTGACGCGAGCGAGCAAGCATACGCAGCGACCGCCTACTGGCGCATCCAGAAGTCGGACGGACGAGTAACAATAAGGTTGGTCGCGGCAAAGGCTAGAGTGGCCCCTTTAAAGTCGGTCACCATCCCGCGACTTGAACTACAGGCAGCGGTGATCGGCGCGCGACTGGCTGACGTGATATTAAAGGAACACCGAGACAAGCCCAGGAGCGTGACCTATTGGACGGACTCACAGACGGTTCTGCGATGGATTGAAAAAGACGCCGTGAAGTACACCCCGTTCGTCGCGCATCGCCTGGGTGAAATAGCGGAGCTGACCGAAGCCAGTCAGTGGAGATGGGTGCCCACCGAGCACAACGTGGCGGACGACGCAACACGTCCTGATTACGAACTACACGCGAGACCTGAAGACAGATGGTTCATCGGCCCCGAGTTTCTGTACGAGCACGAAGAGTCCTGGCCGAGGGAAAAAGCCAAAGAACACGAAAACAAGGACGAAGTAGTGTACGCGAACGTCAAAGCAACCGGGGAACGACCGTCACATCTGCCCGACATCAAGAGGTTTTCATCATATGAAAAGTTATTACGAGCAACAGCTGTACCACTTCTCTTCAGAAGAAAATGCGCGGACAGGACCAGTCAAATGAATGTCGACCTTATTGAAAGGGCCGAAAGGTCGTGGATCAAACAAGCGCAGCGCGAAGCATACAGTGAAGAAATACGAACAATTAAAAGCGGAAAACCAATACCTAAATCCAGTAGTCTATATAAGCTAGACCCCTACATAGAAGATCACGTTCTCAGAGTCAGGGGAAGAATCGGACACGCGGCGGTCGCGGACATAAGTAAGACGCCAGTGATTCTACCCGGGAAACACCAGTTTACAAGGCTACTAGTGAAGAACGCGCATCGTAAGGCCGGTCACGCGAACAACGAGCGGGTAATCAACGACCTAAGACAGCGCTACTGGGTGGTCAACCTACGACCTACGGTACGAGCCATAGCACAGCGATGTCAACTCTGTCGTGTCAGAAAAGCGACACCAAGGAAGCCAACCACCGGAGACTTACCTACGGAGCGACTAACGGAAGCGCAACGACCTTTTACCTATTGCGGGGTCGACTACTTCGGGCCAATGACCGTCGTAGTAGGTAGAAGACACGAAAAAAGGTGGGGGGCCCTGTTTACCTGCCTATCCACAAGGGCGGTACACCTAGAACTCGTATCCAGTTTGTCTACCGACGGAGCACTAATGGCCATAAGAAGAATGGCGGCACGGCGGGGGTGGCCCCGCGTCATGTACTCGGACAACGGTACCAACTTCAGGGGCGCAGACGTCGAGCTACGGTCAGCGTATCAAGAATGGGCCAAACACTTTCCTCAATTCAGCCTCGAATACAGGATGCGGTGGAAATTCATCCCACCAGGGGCGCCGCATATGGGGGGAGCTTGGGAGCGGCTGGTACGCTCCGTTTAGACGGCGCTGGGGGCGACGTTGTACCAAAAGGCGCTGAAGGAAGAGGTGCTGCTCACACTGATGACAGAGGCCGAGCATGCCATCAACTCTCGGCCTCTCACCCACGTCTCTGTCGATCCCATGGATCCGGAGGCGCTCACACCCAATCACTTTCTCATTGGGACCTCCTCGGGCCTTCCCCAAACTGGGCCTTGCGAGGAGGCCAGCCGCAAGCAATGGCGGGCCGCCCAAGCGCTCGCCGACCACTTCTGGCGGCGCTGGGTGGGCGAGTACCTACCAACATTGGTGCCTCGGGGGGCATCAGATGACCAGCGACGGCCGCTACAAATAGGCGACCTGGTCGTCATCGTCGACGCCTCTCTCCCACGAGGCACATGGCCCCGTGGCGTCGTGGAGGCGGTGTACCAGGGACCAGACGGCAAGGTGCGAGCGGCCGACGTCAGGACAACAGCGGGCGTTCTCCGGCGACCAGCGACGAAGCTAGCCGTCCTCGGCGGGGAAAAATAAGGCTACGGCATCCCTGCGCCGGGGGGAGGATGTTACGGACGTCTTCGCTTACTTAAAAATTTGATAAATAAATGATATTTTAGTTGTACATATGTAAGAAACAAATATAAATGTTATTTAAGGTTTGCCTATAAATAAAAACCATTTGATAGTAGGGAATAACTTGCAATGTAAAATACACAAACGCGCGCTCGACCCAACAGGGTATCAAAGTTCAAGTTCCCACGGTGAACGACCACAGGGAACTTACATCCCTGTTAAAAGTGAGGAACATTTCGTTCCACACTTATTCCCTGCCCGATGATAAACCCACCCGTGTGGTAATCCGACGCGTCCCCAAAGAAATCTCAACGGAAGAGATTCTCGCCGACCTTCAGTCGCAAAATGTCCCAGTATCCGCTGTGCATCGTCTGCACAAAGCTAGGGGTGCGATTGCATACGACTCGGTTCTTGTCGTGTGCGATCACACCGACGGCCACCATCCGATCTTTAAAGTAAAGTCGGTATGTCACTTGTCGGGCATCTCTATCGAGAGGCCTTATAAATCCGATACGGTTGGACAGTGTCACCGCTGCCAACTTTACGGTCACGCCCAACGCAATTGCTACGCGACCCCTAGATGCGTCAAGTGTCTGGGTGAGCACGCAACTGCTGACTGCCCCCGTCCGAAAGACCGCAATCTGTGCACAGAACCTCCCAGCTGTGTGCTATGCGGCCAATCAGGTCACCCCGCCAATTACCGCGGCTGCCCCAAAGCCCCAAAATCCTCTTCTCCCAAGTTGACCAAGCGTGCGAACGCTCGTCAACAAAGCGAAAGCCCCTCTGTTAAGATTCCCTCCTCAGAGATGCCCGAGCGTCTCAGCCCTCAGAGGCCCTCCCCATGGAACTCGCTGAATCATCAGAGAGCGTTCCCTGCATTGAGGCCCTCCCAATCTCTGCCCATGCCAGCGCTGATGGATTCGCCAGTCCCCGCGCCGAACCTAGCCTCCGCGACCACGCCCCCCCTACCTAAGGTCGCCCCCGCCGCTCCTAAAGCCGCCGCCGCCGCTCCTAAGGCCGCCCTCGCCCCATCTAAGGCCGCCCCCGCCGTTTCAACCGCGCCCTCAGCCTCCCGCGTACCTGCATCTCTCCCTACCGAGAGGATAGGCGAAGTCATCAACCTCGCCTACCAAATTTACCGCAACCCCGCTGCTGAAGCTATGGCTAGGGATATACTCGCGTGCAAAGCAAATATTAGCGACATCCTTAAGGTGTTCAAAGCGTATCCGGAGATTACGCAAGCCCTAGATAAACTTTACCCTTACTAATCCAATGGATAAGGAAAGGCCGTGTACTAATAAACCCCGATCCCTTAAGTTAGGATTCTTTAACGCCAATGGCATTACTAACCAACGTGATGAGATCGCCAATTTCCTCCGCGACCATCAACTTGATATCCTCCTCATACAGGAGACCTTTCTTAAGCCCCATCATCGTGACCCGAATATTGCCAACTACCGTATAGTTCGCAATGATAGGTCTCGTTGTCACAAGGGCGGAACCCTAATATACTATAGAAAGGCTCTGTACTGCATTCCTATGGACCCTCCTCCCCTCGCTCGCCTCGAGGTCTCTGTCTGTCGGCTCGGCATGACCGGTCATCAGCCGCTAACTATTATATCAGCATACGTCCCTCCATCACCATCGGAGGATGATCCTATCCTCCTCAAGGATGACCTTTCTGCTCTTCTTGGCCTGGGTGACTCCGTCTTACTGGCGGGCGATCTCAATGCCAAACATCCCTCCTGGAATAGTAACAGGACCTCTTCCAGAGGTAGGATCGTGTTTAACCTCTGTTCTCAACTGAACTTCGACGTCATCGCCCCGATGACTCCCACTCATTTCCCCCACGATCCCAACCATCTTCCCGACATCCTCGATATAGCGCTGCTCAAGAATGTGAACCTCCGTTTGCAATCTATAGAGATGCTACACGAGCTTAATTCCGACCATCGTCCAGTGATATTAGAACTAGCTCCCCGTTCAGGTCCCTCTGACCCTAGCCAGCCCCCTCCGACCCAAATTATTACCGACTGGAGGAAAGTAAGCGAAAGCCTACAATCCACCACGTCGCCTCACTTGGACGCTATCCCCGACCACTTGGTGACAGTCGCAGACACGACGGGCGCGATCGACTCGTTCACAAATCATGTACAATCCGTCTTGAACGATTGTTCAAGGGAGGTTCCGGCGATGAGCGATCATCGCTGGAAACTGCCTGACGATGTGCGTGATCTGTTGACCGAGAAGAACGCGGCCGTCCGTGCGTACAGTGCCTTCCCCTGCGATGCGAACAAGGCTCACATGCGCTCTTTACAGCGTGCTGTAAAGAAACGCATCGAGGAGCTGCGCTCCAGCCGCTGGGACAAGACACTTAGCGAACTCGAGCCCACCCACCTAGCCTTCTGGGAACTCCAGAGGAAGCTCCGTTCTTCTAACGAGGCCTCCATGCCCCCTCTCATTCGTTCCGACAGTAGCGGCGCCTTCGACAACGATGAAAAGGCTGAATGTCTAGCCGACAGCCTAGAGTCTCAATGCACCCCCAGCTCTCAACCAGTAGACGAAGCTCACCTTTCTGAGGTCGACGCCGAAGTCGAACGTAGAGCCTCTCTCCCACCCGTTGAAGACCCTGATTATCCTCTGCCTCCTGTCACTCCCGACGAAGTGCACGATATTATCAAGAGGCTCAAACCCCGGAAAGCCCCCGGCTCTGACGGTATCACCAATAAGGTGTTCAAACTCCTCCCCGCCCATCTCATAATGCTAATGACCGCCATCTTCAATGGCGCTCTAAGCAACAACATTTTTCCTCAGGCATGGAAAGAGGCCACCGTTATCGGCATTCCGAAACCAGGCAAACCCAAGTCTGATCCCACCAGTTACCGTCCCATTAGTCTACTCAATGTTCTAGGCAAAATCTACGAGAGGCTTATTTATAAGCGGCTCAAAGACTTTGCCGAAGCAAAGAGTCTCATTCCCGACGAGCAGTTTGGCTTTCGAACCGAACACAGCTGCGTCCAACAAGTCCACCGCATCGTCGAGCACATAAGCGCTGGTTTTCAGCGTGGCTTGATGACGGGTGCGCTCTTCTTTGACATAGCGAAAGCATTCGACAAAGTCTGGCACAACGGCTTACTATACAAGCTTTACCAACTCGGAGTGCCAGATCGTCTCGTGCTCATCTTGCGTGACTTTTTGTCGAATCGCACCTTTCGCTATCGCATCGAGGGTGCGCTCTCTTCACCCCACCCGATACGCACTGGCGTCCCTCAGGGCTCCGTAGTATCCCCCCTCATTTTCACGCTGTTCACCAGCGACATCCCCAAAGATAAAAAGGCCCAGTTGGCTCTATTCGCTGACGACACGGCCATCTATTACTCGGGTCGTAACCCAGACTGCATAGCTCGTACCCTCCAATCCGCGGCAAAAGCCTTAGGCGCTTATTTCCGGAAATGGAGAATCGAGGTAAACCCCATCAAGAGTCAGGCAGTACTCTTTTCCAAACCGCGTTCGTCCCCCTCTCTGCCCAGTCCGATAACCATGTTCGGTAAGCCTATCCCTTGGGAGAAGCAAGCCAAATACCTAGGTGTGATTCTGGACCACCATCTTACTTTCGGAGAGCACATCAAGACGGTGCGTTCGCGCGCCGCTTTCGCTCTCGGTAGGCTCTACTTCATGTTGAATGCACGCAGCAAATTGTCACTCAAGTGCAAATTGCGCATTTACACGGCGTGCATTCGTCCCATCATGACGTACGCCTGTACTGTATTCGCACACGCGAAACCATACCGTCTCCATAGGATGCAGACCCTCCAAAACCGTTTCTTGCGAAGAATCACAGGAGCCCCTTTTTACCTTCGCAACGAGAACCTCCATCTCGATCTAAAAATACCTACCATCCAGCAGTTCATGAAACGCTCCGCCAAGCGCTTCTTCGACACTGCTGAGAAGCACTCTAACCCGTTAATCGTATCGGCCGCCCGGTACACTCCCTCCCGTATTAGTAAGACTCGACGACCGAGACATACTCTGACCGACCCTGACGATGCTATTACTCTCCTCCAGGAGAGCAATAAAGCCACCAGTACAGTTAAGAAACACAGACAGACCGCCGTCATTCCGTCCTCGC
This sequence comes from Charanyca ferruginea, assembly GCA_947361185.1. NCBI lineage: Eukaryota > Metazoa > Arthropoda > Insecta > Lepidoptera > Noctuidae > Charanyca > Charanyca ferruginea. Next base: position 25,556,251 of record OX376056.1, read on the forward strand.
CGCCGAGGGTCGCCGCGACGACCCCGTACGTCCCCTCCCCGACCCTTGCTCGTGCCAGCCCGCGCCCGCTGAGCCTGTAGTTTTAAATTCGTCCCTAAATAATGGAAATCCGATCCAGCCTGTCCCTTTGCTGTCCTCTCCCAGCGACGCCCTAAGCCGAGGCTCGTACCCCACAGGGGGTGCCCTTAGCGTGTAGTCGCTTAGTTTGTAAGCTTTTTGCCCTGGCTGGAGGCCCTAAAAATAATAATTTTTAAGGCACCACAGGAAAGTCCGGTTAAGCAGCCGACAACCTCCTAGGTTGACCTGCGAGATGCCAATCCGAAAAAAAAAAAACGCCACTCGTCACTCTGATTTCTACTCCCGCGCACTCTCTCTGCCCTAAACTGAAATCGTCAATAAACGTATGTACCTGAATACTTTCTGCTTTCTTTCAAACGTTACCTCTACGTCTTCAAGACCCTACAACAATATAATATAACAACACATACAGTCCACCTTGATAAGTACAATGGGAAATATTTCTAGGTATATTGTATATTATATTTTCGGCTAAACGACCCGTTTTTGTTAAGTATCTGGAAAATATCGAATGTCTATTCTGGTGTATTTTAGAGGACAGTACTTAATAAAAAAAAAAATGCTCAAACAACGAACTGTTTGTTTACTGATTTGTTGGGTTTCAGCAAATAATAATAATTCAAAAATATGAGACAGCCATGCAGAGTAACTTAATATTAAATCCATTGTTTACCATCTGATTTCCTTTTGATTAGTAATTATGAAAAAAGCAAAAAATAACACAGTTATTTAGAAGCCAAACTCACTTACTCTTTTCCGGTGTTACCTATACAGATAGGTACGTAGTGTTGCACCTAAAAGTAAATGTACTAAATAGACTCTGCTCTAGATTTTTCATTTCAAAAGTAACAGTTAACATAACAAACATATTTCTACAATTGTGTTTTCGAGTGTAAACTAATATAAAAGAGAAAAATACTGTCGTAAAGTGCAATTGAACTAAAAGGCTTTAGCAGACTGTGTTTTTATTACCACTAGCTTTCATTTACGACTATTTTCGCTGTCCTCTTTCTACTTATGAGCGTTCCATTTATATAAAATGAAAAACTTTGTCGTAATAACTGAAAAATGCAATTAGCCACAGTAACGTCATTTCTAGTAATTTTAAAGACAGATACATACTTGAAATCGAATTATATAAAGTTGAAATGCAAATGCTTCAAATCTTACTTTACTTTTATCCTAATTTTACTTTAAATCTTTGTATTTTGCATCACGTCAAATATGCTTATCAACCCTTTCACTCATTCACATTTCAGTATGAACGAGAGAGAAATACCTACTTACATTTAGCTTTATATTTTTTAACGCGCTATCCTTCTCCATTAATTCCAAATTTCAATACAAGCGGAGGTCAGTGTCATTATACTCTTTCACGGTTTGACAGTAATACAATTTATCTTTCCACCAATACATCAGAGCTCAGACAGGGCCGGCTATCAACAAGTGTCAAGATAAATATAAATCGTGCCCACAGACGCCCTTAATTCCGCAGAAAGGGACCAAAATCCGAGAATTTTGTACGACCGCAAGGTACGAGTATGAAAACTTACAATGGGATTTTGTTATCTTTTGAAGCTTGTTTGATAGTTTATAGAAAGCTGATTCAGAAGGAAAAACAGTTGATCATTCGCCTTTTTCCGTCTCGAATCACAAATGATCAACATGAAAAATTTTATGAAAATCCTAGTAAAATTATGATTCATGAAACTAAATTCAAATTTGTAATGGAAGGCAATTTGTAGTTCTTTGGGCTGTAACACACAATCTAGCCTAATAATGACAAATTGTCAAAATCAGATCTGTTTGCTTATAATTTATAGTAAATTGGTACCTATTCTAAATTATGTCTGACAGAATTCAAATTGACAACCGGATTCAATTAGTTTCACTAATATTATCTAAACTAATTGTGGTTTCTGGCGACTATTCATTAAATTACCAATCTGTCTATTGAATATGGTGATTCTGGTATTATCCTTTGTGACCTCCTACCGAGTGTCTTTGGGCACACACACTGAAATTGCGCTTATTTATATCAAACGAGATAAACCACAATTTTTCAGTGATTAAATTAACTACGCCAAACTAGTCAAAGACGCCAAATGTGCCCAATACAATCCCACCCACCCCCACCCAGTAGGTAATAACAGTTCAATGGACTTCCCAAACTTAAACTTAGTATTTTGAAATTATTGTATATTTTCTTCGAAAAACGGGAAAATAAAGTCAAAGTCAAAGCATTTATTTCAACACCTTTGAATTGTCAAGGAGTCGGTCACTTAGTCAGAGAGTTGAAGCTAGTTGCTCGTTCCAAAACGTAGGTAGGTCTCTTTATAGAAGAACGAGCAAGAAACTCCACGGACACTCTTTTAAATCAAGTTTTTTACAAAGTCTGGTTACCTACATGATTCTTGTGGTGTCCCCTTGTTTCGCAGACAGAAATTTCAAAGAATTTCGTTTCCCAGAAAATGTTTAACATAATATTTGGTTCTCGTATTTTTATTTCGACTATTATTGTTTCAAAGACCATTTACTTCAATGAAAAATATTTCACAGAAACACAATTCAATGAATTTTTAATCACATTTTTTTGTTTAACAAACTTATCAAAAAGTAGAATTCTTTTTAATTTGTTTAATTTGTTTGTTGCATTTTTCTATGGAATTTATTTCAACGAAAATGTATAGATATAAATAGACTAAAACAAAAATGTTGTCTTAAAAAGTCAATATGTTGTGCTACCAAAGTTAATGACAGAAACGAATCGCTGCGAAACCGACTCCACGTAGTCTTGTCTGCCCTAACCCTAGAGTGTAATTTAAATCTGCGTAGGCGTGGAGGGGCGAGGCGGCCCGCGAGCTGAGGAGCAGGTGGTGAGCGTGAATACCATCTGCGACGATAAGCTCGCGTGGGACCGCCGGAGCCCCGCAACGCCGGAGCCGTGACAGAAACTATGCCTGCTGCATGTTGCTTGCTCTCTTGCATAATGCACGCTTGCTTGCATGATGCATGCTTGCTTGCATGATGCATGCTTGCTTACATGCTGCATGCTTGCTTGCACGCTGCATGCTTGCTTGCACGCTGCATGTTTGCTTGAACGCTGCATGCTTGCTTGCATGCTGCATACTTGCTTGTACGCTGCATGCTTGCTTGCATCCTGCGTGGTTGCTTGCACGCACGCGCAATAAGTTTGGTTAGAACTGAGAGTCCCATTCCTTGGAATAAGTTTTATATTAAATAAAAAATAAGAGGACAAATAATATTTGATTTGTTATTCTATGATATGATTATTCTAACAATAAACTTTATGTGAAACAAAAATCAATGATTTGAAAATCTTAAAAGTAAGTATTCTGCGTATTGATTATTCAATGAAACGAAATTATTAGAAAAAAATTATGTGAACCGAAATTGTATAAAACTATTAGCTATGAAACAACGTACAACCTTAATTCATTTTGCCAGATCATACCTCAATTGTGACGCAAACCACAAAGCTATTTACCAACTAGAACGGTTATAACTTTAACAGTCCATGATAAAAATAATAAATGCCAGATATCCGAGGCGCGCCCTCCTCGACGATACATTACGTCTGAGTTATGGAAAAGGGCGACCCAACTGAATTATGAAGACAATTTCAAACAATCGTAGGTCACTAATGTGGTATTAAAAGCCGGCCCAGTGGGCGGACCTCTTCATCCGTTGACCTACAGATATCTCTAAAAGACACTCATATTTGAGCACTCTCGCTAATCCGAACAGTGGGTCAGTGGGTGTTCCTGGTGTACACAAAAATGCAATTACTGGACGAGAGTGGAGTCTTTTGTACGTTGTAGGTCCTATGCTCTATTCAATGCCTGTTTTATATTATTTTACAGTTTTTATTATTTAAATTATTTTTGTATTTTCTTTTTTTTTTATTGTACATGGTCTCTCTAGTTTGGTGTCAGATGGCCATGTGTGAAATGTCCCCACATATTATTATTATTATTATTTTGAACTTACAGATGTTTAGGTACCAGTCTAGTACATTACATTAATGTAATCGAAAGAGTCAAACTATGATGGTACTTACTCTTAAGCAGTAAGCTTTCTTACTTCTATTGTAAGCAGGATAGCTTGTGGGGATGGATGGATAGATGGATTAAAAGAAGTTTGTTACTATTTCATTCTTAAATGGCTGTAATTCGGCACACATATTTATTAATCTAGCTTCACACTGGCATATATAGGACTCTTGCTCAATTCTGAAGTTTACACAAAAGAGGAAGAGAAGCTAAATCTAATATATAAAATTCTCGTGTCACAGTGTTTGTAACAAAACTCCTCTGAAACGGCTTGACCGATTCTTATGAAATTTGGTGTGTATATTCAGTAGGTCTGAGTAGTTCGTAGGCTAATTTTTATGGCATAACAACGTTTGTCTGGTCAGCTAGTATTTTATAATAATACTAAACTATAACGACAAGATATCTAGTTTGTAATGGTAGGGCAATGCATAAAAGAGCACTATGGTATAAAGTTCATAAAAATGCACTATGCAATGTAAACCAAATGTGTCGTTACCACCTTCCTAGTGTTATAGTAACTATTAGAGAGCTTATATACCAACTGAGTAAAAACATTGTATGAATGGCAAATAATCAAAAAAATATGTGTGGGTGTGTTGCCGGAGACTTTTGTAATTACTCCAAATAACTCACGGCATTGGCATTGTATGAGTACCTACATAATTTTAATAAAATGGAAATTATCCAAAGGTCACCAGGTCTCCCCGACCTGGTGTCCTGGATTACTGGCACCAGTCTCCCACAATAGGTATAGATAATTATCTTAATTGTCGTCGTAAATCTTAATGTTGTGTCGGACGTAAATAATAGCACCATCCCATATCTTCCCGTGGGTGTCGTAAGAGGCGACTAAGGGACTCACCAGAGAATGGGCAGCAGCGTTCTCTGTGCCTTTGTAACAACCATACTGCGATCGCCAACCCTGCAATGAACTTTTGTAAACTTAGCGTAAGTCTTGTATTAGCTTAACCTTTTGAAAGTCTAAGGTCCACCAACGCGAAAAATTGTATTTGAGAGTTTTTTGTTAACGAAAGGTTAAATTGCAAATGACATCTACTTATACAAATAAATTAAATTGAATGTCTGTTTGTAATGTCAAAATAACAGTTTTTTACTTAATGCATTTGAACGTTTATACGTACCTACTCATCATCTGCCTAGCCTTTTCCCAACTATATTGGGGTCGGCTTCCAGTCTAACCGGATGCAGCTGAATACCAGTGTTTTACATGGAGCGACTGCCTATCGGACCTCCACAACCCAGTTACTGGGTAACATGATACCCCTTGGTAAGACTGGTTGTCAGACTTTCTGACTTCTGACTACCCATTATGACTGCCAAAGATCTACAAGTGATAGCCGGGACCAACGGCTTTACGAGCTTTCCGGGGCACGGAGGGAACTCGGTATGAAAGGGATGGTCACCCATCCACAGACCAACCACGGCTAGCCTAGCTTAACCTTTGACCGATCGATCTGTACGGCTTTAACTAAGCCACGAGCTCCGAGTTTGTAGGTACCTACTAATGACAAAAAAAACATTTGAAACAATTTTTTACATTTTTCTTGTCTGTGTCTGTCTGTCTGTTTGTTCCGGCTAATCTTCGAAACGGCTCGTTATTAACGGAACTTTCACTTGCAAATAGCTGATAGCCTATATAACAACATAGGCTACTTTTATTTTAGAAACATCTCACAGATAACCGAAATCGCGGGTCGCGGGCATCAGCTAGTGTGTACATAATAATTCCGGGCCCGTGTTAGTAACTAATTTGGAGTTAATAAAAAAGCCCTAGCTGGCGTAAGTGGTCCTATAATACCCATATCTTTTCCACGTGTTACTAACTATACCCTGTTCACAATAAGATTAGACATTTACTAAAACCTTTTTTACAATACGTTCAACCGATTTTGACTTCTATTGCGTTGGTAGCATGATAAATGGCAACTGCAGTAAACAGTTGTATTGTAACCACTTTTTTTTGCCTCTAATGTCATCCTTAAGCCTACGGAATAGAAGTGAAAATCGGTTGAAGGGACTACAAAAAAGGTTTGTGTTTATGTCTAATCTTATTGTGAACAGGGTATAGTTGAACATAAACCCCCCTGACTTACAAACTTTGCTTAAAATCACACCATGTATAGTTCGTTTAGTACTTATCAGGATGAAAACATAAATCTGCCCGTCCTCAATACATAAATGTACCTACTGACAGCAAGGAAAATACTGAAGGAAGCCCGTATGCTAATAACTCAAAGTTAATGTGTGCGTTGGCGTTACCTGGGGTCGTATGTCAATAGGCATTAACAGTGTCGCAGCGACGCACAGTGAGCAGCGAGCTTTAGCCACGATGGACGACGGGATAAAGTGTGGTTGATTAACCTGTTTTAACCACATTGCGGTGGACGGTAGCTTGAAGGCTTTTTGTATGTAGTCTAATGTTTGTACATAAGATATATAATTATGTATTTGTGTTTTTGAACTTTTGTTCGTTTTTAGGGTTCTGTACCTTAAAAGGAAAAAAGGAACCCTTATACGATCACTTTGTTGTCCGTCTGTCTGTTTGTTTGTCGAGAGCCCTTGTCTCGGGAACGCGTGGAGGTATCGAGTTAGAATTAAAACCATATTCTCAAGTCTACGGTCCCTTGATGCTGTAAAAAAAAATCAACCCTCTTTGTTAACGTGAAAAAAAGATACGGCTGTTTATGTCTCAGAAAACGCATTTATAATATTAAGTAGATGAAAGTATGGATATGTACCTACAAATATGTACGGAACCATCGGTGGGCGAGCCCGACTAGCACTTGTCCGGTTTTTTTTTTACTTAACTATGCACCTGCCATTTTATGGCTTCGCTACCCTTAGTTCACAAAGCATTAAGTCAACCTTTGTGCATGAAGTCTGAATAAATATATGAGCTATATCCATACTAATATTATAAACTAGCTTCTCCCCGCGATTTTGTACGCGGATCCTGTTGCTCATGCCAGCGACAACGGGGTCGGCAAAATCGAAGATCTGAAACGTCTGATGTCGAATTCGGTTCAATTTTGGCCAGTAGAGTCAAATTTTCAATGATATACCATCGTCATCAAAAATCAGTCCTAAACTGTTACCGCCTTCACCGCGTGGAGGTACTCCCAGCTTATGTTATTTTATAAGATACAGTGAAATTAGTGATAGCTTTTATTTTAGTTATTAGCTTTGATTTTCACATCAGATGTTTCTGATCTTCGATTTTTATAAGTCAACAGGAAATGCCCATCAGACCGAACAACTTTTGCTAAGACGTCATTCCTATATGTGTCAAGGTGTAGCTGGGCTCTTGGAGTTCCACATCAGGTGTTCCAGATCTTCAAATTTATTCTCTCAGCAGAGAATGCTCGTCACGTGGAACAATTTTTGCTATGGTACCATTTTTGTATCTCTTATAGTTTAGCTGGTCTGTTGCGGTTCTGCATCAGGTGTTCAAGTTTCCAAGATAAATTATAGCCTATATGTTGCCCAGACTTAATACCTATACAACAAAAGAAAAATCATTCAAATCCGCCCAGTAGATCCGAAGATTAGCGTGTACAAACAAACAGACAAACAGACAGATTATTTTTTTTGGATTCGTGCTTTATTACTGTTCCTAAACCCCCCTCAATTATTATTTTTTTAATATATTCAATGTACAGACACAGTTTTGTTACTGTTTTATTATATGTATAGATGTGAAAGTAACTCTGTCTGTTACGCTTTCACGATGAAACGGCCCTGGGGAAGAACCTAGGCTACTTCGTCTGCATCCGCGATAACCGACATTCACGCAAACGAAGTCGCGGGCAAAAGCTAGTAAGTTTACAGTTGGTCAGAAACTTAGACTATCGCAATATATTGTTGGGCATAGGCCTCTCTTTAAAGCCCTAATGGTATTTTCTGAGCAATTTTATTATTAAACTAGCGGGCGCCCGCGGCTCCGCCCGCGTGAATGTCGGTTACCGCTGCAAAAAGCCTACTCAGGAAAGACACGGTCAGCAACATGATTCCCAGGTCTATTCACAGACACCGACACTAACATCGACGACGCAGTCATCATCCGCAGGCTGCACAGATTGTCTTTCTGTGAATGTTAAAGTTGTTAATGATGAAAATATTTAAATGTAATTAATACTAAGTTTTCACTTCTGCCGGCAGTCCCGGAGTGCAACCCGTTGTTTTAGGATAGATAACTAAAGCGATTATTGTAGAGCTTCTCTATAAACAACATTTGACGTTAAATTATTTTCAGGTAACAAAATATACTGATGGTCCCGACCCGTGATAGGGCAACGTAAAGTTGCCCATGCGTAAAACATTCTTTTCGTAAATCAATTCCTACTAGTTTGACCCTGGGATTTGTTTATCGTTAGTGCGAAAGAAATTTTTACAGGAAATTGAAGCCTTTTGAAGCGGCGGGTCTAAGCCGCGCGGGTACCTTACTCATAGATCTAAACTCCCCTCCCGCACGCGCACCCCCGCCTTGGTGACGCCCACTTCGCAATTTTAATTTCGCCATAACTTCAAAACCATACGTTCAATTTGAATCATTCAATGAACAAATATTATCTACATAAACTGTACTTAGTGATGAAATAATTTATTTTGATAAGGATTAATAGCATGAGTAAAATAAACGCGTTTAAATGTAGTCCAAAAAAATTCAAGATTTTTAAATAAAAAATGGTTGTTGTGCCTCACTCGACATAGATAGATATAGTGTGTCGCGGACTTTTTTGTAGATATTTATAAGATCAACAATTAATTAGTACATTTTATGGTTCTATCTTTTATAGTTTAGGCAGCGTACGCAAAATAAGTAACTTTTCTGGTTGATTTTTTACACCTTGTGGCCGAAAAACCCAAATATCTTACGGAACCCTATTTTTCTCCAAAATGAAATATAGCCTATGTTACTCGTGGATAATGTAGCTTTCGAATGGTGAAAGAATTTTTAAAATCGGTCCAGTAGTTTTTGAGCCTATTCATTACAATCAAACAAAGTTTTCTAAGTGTAGACTAATATTATAAAGAGGAAAACTTTGTTTAATAAAATAAATAAAAAATTACACACGAGAAATAGCTAGACTAAGCGAACTGTTTTCTCATGACAATTCCACTTACTTACAATATGAAGTCGTCCTAACTTATATAAGCCAAGAAAAACTTTCAATTGTACCATGTTCTAAAGAAAAATTGTTAAAGTTTCCCTTTTAACAATATCGAGGTGAACACACAATGTCTTTTTCATGATAATAAAGTACGAATGAACTTTCGCGAGAGATTTTTCTCTTATTATCCTGAATCATTAAATTGGTATTATAAAGATCAGCTTTTATTATAATATTCTTGGTAGCTTTCTAAGGCTTTTTGATTCTTTATGCGTGCCATTTATATGCTGTAATAGGTATTGTAAGTACATACAAATAAAAAGCAATAAACATTAAAATTATCATCAGTTATATTTGTCTCAATAAAAATATTTTTGAACTAATACGAGGGCATTTTGTCGTTCTTGCACAGTAGAGGACCATATTTGTAAATAATCTTATTCCTTAAAAATGCATACAATGTATCAACCTTTAATTTGATTCCCAGGGTCATAAGAATCGCGAGAATCATCTATATTAAACATTAGTAGCTAATGACAAGTTCCACTAGTAGGTCAAAACTGTAACGCGAATACTACTTCAAATAAAATCCCTGCCAACGAGACTCCATGACTCTACACATTTGCCCTGATGAGACCTAAAAGCCACGGAATACAATCCGTGGAAATCACAAAACACATTAAGTTTTTTAGGGTTCCGTACCTCAAAAGGAAAAAACGGAACCCTTATAGGATCACTTTGTTGTCCGTCTGTCTGTCTGTCTGTCTGTCAAGAACTTTTACCTCGGGAACGCGTGGAGGTATCGAGTTGAAATTAAAACCATATACTCAAGTCTACAGTCCCTTGATGCTATAAAAAAATCAACCCTCAATGCTAACGTGAAAAAAAGATACGGCCGTTTATGTCGCAAAAAACGCATTTGTAATATTAAGTAGATTAAAATATAATAATAATAATAATAATAATAATATGTGGGGACATTTTCACACACGGCCATCTGACCCCAAACTAGGGAGACCCTGTACTATGGGTGTCAGACAGCTGATATACATACACAAATATTTTTTTTTTTTTTTTATATGGATAGTAGGTATGGATTAGTATAGAAGTATACGGAATATATACGGAACCCTCGGTGGGCGAGTTCGACTCGCACTTGTCCGGTTTTTTTTCTGGCAACGTCGCTCTGCCGTCGGAGTTGCCTATAATTAAGATCTCTTTTGAAAAGTGATCGAGAGTTTTCCATTACGTTTTCCGGTGTACGAATAGTAAAAAGAACTGGCGGAAGTTACGTGAACAGGATGTGCTATATTATTTTCTATCTTCTACTTTCCCAGACTAATTAATGACTGCAACATTATTTTGCATGGCACATGACATCGCCAGACGTAGGCTATATAATGATGATGCTTTTTAAAACAATTTTTCATTTTGCACCCGGCTCTTCACTTTTTAGTCTATTTTTGAGAAAGTTTCGGTCAATCGCCCGGCCCCGCCGCAATCTGATGCTTTTCAGGGCTTCGGCCAAGATTTCATGTCAACATGTAAACTTTTCGTAATCGGTGGCATAAATATTTGTACCTTTTGGCCCTAAAACCATATTCATCGCGGACCTTGTAGAAACTAGAGCTAGTTTCCGTGCTTTCAAGCACTTTTGTCATACCTATGATTGGAGTCAAATGTAAAAGCTTACATTTTAGGACCCATTAAGTAATATGAATTGTAATCCGCGTGGTGCTTGCCAACTGGGCCTCTCCCAGTTGTAAACGTCCCTTTGTGCCTACTGGCCTAGTTCTGTTATGTCTCCTACATTATTAGGAGGGAAGTGGAAAATATGTTTTTCTGACTCCTCCGCTGTTCTTCTCTGATTCATTTCGTTGCGGGATCCAAGGCAGTTGTAATGTTTCTCCGGGACTCGTCGAGCTTCATTGCCTCGACGCTTTTTTAGTGGTCGCCCCTGTTGATTCTGGCTTTCAGAAGTTGCAGTGGTTTGGAAATAGAGTGGCGGGATTATCCCAAAATGTTGCTCTTGTAGGTTACGGTCAGGAACCATCGTTGCGACGTCGCTTGGATATGTAAACCGCAGTTGTCTTCTGACTGCACGATGATGATGATGATGATATTAATAGCGTGTTTCTATGTTGTTCGTAGTTGGGGGAAGGGGTGGAGCTGACTTTGGGCGAACTGCGTGCAATGGCGCTGCGCCAACAGCAGCAGATCGACACGCAGCACCAGCTGCTCTGCGCGAAGGAGCAGCGGCTGCGGTACCTCAAGCAGCAGGAGGCTAGGCAACACCAGGTGAGCACGACACTGGGGCTACCCTCAAAATTAAACGCCAATTCTCATGATAAGAACGTTCAAAATCTGGTTGCAATCTCATCTCCGCGACAACGTATAAAAAGTATATGCATTTTTGACTGATTGAAGACAGAGATTTGATTGCGAACGTTCCTAAAAGTTAGTAGAATTGCCCCCTTTTATTTTGTTGCGCGGTGGTAATCCTCATGGACTTCCTCCACCGTAGGAGTGACGGAGGGGCATGCGGGACTCTTATCGGCTAAAACCACCGCTGTTCCACCTCTGCCTGTGGCTGGGGATGCGGGATTCGCATAAGTATTCACAGCTCTCCAATAAAATTGCCCCCTGATCAAACTTTGTTTCATAATGTTTTTTTCCACTAATTTCCTCTTGTAAAAATGAGGTTGAGTGTGAATTTGTCACTTTGCAGCCAGTAACGGCTGTTACTTATTACTCGGACAGCCTTCATAGACTATTGATGGTACTGCCTGATGATTATCAGATCGATTTTCTGAATCACCATTGAGTTCCTCCATACACACGTACGAAACAGACATCAAAATTATTTTTGGATCCTGATATGTCACATAACCAGTCGTGAATTACTGGCCGACTAGCATGTTTACAAGTTAGATATGTATTACACAAAAAATAAAATAATATTTAAAAATACAAAGTCACAGTAATAACGAATGAATTTATATAAATTAAAATACAAATTGCACACAAAACCCGATAAAAAAGGTAAGTGCAAGAGTTACTAATTATCAGGTTACAATATATACTCATATCATTCAAAAGTTATACAGGCAAGACTTACTATGTTTAAATTCTATTTCATAAATGTCTCGGAACTTCATTAATAAATCTAAAACAAGGTAGAGTAAGGCAGTAACTCAGTTGACCTCCCACGGGACTGAGTGTACTTAGAACTCACTAGCAAGCCTTTTACGACGCAATTCCCTGTAGCAATGATGTCGTTACGGGCATACACATAAGGGATGGCACAGTGCTTATATACCTACATAATATACGCAATGTATATGCATAAGAACAATTACATTACTACACTAGGCGTCAGGTCCTCACTACTTTTTTAAGATTATTTTGAAGAATTTATTATAATGTCATTATTATACAGACAGTATACAAACATCCTAGTTTACTTAATGGTATACTCAAAAGAGTAGTGCCAATTAATTTGACTTGACTACTTAACACATACACAACATAACAACACAACACAACATAGAAATTTGTTGTTACCTGCTGCACACATCGATTTTGTAAACCGTACTTATCTACAATATGATACACCTTGCAAACACACGCTAATGAAATTTCTGCTAAAAGTGTTGTTAATTCAAACACAATGTTGTCGTGAATATCATAGAAACGTGACGGTACTTACATTAATGACGAAGGTGGAGGTAGTAGAGAGAGAGGGTATGGAATAAGCTGTGCGAGGTTATATCATTAAGTAAGTACTTTTATTAAATTATGGTTAGAAGGTCTAAGAAAGGCTTCCCGCCAATATGTCATATTAGCGGCTGAAATTTTTATTATTATTATTGTACCTATATATGTAACCAAATCTTACGTCAATTTGAACACTGACTCATACGTTTATTTGAAACCTGTAAAGAAAGGTGCCAGTAAGGTTGCCTCTCGGAAAAGAAACATTTACAGTATGAAAGTTTCACATAAAACCACCCTTTTTACGTGTATGTCTGACTGCCAAACAAACTTTCTTCTAAAAAGAATATGTATTTCAAGTGAAATATAGTGACAGATTCAATTTGTAAGAAGACCCAGTCCTGGAGAAACTTAATAGTCTCCAGTCTCAACTGGAATCGTTACTAGATCACCGAGATGACATCGAGGTCGGTAGTTTATTGAATAAATGACTAAATAGTGCCACAGGAATACATTTCATTTTTATCTATTACTTTAACTACACTTTTTAAAGATAAAAAGGGGGTTAGCACTTTTAGAAAAGGCGCGTTTTTGAACTTAATAAGACCAAAAATATTTTTATTTTTATTTCAGGTCTACACACCTAAAAAGAACCAGTAAAAACAACACAACAAATTCTCAGATCGTTTCCAAAAATTTGAAAAAAAAGAACGTGTAGGTTTTTCTGCGTTTGACATTTGAACTTTTCACATATCTACTTTCTAGTTGTTTAAACGCGACTGGTCTAGCGCTCCATTCTCCGTTTGATACCCTATCCCAGAGTGGAGGAACAACGCAATAAACTTCTTATTGTTTCACCAATAGCACTCCGAACGTTCATTCAATTAGGATTCTTTCTTCACTCAGCTTTTCAGATCCTCAGAAGCTCGAAAAATATCAAAGTATTTTTAGAATTTACGAAAAAGATGAATATTCGGTGTGATTAATCAACCTCGGTGGATCAAGGGCTTTTTCTTTCTTTGTGAAGTTACAGAAATATCTAGTTGACTCAACCTTTTATGGTTTCATTTCTTTTTGGTGTTATTCAGTCAAACGCTGACTTTGGAAATCATAAATCGCTTATTGTCTTTTTATTTTGCTTTTTATTTCGTTCGCGACACGACATCGGGAATTCATGTTTCTTTTGGAACATTATTAAACATGTGTGTGTGATTTATTTTGCTCTTATAGTGTTTTTTCGACAGTAATTTTGTTAGAAACATAACATCGTCCTGGTATGCCAAAATTACGAACCGAACGCATTTTGTCATTTTTTTAAATGATATATTTAACGAAGTATATAAAGTTAAGTCTTTGTCATGTATTTTCGTTGCCTATCGTACGTTCTCATTGTATAGTCAGTCACAGTGGGTCGGATCTGTCGCAAAATTTCCCCCTCTATAAAGAAGCCGTTTCTATCTCGGAGACCTCATTTATACGAATAAAATAATTTGTAGATACCTATGCGGGATAAAGGATGCTTAGTTCAGTCAACAAGGCACAGCTACGTATCGACAGGGCTTGCAAATAATCCATTCAGTGGAGTCCTCGACCCACTAGCGACCTCCGCGATTCATCTGATAAGTGATTCTATTGTTTGCTTCACAAATATGTATTATCCTTATACGTATCGCCTTATTTTTTAGCAAAACACCTTCATAATTTTGGGGAATTTCGAAGAAAATTATAAGCTTCACACCCTTTATGTGGTTTCTTACGCAAAGCTTCGTTAGAGTGGTTGTATCTCATATTTTATTTAGAACTCAAAGGAGATAAATACTTTCTCAAATTTTAGCCATGTCGGCAGCAACTTTACTTTTATAAGGATTCTTAAATACTATAAAGCTCAATAGGTAAAAAGCGCTTTTATCTAGCCGTAATTTTAATGCAGTAATAAAGATTCCAGAGCCATTGAAAAATTCCTATCTAAGTACATTGTTCCGAATTCTTTGAAGTTTTTGTTTCCCGCTCCTATTAAATTTTTAATTAAAACGTTGGTCTACTTAATTATATTTCATATGTGAATGGTTCACATTGTTATTCTTTATGAACAACAAAAAAATGGGCTGAGATTTTATTTATAACTGGACTAGAGAAAGGGTGACACGTATAAAAAGGGAAGGTGTGAATTTTTAAAAAGGGTCTCTGAAATCCGTGATATAAAACAAAGGTTTTTTAATGAAGTAAGAGAAACACGAAAAGTAAATGGAACGCAAAATCCTTGTTCTCAGTTACGAGTTCGTACTGCAAAGTTTTTAGATTGCTTTTGTAGAATCATAACTGTGTTATTTATAATTTAAGTCTGACTTGTTTTCATTTCGTAATTGACTCTGACAGTTTAACATTGAAGACGTTGTAATTGAATATCACTAAGTTCGAGGTACGATTGTTTACATAACTGCCGAGATTTACAATATTGTCGAATCATTTAAGTGAATTCCCACGATCAAGGTGGATTAGGTTTTCTCAACATCGTGGGAAAATAACAAGAAATATTAATATGATATAAGAAACCTACAATTCGATAAACTGTCAATTTCAGGGACCGATAAAGCGGTTATTGATAAAGTGTCATATTGATAAAATTAAACAAGGCATTCATTACATCCGAAAATGATTCAGTGTGATAGAAATATTATATTATATTTTGTACCAATAAATGAAGGTCTTACCTATTTATTACCTGGAAGTATAACGATACAATAAAATAATAGGTTGCTTAAGAGCACATTCCTTTCAATGTTCGGCTGTTTTACGAGTATGAACAGCTATCTCATAGGCTAAAAAGTTATAAATACCGCCGTTAACACCGAACACAATACATGTGACTTTAGTTTCGACCGGTTTTTTTTTAGTTTTGTTTTTTCTGCTTTCTAGTACCTAGTTCTTATCATCCAATTCCATTAAGAAACAGTATCACTAAATAACCTTACCCACTTAACACTTACACGTATTAGTCCTTAGTTTAAAAACTACTTGACCGATTTGAATGAAACTTGCAATGTTCCGTAAGTTGAAGTAATTTTATGCCAAGTATGTAAGAATGGTTACTATCCGATAAATAGTTTCGGAGAAATGCATGAGCAAATATACATACATACAAAGATACATACAAACATACACCTATAAAATTTAGTAAATTTGTTTGGAAGCCCTAAGCGATGTATAGTAGTAATATTACATAGATACATACGTACCGAATTGATATCCACCCTACCTGAAGTCAGTTAAAAATTAACAGAGTATAACAAAATAATAAAATAGGATGCTCTATCGTAAATATTCCTTGAAAATAATCCTGCCTGTCTATTTAGCATATTTATTGTGACATTAAAACCAACTGAGTTATCACTTCTAAAGACGTCCCGGAATCTTCCGGAGAAATTGTGAACAGATAAGAGAGAAAAAAGAAAGCCGGGGCGGGCCGGACGCGCGTTAGCCTAATGCGATATTTATCGCCGCCTTAAAAATAAACTCTTCTCACGCAATAAGTATGCCTTTAAAATAAACAAAATTGCCAGCCGTCGAGCCTTTATATAGATCTAAATTTATATTCATTAATATTATACTCCTTTTGAATTTATAAGCCTTCGTCGTCTTCATCGATTTACTTCACGGATATTTTTGTGTAATATCGCTTAATTAATGGAACATTATTTTAAATGGGAAAATAACTGGCTGTATAAATAAATCAACTGCAATATTTTATTAAAATTCATTTCAGAAATTTTCCACACGCTCTCAACAGCCGTCGTTTTGAACAATAAACTGAACTTAGTTGTTTTAAGGTTGGAAAAATCTAGGACTTGTACCACGCTTTATAAATGTGAATTTATTTAAAAACTTAGTTTGAATAACTTTGGCAAAGTTGTAATTGCATGCATTTGTTGATAGGTGGCGGTCGAAGGCGAGCGGCTACGGCGGCTACGAGAACGCGTAGAGGCGCAAGAGTTGAAGCTACGGCGACTACGAGCGCTACGGGGACAGCTCGACAGAAACAAGCAAGCGAATATCGCACTTAGTAAGTACTTTTATAGTTTATTTTACTTTACACATTTTCATTATTTCTTTAAATTAGTATTTCTCTTAATATTTATCGTAAGTTAGTTAATAAACCTAACGTCATAAAAATATGCTTCGAAATATGGTCTTAACAGCCGTCATAATGTACAGATTTCCTCCACAAATAATTCTAATGCGATATTATTGGTCGGGGCAAACTGTTCAGGTTTTCCCCTTTTTCTACGAATTGCGGTTCAGAATCCTTACAAATGAGGCATACGAGGAGGAAGGTTGCCTTTTTGCTATGGCAATGTAAATTACTATAACTTGTATTACCTGCCTAATATATCATGCCATGCCATTGAAATACTAGCTCTTGCCCGCGACTTCGTCCGCGTTGTCACGAATGCCGGTTACTGCGAATGCAGATGAAGTCGTTGATTGAAAAGTAACCTAACTTTCCTTTCTAACTCTCCTTTCTTAGGGTTCAAAATAAGTTGGTTAAAGATTAACAACAAAGTCATTTTCGCGTTTATAATATCTATACCAATATTATAAAGAGGAAAGATTAATTGTATTTTGTATGTAACGAATAAACTCAAAAACTACTGGTCCGATTTAAAAAATTCTTTCACCAATCGTAAGCTACAATATCTCTGAGTAACATAGGCTATATTGCGTTATTAAAAAATTGGGGGTCCTTGGGAAAATACAAGCGGAAGAAGTTGCGGGCAATCTGCTCTCCTGGTATATAATATATGTGGTCCAATGTACCAGGAGACCAGAAAATAAGAGGTGTAGGGTAGGTGTAGCGCAGGTGTAGTGTAGGTGTAGGGTAGATGTAGGGTAAGTGTAGGGTAGGTGTAGGGTAGATGTAGGGTAAGTGTAGGGTATGTGTAGGGTAGATGTAGGGTAAGTGTAGGGTATGTGTAGGGTAGGTGTAGGGTAGGTAGGTAGGTAGGTAGTGTAGGGTAGGTAGGTAGGTAGTTTGGTAGTGTATAGATAGTTAGGGACAGGACAACGTCTGTCGGGTCAGCTAGTTATTAATATAAGCATGAATAGTTTCGTAAGTAGTGTTGTTTTACCCTGCTTCCCTAAATGTATGCTAATGTGTCTCATAGAGGATTAATATTAATACGAGGAGATAGCGTCAACAATCGCGCCATATTCCATTATCAGCCATTTGAACGGAGACATTGAATAACTCAATTAATGGTTACATTGGAACCTTATAATTGTCATTTAAGTAAGCGTTAAGTTTGGGTTAAATCATTTATTTATTTATTACTCGGAAACCTTTCAGACTAAGATCTATATTAAACAATGTATAATGGGCGCTGTCATTTGCCATTTAAAAGCTTCCACATATAAGATATCATAGGTATAATTGTTTAATAACATGATGCCAGAGAGAGATTTACCTATTCAGTACACACTTAGAAAGCTGCACCATAATCCTGGTTCTTACCGAAGTTACTAGTTTTACCTTTAAGTCGCCTAGTAGGTACAAGGCAAATAAAAACTCAAGAGGTAGAAGTTTTAGAACGATATTATAACGACTAAAGCATATTTCTAGCAATATTGACATTTAAAGATAGACTTATGTAATGAACTTCTTCGCTGTCTAGACATACTGGATAGTTCTATTTCGAGGTTGGGCAGTGTTATCGATGAGTCGAGCAGTGGGCAGTAGGTTTTACGTCAGAAAAATGTCGATACTTAGCTGACTGGAGTTTAAAAATGTGCCCTATATAGTAGCAACAGTATATTACAACGTAAGGACCAGGCCAAACGCACGACCAAATGGCACGTTAGCCCTAAAAATTACAGTTTAGGGCCAACGGGTAACGCGACTCAGTCGACATTGTATGAGTTTTGACAGATGTTGCTACTTTTGCTTGTTCCATGAACGTTTGTTTAAAAAGTTCTAATGGGCGTATCCTTCCTTTTGAAATCATTGAGTAGCTATTAAGCAATAACCTCCGCTAATATTACCCACGTGGGTTAAAAAAAAACAAAATACTAGTATGTAAACCTCTTTGCAAAATTCAGGCATCGTTGTTTAAAACAATTATTGCAACTGTAGCGGAAATGAAAGCCAACTATCAAACACAAACCAAACATTTTTAAATTGCTTTTTCTATTTGTAAGTTACACATTTCTATTTGCAGTTCACAGCGCCGTTTCAATAACCTAAAACGTTTTTTATGTTCCGCAAAACGTATGGGAAAACGCGTGGCAACTTTGTTTTACGGACACAATAGCTTTTCATCGGAAAAGGTTATAAACTGTTGGTTAATGTTGTTGCATACATGAACACGTTGTGGTGATAGTATTAGTTTTTAGTCTACTTTAATGAAGAATAAGTCTTAAGTAGCTGTTTTTTTTTTGGTTAGCGTATATATTTAACTTTTTAATAGATAAGATTTGTATAAATGTATTTTTTTGTGCCTACAATTAGTAGTATAAGTTAAAAACAAGTCAATAATAGAACAATAGAACAACGAATCAAAATAGTCGAACGTACAGGTTGTACTTTCTCCAATATAATATTGTTAAGCGCTTATTATGTACTTCGCTCAAATAATAGACTTTTTAAATTCTTGAAATTCCACTCAAAATTGAACACTACAACTCCGACGAAGTTATAAGTACCGATGCCACAACATTACTACAAACAACGTTCGTGGAACACAATCAGTAACCATTCATTCATTATGTGACGGACAACGACGATCGATGTTCTTCCAAAGACTCTTGTTTGTTAGGGTTAACTAGAAAACTTCCATGCAAACTGTTCAACAATGTTCCATTAAGGCGAGGTTTTCCTACCGCATACTATTTTGAAGGGGGTGAAGCAGAGGAAGTGACGGCTGCGTAAAGGGGAGCGCCCCGCAATGGCATAGAATAGGTAAGCGCTGCAAGCGTTGTACAGCGCGCTGTACTCAGCGTAAAAGCGGCATGCAGCGGCGCGCGGGCGCTGGGCGCTGCGTCGAGCTATATTTTGTAGCAACGAAAAACAAATTTATTTGTTGCATTTTAATGTATTGACCAACACTATTTTGGGTTATAATTACGTTATAATAATGTGTCGTTCTTTTCTTAGACTAGTTCTTTTCTTATTACTAAACGTGCTCGCTAATAAAAATATAAATAATAAATAAATAATAAATAAATAATAAATAATAAATAATAAATAATAAATAATAAATAATAAATAATAAATAATAAATAATAAATAATAAATAATAAATAATAAATAATAAATAATAAATAATAAATAATAAATAATAAATAATAAATAATAAATAATAAATAATAAATAATAAATAATAAATAATAAATAATAAATAATAAATAATAAATAATAAATAATAAATAATAAATAATAAATAATAAATAATAAATAATAAATAATAAATAATAAATAATAAATAATAAATAATAAATAATAAATAATAAATAATAAATAATAAATAATAAATAATAAATAATAAATAATAAATAATAAATAATAAATAATAAATAATAAATAATAAATAATAAATAATAAATAATAAATAATAAATAATAAATAATAAATAATAAATAATAAATAATAAATAATAAATAATAAATAATAAATAATAAATAATAAATAATAAATAATAAATAATAAATAATAAATAATAAATAATAAATAATAAATAATAAATAATAAATAATAAATAATAAATAATAAATAATAAATAATAAATAATAAATAATAAATAATAAATAATAAATAATAAATAATAAATAATAAATAATAAATAATAAATAATAAATAATAAATAAATAAATCGTAAATAAATAATAAATAAATAAATGTCAACGCTACAATATTTTATAGGTGCTATACCTAGTTATAATTACACCTAGGTACATATAATTAGGTAGGTAGGTAGGTATATAAACTTACTTTTTAATTTTGCCTTTATTCAGATAAATTAGAAATAATGTGTAGGTAAAAAGGGAACACACAACCACAACATCAAAGGAAAGGTAGGTACAGACCAGCGTATCAATCTACAACAATGTCAAATTGCTTTGATAGATTTTCAACGTTATTACAAAAGAATAAGGTTCATATTCAATGTGGAAAATTTGACACTTTGGTATGGGTTGATGTACTGGCGTCTGTACCTACCGTTCTAGTTGGTTCCTCGTAACAAAAAGTACAAAGACGGAACAGGATAGGATTTTATTTCATAGTAGTATACCTACCTACTTAGCGAATGAACAGAAAATTAAATTTATAAGAAATAAGTAAATAGGTACTTACTTGCAAAATTGCCTATGAGATTTTATGCTGGCACTTCACATGGCGTATTTGTGCAAATATTCGCCTTATTTGGATAATACAAAATCGACTTTATTGCAATAACTATAGGGTACATTTCATTGCATTGGAAAATTGCCTATGAGATTTTATGCTGGCACTTCACATGGCGTATTTGTGCAAATATTCGCCTTATTTGGATAATACAAAATTGACTTTATCGCAATAATTATAGGGTACATTTCATTGCATTGCAAAATTGCCTATGAGATTTTATGCTGGCACTTCACATGGCGTATTTGTACAAATATTCGCCTGATTTGGATAATACAAAATCGACTTTATTGCAATAACTATAGGGTACATTTCATTGCATTGCAAAATTGCCTATGAGATTTTATGCTGGCATTTCACATGGCGTATTTGTACAAATATTCGCCTGATTTGGATAATACAAAATCGACTTTACTGCAATAACTATAGGGTTCATTTAATTGCATTGCAAAATTGCCTATGAGATTTTATGTAGGCACTTCACATGGCGTATTTGTACAAATATTCGCCTTATTTGGATAATACAAAATTTACCTTACAGTAATTGAAATAAAGTCAATTTTCTATTATCCAAATAAGGCGAATATTTGCACAAATACGCCATGACAAGTGCCAGCATTATACGAGACGGCACGGTTGGCGTAGTGGCTAATAAGTGATTATTTTGCATCTCGCGCAGTGCTGTGTGTCGTGGTTTTGATCCCCGCACGGAACAAATATTATTTTGTTTTGTTCTTGATCTCGGTGTACGGATAAAGAAAACAAACATTTGTAATGATTGATTATATTATAATAAACTATTTTTACATAAAAAACATGTTGGCTGGTCACTTAGACTATCCAGACACTCTTTATAGTCATCGTCGTCTGCTGCTTCAAAATCGCCATTCGCCACACTAAAACATAAAACTATTTAGATATTACACACATAAATGACATAAACAATATAATATGTAGTAAATAAATAGGTAAGATACATTTACATGATATTGATGGTAGATTATTACCTGTAAATACATTATATATACCTGTAAATACATTACTGATAATGTTCAAACCTTATTTTCTTTGTATTGCCAAACATACTCACGTTGGTTATATTTTTATTTACTTACCTACTTCTTCAAATGACGCCCGCACTCCGTCCAACGCGCACCGTCCGGGTGTGAATTTAGATTGTAGGTTACTGCGGTAGTAAAAATAATGTAAGTAAATATTGGAATACAAAACTAATAAGTAGGCTAATCATTGCCTTCCTATTAGTTTTGCATTACAATATTGACTTATATTATTTTCAATTTCTAAACGAAACTGGCGCAAGAATGTCATAAAGATAGTATGTTTTTTTTTTCATTACAAGCCTTACTAATGTTATACTTTACAATGCATGGTAGCAAAATCTACACAAAAAAGTATTATGATATAATCGTAGTTGATAAACTGTATTCTTTACACTGTGACGCTTTCTGGGCGAAAGTAATAGCCGCGTTGATATCCGCGCGCGCTTCCTATGAATACCTACATAGTTCTGTAGCACAATCCTTTCGTTCGACCGCTATTTGCCGAGAGACTGGAAAACCTCGCCTCGCCTCGCCTCGAGCACGTTTAGTAATAAGAAAAGAACTAGTCTACACCTACCCTACACCTACCCTACACCTACCCTACACCTACCCTACACCTACCCTACACCTACCCTACACCTACCCTACACCTACCCTACACCTACCCTACACCTACCCTACACCTACCCTACACCTACCCTACACCTACCCTACACCTACCCTACACCTACCCTACACCTACCCTACACCTACCCTACACCTACCCTACACCTACCCTACACCTACCCTACACCTACCCTACACCTACCCTACACCTACCCTACACCTACCCTACACCTACCCTACACCTACCCTACACCTACCCTACACCTACCCTACACCTACCCTACACCTACCCTACACCTACCCTACACCTACCCTACACCTACCCTACACCTACCCTACACCTACCCTACACCTACCCTACACCTACCCTACACCTACCCTACACCTACCCTACACCTACCCTACACCTACCCTACACCTACCCTACACCTACCCTACACCTACCCTACACCTACCCTACACCTACCCTACACCTACCCTACACCTACCCTACACCTACCCTACACCTACCCTACACCTACCCTACACCTACCCTACACCTACCCTACACCTACCCTACACCTACCCTACACCTACCCTACACCTACCCTACACCTACCCTACACCTACCCTACACCTACCCTACACCTACCCTACACCTACCCTACACCTACCCTACACCTACCCTACACCTACCCTACACCTACCCTACACCTACCCTACACCTACCCTACACCTACCCTACACCTACCCTACACCTACCCTACACCTACCCTACACCTACCCTACACCTACCCTACACCTACCCTACACCTACCCTACACCTACCCTACACCTACCCTACACCTACCCTACACCTACCCTACACCTACCCTACACCTACCCTACACCTACCCTACACCTACCCTACACCTACCCTACACCTACCCTACACCTACCCTACACCTACCCTACACCTACCCTACACCTACCCTACACCTACCCTACACCTACCCTACACCTACCCTACACCTACCCTACACCTACCCTACACCTACCCTACACCTACCCTACACCTACCCTACACCTACCCTACACCTACCCTACACCTACCCTACACCTACCCTACACCTACCCTACACCTACCCTACACCTACCCTACACCTACCCTACACCTACCCTACACCTACCCTACACCTACCCTACACCTACCCTACACCTACCCTACACCTACCCTACACCTACCCTACACCTACCCTACACCTACCCTACACCTACCCTACACCTACCCTACACCTACCCTACACCTACCCTACACCTACCCTACACCTACCCTACACCTACCCTACACCTACCCTACACCTACCCTACACCTACCCTACACCTACCCTACACCTACCCTACACCTACCCTACACCTACCCTACACCTACCCTACACCTACCCTACACCTACCCTACACCTACCCTACACCTACCCTACACCTACCCTACACCTACCCTACACCTACCCTACACCTACCCTACACCTACCCTACACCTACCCTACACCTACCCTACACCTACCCTACACCTACCCTACACCTACCCTACACCTACCCTACACCTACCCTACACCTACCCTACACCTACCCTACACCTACCCTACACCTACCCTACACCTACCCTACACCTACCCTACACCTACCCTACACCTACCCTACACCTACCCTACACCTACCCTACACCTACCCTACACCTACCCTACACCTACCCTACACCTACCCTACACCTACCCTACACCTACCCTACACCTACCCTACACCTACCCTACACCTACCCTACACCTACCCTACACCTACCCTACACCTACCCTACACCTACCCTACACCTACCCTACACCTACCCTACACGTACCCACGTACCCTACACCTACCCTACACCTACCCTAAACCTAAAAAAAAAAAAAAAAAGGTATCCTATGTCCGTCTCCTGGTTTTAAGCTACCTCCCCACCAATTTTCATCCAAATCGGTTCAGCCGTTCTCGAGTTATAAGTGTTGTAACAAACACGACTTTCTTTTATATATAGATTAAATTTTCTGTTCATTCGCTAAGTAGGTAGGTATACTACTATGAAATAAAATCCTATCCTGTTCCGTCTTTATACTTTTTTGTTACGAGGAACCAACTAGAACGGTAGGTACAGACGCCAGTACATCAACCCATACCAAACTGTCAAATTTTCCCAATTGAATATGAACCGTATTCTTTTGCAATAACGTTGAAAATCTATCAAAGTAATTTGACATTCTTGTAGCTTGATATGCTGTCCTCTGTACCTACCTTTCCTTTGATGTGTGTTATGGTTGTGTTCCCTTTATACCTACACATTATTTCAAATTTATCTGAATAAAGGCAAAATTAAAAAGTAAGTATACATACCTACCTACCTACCTAATTATATGTATCTAGGTGTAATTATAACTAGTTATAGCACCTACAAAATATTGTACGTTGACATTTATTTATTTATTATTGTAGCAAAATTATTATTCACCAGCGCCCTCTAGTATGTAACAGAGAGAATCATTAGACTACAACATGCCGCTCCTCGATACTAGATGTCGCTGTCGCGTGACGTCACTTTTCTGAATCGCGATGTTAACAGTCTCCGTGATTTAATGACCTCTCGTAGAATATTTTTATTTTGTAAGACTGAACCAGTGTTGCATCCATCTGTTACGTCCTTCCTGGAATAACTGCATGGGACCTCACTGCCAAGTTAAAAGTATACTCGACATAAATTTTGTCATATTTTTGGTTAGAGGACCCCTCTTCCCCTCCTTCATCCCTACCGGGAAAAGGCAGAGTGGAACGGCCCTAGCTATAAAAACCAGTGTAAAAGTACATTAAATCTTTGCTACGAACTTAAGACTTCTTCCTGCGCCGGAACCGGTGACTTACATCCCTTCAAAAAGAACCCCCCCTACATTATTTATTTTTTATTTATTTATTATTTATTATTATTTATTTATTTTTTATTTATTTATTTAGTAATCTAATGTAGGCAGGCACTTACCTACCATTTTATTTTGTAACATAAATCGGCATTCCTTTAATTTTATAAATCTTCTTCCATTTATTTGATTGCCCATTTTTATAAATACCTAATCACGAGGACGAACTTTGACTAAAATATTATACGTATTATTTTTGTACAAAACAGCGATACAACCTTCCGGTCCGGTGTCTCGACGGGTAACTGGTCGACGGTCGGGGCCGTCGAGGGAACGCGACCGCCCGTTAGATTTAGGATTTACGCAGGTTATTATTTATTTGTGAGAAAATTATAGATTAAAAGAAAAAAGTATTTTTCCGATATTTTAAATAATAACAAGCTACTTCTATTGGTAAATAAATGATTATTATTTATTATTATTATAATTTTCATATCATTTAGTGATGAGATCTCGTAGTAATCGATGTTTTAAGTTTTAAATTAGGGTTATCTTTATATTTTTTTTCTAATGAGTAAATTGTTATTGATCATGTTTCTGTCTTTCCGAAAGACTAGATTATGTTATATTTTGATAAAATACCAATTTCATAATTCTAGGTTTATCTTAAAAATAAATACAGATGTTTAAAAATTAACAAAAATTGCTAAAGTTCGGAATACCTCGCCTTAAGGGGAGGATTGTTGCTCGATGAAATAAGAAAGGAATTAAAAACAACGTGATTTACGAAGGAGCCCGTGGACCGAGTTTAAATGAGGGGGAGAAGTAAATTTGGATTAGTTGGAAACTTTTAAGGGGTTTCCCCTCTTCAGACGTTTGGCATTCATCTGTATTTTTTTGTTTGTCAAACGTTAATGGGAGATTTGTGTTTTCCCCTTTTACCATTCAAGTAAGTAAACGATTTCAATAGTGTAGTGTAGTGTAGTCACTGAAAAAAACTTATAAAATTCAAATGGAGTTGTTTTTACCGCCGTATCCTACAATTTCATTGAACATCGGAATGAGTTTCACGCGGCTCTTGAAACAGAAAGAAGTTAAATGAACCAGGTTCGGATTCACATTAAATATGCATGTCTGCATTGCAATTTACATTTGTAATACGCTTGCCAGTTGCCGGGAACCAGATTGACTATTTCCACTTGTAGGCACTTAGGCACCTACTTACATGTTGTATATATTTTTACTCCTCATCAGTGATAGTAGGTACCCAAGTAATTTCTACCGAACCGTAAATTTGTATGTCAATATTTTACGTACCGACCTAGGGCTAATCTCGACGACCCAATATGATATTCCAAATCAAGCTTCGAGCTCCCAGCTATCTACAGTAAGTATTTACATTGTTGATAGCCCCTAAGGTCTAACATGAAGCCCCTTTGAAACCTTTAATGTTTAAAGAACATTTTATTAATGCATTCTCAAAAAATACGGTCATCTATCTAAAAAAAGAAAGGTCGCGCAAGTAAATATTATCAAACTAAAAAAATAGATGTACTATTTATGTTACTGTAAAAGCCCGAACTATGGTAAATCCTAAGATTTTCCAGTAAAACCTAAGATTTACCAACTATTAATGATAAAAGTCCGAACCGTTCTATAATCATCGTTTATTTTTACTTTTTTACTCAATTGATAGGCATACGTTTGACCACTATCTCACCTGATGGGAAGCGAAGCGTTGTTTGTTGATGCGAAAAAGCATTAATAATAATTAATATAATTATTTCGAACTTTTACCACCATTCACATGGTAAATCTTAGGATTTGCAAAAACACAGTAAATGTTGAAATAAACATGGCATATCGTGTTCGGCGTATGATCTCGAACTCGTGGCAGTCAGCAGTCCCCCGCTACCCGTTCCATCTCCCTCTACCAACTCCACTCGCCTTAGTCAATCGTTTCACACGTTGAAACACGCACGTTAATTCGATTTATGTTTGTGTTTTCGATGTCCTAAAGTCATTTACGAATCGAAAGTGAGGTTGATTCGATTTTTGTTTGTGTTTTTACTGTCTGGAAGTAACTTATGAATGAAAATGAACTAATAAAAATATGTAAGAATTTGAATGATAGTTGATTGAAATAAATGATTAAGAAATACTGATTGTTTTATTCCCAACATTTACCAATCGTCACTGGTAAAACCTAGCATGTACTAAATTAATATGGTAAAAGTCCGATAAAATCGTTCCTTTTTTATATATTCTTACATTTACCGACTCGTGTTGGTAAATCCTAAGATTTACTGGTAAAACCTAAGATTAACCAATATTCGGGCCTTTACAGTAACATATATTTAAAGTAACTATAAATTCACGTCCAACTAGCAGACCGGTGTAAATTGGATCAAGAGCAGGCTATTTGGAGTGCAGACGGCACTCTGACATTGGACTTGCAGCATTGAGTGGAATGATACGATGCTCTATTTCAACCGATGCAGATTATTATTTACCCGTAAATATAGACTGGCGCTGTTTGTCAGTTGATGCGAAAATGCATTAATAATAAAACAGGTTTTCTAAATACAGATTTAAAAGAAATAAAATGATAATCAACCAAAAATGACCAGCAGATGGTCATTAACTGAATTTATATAAATTCAATAAACAGGAAAGGAAACCAAACGTGTCACCAAAAAAAAGCACGCAAGAAATATGATAATATTGGTTTATGTTAAATTAATGTAAATTAAGCACATGAAGAGGCTTGGAAAAATCGGATTCACGAATATTGAATTAATAATATCACCATGCGACGGGGAAGACGAATAATTTAATGTTCAGAATCCTTTAATTCCCCGTTACAAAACGGATCATCAGATGAATGGATTTTATTGTCAATTTTCCGTTAAACATGATTGGTTGTTCCTGGTACCTATTTCATTCATGGATGGTTTTTGATAATTCAGTAATATATTTCTGTAGATTATTAAAAAAAAATAATTATTGTCATTTTTCCTCATGGTTTCAAAACAACAAAGGCACGCATTTTATTGGCTTATACTTATTTAAACTTCCTATGCTATTTGTATGTAGGTACCTATTCATAATGAAAACAGCTGACCTGATTCCCTAAAAAAAGATCGTTCTAAAACAAAGTACAAGGAATTAAACCTTGCCTAGAATGACGAGTAGTAGAAGTATCCGTTACTAGGTGCGGCCTAATTGTCTACACGCGGTTCATTGGTAGTCTAATAAGAAAACAGTAATTTGATTGTTTAACTTCATGGAAGGAATTTATGCAAATAGCGGTTTTTGTAAATACATGTTGTAAGATGATAGTTTAGTACCAGTTAATTAAGTTAGCATTATTAACGAAAATCAGTGAAATTGCTGATTTTCGTTGTATTTTATTTCAATCTCACTCATTCAAAAATTTTCAAATATAAGATTAGATACACTTTACTTTAAAAAAAATATAATAACCGACTGATATAATTATCTAAACTAAATGTTTTTGTGTAAACGGAAATCAATTTTAATGTAAAGCAAATAAAGACAGCTAAATAATCTATATCTATAAACATAAAATAAAACAGTAACAAAACTGTGTCTGTACATTGAATATATTAAAAAAAAAAATTGAGGGGGGTTTAGGAACAGTAATAGATCTGTTTGTCTGTTTGTCTGTTTGTTTGTACACGCTAATCTTCAAACTATAAGAGATACAAAAATGGTACCATAGCAAAAATTGTTCCACGTGATGAGCATTTTCTGCTGAGAGAATAAATTTGAAAATCTGGAACACCTGATGTGGAACTCCAAGAGCCCAGCTACACCATGACACATATAGGAATGACGTCTTAGCAAAAGTTGTTCGGTCTGATGGGCATTTCCTGTTGACTTATAAAAATCGAAGATCAGAGCTGTATTATATTCCGCCATCGGAGGTATGATTCGAAATTGTACTTTTTGAACGTCTCGAATCATCTCGCGCATCCCGTTGTTTTCCCGTCCCCGGGCTCTTAGAATTCAACATCAGACGTTTCAGATCTTCGATTTTGCCGACCCCGTTGTCGCTGGCATAAGCAACAGGATCCGCGTACGAAGTCGCGGGCAGAAGCTAGTAATAATAATATATGGGGACATTTCACACACGGCCATCTGACCCCAAACTAGGGAGACCCTGCACTATGGGTGTCAGACAGCTGATATACATACACAAATACATTTTTTAAATACATACATACATAGATAACAACAGACACAAGGCAAACACAAGTGCTCATCAAACAAATGTTTACACTGGGCGGGATTCGAAGTCGCAACACGCTGCGCAGCAGTTAATCGTTCAACCACTACGCCAACCGTGTCTTAATGAACAAAATATTACAATAATACATTAAACTCAATGTATTCCATCAATTATTAAAACAAACGAACTCAATTATCAACACAACATGACGTCACAACACAATATTCCATTTTCAAAAATCATAACCGTTAATAGAAATGACAATCCGTCCGTATCGCGGCTTCACAGTCCAAGTGGGACTAGTCGTTTTATCGCTTAGTGACCAGGCGATGGGCCGATTGTCCCGTCTGAATCAACAGGGTTAAACTCAACAGCTTTGTATTACGTAATGCGATCTTTGGACGCTTAGGCGATTCACACACTGCCCCGCATCATGCAGCGGGATGCGTGGCGACGCAGTCACGCGCGAGGTTGCGGGACAGCAAATCTACGCCATCATGAACCTTGCTCCTCACCCACAACGCGTAGACGCGTGTTTCTCTGCATATAGGCGCGTGATCTGCAAGACCGCGCGTGAATGCGTTTTCTGTGTGTTGTACTACGCGTGTTTCAATACAAAACGAGATACTTTCAAGCAACGTAAGAACACGCACTCCCGCACCCCGCTGCGTGATGCGGGGCAGTGTGCCAATCGCCTTATCTGTTGGGACTTGGGAGTTTGGGGGTAAAGATGAATGTAACCCTTTAAGTTCTGGGTTCGGCTGAAATGCTTGTGGTGTTTTAGTTCTGGAAATATAATTTAAAGGGTAGAATACCTAGAACGTTCGGTGTGGTGCGTAGATAGAGAAAGTTCATTCTCTATCTACGGTGTGGTGAGATTTGTGGTATTTATGATACAAAAAATAATTACAAATCTACCCTCATTACGATTTGATTATTGAAATATTTTGCATGACCGTTCATTGTGTTAATAATATAGTCATGCAGATACGGTCTGCTGTGATAGTCTACTAAGTTTAGCAGTATACTTTAATGAATTGATCCTGCGCCCGTATTGATAATAAACTATTTTACTTTGCGCATCAACTTGCTTTAACTGAACTTAGCGTTGACGGCTATGCAAAAACAAAAGACTAACAAAACATTGTTTAGTGCACGGAACAGATAAATTTTATCTGTTCCGTGGTTTAGTGATACCGGTGTGGTTGGTCACCTCAAGATCAAGAAGGTCAAGAAACGCAAGGAAACTAGACCAATTTCTAGAGAGGTAACCCTTATTAATTTGTACCTAGATTTACCTATTTTTTATGTGGCCTGAGGTACGAGTACCTATACCTAATCTAACTGGGTCGACTATACTTAGCAAGACTTATTTAGTTTGTTTTACCCAAAGGGCAGTTGCTGGTAGTTCAAGCATAAGATACTCATATTTTCATTTCACAACTACAAAGAATGCACGAATTTAGTTCTGGTGCCCTTAAACATAGATATTATCTAAGGGTATTTCATAAACGCACGGCACTTCGGTAAATACCACGGCACGATAAATATCAATACATAGGTATGGACCTACCTACTTATTGGGTCGCCCGTTTATAAGGTCTAAATGGATTTCCTTTGCCTCCCTAATACTATTTTGTTGGGCAAGTACATTTGTAATGCCAGTTAAAGGACCTCATGTAAAGATGTACGTGAGAAATATAATAGGTATACTTATAAAACATTTTGCTAAATACGTTGTGTTTACAGGGGTATATTTTTTGTGTTTATACCTCTAGAAGAAATTTCATAATTTAGATACTTGCCTACATTCATTCGGATTTCGGTATTCTTTATAAAAATGTGGTTCAATATTTTAGTTTTAAATAAATTCAAATAATTGCAGGATACCTAGCTGCCAATAATATAAAAAATATGTTGTTTTTTTTTATCTCTTTAGAAGTGTTTATTTAGTTTATTACATATTATTATTATTAACCCCCGACGAAAAAGAGGGGTGTTATAAGTTTGACGTGTCTGTGTGTATGTGTGTCTGTCTGTGGCACTGTATCTCTTTAACGGGTGAACCGATTTGAATGCGGTTTTTTTTATTTGAAAGCAGATTCTCTAGCGATGGTTCTTAGACATGTTTCATAAAAATCGGTTCAGCAGTTTTAAAGTTATCGGGTCTTTTGTTAGCTGCGGTAGGGATCTTAGACGCATACCGGATGATTACTTTGCTTTCAAACATATTATTATAGGTGACCACCCATTGAAACACCCATGTTGGCTATAAAACTATGCAAGATTATAGAATTCTTGGTCTTATGCTGCAGCCAGATTATACAGCACACTAGTACCTAGTAGCAGATATAACGTTTTTGGATTCGTTTTAATCAGTATTTTATTAACACCCGACGCAAAAACGACGGGGTGTTATAAGTTTGACGTATCTGTGTGTGTGTGTGTGTGTGTGTGTCTGTGGCATCGTAGCTCCCGAACGGATAAAACCGATTTTGATTTTGTTTTTTTTTATTTGAAAGGTGAATTAGTCGAAAATGTTGTTAGCTATGTTTGATGAAAATCGGTTCAAGATGGCCGCCGCCAAAAAATGGCGTATCACATATTTTTTCACAACTCCCTCAATATGGGTATCAAATGAAAGGGCTTGACTAGTAGAATACTATACACTGACAAATTTTAAATCCAAGATGGCCGCAACCACAAAATTGTGAATTACATTCTATTTTCACAACTCCCTCAATATAAGGGTATCAAATGAAAGGCCTTGACTAGTAGAATAATGTATACTATATTGCAAGGGAATGAGGAATGAGTAACGAAATGAAAACTAAAAACTTGTAAATTATTTTTGTAAACTCTTATACAAAACCAAACTAAATTACGTTTAAAAAATTTAAAATAAAAATTAAATTTAAAATTAAAAAAAACCCCCAACGCAAAACATAAAAGCGATTATGTAAAAAGTCAAAAATAATACCTTTTGTTGAGCCATCAAATGTTTGTTCGTTGAAATGGCGCTATAATGTCGCGGCGGGGTACCGCTAAGTTTAAAGCAATAACTAAATAGCTAAAATAGCGAACTGATGGTAACTAGATTTGCAACAAGATTAACAACTAGATTAGCAACAAAAATTTGATAATATCAAAGCAAATTGGTCGGAAATGCTGGTAAATTAATAGACAGTGAATGAAATTAAGGGACTGACTTACTTAAGCGGTACCCCGCCGCGACATTATAGCGCCATTTCAACGAACAAACATTTGATGGCTCAACAAAAGGTATTATTTTTGACTTTTTACATAATCGCTTTTATGTTTTGCGTTGGGGTTTTTTTTAAATTTTAAATTTCATTTTTATTAAAGTGGGAGACTAACAGTTTTATTACAATATCGTCTGAACGAATCACAGTGTATTGTATAAGACTGTAAGAAAACAACCATTTTACTCCAACAATCTAGCAAATATAAACCTATATACACACAGCTGTAGCTTCATGTTTACCAAGATAAAGTACTTGACCTATCTGCCGAAATATGTTGAGTACTCACGAATCTCCCCAGCTAGACATAACCCAGATAATTCAAATACTAAGGTACCTATTCGAGTGACGTCTGCCAATCGTACGATGTTTTAGAACCATTCTGAATTCGATCGCCGTTAATTAAAAGCATTCCAGTTTAATCCACTTTGGTTCAGTAAGTAATCATAACCGCACTGCAGTGCGGCTTGCATTTGTATTCCAATTAATGTTTCAATAATTGGGATCAAATGTTTGGTACCTATAGAAAGTGGGTTTGAGCTTTTTAATTTTTGATGTTTTGCATTTTTCTATGCAATATCAGACATTTACATCGTCACATACATAGTTTCAAGTATTTTTGGTGACAGTCTATAATATGATTCCATCTAAGATGGAAAATAGTGATCTTGCTCTACTTTCTTTCATAATAAAATAGTTGTTAAGTCTTCCTCATTTCGCGTTTATATTAAAATAAGATTAAGTAAGTACCATATAAACGGGCCCGTCCGTCCGTCGTACGTATTTAGTTTAGTACATCGTTATAGCACAAAAAAGTATTCGTATTCTTTCACAGAAATAACAAAAAAGCGCTGAACGTTTCATGTTACTTTTGTAACATGACATAAATTATAATCTGACTTCACTTCAAACAATGTTTAATAAATATGACCTAAACCAAATGAAATGTACATTTCCTAATTTAACAACTTAGGCACTTCAATGGTTGTAGCTGTTATTAAGGACGGTGAACTAGACAGAATAATATCGAATCTTAGGGACAATTGTGCAGTGGACTGGGATGACATTTCTGCTAAGATCTTAAAATCCGGACACCAAGTATTGGTACCACCTCTAAAACACATGTCCTCTGCTTGGCTACAGGCACCTTTCCGAAGGTATTTAAGAAATCAGTTGTCCGTCCAATCTACAAAAGTGGGGATAAAACAGTATTACCAACTATCTCAATATTGACTGCAACGCCAAAAATATTTGAAAGAGCCATAAACAACCGACTAATTGGTTATCTGGAAAGGTTCAAAATCATCGCCAGAAATCAGTATGGTTTTACCAAAGATAAATCTGCCGAAGATGCAATTGTAGAACTTACGGAATCGGTGATAAAATCAATTGATAAAAAATATAAGAGCTTGGCTGTATTTTTGGATCTCTCTAAAACCTTTGATGCAGTTTCTGTTCCCATCCTCTTGGACAAAATGGAGGCTATTGGGGTGAGAAGTCTGGCTCTTTAGATTTTCCGTAGTTGTATTGATAACCAAACTCAGTGTGTAAAGCTTGGTAAACATATTAGTGATGAACAAACGCTAACCTATGGAGTACCACAGGGTAGCGTGCTTAGGACGACGCTATTTCTGATTTACGTTAATGATCTATGCCAAATTAGTCTAAATAACTGTAAAATCATTACGTACGCAGATGTCACTGCTTTAGTTGTTCACGCTGAAACTTAGGAGCATGCATATAATCACGCTGAATGTTCCCTCTCTGTCATCATGTCTTACAACCAATCGTCTCACCCTTAATGTAGACAAAACCAAATAGATGACTTTCTCTCAGTCATCTTCGACACAGCCCCAGGAAAGCCTCCAATTAAAAGCCCATGTTTGTAATCAGACAATTTCCAACTCTAATTACATGTATTCCCCTAATACACACAAATTACATTAGGTACCATGGAGTTCAAATTGACGCTTCTATGACGAAATTCTTCGATGGGACAAGCATATACCTACACAATTTAACGGGCCGCAAGAGAAAACTAATCTACCTATTTTAAAAGATTAGCTCCTCAGCTAATGCGGATACTATAAGATTAGTATATCTTACCCTAGTGCAATCTGTTTTGTCGTTCTACATCCCCGTCTGGGGCGGTGCTGCTGCAAAGTATCTGCTGAAACTGAAGATAGCGCAGAGGGCTGTCTTGTAAGTAATTAGACGAAAGCCTCGCAGATATTCAACTACTATTTTATATCAAGAGTGTTCCGTACTAATCGTGAGACAGCTTTTTGTGCTTTAGACCATTTTGTACAAGCATACCTCAATTTCATTTAAACCCATCAAAAAAAGGAGAAAAGACCTTATCTGTGAAATTAAACATCACATAACATATTTTGCTAGTCTTGTTTATATAATAAAATAAATAAAATAACATATATCCCTCTTACTAGAAAACTGTTCAACATGTAAGAGAACTGTTCAGGGAACTGACAACCAGATTACTCAAAGACTGAAAATTTTGTAAAGGTAACCAGTTAACAATTTCTCTCGCTATGTTCTCTCATACAGCAAACTCACACACCACACAAATCCTATCTCTTTTTTAATCACACCCCCAACACAGTCACACACAACATACAGCCCCATACTCACACCTATAACAGCCCCACACACCACACAGCACCACTCACATCTCCACATACCTACCACACAGCTTCAAACACACCACACGCCCACATACAAGTTATAGGTCTCAGGAACTTTTTCATATTAAATTTAGATTTTTTATAACTTTTATTTTGTCTTTATCTATTTTTTTATATTGTTTTAATCCTAAAACAAGTGATTATTGTACTACTCCTGTCACAGCATTCTGTTTATAGTTAGATGCATCAAATTGTGCTACTTTTGTGGAAGGCGCTGGTACTGCGCTTGTGATACAATGTTTACATTAGTACAGGTACCATCGTTCATTATTTATTATAATGCTCGAAGTTTTGTTTACCTAAGTTCAGTGACAATGTTGTAATCTTGCTTGTGAATAAATATTATTATTATTAATTGTTAAGAATATCCACTTATGAAATTGGTTTTCTGTCAAAAGTATTTTAGCGCGACAAAGTTTAATTAAGTTTCTTGTTTTACTCGCACGGTTCAGTCAGCCGTCTCATTGTGTAAATAAGACGGCTTAATGTTCATCCTGATTTGTCAGGGTACACTACAGCGGCCCAGGTGTGTTTTATACCCGGCCGGGTGCGGGTCTAAATCTACCATCACCCTTTGAATTTTTAAACCTATTCACCCAATTCAGTACGGTATTATGAAATTTGCAAATTTTATTAATAATTTAAGGTGGCATTCAGCCTCAAAATATATCAATAATGGCACAGATACAATAAAAAAGCTCATTCCAATTTTTTTATTGATCATAAATCTTTTATTACTCTCAAAATCGGAAACCCTTTGCGATGTTGTAAAGTTCATTCTGATATTAATAACTTGTTGGATAATATGCATTTTTAAAGTAGGAAGGTATTGACTCCAAAAATGGAGTCGAAATTAAATATTTCGATGACCGAGTGAATTGATCGTGACGTTTTTATTTCAATGTCTCTTCGTTTATCTATGTGGCTCACTCACTCTTAAAATGTTAACGACTTTATTATGAAAGTAGTAAAATCCAGATATTATGTATTCAAGTTCAAATAAATTCCTCATCCAAGATTAGAATTTTATAAAATAATTACTCTGTCGCCGTATTTTCTCAATATTTACGACATAAAATAACGACATTTTGATTAAAAATACTTCAAATAGGTACTATTCCAACATGATTCAAAATGCCAAACATCCCGCGTGGAATAGCAACACGACCAACACTAGAGGTAGGACCCTGTTCCACCTGTGTTCCTCCCTTAACTTCGATGTCATCGCCCCGATGACTCCCACTCATTTCCCCCATGACCCCAACCATCGTCCCGACGTCCTCGATATAGCGCTGCTCAAGAATGTGAACCTCCGTTTGCATTCCATTGAGACGCTACACGAGCTCACCTCCGATCACCGGCCTGTGGTCACGGAATTAAATTCTCGTACCGGCCCTGCTGACCCCAGTCAGCCCCCACCGACACAAGTTATAACCGACTGGAGGAAAGTAAGCGAAAGCCTACAATCCACCACGTCGCCAGACTTGGACGCCATACCCGACCACTTGGTGACAGTCGCAGACACGACGGCCGCGATCGACTCGTTCACAAGTCACGTGCAATCTGTCTTGAACGATTGTTCAAGGGAGGTTCCGGCGATGAGTGATCATCGCTGGAAACTACCAGTTGATGTGCGTGAATTGTTGACCGAGAAGAACGCTGCTGTCCGTGCATATAGCGCCTTCCCCTGCGATGCGAACAAAGCCCACATGCGTTCCTTACAGCGTGCTGTAAAGGAACGCATTGCGGAGTGGCGCTCAAACCGTTGGGACAAGACGCTTAGTGAACTCGAGCCCACGCACCTAGCCTTCTGGCAGTTGCAGAGGTCACTTCGTTCCTCTAATGAGGCCTCCATGCCCCCCCTAGTTCGACCCGACAAAACCATCGCTTTCGATAACGACGAAAAGGCCGAGTGCCTAGCCGACGGCCTTGAGTCACAATGCTCTCCCAGTTCCCTACCAGTAGACCAAGCGCACCTCTCCAAGGTCGATGCTGAAGTTGAACGTAGAGCCTCCCTTCCCCCCGTCGAAGACCCTGATTATCCTCTGCCTCCCGTCACCCCAGACGAAGTGCAGGATATTATCATGAGGCTGAAACCCCGCAAAGCCCCTGGCTCTGATCGCATCACCAATAAGGTGTTCAAACTCCTACCCGCCGCCCTGATAATGCTAATGACCGCCATCTTCAATGGCGCTCTAAGCAACAACATTTTTCCTCAGGCATGGAAAGAAGCCACTGTTATCGGCATTCCGAAACCAGGCAAACCCAAGTCTGACCCCTCCAGTTATCGCCCCATTAGTTTACTCAACACCCTCGGCAAAATCTACGAGAGACTTATTTATAAGCGTCTCAAAGATTATGTCGAAGCTAAGAGTCTCATTCCCGACGAGCAATTCGGCTTTCGTACCGAACACAGCTGCGTCCAACAGGTCCACCGCATCGTCGAGCATGTAAGCGTTGGGTTCCAACGCGGCTTGAAGACCGGTGCGCTCTTCTTCGATATAGCGAAGGCATTCGACAAAGTCTGGCACAATGGCTTAATATACAAGCTATACTGGGTGTGCCGGATCGTCTCGTACTGATCTTACGAGACTTTCTGTCGAATCGCACCTTTCGTTATCGCGTCGAGGGGGCACTCTCGTCTCCACGTCCCATACGTGCTGTAGTCCCCCAGGGCTCCGTGGTCTCCCCTCTCATTTTCACGCTGTTCACCAGTGACATTCCAAAGAACAGACAGGCTCATTTGGCTTTATTCGCCGATGACACGGCCATTTATTGCACTGGTTCCAACCCAGTCCGCATAGCCCGCATCCTCCAAGACTCCGCAAACGCACTAGGCGCTTGGTTCCGGAGATGGAGAATCACAGTCAACCCCGCTAAGAGTCAGGCAGTGCTGTTTTCCAAACCGCGCATCAACCCCTCCTTTCCCATCCATCCATCCATGAGCCTATCCCTTGGGAGAAGCAAGCCAAATACCTAGGAGTTATTCTCGACCGCCACCTAACCTTCGCGGAGCACATAAAGCAGGTGCGTTCGCGCGCCGCTTTCGCTCAAAGTAGACTTCACTGTATGTTGAATGCACGTAGCAAATTGTCACTCAAGTGCAAATTGCGTACCTACACCGCGTGCATTCGTCCCATCATGACCTACGCCTGTGCTGTATTCGCACACGTAAAGGCATACCGTCTTCACAGAATGCAAACCCTGCAAAACCGTTTCTTGCGAAAAATAACGGGCGCCCCGTTCTATGTTCTCAACGAGAACCTTCATCTCGATCTTAAACTCCCGACCATCCGTCAGTTCATGAAGCGCGCTTGCAAGCGCTTCTTCGATCAAGCGGAGAAACACCGCAACCCGCTCGTCGTAGCGGCCGCCCGATATACCCCTTCCCGTATTAGCAGGACCCGTCGTCCACGTCATACCCTGTCCGATCCAGATGACGCTATTACCCTCCTTCAAGAAAGAAATAGGGCCACTAGCACATTAGTTAAACACAGACACAAAGTACCTTCATTCCGACCTCGCCGCCGAGGTCCCTCGCGACGACCCCGTAACGCCCCCCCCCCCCCCCCCCCCGACCCTTGCTAGCGCCAGCCCGCGTCGCTGAGCCCTTAGCTTTAAAATAGCCCCTAATTAATGGAGACCCGATCCAGCCTGTCCCTTTGCTGCCCTCTCTCAGTGGCGACCTAAGCCGAGGCTCGTACCCCGCAGGGGGTGCCCTTAGCGTAGTCACTTAGTTTATAAGTTTTTGCCCTGGCTGGAGGCCCTAAAAGTCACTTTTAAGGCACCACAGGATTGTCCGGTTAAGCAGTAACCAACCCTCAGGTTGAACTGCGAGATGCCATTTAGAAAAAAAAAAAAAAACATGATTCAAACACTTCATTAAAATGCCAATACGAAAAAAGTATCAGCTTTTTAAGAGTTCTTCCTTTGTAGTACAAGGTCTTTATTTCGAGACGTACCTATCGCTTACCTACTGCCAAATTAATTTATTAAATCAATTTTATAAACCTTTTAGGACAAACGAGTTTCCTCCTAGTCAAGAGCTATAAAATAAAATAGGATTGAAAGTGCGAGCTCCTAAATAAATAACGTCAACATTTTATGGGCCATTGATTCGCCGATGGAGCGTAAAATTTGTGTTGTAACCACAATTTGTGTTGTCCTCAAAATAGATAAAGTTCATATTAAGATTACTTGTGAGGATAAAATGGGGGGCGTCTGAATTTTGTCGGGTTATAAATGTCCGTTGAGGCAATTTTCTCGACTCCTGCGTACCTTTAGTGACGTGATAGAGATAGATTGTGTTTTACGAGCGAAAATCAAGTGATTGAGAGCACAGTTTTCTTCAGTGTTACTAACCATAAATAAAAGACTTTGGTTTATTTTGTTCATAGTAACCATATATTGTAGACTCTGAAATCTATTGCTGGGTAGAAAAAATGTTAATATAAGAGTAAGTATGACGAAATAGAAAAACTATTAATTACCCCAACTTAGCAAGACAAGTAAGTACACCCTCAGTCCCCTAGGTCGCCACTCTACGCACACACGCACACACACATCACTATGATTGTAATCATCACTTTTCTAAACATTCTTTATGTGAATATGTAGTATTGGAGAAACACTAACTCCCAAGTCACAGGCAATAAACCTTGTTAGGAAGCCAGGGAACCTGTTACTGTATAATGTATACAGTTATGAATAAAGTTATTATTATTATTAGTTCATAGACTAATGGAACTAATAAAAATAAAAACCAGGATGCCATACTATTGTTGGCATTTTAGTTTAAAATGACTACAAGTGCGCGTAACTCGCACAAGTTAAAGATACTTCAGGAAAATAGGTTAGCATAATGCATATAAACTAACAATACCTACATTTAGGTAGGTAGAAACCCCCCGCCACATAGTGCTATTACAGTCTTCAAACATCGAACTTCGAATGTTGCACCAAATAGATTGACTTCATAAACAGAACATTGACGGAACACAGAACTTACAACATTCGAGAACCTATTTCAAATTCAAAACCAAATATCGTGTTGAGTAAGCGATTAGGTAGTAATCGGTAAATATGATCGGCAGCTACCGATTATTCTATCCAAACTATGTGATGAAACGGCAGATAAACCTACATAGTAACAATAGACAATAATTACGTCGGACCCATTTATCGATAAAAACGAATCGGTATCGAGTATTGGTCTATTCACTCACGATTGCTAGGTAACGTTGCTTTTCGCGCAGATTGTTCGATTTAGAGGGTTTATTCAGTAGGCATTCGATTTTATCTCACATTCAAGTAAATATATCCAATTACTTAGGAGGCAAGCTCTTTCTAAGAAGATGAACATCGTTAGAATGTTAATAAAATTCCATCCATTGGTAAATACCATTAGGAAAGTGTTGATTTTTCGTTGCTAATCGCGCGTCAATGAATTGTATCCATAGATAATAAATCTTTCAATAAAAAAAAAACAATATTACAAGCCTTGTACTTTATTTCTGATGATAAATTAATATTACTGCCAGTACCCCGAGTTCATAAAAAGTACTTAATTAGATTGGATATAAAATATATTTAGGGTAAGTATATCTAACAAATTTTAATCTAGTTACTTTTTATGCTTTGATTTAATTCATGACTCAACCAGATTTAATATTTTTATGAGACTTTTTTGCCTTTGTCAGAACAAAATAACGATTTTACATAATTGTTCGAGTGAAAATTAAGTAGGTAGTACTTAATAGTTAAGCTCACAAAACTCAAGTGAAGTTCTTACAAAAGGTTCATAAATAAAAACACACTTGACTACCTCACATCCTTATTTTTGACAAAGGTAGTCAAGCAACGTGTTCAAAGTAACCAGAAACTGTTAAAATAACAAACTAAACCAAAACATAATTTTATTACATAAACCTTTACTATTTACGTCTACTGTACGACTATTTGTTTAATCCATTTGAACAGTTTCTGTTTGTTTGTATTTCTGCGCTCTCATCTCATTTTTTTTGTGAAATTATGATTCGCATAATGATTTCTAAAATTTAAATTTGTGATAGTAAATAAAAAAAATAAGCAAGAGATCTAGGAAAACTTGAACTTCGAAAACAGTTAAAACTTATCTGAAACTTTCACAGCGTAAACAATTTTTTGCTCTCATTTCCAGATAGTTACGTAAAATTTTGCGATTAATTCACAAACGAAAACTCTGAGGTACACATTAAAAATTAATAAAGCGATGTTCAAGAAAAACCGTTCGGATTTTTACGGCTTTTATTTATCTACGATCATTTTTCATGTTATCAGTCTTGCGATGCCCATGGAAATGAAATATCGTTGGCTTACGTAACTATGCCTTTAATGTTACTATATTAAGGCGCAGTACCAGTCTTCAAATGACACCGACGGTGACGCATCGACTAAACTTAGGAAAATCAATACTGAGCATGGTACGGTGGAAAGTAGGATATGTCTTGCTGTATAGTTGATGTGTCAAAGAATCGAATCAATCAAATCAAATAATATTTCAAAAAATATACGTTTAGTCTTTTTTTAAAGAACTTTTTGACTCGAGGTAGACTTTAGGTAGTAGTTATAATTGAAACGGTTGAAAAAGAAAATGCTATTTATATTATTAACGTGTTTACTCTTTGAGGCCCAAAAAATTCAATGAGTCTTTAGACTATGCTTTGTGTTCTTATCGCAGAGAGAGTAGTAGTAACAACTGTTACTACTCGGGCTTCACAAATGCCAATTTTTTATAACGCATATAAGTACTTTTTTCAACCCATTGCTAAACGTTGAAACTCGGACGCCGTATAAATGTTAGCAAAAAAACGTACCCCATATTTACATGTTGCTATTTTTCATTCAACCTAATCGTTGTTAAAGTTGAAAGTTCCATTTGTTCTCGTCCCTAGACATCAGTCTGCGTCAGCAAGGA
Organism: Charanyca ferruginea; assembly: GCA_947361185.1. Lineage (NCBI taxonomy): Eukaryota > Metazoa > Arthropoda > Insecta > Lepidoptera > Noctuidae > Charanyca > Charanyca ferruginea. The sequence continues at coordinate 25,599,382 of OX376056.1, forward strand.
GGTTTTTGTGGTCGCACCTACATTAGCTCCGTGCCTACGAATGTAGGTTTTAGTGGAGCGGCTCAACACTCTGTTGCGGCTAATCACTTTACAAGTTTTGCCTCATTAAGCTGATTGTGAGTTGCTGTAGTTCATAGTTCTGTAGGCAATGGAGCCACTCGGGACGACCTTTGCTGATTCGATTAAAAGCATAGTCAAACGAATAAAAAGATTTCTTGCTCTGTGCAAAACTTGCTGTGAACTATAACACTTTTCTATGTACTACAACAAGACGTCTATTTTTTTGAGTAACCTACTGTGCATAGGTACACAAAAGGGTCTTACAAAACCTTTATGTCAAAAATCTTAGCTTTAAAATAAATGTAAATTCAGTGAATAAGTCACTTACAAGTAACTCTTTTTACGCAAACTTATGCGAAAGTTCTTCACTCACGAATAGCGAGACAACTGTTTCCAAAGCTGAACACATTATAATTTGATTCGAGTTAACGAGTGAAACAACCCTTTGCGCGTAAATTGTTACTCAAGAAAAAAGGAGAAAAAAAGGTTCTTTCTACATTAGATACTAAAAGTAGAATACGTTCTTAGAGGGGCGTAGTTAAATCAATTTTAGCGGGTCGCACGACTCGCGATACGTTCGCTTCGGAGAAATATTCGTTTATTCCACGCCTGACCTTTGCAGCTTTTGTTTTCCATCGCTTTCTTTTCAAAATTGTGTCTTCGGAGGTCGTGTCTTTTTTCCGTGTTAAAGATTTTTTAAAGTAGGTCCTATACGATTTCTTTATTTAACCTGGTTCAGTAAGTTCCATCTTAGTGAATAAATAACCTTACTTCAATACCACCTAAGTAAGCTTCAACATTCTGACTAACTGACCGACTCCTTTACAATTTAAAAATGCCTGTAAATTGTTTTATCGAAATAAAATCTTTGACTTTCACATTGACAAATTTTTCAAAAGCAATAACAATTTCCTCAAAGCTTCATAAAAATCCAGAAACATCCTATTGTATTTGGCAGAAGCTTGTGTGTGGACTGATAATATTAGATACTTGTATTCTTTATTTCACGGTTCGGAACGGCCCTTTGACGGGGCAAATCAACCATTGATGTGTAGTGACGTGGTAAGCAAACCACTCATACGACTGACCATTATGAGATTCCATTTTGTTTCCAGTTGGGTTTTAAAGGGATCGGACCATCATGGTTGGAAACATTTTAACAACGGTTAGATATTGAAAACTATTTGACACATTGTACATTATTTTGTAGTACATTTATAGTATTTCTCTTTAGTCAACTGATCCCGTTCCAAACGAATTCCGGGGGATGAGTTGACCAATTCATTACTTTTATAATTTTTCTTTAGTCGGATGGACCCGCTTTAAATTTGTCGAAGCCAAACTTGTTTAATTTCAAATGTTTGTACAGATGGGTACAAAATTGTTAGATTAACTACTTGATGTTACTAATATAATTATTAAAAATTAGTCGTTTTGTCAATGGTTCATCATTTCATCACTTCAATCAGTTGGGTAATAAAATAGAACTTATCGTTGAAGCGAAATTAAATGATGGTGGTTTAACAATAACTGTATGAGTAGATAATATTTAAAATACTTATATACATATTGTATTATTGTTATCAAATGATCAACAATCAGGCGTCTCATTAATATGATATCGGATTCTATAATTATTCTGGAGATCAGATAGTAATGACATTCAAACGATTCAAGATAGATTGAAAACCGACCCAAACTTTCCTGGTCCAATGATAGTGATCTTAATTACCTACGTTTCTCGTTAAACCATAGATTACCGTTATATAAGCTTAATCATCATCTCCAGCAAGCTATTAATAATTACTGAGCTAGATTTAGATTTAATATGGTAACTCAAAGCTAGACCACTGTATGCTTATGCATACATTCAGTGTGAAATACATTAAAGTATTTTCGGAGGTAAGGTTTAATTTGTTTTTCTTTATGTATTGAGGATAAATTACCACTTAATATAGAATGATAATAGTTAATACGGTCAAAGAAAGAACGGTCAACTTACGGGTGGTGGTCATATATTGATGCTTATTTTCTCCTTTTGTCGGTTTTTATGACATCTATGAGAAGGGATCACTTATACTTTATAAACAGTCAAAGTACATGGCCTAACCAAAGAGCAAATGTTTCCACCAAAGAATAATTTTTCAACTAAATACATGGGTATGGGTACCTAAAGATATTTTTAGTATTTAAAGCGTTAGTAAAAGTACATCAAAAAATTATGTTGCTCCATCGCGTCGTGTACAAACGGAGGGACTCTTCATACAGATAAAGCCCTCTTTATTGTCTTCTGCAATTGAAAGGTCGGAGGTATTTGCCTCTCGGAGCTTTTAAATGTGTCTCAGCTGGGTCCGCGCTACGTAAAATAGCATTTTTGCCCCTCAATACGTTAGAATTTCGCAATTGTTAACTTTATTCCGTTTATTTCGGTCCAAATTAGTTTTATTGTTGCTCTAATGGCAACTATTAAGCGAAATCAATGTTTAGGTATTTGCCTATAAAATAGAGTGAACAATTCGTTAAGTTGAGCACTAAAATCGGGAGTTAAGGCTTTAGCACTAAAACTTTGAGCTGGTTCGTTTCTTTTAGGTACTTGGTTTTGTAGTTTCTGGCTTGTTGCCATGTATCCTACACTGTACTTGAAAACATTGTTAAAAAGCATTGTCAGCAGTATTCAGTAGGTTATTTATAGATATTTTCTTCCATTGTAGTTGCAGCATTTAGTTTTCTTACCTCATCTGCAGCAAGATTCTTAACAAATTAGGGATTGAAAAACACTTTATCTTGATCTGAAAAGGTAAAAATGGTACATATAAAAACACATTCATTCAAATCTTCACTTCATTTACGTACTTGTCGAGTTGAAAAAAATAATTCTAACTTTAATGTTTGCCAAGTCACTTCTTTTCATATAAATAAATAAAATAAATAAATCTTGGGACAACTCACACACGGTCATCTGGTCCCAAGCTAAGCAGAGCTTGTGTTATGGTAACCAGACAACTGATATACATACTTATATAATTTATAAATACATACATATTATAGATCATGTGCTCATGTTTTCTAGGGTGTGTACATAACACTTTTCTGTTCGTATTATATTTCCGAGAAATAAAACAACATTAGGTATCGTTATTTCGTGTTACAACATCACAAGATTATTATTTTACTTTGACAACGTTGAGTGTAATTTATACAATTTCCGCCAGGAACTGTTTCATCAAGCAAGACTTGAATACATTCATAATTAATTACGGGAAGAACTCGTATTTTAGGGTTGTTTGGGAAAATAACAATATTGTTGTAACGAGTAATGAAACTACGTAGTCCATACTAATTGAAGTAAGAAATACAAAATGACGTGGGTGGCCCTTAAGATTTTCGTGAAATAGACCGAATTATACAAAAGATATTCTTAGTATCATAAGGGGTCATACATAAAGTACGTCACACTAATTTCGTGATTTTTTGACCCCTCCCCCGTCCTTGTTACAGTTGGTCACATTTGTGAGACCTCCCGCTCCCCAGTGTGACGTCACATATTTTGCAATTTTACTTCTCAATCGTCAACACTGGTATTCAGCTGCATCCGGTTAGACTGGAAGCCGACCCCAATATAGTTGGGAAAAGGCTAGGCAGATGATGACTCCAAATTATTTTTTAACCGGGATTATTTGGGTTGCCAACGCTAGAAACATTCGATGTGTCACATGATCACATCCTAATCCTAACTAATATTATAAATGCGAAAGTAACTCTGTCTGTCTGTCTTTTCTTCACGCCTAAACTACTGAACCGATTTGTGTGAAATTTGGTACAGGGTAAGTGTGAACCCCAACAAAGGACATAGGCTACTTTTTATTCGACTTCGACTTCGTCTGCGTCCGCGATAACCGACATATACGCGGACGAAGTCGCGGGCAAAAGCTAGTCTTTTTCATATAGAATCATCGTCATCATCCAAACAAAGAAAATCTTAAAAAAATAAATAAAAAAAAAAACACTTCATCGACCCCCTCCCTCCCCTTAACGTGTGACGTACTTTATGGATGGCCCCTAATGTCTTTTCATTACACCTAAATAGTACCAAATTATAAGTACATACGGTATATATTTTTTAATTATCTGATCCCTTTGATCTCCTGGAGTTTTCTCCTCCTTTTTAGGAACAATTGTTGCTTAACCTTTAGGAACTGGAGCTAAAAATAATCTTGAGGCAGAAGAGCAATTTTTATACTTATTAGGAAAGCTGGGAGGTAGTCACGTTGAAAGAATAGCGATTTGTCGTATTGATACGTAACCTTAAAATACTTTATTGGGAAGATTCGATAGAATAAGTACCACACCCACCCCCATTACGTCAGCCCGTCTGACTGCCGCCATCAGTATAACACGCCTTACAGACTTTTGTTAACTTCAAGTACCTACTTAGATATTTTATAGTCCCTAAGGCATTAAGGCCTTTGTACCTTTGTGCATGAAGTATAAATAAATAAATAATGAATAAATAGTCAATCAGAATAAACGGGTTAACAATGGCGAGTGTGGCAGAATAGCACGTTTCTTAAATTAAGTATAAGTTTCTGTAATTTTTTGTGTTCATGAAGTATTCCTCATGTAGATAGCGGTTGACCATCGTGAGTAGATGAAGGCTGACAGTAACCGGTAACACATTATAAACCTTATGATCTGGACAACGGGTGAACAACCATAAAAAATCGGACAGTATACCAGCTTTTACATCTTTTTAACATTTGTCTCTCTTGTCCTCAGCGAGCGACCTAGAGTCAATACGAGCGCTCTTCAATGAAAAGGAGAAAGAGCTTTCAGTGGCGGTGGCCAAAGTGGAGGAGCTGACGAGGCAGCTTGAGGAGTTGAGAAGAGGAAGAGTCCAGCCTGCGCCCCCTTCTGCGCATGAGTTGGACAAGCTGCGCCGGGAGTTAATGGTGAGTTTTGAAGTAAGCTGGACACTATTATTTTATTATTTGCTTTTTTTTTGTTGTTTTTTATTGTGAGTTTTACATGCTATTATATTTATAATCTCTATAGAAGATATGCTATCTCAAACTGTTCGTAAGGTTAGGTTGTTTACTGCGGTACTCTGTTTAAAATTATTTGTTACTGCTGAGTGCTGCATAATATTTTACTAAATAGTCATGAATATTTAAGTTTTGTTCTAAAAAAAAATAGCCTATTATTTCAGCATATCATATTAAAGATCGTAATAGTAAGATTAATAAATTATTAATAATTAAAGTTAGTTTACTTACTACTACTACTACTTACTTACTACCTAGTTACTTTGATAATATTATAATCAGAAACCATTTTTGGTTCCTGGTTTCTGATCATAACAATATCAAAGAAATATGGCTGCTATAGTTGACAGGCAAATAGGGATCACATTGTGACATCACGACTATCTTTACATTTGTATTGGACTATTATTATTATCTAGACAGCTTTTACGACATCCGTGAGAAGGGTTGATACGATATACTCGGATGTAGCTGAAAACACGGTAACACGTTTGGTGTAGGGCCGTGTAAGTACGTACACCCTCTGAGTATGTAGATACACCTTTAGTTACCTATTTTAATGGTTCCCTAGACGAAGAATTTTCTAGGATCGTATGTACGCATGTCATGTAATGTTTTGTATAATGGAACGTGAATTCTGCGTTTGACCGGCACTACGAGACTTAAATGTAACGCTTCGGGCCATGCGGCGGCGCTTGTCCATCGGTTGTCGGTTCTTTCGCAAACAAATGGAACTCGCAGTGTTCGATTTACGTTGAGCTCACGTGCTGTCCTCTCTATTCGCATTACATTACACAGGTTTGGACCGGTATTAAGAATCTTACGTTTATCCTAAACCGAAACAACAATGCGAATTCTACGAATACCTCATGGCTTTCATGCGGAAAATCCCTGCCTACAGGAAGCTTAAATGCCAATTACTCAACCATTGTCCCAATTTCGTCGTCTACATTTTGTTACTTATTCACAAAGAACAAGGCCTTATCTTAACCGACAAGGCGACACTTTCAAGTTCTTTGATAATATAAATTTTACTGCAATCTTCCTATATTTTCCATAAATTAAATGTATTATTAAACAGGTGTAAGGTACACCACATCTGTTAAACTTTACCAGTTCATTCAACTTTGTAACAACAATAATTTACTCTCAAAATTATTAAGAACAATGACCTATTTATAAGCTCTTTATAAACTTGACTTATTGCTCCCATCTTTAAAAGGGGAAGAACGTTAAGTTCCGACAGCGGTTTATTTTATCTTAATTAATAAATGAAGATAATAACCGCATGTCTGAGTTTGGATAAAGTGGCCTTGGATAGAAAATAAGCAGACTCTTAAAACGTTCTCTTATTGGTAAAGTTAATTACCCAGAACAATACAAAATGTCTTTTGAATGCGTTATAACTTCAAATTATTTAGTTATAGTACGGTCAACGTAACCTGGCGCGTCTGAAGTTAGCCGATTAGCTGCGCAGTAGACAATTTCGTTCCTAAAAGTTCTATTGCTCAGCCAAACGGCTAACTTCAGACGCGCCAAGTTACGTTGACCGTATTGTAAATTACAGAAATCGTTACGGTCGGAGTAGTGGGTGGATGATTGGCTGTTGTGTTTCGTGTCTCGGGTTCGATTACCGCACGTTGTGGATGTTTTGTGTATGTGAGTGTATGTATATAATTTCCTAGAGTGTGGCAAAATTTTATTAAAAAAAGTTTTTCACACACATTTTACATTTCGCTAATTTTGTGAAAAATGGGTTACTTTTTTAAACAGTTATTTCTTAAAAATATATTAAATTAACTTCAATTGGAAATAATTATATTCAATCTTGTGCCCATTTTTTTTTTATCTAAGATCTTCTGTTGTTTTATAAATTGGTGTAAAGGTAAATTTCCAGAGGGTAGATATCCCTCGTCACAAACTGTCAGTCACTGCAAGTGAAAGCCGATAATTGTGCCTAATTAGGGCAATGTCCAAATCAATAAACCCATGAACTTTGTCCAGGATTTTTTCGATGTCGTACTTTTTGCTTTTAGGTGGACGATTCGAATTCTATGACCCCGGTAGGCCTAGCACGATCGTACTGACTGACATTAAAGTATTGCCTTGGAGTCGATTTTCTAATTGAACTAAGTACGGCTATCGTATAATATTTTGGTTGGATGTGTCCAATATCTAATTTTAAGACAGTGTGTCCGCGCGCTCGTGCCAGGCTCACAGAGTAGGTAAGAATGTGAAATTGCGAATTGAAGTTTATTAAATAGATACCTAGGTAATGCAACTTTCATTGGTGAATGTGGTTTTATGTCTAAATCAAAGACAAAGGCTGTTACCCTGTATTTAGCCGCAAGATGACAATTCTCGACTTGTTCTTTTAGGATTCCGATTGCATTAGGTACATACAGAACTAGTGTAGGTAATAGTTTCGAAGAAAAACCTAAATATATATTTTTTTATTATGGTTCTTTGATACAATGGCAAGTGATAAAGCATTTTCTTCTAACATTGATAAATTACTATCTTAGTGTGGACGTTAGAATACGAATCAATCAATCGAGTACGAGAATAGAATGGAGGCCGACTTTTTCAAAAAGGTTATGGTGATTGATTTATTGTACCTTTATTGAGTGATCTTATAACCTACATTCGATAACGACCGACCTGTTTAACATACCTATTTTTCCAACATAAGACGAAACTTTTGGATCAATTTTAAATTAAACGCAATTACAGTAGATAAAGTCGTGTTTTTAGTAGTGTGTTATCGCCACTCAACGAAACAAAAAGTAATTATTTTCCCAACTAAAAAAAAATGCTGTAAAAATTAAACTTTGTTTACAAACTTTTTGAAAGCGACCCAATAATTGAGTTACCTTTTTTACACTCAAACTAACAACAACATACCTAGAAAATGTTTCTCTTTACATTCTTTTCTAAATCGTATTATAGACTGTAGACATATTTATACGTGTCAAACAAAAACTCTTTGATGGTCAATAACGCCGTAGCGGCTGTCCTAACAATATAATAAAGGCGATGATCCCATTCACCTGGGAGATGCCTCGGATGGCTAACGAGACCGCTAACCCGCGGGTGACCGACTCAGTAATATTTGTAGAGAGAGTGACCAGCCAACTAGGTTGCGGGCATTCGACCGGTTGAACCCGCGTCTTGGACTTGATAGTCGGGGACTATTCTGTGCGGTTTTTCTTTAAGTTTTGTTTTCTGTGTAGGTACTCCACTGATAAACTTTGAGAAACTATCGTTTGGTTGCATCTGATGCAGGTTTTTACACGACAGTACGACAGTACTTACCTGTTAGTTGGTAGGTACCTAAAATTTTGAGGGTCCTAGGACAATTAAAAGGATTTTTTTTTTACGGAGAAAACTATAACTGAATCGTTGATAATCTTTTATTATCCAGTTCTTCTATCTGTGTTTGCAACTGTAAAATAAGTTACGTAAATTATTATAAATACCTACTTGTGTAGATGTTTAGTTCTGTCTGTTCAATATTTTACGGGTAAACAATTTGTAATTTGAAAAGGTTAGGCAGGTATAAGTAAATTTAACTAATAAATTTCAAGTATTTTCCTGTTAGAAGAACAAGCACACTTCTGGGAGCTGAGAGAAATCAAACTCAGTTTCCTCAACTTTCCTCTAGCAATTGATATTTCTGCGAAAGAATTCGTAAGTAATCATAATTTATTGTTCACAACCAATATAAAAATGAAAATAATAAAACAGGTATTTATGTAAAACCGAGATTCGAGAATAGTCTCTGTATATGAGACGACATAAAACTCACGCGACTGGCTCGGATGTATTGCCAAAGAAACAATATTGAATTCGTCGAACTGGAATAATGAGACATGCGTCTAACAAGACTCTTGGTCTCCGTATATTTTCCGAAGACGTTGTATAAAAACATCCGACGCCTACTACCTATATTACGAACAGAAATAATAAAGTATGTGTTCTGTCGGGATAACATGAAAAATAAAAGGTTACTATATTGGTGAAAATATCTTGTTGTCCCGCTAGTTAATCTCGTAAACGGGTTGAATTGACAGTCGGTACGACGTGACAGCTGAGTAAACAAACCAAGAGGTGGAAAACGAAAGGATTTAATTGAGCGTGACATTGCATGCACAACACGACTTACAGTCAACATAAACCTTGTAATTTATGTATTAGTTAGTATGTTAAACACTGAGCAATTATTTATTCTAACGCAACAACAATTAATTCATATTATTATTATCGAGCTAGAAAAACATGCACCTATAAATTTTGTGCAAAGCAAGTCCGTTGAGCTCCGATTTCAGATTATCTTCACAATTTATCAACACACACACGACAAATTACTTGTAAATTAATTTAGTAGACATCTAAATAAAGAGCAATAATATTTTGACCGTGATACGAATCTATGGATAGATAGGATAGAGTGGTAACGTTTATACAACACGTAATTAGGTACGCGATACATGTTCGACACAGGGTTGTTAAAAGGGCTTCGGGAAATTCGTGCAGTTGTTGTTCTAAGGAAAAGGTAGGTTGTTTCTTACAAGTGAAACACTTTGGAATTCGGAACAGTTGCATACTTAAACTGAAAGGTAGGCCGTAAAGATGAGGTAACCTCGCAATGATAATTCACAGTTCATTTCGACCGATACTTTAAATCATTACCTAAATATTTAACTAATAGAAGAAGACCAAGTTTTCTGTGTAGGTAACTTAGAATTTGCCTATTTATTATAGTTCTTAAAATACCTTTTGCTTGTAACAATTGGAACATCAAAAAGTCAATTTTTTCGATCTATTTCTTTTGTGAGAAGCTAAACAAATATCCTAAATAATTATAATATTACCGTAACTGCTATGTAATCCGACAAGAGACATGACTGGACCAGCATGTCTAGTGTCAGATCAAGCTAGCGACTGAAAGTTTTTCAATTACTGAACTTTATAGTTCCTGCAGTTTCCTCGTATAGTTTACCATTACATAAATATTTCGTGGCCGTGATAAACACATTTGATTAGGGACATCGCCAAGCGGCTGGTCTACTCTTTATGTGATTCGAAGGCTGGTCTATTCTTGGGTCAAAGAATCAGCATGGCCATACAGCGTGGCAATATTGCCAGCCTGTTGGGCACGTGTCCCGTTGACAGCGATGTGGACGAGTTTTTTGATGCCCTTTGAGCTGCTCTGCCTTTTTTTTGGAATTGTACATAATATTAAATATTTAACTAATAGAAGAAGACCAAGTTTTCTGTGCAGGTAACTTAGAATTTGCCTATTTATTATAGTTCTTAAAATACCTTTTGCTTGTAACAATTGGAACATCAAAAAGTAATTCTTTTCGATCTATTTATTTTGTGGGAAGCTAAACAAACATCCTAAATAATTATAATATTACCGTAACTGCTATGTAATCCGACAAGAGACATGACTGGACCAGCATGTCTAGTGTCAGATCAAGCTAGCGACTGAAAGTTGTTCAATTAAGTACTGAACTTTATAGTTCCAGCAGTTTCAATGCCCACCACAAGGAGTGGTTGTTCCCAAACCGGGACACTGACCATGCTGGGAGGGAGATGCGAAAGCTTGCCTTAGCGTTAAATCTCACCCAACTGGTCCAAGGGGCTACTAGGGTTTCTGATGTTGAGACGCACACAGCCTATTGCTTGGACCTTCTGCTCACTACTGATCCAGACCTCTACTCTGTGTCGGTTTCTTCACCTCTGGGTAGCTCCGACCACTGTCTGGTGAAATCTGTATCCGTCTACTCTCCATCCATTCCTAGCCCAAGTGGCTACCGGCGGATGTGGCGGTACAAGTCAGCAGACTGGGATGAGATGCGCTGTTTTTTCGCGTCTTACCCTTGGCAGCCTGTCTGTTTTTCTTCTGGTGACCCCTCTACCTGCGCGGATGCCGTGACGGAAGTGTTGCGTCAAGGTATGGAGTTTTTTATACCTTATTCCGACGTATCTCTGTCTGACAAAGCTCGCCCATGGTTTAGTTCCCAATGCAGACGCGCAGAAGCGCAGAAGCATGAGGCCTACCTAGCCTGGGTTGATGCTCGTCACCGTAAAGCAAGAGACTTACGCCAGAAGAAGACAACCTTTAATAGAGCTGCCAAGTCTTGCAAGAAGGTTTTACAGAAGGCTCGACATGACCACATTAGTCGAATAGGAAACAAACTGGCCTCGTACCCTGCGGGTTGCAAAGCGTTTTGGTCCCTAGCTAAATCGGTCGAGTCGAACTTCTGTCGCCCCTCACTTCCTCCATTGCTGAAGCCTGATGGTACTCTGGCTCACACTGCAGAAGAGAAAGCAAACCTATTTGCCTCTCTTTTTGCAGAATCTTCGCATCTTGATGCAGGAGACGCGACTCCTCCGACTTTGCCTGGCAGCACGACATCGATGTCTGATTTCCGCATTCGCCAAAAGGAGGTTCGAAAAGCGTTATGCAATCTTGATGTGAATAAGGCCAGTGGACCAGATGGTATTCCTGCTATAGTTCTGAGGACCTGTGCACCCGAATTGTCTCCTGTGCTGACACGCCTCTTTCGGCTCTCTCTCGAGTCTGGATTAGTGCCGAAGTCATGGAAGCTTGCCAACGTGCAGCCCGTGCCCAAAAAAGGTAGTCATGCCGATCCTACCAACTACAGGCCCATCTCGGTCACGTCCATTGTCTGCAAGACAATGGAACGTGTCCTTAATAACAGGCTCCTGGCGTACCTTGAAGCTAATGACCTCCTCAGTGATCGTCAATATGGCTTTCGCCGAAATCGGTCCACTGGGGATCTTCTCGCGTACGCCTCTCACATCTGGAGTGAGGCCATCGAGAAATATGGGGAAGCGCTTGCCGTCTCCCTGGACATCTCGAAGGCTTTTGATAGGGTATGGCATGATGGCCTAATTAGCAAGCTTCCATCTTTTGGCTTGCCCGCTGGTTTCTGTGTATGGATATCGGATTTCCTGAGAGATCGTTCAATACGAGTAGTCATTGATGGCTGCTCGTCTGTTCAAATGGCTATAAATGCCGGGGTCCCTCAGGGCTCGGTACTCTCTGCAACCCTTTTTCTGCTGCATATTAACGATTTGCTGAAACCCGGTACCATTGGATACGCAGATGACAGCACAGTTGTAGAGAGTTACATATCCAGCGCACGTGCCAGTGCGGCTGAAATCCGGACTCACAGGGAGTCCATGGTCGAGCGCTTAAACTTGTCCCTCAAGGCTGTCTCCGATTGGGGCGATGCCAATCTGGTCGAGTTTAATGCAGCCAAGACCCAGGCGTGTCTTTTCTCTGCCAAGAAGAGGCCTTTCAATCTGGCCCCTGCTTTCCGAAATGTATCCGTTCCGATCACCGACCATCTTGAGCTTCTTGGCGTTACTTTGACGTCGAGTCTCAATTTTGGGTCATACATCGAGTCAAAGGCCCAACTAGCTGCCAAAAAGCTAGGAGTCCTCGCAAAGGTGCGAAAGTACTTCACGTCGGAACAGATGCTGAACCTATACCAAGCACAAGTTCGATCGTGCATGGAGTACTGTTCGCACCTCTGGGATGGATCTGCCAAGTACCAGCTGGAGGCGTTGGAAGTTATTGAAAGACGTGCCAAGAGGCTCATAGACAACGACTTCCTTGTTAAGGCTAAGCTCCAAAGCCTTGAACACCGCCGCGCCGTTGCCAGCCTATCGGTCTTTTATCGGGTACATTTCGGAGAGTGTGCTTTGGAATTGCACAACTTAATTCCCCCATCCCCATTCCATCACCGGACGAGCAGGGATACGGCGAAGCGTCACCGCTATACGGTTGAAGTTCCACGGTCTCGAACCAAACGCTTTGACTCCACATTTATTGTGCGAACTGCCAGACTGTGGAATTCACTGCCCGCCTCTCTATTCCCCGATACATATAATCTGGGTATCTTCAAGGCACGAGTGAACCGGTTTATTCTAGGCAAACGTGCTCCACCTTAGGCCGCATCATCACTTAAGATCAGGTGAGTTGCGGTCAAACGCAAGCCTATAACAATGAAAAAAAAAAAAAAAAAGTTTCCTCGTATAGTTTACCATTACATAAATATTTCGTGGCCGTGATAAACACATTTGATTAGGGACATCGCTAAGCGGCTGGTCTACTCTTTATGTGATTCGAAGGCTGGTCTATTCTTGGGTCAAAGAATCAGCATGGCCATACAGCGTGGCAATATTGCCAGCCTGTTGGGCACGTGTCCCGTTGACAGCAAAGTGGGAGGAGTTTTTTGATGCACTTTGAGCTCCTCTGCCTTTTTCTTGGAATTGTACATAATATTATTATTTACATTTTTAAATTGTATATACTATACCTATACCTAGGTACCATGTTTTTATGCAAATAAAGTTTAAAGTAATTTCATTAGGTACATTTGATTTGCCGTAATTATTTTTATAAAATCTTTACACAGTGGCGTTGTGTCAGCTAAGTTCGGAAAAAAAACGATCACTGGAGTGTGCAGGTATGTATATTGCAGGGAAATGGTACAATATTAGGGATTTGGTCAATACGATAGAGCTATGTGAATCCTTACTTGTTTTTTCATCATTTCACTAAAACAGTTTAGGGATTTGATCAAATCAACAACCTTCTTCAGGGAAATAACCCAACAGAGTTGTTATTGTATCATCTGCCATGATTTGACCAAATCCCTTAGGGGTTTGATCAAATCCCTAATTGAACCATTTCCCTGCGACATTTATATTAAGTACACGAAACCTTTATATTATTTGTAATTTTGTATCGTTACTTCCATAAGTAGGCCAACAATCTTAATTTATCAATCTGGAGCATGTGATCTAAAAAAAGTATACTTATTGGTTCGCTCTTTGGGCAGATTCTCATAACCGTCTTTGAAAAGAAGTTTTCAGAAAAGTTTTCGGGAAAACCTTTATTCAGGTGTTACATAACTTTTTTCGATATACCTACTCACCAACCCTACAGGTAACTACGACTACAACTAAACCCACGTCACCGAACTAATTTCGCTAGTGAGTCTAATGCCAACATTTTGATTCAGTCCAATTTGACAATTTAGTTACCGACGCGGCATTCAACCGGCCTAGTGTTCATGTCATACGTTGACCTTAGAAAATGAACCAGTGAACGTTTAAATTAAGTGTTGTGAAGTGACTGAAATACTTCTAATACAACAAGTGGGTCGAGGGCGAAAGGTCGGTATTAGAGTAAATCAAGTTAGCCTGCCTGTACCCGTTTCAATTTGCGTCGTTTATTTCGTAAACTGGACCTTTTTCAGTCCTTTTTTCAGTTCTATATTATTTATGCAAGGTAGATCGGATTTCAATGAGAAGTTTGTTGTGATAAATAGGTACCTAATTTTCTTGTTACCTACCAAGTTCAAATATTATATCAGCTATAAAACCGTGAAAATTAATACATCCTACCTTAAATTCGTTACAGTTAAATCTTGTTTAATTTCCATAAATTGGATTTTAGTGTATAGTTTCAGCATTATTATTACTCAACATTAGAAATGTATGTGTGCATTAATTTTTGTAATTATTACCTCTCTCTCGCTTAAATTAAACCATTAAGATTCCTAGTTAATGATCGATAAAACGAAGAAATAACTATTTAAACACCCATAAAACTAAATAGCCTGTATTCCTGATACCCCTTTACATGGGTAGTTAAATAATTACAACAGACTTCCCTGTAGGCGATATCCGTACATCGAACATTCTTATTAGGTAATATCCTTACTACAGACACTTTAGTATTATATGATCTGTGACAATCTATATGACGACTTCAGCGACGGCTGAGTGATAGCGCCGTCATCGTTTGGGTTTTGTGGTATCTGTACTACATTAATCAACTGTGTAACTAATTCTTTAAACAATATAGTTTTCCACGTCATATATTTATTCATCATCATCATGTCAACCTTTAGACGCCCACTGCTGGGCATAGGTCTCCCCCAAGAGGGGATTTAGCCGTAATAGCCACGCTTGGCTGATGCATGTGGGCGATCGCAGTAGATGTTATTTTACTCAGAAGAACGCTGCTGCCCATCTTCTGGTCAATATCCCTCTGTCGCATTCTACGACACCCACGAGTAGAAATGGGGTGGTGCTATTCGCAGCGGCACTACACAACTATATATATAATTATATTGATCCCAATCTTATACGTTCCTATTTTGTTATTTCAGTACCGCAATAAACTGAACGAGCAACAGAACGGCAGGCTGTCGGCGCAGCGGGCAGCGCTGGGCGCGCGGCAGGAGGAAATGCGAAGTATCGACCGGCGCGTTTCCGAGCTGCAAGCGCGTTTGCTCAGGAAGAGAGCCTTGAACAGGCAACTGGCGGCCGCGCACAGACAACCACAGCAGCAAAGGTATGTTATAGACTAATTACAGAGGTTCTCACTTCTATGCCAGGGAAAAGTCTATCTGAATATAGACCGCCTGTTCACTGCGTAATGTTATAGCCTTAGGGCTGAAGTCATCATGACGATTATTTTGATCTTTAGAGTATTTAATACTGTCTTCGTATACATAGGATTCTTATTTGTTTCCATTAGACACAAAAAATGTACCTGTCTGTTTATCGTCATTAGGTATTATCTTAACATTACAATGTTACGAAGCCATAAAAAATCTCACCCTCAAAATATAATTAGACCTTTTGTACTAGCAACCTACCTAAATTCTTCAGTAACGTCACAAGTCCATAAAACCGCCGCTCCTTGGTGAATGTGATTCCGTCGCTGTCGGTGCGGAACAATAGAGTCTGGAAGCACAATAGACTCAAGGAACAGTCGAATTTTAATAAATTATTAAACTTGCCTTCATTATTCATTTCGTGTAAAATTTTTGTTTAAGTTGTAAATAATAGTTAGAAGTCAACAATTTTATCATTTTCGTAAAATTTTCAGAACGATGAATCCTACGCCCTTGCAACAGTTGCCTAGCTATGCTGCTGGTAACACTGGGGTAAACAACCAACCAAAGACCCAACAAGCCCGAGGAAATGTTGCTGCAGTTGAACCGTATAATCACGTACCCCATGATCAGAGCGTTAGCCATAATGCCAATTTCCAGGTAATTTTATCGCATTTTGTACACATATCATTAAATCATTCGTTTTTACGGCTGAAACGAAGGACATTTGACAATAATGATGGGATTTAAAAAAAAAACTGTGCTACGCGGAAAATGTTTATTCAATTTTATTAATTTAATATTATTAGTTTTATTGGTTTTGGTGTAATTTATTAACGTTAATTAAATAATAAATTGCAGGCGATGAAACAGAATGTAATACAAAACAACGTGCCATTAAAACAACACACACAAAGTGAAAACATTCAGAGTCATTTAACGCAGGAAGCTCATTATTTGCAACAAAAACAAAATATGATCAATCCCTTATTCAACGGCTACACTCATTCTCAGGGGCAACAAGAAAATCAATATCAAGGGCAAAATCCAAACAAACACGAGAACTTTAGTCACGTCCAGCAGGGGATCGGCAACGCATATGATCAGAAGCATGATCAGAACAAATACACGGATTACCTAAAACAACCACAATACAGTCCAAACAGCACGAGCAGTTCTAACAGCAATCAAACTAACAAAGATCTGAAAATAAATGAACAAGAATTCCTACCAGAATTTGCTGCTAGCAAGTCAGATCCCAAGTATCAAACGTTGCCTTACAATACTAAATTCCCTCAGAGTACGAATGGGAAACTAAAACCAGAAGTCAATGGTAAGAATAACGAGAATCAAGACGCGAAAAATGCGATTAACGTAAATCACATGACTGTACATTCTACACCTCTATCGGTTGTGAATAAAAGTCTAGCTACACCTCTAAGTCAAACGGAAACTACATATCAGCAAGAGAATACATATCAGTTGCAAAAATCCGACTCTTCAAGTAGATGTAATCAAGAAGGGAAAGAGAACCAGGCATATCCACAGAGTAGGCTAAGTCAGAGTAATAGTCAGAGTAATGAAACTTCAAAAAGCAACGCGAAGGGCCAGCAGGGGTTAAAAGGCAGCTCACCCAGTTTGGGTTCCAGTACAACATCTGCTAGCAGTTCTATTGGATTTGGGGTGAGTACATCTTTATCTGAAACAGTTAGTTTTTCTAAATTTAAGAATATAAGAACAAACCCAAACCAATTTTCTCAAAGATGCTCTATAAAAAAAATGTATTTTGCCGTAACAGTTTTTTTTACAAAATTAAATGTAATAAGAGTCCAAAAAGTTTATTACACACTTACACACTTTGTTTTCTCATCACCAACTTATAACATTATAATGTTCAAAGCTTGTATCACGTTGCTGCGCACCATCACACATCACCCGTAAATATCATCATCATTGATTCATTCCAGAAGCCCGTATCGAGTGTGGCACCCACATCAGTTCAGGTCTCAAGTGGGAAACCGTCACCCATATACCAGACATCCTCCACAAAGATCCAACCGGTCCAGCCACAGACCGTTCAGACCCAAAGCATCACTGTTTCATCATCAAATCATGTAGCTAGTAATGTGGTGACCTCCCAACCCCAGATCGTTAGGAACACGGCGTCAGGACTGTCAAGTACGGGCAGTTCGTTCACCGGGCAGAATGCGTCGTCACAGAGTATCCTGTTGTCACCGCCTCAGAGTGCCAGCACACCACTCTCGACGCCCGATGTTAGCGGTACAGACAAATCTCCAAAACCGGCCCTACCTCCAAAGCCAACAATCAAGGTATGTGGATCCCTGCACTCATTTACATTACATTGATGGTCATGTCACAGATTACAAGAGTAATTAATCGCCAAGTTTTCGCGCACTTGTAACTAATTCTTTCAATACTTATCATTATATATTTTATTTATTACGCTGGTTTGCATCATACGTCACTAATAGAACTCAGAAAGTAGTCATCAAAGGCTTTGAATCATCATCCATACATGTCACATCCGGGGTACCCCAAGGTTCAATTTTAGGCCCTCTCCTATTTATTCTTTTTATTAATGACCTGAATCAATGTTTCAGATATTCAAAATTTCTACTATATGCCGATGACCTCAAAATTTTTAGAAATATTCAAAACCAAACTGATTGTACTCTATTCCAAGACGATTTAGATAGATTCTCGGCATATTGTATTGAAAATAAGTTAAAGTTAAACATACTAAAGTGCTCATCTATAACATTCACCAAAAATAAAAATATTATAACTCACTCATACAACTTAAATAATACCTCATTGCATAGAGTCACTGTAATCAGGGACCTTGGGGTACTTCTGGATAGTAAACTTCACCTGGATCAACACATAGATAAAATTATTAGTAACGCGTTTCGCATGTATGGTTTTGTGATGAGATGCATGACCGATTTTAAACGCACTCGCACGTATATTCATTTATATAAATCTTTGGTTAGATCCCAGTTAGAATATGCTGTAATGGTATGGAACCCCTTGTACAAAAAATACATAGATAATCTTGAAATCGTTCAACATAAATTCCTCAAAGCCACACATTATCGTTGCTTCCGAAATAAAACATCCTACGTTAATTTATAGAAATATTATAAACTAACTACTTTAAGTAATAGACGCATTTTCTTGGAAACAAAGTTTCTCTATGATCTGTGTAATAACAAATATGATTGTTCAGAGTTAACAAACAAACTGTGCTATATAGTACCTAGAACTGTAGTGCGGCGTGGAGTGCGTGGACGCCCGCTATTTGCAGTGTCCTCATGTCGCACCAAGGCGGGTGTCCGCGCGCCTCTAAGACGTTTAGCAAAAAATTATAATACTCTTTTTTCTGAATTAGATTTATTTTCTTTGTCAGCTAACAAAATTCGCATTGATCTACTTAAAATTATCGAGAAAACAGTTGATTAACCATATCCTCATATTATTATGTATACATTTTATTAATACAGTAAGAATTATTATTTTGTATGATTAATTAGTAATATTGTACTCGTGCTCTTCCAAATTTTTATTCGAATATGTAACATGTGGATAACGTAGTTAGTTACGCACTGATAAACCTAGATTGTAAGCTATTGTTAACCATGTACAGTGTGTAATTGTTTGTTTTCCTTAATAAATAAAATAAAAATATAAAGTTTGAAGATAAAGGTTTTTAACAGAATCCTGCCTCATTCCAGACACCACCGAGACAGTCAGTAAACACCGATGTTGGCTACAATCAATCTACTGACATCACCCCTATGCCCACCATACCTTTGCCTACAGACCTGTCAAACGACAGTGATCAGCAAAACCAGAAAGAATCAGTCAGTAGTACGAGTAGCAACGAAATGATAATCAAAGCACGCCCATTAACTATAAGAAAACCACCGATGAGCGAACAGCCCAAACTTAGAAATGTTAGTAACACAAAGAACGGGATAAGTGTCAGTATAAACCGGCGTATAGAAATGCCACCAGCGTTTTTGTTCCCAGAAATGGATCATTTAGTTGATTCCATGCCTAATGAAAACGGCCTAAAAGAAAAGAAACAGAAAGATGAGGTTGATAGGGCGTTAAATAATAATAACATATCAATAGGACAGGAAGATAGTAAGGTTATTGTAGTGTCAGATATAACGGAGCAGATCAGCTCAATAGACTTGAACGGTCAGGATTCTCAGGGCACTGAGAATGTTCTGAGGCGAAAGAAGGGTAACTTGAAGCAGGGTGGCAAGGCTCCGCTGGCCAGACGGGTGAGCTTCGATCCCCTCGCGCTGCTGTTGGATGCTAGTTTAGAAGGCGAGTTGGAACTCGTTAAGAAAACAGCAACACAGGTATTAGATTTGTTTATTTACGCCCCATTGAAACTATAAAATCAATAATAATATTGCTTCAAAATGTTAAATATTATATTCTGTATTCGTCAATTTATAGTCTTTTTTGTAATCGTATCAATTAACTTTCCTTCTTTATTTCAAACCATGTAGGTTCTTAATTTTAACTTATTATATTTTAGGTGCAGAATGCAAGCGCTGCAAATGACGAAGGGATCACTGCTTTACACAACGCTATATGCGCAGGGCACTTTGAAATCGTCAAGTAAGTTAACATTATGTATTAATGCGGATGGAGAGATCGCCAACCAACACGATCTTAGAAAGCCCGCAGCTTTCCAAGATCGTGTTGGTTGGCGATCTCTGGGGGAGGCCTACGTTCAGCAGTGGACGGCAATAGGCTGATATGATGAATGTATCTGATTTGAAAACTGTTATGAATATCTCTAGGAAATTAGGTATGCATTCTGCCGTCAATTTTGTAACGTATTAGCTTTTGTCCGCCAGTTCGTCCACGAGAATTTTCATAAAGGTCACTTATTTTGTCGATAATATGATATACGTATATCCTTACTTTTACAATATTATAAATGCGAAAGTAACTCTGTCTGTTACGCTTTCACGATGAAACAGCAGAACCGATTTTGATGAAATTTGATATGAAAATAGCTTAAGCCCTGGGGAAAGACATAGGCTAAGTACTTTTTAATCCGCGATAACCGACATTCACGCGGACGAAGTCGCGGGCAAAAGCTACCTAGTAGCCTATAACACTCTTAAAACTGTGCCACAGAGTCGTTGAGACTGCAATTCCGCGTAACTAACATTTTGAAATACCGCAAATTTCGACCTTATGTTAAATCAGCGAAAGTGTACTTTCGCGGTATTTAAAAATATTAGTTACGCGTAATTGCAGTCTCAACAACGATAGGCATCCGTTTAGCGTAAGAATTCTCAGAATCGGATCAGTAGGTAGTTCCGGAGATTAGCACGTTGAATCGAAAAAACAAATCTTCTTATATTCGGTTCAAATTCAAAATCTTCAAATATTCGGTATCATGGACAATAATGCTAAAATCTGTCAAGAAAAGTATGTTAAAGAGTCCTTATTGTCAATTTCCAGATTCCTAGTGGAGCTAGGTTGCGACGTGAACGCGCAGGACTCTGACGGATGGACGCCACTGCACTGCGCTGCCTCGTGTAACAACCTAGCCATGGTGCGCTTCCTCGTCGACAACGGTATGTGTAACCTTCGACGCTGAATTAAGGCAACAAACCCCTATTTGAAACGTTATTTAAAGGGAATTGCTAATTTCGGCCTTGCGTGGACAAGTTGCTCAGTAAAAAATATTTTTACGAATAGATTTATAATTAATTTGTAAACAATTATTGATACAAAATTAGTTGTGATTGTAGGCTCGATTCTGGATTCTGTCTGATTTTAGACCTCGATCCTGGCCTAAACGACAACTCTGGCTCAAATTTCACAAAATATCGCAATATTTCGCATACTAGTTAGGGCTTATTTTTGCGACTTGCTGCAACCTTATTAAGTATGTTATTTAGTTTGTTTGGTACAAAATATTAAAATCAGAATTCATTTCTTGAGTTCATGTCCACGCCAGGCCAGAGCACCCTAACAAACTACGCAATTCCCTTTATTTTGTAATTTATTGCCATTAGGTACCACCGCCCAAGAATACAGATACGATGTCCTTGTAGTCTCTTATTCGACAAACATATAAACTCACACACACAATTAGACCCGAAACCACAACCTGTTACAAAATATGAGGCGGTGAGCGCTAGAGTGGCATCTTTTCCAGACACAATTTAAAATGTTTTGTGTCTGGTAAAGATAGGCCACTCTGGCACTCACCGCCTCATATTTATTATGTGCGGAAATTGAACCCGCGACACGCAGCGCAGCAGCCAAACGTTCAGCCACTGCGCCATCTGTGTCGTTAGAATGCGTGCAGTATGTTTGTCTGTTAAACCTGTAAAGTTTGTATTACTTCCGTACACGTAGCGTAGAATGGCCAATTTTCGCACACGGTTCCCCATACTTTACTACCTATAACGCCATCTAACATTTTATTCGTCAACTATTTCAGGCGCGTGTATATTCGCAACCACGCTGTCTGACCATGAGACGGCGGCCGAGAAGTGCGAAGAGGACGAGGAGGGGTTCGACGGATGCTCCGAATATCTTTACAGTGAGTATCACACCTTTTGTAGTAGGTAGTAGGGCAAACTGTCGATAGATGGCACTTTGCTTTGAATACATGCACATTTAGTAAATAATTGGAATCATACTTTTGATTTAAAAACGGCATGTATTTAACGAGCGACAAACTAATCTGATTAAGGGTTTTAAAAATTATTAAAATAGGTAACAAAAATAATAGGTTGGCCTACAGTGAAGTAGCATTTTAAGTATAACCACAGAATACTTAATAGTACTGTATAACGTAGCAGCTTTATACTGATTTGTAAGCTTTGTTTAAATTCAAATTGGCTATAAAAAGCGATTTGGTTCTGTCGTAGGGGTCACAGTTCTAACCTAACCTAACCATGTCGGATCCGCCCCAGGGGGGACTTAGGGTCAAAAAGATTTGGTGATAATTTATCCATTTTGATGTCAGTTCGATAGAGTGCGGGGCTTCTATTTCTGTCTGCAGAGTTTAAAAGAACCTAACTAAACCGAACCTCGGGGTGCTCGACCGTCTTCTTCTGGTTTTAATCGCCAAGTCATGATTTATAGCTCCTCAAGTTATTTTATTAGTTGCAAACACTTAGTCGCCTTTTAAGTTATTAGTCACCTGGAAAATAATAAGCCTTTAAAAACTGGAAAAAGGTTTAAGTAGCCACATTTTCAGCATTTGTGCTATTGCAAGTTTCTACACAGCTAGGTGGTGGCACCAATTATCGGCCATGTCAACTTTTTTTGAACATTGACTTCTTGTAATTTTTGCGTTAATAGCTTTTGCTTTCTTGCAATGACTTTTTTGGGTAGAGGGATACTGAATCTCCATTACTACATTCGCAAAATTACGAACCATTTGTTATTTTTGATAATATAGATGTTTTTTTCCGAGTTTGTTGATTTCCCTTAATATCGGCCTCTAACACCCTAAAATCCGCCGCCTGTGACCCTAATATCGGCATACCTTTTCTAAGGTGAAATAAGGTCAATAAAACTACTAAAGTAAAAAATGATAACGTTTTATGTTTCAACTCAGGTATAAATCACTTTTTTTAACTATTAGCTATCATTAATTAGTCTTTTCTATACATGTCAGTCTTGAAAATTAAAATAATTTCTGTTATTATACAGTTAAGTTTTCTGTTGACTTGATTTGGTAATTATTTGTATTTATGACTAGTTACCCGACAGACGCTGTCCTATCAATTTTCTAACCGCTTAAACCTTCCCTGGACTTTCACAAATATTTCAAGACCAAAATAAGCGAAATCGGTCCAGCCGTTCTCGAGTTATAACGAGACTAACGAACAACGATTCATTTTTATTATATAGATAATTTGTTTTTGGAGTTCCTTTCTTTATTTAAATTGTCTTAAGAATGTTTCTTTAGTTTATAATAACAGAAATTATTTTAATTTTTAGATCATGCAATGATTTAACATTCTTAAGACGAATAAAGAAAAGAACTCCAAAAACAAATTATTATAAATAAAAATAATTACCAAATAAAGTCAGTAACTAATAAAAACAGAAAACTTAACTTTACTTAAAGGATCTTCAATTTAAATGCACTAAACAGTGATAGCAAGTAAAATCTTCTTTAGCCACATCAATTTAATATCACCCACGATGAACTGTACACTTTAAGTGGAACCATTTGGGGCATATGTTGCATCCAATATTTTTGTCTTCATCTTCTTCGACATCACTACTTAGTTCTTCTTTACGGCCAGCACAAAGAATTTTCTCCTTTTCTAAACTTATGTCTTGCCTTCAATTCTTTTTTTCCTTGGTAGGTAGGTAGTTGTTCATTTTGTACCACGACCCTGTTTATTGTAAAGTTCGAGGGTAGTAGGAAAGTAGGTACCCAATATTAAGGTGTCCGTTATTACGCATAAATTCCCCTTATATGCGGGCCCCTTTAATGGCCGTAGCGGATAAAAATCGTTTTTAGGCGGCCGACCTTAGGATCTAGTGATCAAACTGAGCTGTTGTTTCATTTTTAACCTTATTAATGTTACTGTTAACATATGAAATAGCTAAACATATTGTTTAATGTTTTCATGCATTTCCCCAATATCGGCCACCCGGCCGATATTGAGATTTATCAATAATTCAGATCCCTAATCTCGACCCCGCGATTATTTCATAAAAAAGACAAATAAATGTAAAAACATACTATCTGAACGGTACTTTGGCTATTTTTCTTCAAGAATTAATATAATAAAATACCATAGGTATGTTTAATTCCATTCAAATACTTATCAACACAATGCGTCGACTTAGGGATTCGACTCGGCAATGCCACCAAATGACGCACGTCCGCACCTGCGCGTGCTCTATTGCCAACTGAACGTTCAAAACTTGAGGCACCCGCACCAAAATATGGGAGGTTATATGTATGGATATAGAGTCGCTTTTTGCATAAAAACTATTATGATTTTATGCCTATTTTTATAGTTATGTTCCATTTTCTCGAAAAGGCCGATATTAGGAGGGGGCCGATACTAGGAGACTCCACCTATCTGTAAGAGTCACTAGGTACCTACCTACATACTTAAGCAGCTCGGTCAATTCGGTTCGGCATTCTCAGTACAATCTTTGATAACGTTGTATTGAAATGCCGAACCCAATGTGTCAACCCGCTTGTATAGCGACCCTAATAAATTCTAATTTGAATAGAGGTATGATACCCAAATAACTGCAACCGTGTACAGAAGTGCAGAACAAGACAGCTTTTCGCTTTACTAAGCCAGAAAAGAATATCCTTGTGGAAAATGAAGGGAGGCGATAGGACTCGTACCGATTAAGAAAAGACTGCTGTGGGCATTATTTTATGTAGTTATTCATTCTTCAATATTGTTTTGTAAATCTTATAATAAACACTTACTTCGTGCTATAAACATATCTTAGTGTCTGTCATAATTTTCACCCGCACTGGTTTATTACATACGCATTCCATTTGTTTGTATTGTTGGAAACTTGTAAAATTGTCTATGCAGTAGAACGTTAATAATGGTCATTAAGTAAAGAGATTTTACTTTACACGGCCGAAGTGTTTCTATAACATGATGTGCCATATTACTACTAAACTTATTGAATGAACAAAACGATAAACGTATCTACCTATGTATTTGTCATTTACACGTTTCCTTAAAACAAGAAGGATGGTTGCAGGTGTCCGGTGGATTGTGTTCCTCTCCCGAGTCGATGGCACCTTGCTAACTTTTTATTGCATGTAATTGGTAAATAAGTTAATTTAACTGATGCACATTTTACCAATGTTTCAGGTGTACAAGAGAAACTCGGCATAATGAACAACGGTCTAGTCTACGCTGTGTTCTCATACAACGCGGCGCGTAACGACGAGCTATCGTTCGAGACCGGCGCGAGGCTGCAAGTTCTGAGGAAGGGCGATGACAATGAGCGGGAATGGTGGTGGTGCCGCGACGACCAGGGGAACGAGGGCTATGTGCCCAGGAACTTGCTTGGGGTGAGTTATCGCCTTTTTTATTCGTATATAGTGACAGCGCTCGTCGATCACACAATCTCTTAAGACCAGCCAGACCAGGGTCTATACTATAACCAGTGCGTACTACCCGTAATGACTTACAGAGCTGAAACGACTCACCGTGGGCCTGGTCCACAAATTCAAGGTTGTGCAGCGTTCTATGAAGAGAGCGATACTCTGTTGGATAGAATTCGTAATGAAGTCATTCGCCAGAGAACTAAAGTCACTGACATTGCGCGTCGAATCAGCACGCAGAAGTGGAAGTGAGAGTGGGCCAGCCATGTCTGCAGACGGACAGACGGTAGATGAAGCAGACACGGTTTAGAGTGGAGACCGCGTTTGAGCAAGCGTAGTGTGGGACGCCCTGCGACACGATGGACCGATGATTTGAAGAAGGTTGAAGGCTGACAGCGGATGGATGCGGGTTGCCCAAGACAGGGTTGGTTGGCGATCTCTAGGGGAGGCCTACGTTCAGCAGTGGACGGCAATAGGCTGATATAATGATGATGACAGCGCCATTAATTGCCCCCCTTTCTAAGGTTTTTTGTCTGTCTGAACGTGACTATTTTAGACTGATACGATTAAGTCACGAGACTAACAGGGCAGTCAAGTCAGCAGCCGTGCTTGCGACCTCGTGGTTTCTAGACGACGACTGCTGACCTGGTCCTGGGTTTGATTCCTAGGTCGGATAAAGTGTTATAGGGGTTTTCCAATAGGAATTTCTCAGTAGCAGCCCGGGGCCTGTCGTTACGGGTAGTACAAAGCCGAAAGTCTATCCAGTCTTACCAAGGAGTATAGTTATAATATTATTGTGTTACCAAGTATCTGGGTTGTGGAGGTCAGATAGTCTGTGGCTGTAAAAACCCCAACCGGAAGCCGACCCCAACATAGTTGAGAAAAGTCGAGACAAATGATGATGTTATTCTCCGTGCGGCTACTAGGAGTTTAATGGAAAAACCCCAATAACATTGCCTGACCTGAGAATTGAACCCAAGATTTCCATGAGAACGGGCAAAGATGCATTGTATGTGTGTAAACTTACTTTTGATGAAATAATTAAATCTTCATTTGTTTGTTACAGTTATATCCACGAGTAACCACACAGCAAGATTGAAGTCTTGAATTATGACCTGATTAATTTGTAAATATCTATTAGTTACTTTTATTTTTTATGTATTTATATCACTGTAATCTAAAAGTAACAACGCTGTATACAATTTTATCAAATCTAATATTTTGTAAATATTTAACTGTGTAAGTCAAATGAATGAGATTATATTGTACATTTTATAAATATTTTGAGTCATCACTGATATTATTGGTCATAAAATTTGTATATCTTAGTTCTGCAAATGTTGTGAACTATTACACATAAACTGACAATACAAATAATTATGAAGAATTATGGCTGGAGTTTTATTTACATTATTTTGTATGCAGTTTGGCATACAGGGCTGTATTCTCTATAGGCCAAGGCAAAGGAGTATAAAACAGCCTCAAAATAGGGAGCAAGGATACTGCCGCGAGAACGAGATATTCCGGACGTAAAACCCTCGGAATCGAATCGACCCTATGTTCAATAGTTAGTCGCCCTTGCTAAAAGGCACTGCCTTCACAGCCACACACAAAAATTCACAGCGGTGGCAGCACGGATTATTGTGCGTGTTCCGAGGATTTCATACCACCCTGGAACACGCACAGGGACCACTATACTAGGCAGCTGCCTAAAACCAACACGCAAGGGTTTGTTGCGCCTAACCCCCTTTCCAACTCGTAACTAATTAAGGCACGCGACCTTCAATCGAGCAATTCTTGAGCATTCGCAACCAACCCATGCGTGTTTTAGGGCAATACCGCCTAGCGGACTCCGGGCAGTTGCCTACTGAGAAATTCCACATGGAAAAACCCAGTGACAGTTGCCCGACCTGAGAATCGAACCCAGGACCCCTAGCATAAGTCACGCTTGGCAAGTAACGTAGGTAGTGAACATACTTACATCCATAAGCGACAGTTACGTTAGATACCCTCTTCTAACAGACACGTTTACAGTCACTTGAAGTACCTACCTATGAAAATTTATTTTATTAATTTTATATAAAATATTTACACGTACAATAAAAAAGAAAAACCTATGACTATTAAACATAAAAAAACGAATACAATAAAGCATCAAAAAATTCCCCCACATCACCTTCATCTGGGAATGTGCCCAAGAGACTGGCTGCATTGCCACGTTGGATGGCAATGCGTAACCTCTGCCCAAAGTAAAAACCAGCTCTTGAATCACGGGAAATGTCAACAAAACTTTTTGGAAACTTCCCTAAAAAGAAGATGAGCACTCGAACTCCACGACCCGAGGGTTTCAACCCCAAACGGCTCGAAAATAAAGTTATCACCAAGGATGCTATACTTTCGCCTATGACAGCAACCTATCACTACGCTAGGTAGGCGCAACCTTTTTTTACATTACAGGAAGCCAAGGCCAATACGTGGGGACTGACATAATAAATAGCTCCAGTGTAACATTTCTATGGACTTGGTTTCCAACATGTTGGTACAGTACGATTCAGACTTAATGGCGGCTCTGAACACGAGGTGAGTGGCTGCGCAGTAACAATTTCGCAGCCAACCGCTCACTTCACAGCCGCCATTAAGTTTGAATCGAACTATATCCATCGTTCCGTTTCCTCCGTAGTGTCCCGCGCCCAATACTCGGCAATAAATAGTGTCCTCTTCAAGTTTTAGAAAAAGTTCGTCATGTCATCTCTGTCACAGTGTCACTCATACCTGTGACAGTCTCTTTCTAAAGCTCGATGTGTCACATTTCTGTCCCGGTACCAGTTCTGTTTCCAACGGGTTCGTTTCGTTTACACAGAGGGCGTCCCTCGTATTGTTTCTCACGTGTTCGTCTCTACCGGTTTGTTTGCCACGTTTTTGTTTCCAACTTACTCGTATTTGGCACCACTACACCACTACATTTTTGACGACACTGTGTGAGATGGTTTTACTATCAGCTTTGGCCTGAGGTCAGCCCCGCTGTGGTTTTGGTCCAGTCGAATTTAGTGCAATTTAAAAGGAATTCGAAAACATTAAACGCCTCACACATTAAGACGATAAATAAATTAAAAAAATTAGGAAAATTAATAAATTGAACCGCACCGCACATCACATACTTTTGATGATCAAAATCAGAAATTCAATACTAATAAACGGAGTTCGCGTCAGAACTGTGTGGCGTTGTAGTGATTCAAAATGATTTTCTGATTTTGATCATCTACTTTTGCTGTTGACTGTACAAAAGCAAACTTAATCTTAATGTTAACATCGTAAACGATGTAGACAGTCAGAAAATGTTCATTAAATAACAGACACACAAAAGAACTTGTGTTACCTAATAAGAACACTAAAGGAGAGAGTTGACTTGCCGAGAATATTTTAGCCTAACCATAATCAACATGTAGGTACCTATAGTGCGTGCCACGAAAGATGAGACTTGACACAGACTTGATTTGACTTGCGCAGTACTCGATTTAAAGGTAAATTTCTTTCAATCGAGTACTGCGTAGGTAAGTCAAATCAAGTCTGTGTCAAGTCTCATCTTTCGTGACACGCAATACCTAGGTACCTACTAATGTAACAATCTTGGAAAAAAAACAGTTTAGGACTAAGTACCTTAAATATTACTTTGTTGGGTTAATTCTGCTGCGCTGTAGTGATAATTATGATGCTGTCATACACTGATAATTACTTACCGTAGTTACCTTCCGTTATAGCCTCATCAGTATGTAGGATGCTGGGCGGCGCTGGCCCACCGACTGATCTATAACTTCGGAACCGTGCTGAACACCTCACCCGTTTTGATAAATGATTAAAGATCGATTCCACAAGTGCACACTATACAATAAAAAAAAATCAGTTGTGCGGTTGTCGGTACTTCCTATCACTTGGTCAAGTTCAAAACTTATAATGATTTTATAATCTGAGCACCGGAGGAGTTGAGATACTCAATAAAATGGGAACACCCAAATATTCCGAAATATTTTATTCCGAATTTCGATATTCCGATTTTCAAAAGTCCGAATTTCATTATACCTAAAAATTATAATCTCTATTATTTAAAATCACGAAAGATATTTTACCGAATGTCGTAAATCCGATTTGTTTGTTTTCCGATTTTCATATGTTCGAAGACTCAAATGCTCGATGAGTTCTCGGTCCGAAAAACGAAATTCCGAATTTCAATATTCCGAATAAACTGTTAAAATTAGGATTCTGATTCAATTCAGCTACGCATATATATTCAAAATGGTGTCTCCTTGTTTCGCAGACAGAAATTTCATAGAATTTCGTTACCCAGAAAATGTTTCATATAATATTTGGTTCTTGTATTTTTATTTCGACTATTATTGTTTCAAAGACTATTTACTTGAATGAAACATATTTCACAGAAACACAATTCAAAGAATTTTTAATCACATTTTTTTGTTTAACAAACTTATCAAACAGTAAAATTACTTTTTAACGAATATTGTTTATTCGGTGTATTTTTCTATGGAATTTATTTCAACAAAAATATATAGATATAAAAAGAAAGACAATAACAAAAATAATCTTAAAAAGTCAATATGTAGTGCCACAAAAGTTAATGACAGAAACGAATTGCTGTGAAACCGACTCCACGTAGTCTTGTCTGCCCTACCCTAGAGTGTAATTTAAATTCGCGTAGGCGCGGAGGGGCGAGGCGGCCAGCGAGCTGAGGAGCAGGTGGTTTTAACGCCCGCCGCCGCGGCTGAGGCTGGCCGGCGAAGCCGGCCAGTAAGCCGAAGCTGCGGTGGTGAGCGTGAATACCATCTGCGACGTTAAGCTCGCGTGGTACCGCCGGAGCCCCGCAGCGCCGTAGCCGTGACAGAAACCATGCCTGCTGCATGTTGCATGTTTGCTTGCATGCTCGCTTGCATGATGCATGCTTGCTTGCTTGCATGCTTGCTTGCATGCTGCATGCTTGCTTGCACGCTGCATGCTTGCTTGCATGCTGCATGCTTGCATTGCACGATAAACGATTGCACGATAACGATAAAGATAATCGGAATTTTAATAATCGGAATTCGTATTTTTGATGTTCGGAATTTTCATTATGTCGGACTTTTTCTTATTCGATCTTTTGAAACTCGATATTTTGAGAATAGTAATTATAAACGTTCGGAATTTTGAAATTTTAGTATTATAAAAATAGGATGAATGATAAATCGGAGTTGCCATATTAGGAATTTTGAACTATTCGGAATTATGAAAATCGGTATTTTGAAATTCGTATTTCTGACTTTCGGAATAAAGTTTTTCGTATTTATGTAGTGTACCCCAATAAAATCAATAAAATAATGATGAGTAGTATTTTTGCAACAAACTAGTTTCAAATGTATAATTTACGTTGACGCATGTCGATCGTTTAATAGTGAATTTTTACACTTATATTTTTGTTATATGTTTTTACATGTCTAAAAATTCGTAAAAATTAAAAAGACGAAGTTCCGTGTCGCAAATTATATAGGTTCGCAACAGCCTTACGTACTTTGTGTCCGTGTCCATAATTCCGTTCCAGCTATTTGCATTTTGCCGCTAAATGTAGATTTGAATTGAACATAAACCAAGCACGTTCATTGGTTCGAAGTTTGTTAGGTTGCCGGCCTTGTTCTATAGGTTATAGCCAAGAAGCTTAAACTTTAAGCTTCTTGGTTATAGCCATGAAGATATAGGTATAAATGGAGCCAACACTTAGAACAAAAGCTTGAAACCAACTGTGGGCTGATGGTCTCTTTCTGAATGTAGACTAAAACGAGATTTCAAAATCTTCCGTCACGATTTTTGCAACATATCAATGCCCACGTCAATGCCACTTTTTTGCAGACCTTAGAATCTCTGCGTCTTTAACTAATGCTTTCCATAAAGATTTGATAGTTAATAATAATAATAATAATAATCTTTATTGCCAAAAAAACACTATTTCACAGTTTGAAAAATCCCTAATCTCCACACTAGGATTCCCTGTGTCGTGGAGACTAGTCTCCTTCGTCTAACAAAATAATAGGGCAAAAGGGTACATACAGATTAGTCGGTAAGATTTTCGACAATAATATAACACTATAAGAAGTTACTTAAATTGATACGTGTTTAGCTGTGTAGTGTATGTGTGAAGTGTACGTGTAAAGTGTAATGAATGAGTGAGTTAAGGTTATAGACCAAACAATTAACAACAAATGATGCAGAAAAAAAAAAAAAAAAAAAAAAAAAAAAAGAGTATGGTTTCGTTTGGTCCATTCGACCTTTATGTATTTGTGTTATGAATGTACTGTGTTGCACTTATGCATTAAGGAACTTCTCCGTGCCTTCATAGTCCATAACTGCTAGGTATTTTGAGAGTTCATTTTTTATTTTATTTCTAGTCATGGGAAGTACATTTATTTCAGTGTTAAGCTTGCTGTAGATAAATGGTCCCATATAGTGAAAGCTTCTGCGGCCAAAAAAGAGTCTGCAGTTGGGTTTTTTCCATTTGGGTTTATTTGCATTCCTAAGAGACCGGAGCTTAGGGTAGGTGATGGAGCTGTAGGCATTTTTGTGATACCTCAGTGCCACAGCCATTATGTATAGTTGGCGCACACGCAAAACACCAGCCTCTTGGTATAGTGTGTCAGTCGAGAAGCGCCTTGGTTTCATGAAAGATACCTTGAGAAGAGCCCGTTGAGCGCGTTCCACTTTTGATAGGTGCGTCTTGTGTGCTATACCCCATGCAACAATGCAATAATTAAGAACCGATTGGCAGAGTGTAAGATAAAGCATTTTCATAATGGTGTTGTTCGCAAGACGGCCCATTTTTTTGAAAATATGTAGTAACTTACGCACTCGTGCGCTTACATGGTCTAATTGTTTAGTCCAGTTAAGGTGTTGGTCAATATAGATTCCAAGATATCTTATATGTTCGACTTGCTGAAGGCTTGAACAGGAACATTTTGTTGAATTGCTATCACACGAGTGCAATTTAACTACTAAATGTTTTGGGCAGGATGTTCTTGTGCTGACGCTGAAATTGACAACTTTAGTTTTATCCACATTTAGCGTTAGTAAGTTATGGGTGAGCCAACTTGCAACCAGACTTACACCCGCGTTAGCAGCTTCTTGAACGCCTTCCCAAGTTTTGTCAAAAAATACTATAGCAGTATCGTCAGCGTAGGCAAATATTTTAGCTCGGTCCAAGCCCAAAGTGCAGAGGCTGTTTATGTAAAGAATAAAGAGCGTTGGCCCGAGCACACTTCCCTGAGGAACTCCGTAGTTTAGGCTGGCACAACTACTGCACTTGTCACCCATGCGGACCCTTTGCGTGCGATCTGTCAGATAAGACTGAAACCACTCGAGAGCCAAACCTCGAACACCCATTGCTTCCATCTTTTTGAGAAGAATACATCTGGATACCGTATCAAAGGCTTTTGCCAGGTCAAGGAAGACACCAGTACATTTGTAGCCATTGTCCACTTTGTAAGCTACAAAGTCAACTAGGTTAGTGACTGCATCTTCCGTAGACCTGTGCTTGCGAAAGCCATATTGATTTTCCGATATGAAGCCGTTTTTCTCAAGATAACCAAGGAGTCTGGTATTCATAATCTTTTCCAGAATTTTAGATAAAGACGTTAGTAAGGATATCGGTCGATAATTTGATGGCACAGTTTTGTCACCGGATTTAAAGATGGGGCATACATTCGCTGTTTTCATTAGCGTTGGTACTTTCCCAGTTGAGATGCTTAAGTTGCACAGAAAGCTTATTGGCGCAGCAAGGTAATTTTTACATAACTTAAGAGTTCTGTTTGTAACTCCGTCACATCCAGGTGCTGAATTGTCTTTGAGGTTTGCTATGACCTTTTTGACCTCAAGTTCGTCAGTTGGCATTACGAAAAAAGACTTGTCAGATGGGTTTGAATCCTGGAAAAGTGTCATAGCAGCGAGTTCAGTTTCAGTCTTATTAATACGGAGCAGAGTTCTATCAGCAAGTTGCTCACCTACTTTAGTAAAGTATAGATTCACGTTATTGAGCGATTCTGTGGGATCCGAGTGAGTATTAAGTAGTTCTACGCCACTCTGGTTTTTATTTTTAATGTTGCAGATATTTTTAATAACCGACCATGTTTTCTTACTATCTCCATTTGCGTCTTCCAGTAGTTTTCTTTCGTGATCTGTTTTTAAATTTTGTATCAAATTGTTGCAGACATTTCTGTAAGCTTTATATCTCTGCTGAATGATTAAATTATCCTTGTTAACAGTTTTCTTTGCTTCCAAGTGTAACAAGTCTCTTTTTCGGATGCAACTTAACAAGCCTTTCGTAATCCAAGGTTTTTTGATAGCTTTTGAATTTTGTACAGTCTCTGTTGTTGTGAAAGCGCAAATTTTCTCACTAAGCATTCCTGTGAAGTCTGTCACGGCTGCGGTCACGTCGCAGTAGCTGTAAATGTAGCTCCAGTCAGATTCCTCAATTGCTTTGGATAAGTTTGGGTAGTCTATCTTCACTCTGATGTTACTACTACGCAATAAACTCGGAGCAGCTCTAGCAATTCCGACAATAACAGTATCATGATCGGTTATTCCCGAATCACATATTGAAACTCTTGCAGTTCTTTTGGTTTTTAACATAACGTGGTCCAAACATGTGTGGTAGCGTGTAGGGTAAAGATGGCCAGGATAGTAACCATAATGTCCAGTGATATCTAGATAATCGGTCGCACGATTGTCTCCGGAACCAGCGCTTATATCAATATTAATGTCGCCTAAAATTATACAGTTAGCCGTTGATTTGCATGATTTCATAATTTTCTCGAGAGAGCTAAAAAAATTATTGGTGTTATGAAAAGATGGGGACCTGTAAATAGCACAAATCGTAAACTCTTTACCAACATGAATCAATAAACAGTTAGCATCATTGAAAGGCGGTTCTTCGATTACCACTTGGAGATCAGTTTTGAGAAAGACAACAATGCCGTCGTTTTGGTTGAGGTAACGTTTAGAGTAGTAGAGTAGTAGTAGTAGAGTATTCATAATTTTGAAGATCAAAAATCGGTGTGGCATTACTCAGACGACACTCAGTCAAAATGATTAAATCGGGCATAAAATTTAAAGAAGATAGGAAAACAGTGAAATTATCAAAGTTTTTTTGAATACTTCGTATATTTTGACTGATTATCGTCAGCTGTGAGCACACGTCACCTATATCATTTCTACATTTTTGTGGGTCATTGTGCTTTGTGCTTAGGTACGGGTGAGTCTCATCTAGGTCATTGATTAAATTATAGCAATTAGTCATATTTATTAGTCATATAGAGGTTGGATGGTAGCTTTTGTGCGGGATCACTCAAGTAGACTATGTTAAAGACAGTGGTGAGGTAAATGATGTTAGTTAAAAAGTTCTGAGGCCATAAGAGCAAGGTGAGGTTTATTGTGCTTAAAGTGTATCGTGCTTGTGAGTGTAGAGTACGTATTGTGTTTTTAAGTTTTTGAACAACAACTAAAATTAATAGTGAATATATAAAAGGATTTATACTATAATTTAATTTAATTATTACTGCTTTGAGTTTCACGTAGTTGCTGAAAAATACTTTCATTTTTGACGATTGTATACCTTTCTCCTTCCTTTTTGCGCAGAAACACGCGTCCATTTGCAATCCAACAGTATTGAAAATTTTCAGCTTTGGCAAAATCCCGAGCCAGAAAATGGAGTCTTTTTGCTTTCGAGGTTAGGTGTTCTGAGATAAATAAGGCGGCTTCAGGTCCTTTAAGGCCCAAGTGGGATGTATTGAGCTGTTGTCCTCGCCGGGCGGTATTATATTGTTTTACGCTACTTAAGAATTTTTCCTTGAAAAAGTTGTTGGAAAATTCAGTGACGATTGTAGATGTGGTAGCATTCTCTTTTGAGGGTAGTCTATAAATGTCTCTAAGGTCGTAGGGGGAGAAATCTAATCCGGTTGATTTAATTAGGCTCGCAATCATGCTAAATAATTCCTCCTTCTTCTCCTTCTTTTTCTTGGGAACGCCCCTTATTTCAACGCTGGTCTTTCTAACAAATCTTTCCAGGCTTTCACTTCTTTCTTCCAGCTCAGCGATTTTAACGCGTGTGGCATTCCGCTCGCCCTCCAACTTATCCATTTTCTTGTCTATGTCTTTCATTTGAGCAGAGATGTCTTCCAAGGTTTTCTCAACTCCGTTGTTGGTTGCTTGAATGCCACAATATTGTTTTCTTATTTCAGACAGGTTCTTTTCTAGGTTATCTAGTTTTAGGTTTTGTTGGTTCATCCATTCAGATAACATGTCTTTAATCTCCTCTTTAAACAAATCCAAGCTGTTACCGTCATCTTCGTTTGAGCGGGCACGCTTAGAGTTGCTTCTCGTGGTAATATTAGACAGGGGCATTAGTTGGCTGTCCTCAGCCCTACTTATGTCAGGAACCGAACTAGAGAATCCTTGTGGTGGCGTTCGGATAGGATTCATATTTTTTGAATGTTAACAAATAAACAAAAGATAACTACAGCCGAGGTGATCACGCGCGCAGAGCAAGTCGATGCAAGCAGCAACAATTCTCCGTAGCAACTTCGTAGCGGAAACCGGTTCTGTAGCAAGATGCTACGCAGTACGGTAACAGTTCGCTACGATGTGTGAGCGCGAAAGCAATTACGCCTGCTCCCTTCCTTGAGATGTACTTTGGAACGAGTTCGACCCGCGTGCGGCAGATCACAGCGGCGGCGCAGGAGCAGGATAGCAATTATGGCGGTTGTCCTTTTTCCTCGCGGGGCGCGGGTGGCCGGCGGCACCTCCGGCGCAGATCGACGGTCGTACGGGAGAATGGCAACTCTGCAGTTAGGGATATGCACTAATATGGGTTAAAGTAACTAACTTGTTTATGCGGAGCAATAAATAACACGTCTGATCCCGATGCGAGTTTGGACGAAAGAGGATTTATCCCTCAAGCACGTGGTTTTATAAATATAGCCCAAGAGTTTTGAACCGTTTGAACGTGAATAATAATTTAGCAGATTATGTCGATTTCAAAAGACTACACAGAAATAGAGTAGCTTTTTCAAACATAAATGTTGAACAAAACAATTTAAATATATTTCCCGTTCTTACAGCTGAGGAATTGACATTATTCGCGGTTGGCACATACCAAATGAAACTCGCTGCGAGTTATTACAGCGAGCATATTCGAAGCACTGGCAGATTTGTAGCACAACAATATAACAGATCACTCATTGATTTAACAACATATAATATGCCAATTAATAATGTTCACCTACTCAGGATGAACCTTAAGAGTAGACATATCCTCAAAAATCTACCATTGCTATATATTAGTTGATGCAAACAAATACAATAGTGGACTAGAGGCCATAAAAAGCTATTGCTGTACGTGTTTCACGGGTCGGAGGACAATTGGTTGTTGCGCCCACACTATGTGCTTGGTCTGGTTTATTGGGTTTGCTAGGCACCAAGACGTGATTAGGTGTCCTGCTTTATCCCTAGACCAAAGGCGTCGCCAGCCGATGGCCCAGGGGGGGGGCAAGTTGATATATATGGAGGATGGGAATAGCATGAATTTTAAATACAGAAGCTCAAAAGCTCAAAAGCTCATGGAGCCTTACTAAGCGTTTGTACTAAGGGACCCTTCACACTAGCATTTGTCCAGCGTAGGCGTTCGATGATCATATGCGTAGCGCAGACGCCGCGGTATCGGCGTTTCTTCTGCAGATAATAAAACGATGCGCTAGCGCGGCGCAGGCGTCTGCGGTATTATATTATAGTATATCGAAACGACAACGAAATTGTGTGAGGTCTCGGTGCGTCGTTTGCCGGCGTATCTACGGTGCGCTGCGCTGCAAACGTATGCGTAGCGGTTGTCCAGCGTAGGTTAGACAATCGCTAGTGTGAAGGGACTCTAAGAACGGTACAAAGTCCAATGTGTAAAGCTACACAAGCTCTTGGCTACAAAATTCAGTGGCGTAGCTACGCGACAAGGGGCCCCGGTGCGAAAAAAAAATTGGGACCCTATCAAAACCGGTTACGTTTCATTTTATCTAGTAAAAGTGTAAATACAAAAGAAAAGAAAGGAGGTTTATAAGATGTCTTGGCTTATTTGTGCTAAAATAAATTTACATCTTCCGCTTCAATGCATAGGACGGCCTCCAGTCAGTGGAGGCCGTTCTGACATCGAGAGGAAGCACATTCCAGAAAGGAATGGACTGGACATAAAAGGAGGAATGAACAAAGTCAGAAATATGAAAAGGGCAAAGCAAGATAAGATTGATGGAGGGGAGAGGCAGTGGAGCAGGGTGGAAAGCGTTGTCAACGCACGCAAACTATTTTGGCAAATGGGCAACTATTTTAGGTCGGACCTGTAGCTTGACACAGGGTCCTATTTATTGGCGAAGGTACTGGAGTCACTATTTCGGTGGCTCGAGGAAGCGCGGGCGCTGGTCGAGCGACCGATTCAGTGACACATGGAGCTGCGTCGGTCTCAGCTTCGCAAGGTCCTGGTGGCGGAATGGCGAGACAGGCTATCGCGCCCTACCGCCGGCCTCGCTATCATCGAGGTGGTCCGACCAGTGGTCGAGCGCTGGCTCGGGAGGAGGCAAGGCTCCCTGTCGTTTTGGGTGACGCAGGTGCTCTCGGGGAATGGTTGCTCCGGGAAGTACCTATGCCGCATGAACAGAGAGCCCGGTGTCACCACTGCGTCGACTGCCGGGAGGATACGGCGCGGCATATGTTGGCAGAGTGTGCCGCTTGGGAGGAGCCGCGCCGTGCCCTCGGTTCAGAAGTAGTAGTTTCGGCCGTGGTCGAGTCGATGGTCGACAGCGTAGAGTGGGGACGTGGTGGTTTCCTTCTGCGAAAACGTCATATTGCAGAAGGAGACTGCGGAAAGGGAGAGGGAGATTACAACCTCCCACCCGGCCCGCAGGAGGCACCGGCGGAGAGCGGACAACGCCTTCTTCTGGCCCCCCTAAATGGGTCCACGGGCGGGACGTCTTTCGCCCCCCACATACATCAGGACCAGAGATGGCGGCGCGTAGTGTTCCACGCGCGCCCCTCTTAGACGTCCAGGGGGGAGTCTAACACCTCACTCCCCTCCCTGACCTGAGGAGTACTAAGTCGAGCCACGTGTCATCCCCTGAGATATTGAAATGAGTAAGTAGGTTGCAGAGGGAGAACATCGAGACTAACAGACTCGATGATATGTAGGAGTTTGTAACACATTTGATATGGATCTCCAGAAAGAGGTACCTACTCAGCGGAGGCACAGCTGTAAAGTGAAGAGAAGAAGCAAAGATTTTTAAAGGAAAATCGCTACGAAGACAAATCAAATAGCAACATCATCTCCTCCCTTTCCAGTTGTATCATTACGGATAAGAACGAAACCGGGAAGAGGGTAGGTTGTAGAGAGAAGATGAGGTTTGAGCCAACTCTCAGAAATCAGAACGGTGTGCGTGAACGTAGACATCAGAAAGTGACTTGACAAATCCATAAATTGGTTGTATAACAGCTGATTGGTTGAAGTGGCTAGACACAAAAACCTACACAACACAACAGAAATAATTCGTATTTATATTCTGAAGGTGGGCCCCCTGAGCCTGGGGGGCCCCGATGCTTTGTACCGCCTAGCCTTCCGATAGCTACGCCACTGTTTACAATAAATAAAAATTGTAACGACAAATTATTACCTATATTTAATACCATAAAAATAATATTCAACAAAATATAGGATAATAGAATAAGGGGATAAAAAGAATTTGGAAGCAATTAAATATTTAATTAGGTGCAAGATTTTAATATTGAAAAATTCAAGCGAGATCCAAAGTCAAAGTCAAAGTCAAATCATTTATTTCAATTAGACCATTAAAAGGCACTTTTGAACGTCATATTGTAAAATTTGAATCTAGTTGCCCATTCCAAATGGTAGTTTCGTATGGAGAAGAATGGGCAAGAAACTCCATACATACTCTTTTAAAAAAGGGTGTTTACAATATTTTCATTTACAAGAATGATTATGTTATGTGAATACGATGTATCTTGTATAAAAATCACTATATTATGGTATGTACAAAGTATCACAAGTTAAGAAAATGACAGCTAAGTTATGAACATAGACACACAGTGTTCACATATTTACAATTAATAATACAGTAGACGATTACTTCTTCTATTCCAACAAACAATGAATAGTGTGTGAGCCAGAGTAATCTATTAAGTACAATAAAGAATAGTATGTACCTCCTCCTCCTCCTCCTCCTGTATCCTTCTTTTTGATTTCAATTTAACTTTTTTTTTACATTTTATTGAGTGTCTAGGGGGGGGGCAGCTGCCCCTACCTGCCCCCCCCTGGCGACGCCCTTGCCCTAGACACAATAATGATCGATAACGATGAAGACGATTAATCAATATTATTGTCTTAGTTTTGTTAACTGACTAATAACCGTATTATTATTATAAACTAGCTTCTACCCGATCCCATCCCATCTATTTCGATAGATGGGATGAATTTTTCCAATCGGACCAGTAGTTCCTGAGATTAGCACGATCAAGCAAACAAACAAACTCTTCAGCTTTATAATATTAATATATTAGTATAGATGATGCAATGCCAATAACTAAAATACAACTAATTAGTCAGTCTAAACTAATACAATAATATTGAATTTATTTATTGATACCTCACAATTAATATTATATACTACAACATCAAAATACAATTAATACAATTAAATTAAAGACGACGCGGTTGGCAGTAGACGCAGTGGCTGAGCGATCGACTGCTGCGCAGCGTGTTGCGGGTTCGATTCCCGCCCAGGGTAAACATTTGTGTGATGAGCACTTGTTTGCTTTGTGTCTGGGTGTTGTTTATCTAAATAAGTATGTATTTAAAAAAAAATGTATTTGTGTACGTATATCAACTGTCTGACACCCATAGTACAGGGTCTCCCTAGTTTGGGGTCAGATGGCCGTGTGTGAAAATGTCCCCACATATTATTATTATTATTAAAATACTAAAATCTGTACATTGTAATTTTAAAGAAATATTGCGTACGATAGAATCATCATCATCATCATCATCTAAATATCTACATTTTTGACGTAAAAACTTCCTCGCGCGTTTTTTTTTTTTTGATTAAACTACTTATACCTACTGTTACTTAAAAAGTAAAACGTACAGACCAAGATTAGGGTGTACTGAATCTAATGAGACCTGAATGAAATTTGTCTCATTTTGTGAAGGTTTAGAGGGAGAAAAACGTTATCGCCCAAAACCATATTTCAAAAAGGAAATGTAGGTAATTGCCTCCTAGACTTGCAATTGTCTCTATCGCACGATACGGGTCGGGAGGCAGGTTCGCCTCAGAACTGTGTGGCGTCGAAGTGATTGTCACACACATAGGTACTTTTGAATCACTTCGACGCCACACAGTTCTGACGCGAACTCCGTTCATTACTATTGATTTTGATCATCTACTTTTGCTGTTGACTGTACAAAGCAGTTGGACCAGTCTTTCTTAGGGACCTCTTCAAGGGCGCACGTAAAACATGCGCTACTAAGTTTTCCCTTAATTTTTGGAAACAAAAAGATGTCGCAAGGTGCGAGGTCTGGGCAGTAAGGCGGATGCGTCATCAGTTCCACATGTGAAGTCTTATCTTAGCGGAATGTGAAGATGCGTCATCGTGGTGAGGGAGGACATTGCTTCGAGGACGCTTTTTTTCTTAGACTATGGGCAAGCAAGTGTTGACCAATCTGCAGTAACTGTCCTTTGATATTCAAGCGATAGATACTGTAGTGTAATGTGAGAAATGAAAATTCAGGACAATAAACAAAGTTGCTGAATTTAACACTGTTGTGCCTCAATCAATACATTATTACTATGCTGGGCAAAATGAAATAAGAAAAAATAATATTATAAAAATTTATTATCTAAATACATTCACATGTCTCCCTCATCAGAGTCCTCAATGTCAGCCAGGGCCTGCTTGGCCAAGTTCTCTGCTTCACTGGCAAGTTCCTTGGGTACTAGCTGATGACGTCCTTTAGTGTCCTTGGAAACCCATGAGAGCTCTAGTTCGAACTGCTTGTCCTTTAGCTCATCGTGGACAAGGTAGATACTGAAATTAAAATAAAATAAATCTTTTATTTTCAAGCATCAGCATCAAGCATGTTAGTATTACAAAACTTAAAAACTATGTTAGTAAACACAAGAAAACAAATGAAACACAAGCAAGCATCCAATTTGAGGAAGATTTATCAAGTTCCCTGTCTGGCATGTAGCTTGATAAACCAATCCATTGTTGCTTCCTCTAACCCTACGTATTACTGATGCCACTTTAAATTTTTTTATTCATAATAAAAATTTGGGAAAAAATATAATTTTTAAACTACTTCAAAAAGAGAAGGTTCTCAATTCTATTGATATTTTTTTTATGTATGTACACCGATTACGCTCACATTTATGATCCTATTTACGTGATTCTTCTTTAGTTTGATGCGGAATAGTTGCCATTTGGCCCCATAAAAATTTTACATAGCTTGGCCCAGTAGTTTTCATTTTATGAATTTTATTTTTTATGTGTGAACACACATAACTTTTTTCAGTGTAGTCTGATTTCGATGATTATTTTTTAAATTGATATTGTACCTCCATGTAAATTTCAAGAAAATATAAGGGTTGAAAATTAAGGGAAGACTGAATATTTTTGGTGTCGCCGTTTCGTAATTAATTTGTATGTTATGAAGAAGGTACAAAAAGCGAAAAAAAAACTTTTTAACAAAAAAGACAACCGCCTTCGAAACGTAAAAACTAACTTTAAATTCGCAAGTCGGTGGCAATACAAAGCAACAAGCAAAACCAAAGCCGCCGACTTGCGAATTGAAAGTTAGTTTTTAAAGTTTTAAAGTTAGATTATTGAAAGTAGCGACATCTGTCAATAATACTCTATCTCTCCCGCGCGCCGCGCCGACCATTGTATTTGTGACCAATGTATTTATGTACTTGTGTATGTATATCAGCTGTCTGACACCCATATTACAGGGTCTCCCTAGTTTGGGGTCAGATGGCAGTATGTGAAAATGTCCCAACATTTAAAAAAAAAAAAAAAGAGTTATTTTAAGGGCCAACGCGCTGGTGTCCTTTGGTTGTGCGATTGGCCAGGTCCTCACGCAGTAATATATATGTTAATGGTAGGAGCAATTAAAACAATCAAATTGATGAGGAGGATTTACTTACATCCTAGCGGCCTCCTTGATTAGTTCTTTAACAGTAAAATCAGCCAGCTTCAATTTTTCAATTTCAGTCTTTGCTGCCTGTTTTGCTTTGCCAACGGCACATCCAAAGTATGACTGAAATATACAATTAATTTAATAAGTTGATTGTTGCCTTCCATTTCAATACAAAAGCTTTTTGCTGCTTGGGGAAGTTCAGCAGTCAATGTCTATTGGTTTAGATTTTGATTGCTATTTTACTGGTTCAAAAAACAGTTATGTGC
Organism: Charanyca ferruginea; assembly: GCA_947361185.1. NCBI lineage: Eukaryota > Metazoa > Arthropoda > Insecta > Lepidoptera > Noctuidae > Charanyca > Charanyca ferruginea. The sequence goes on from OX376056.1 coordinate 25,642,596, forward strand.
ATGTGTGTATCACAGATTCACAGTACTTAATTTGCACTAATTTTGTGAGCAAAAAGTTTATAATAGTGCAAGGAAATACATTTTTCTCAAGATTTTTTCCTTGATATCAATTATTTCAACTTTCAATGGCAGCTTTGAAAGTATAGCCAGTGACTGATTGTGGAAGGTATTGGTGGATATATCCAGCAATAGACAAAAACATGAAGTAATGTTTTAATATAATAATTCTTCTTTGCGTGTGACTGAACTCCTAAATGGCTGGACCCCTGTTGATGAAATTTTTTGTGTGTCCCAGTGGACTTTAGAATGGTTTAGTTAGATTCACAATTGGACCCAGTAGGAGGTGTTGTAGTCGGGTTCTAGGACTTTTTTATTTTCAGGGCAAGACAATGTCTGCCGGGCCTGTTAGTTCAACGATAAAAAACTTACAAATGACACTCCACTGGGATCAAGCATGTACATTTGAGGGCCTTCATAATCATTCCACGTTCCCATGACAATAGAACACCCATAAGGACGCACAGCACTGTAAAGGGTGTATGCATGCATGTACATTGACACACGCTCATTTAAGTACTTCAGTGGTACTTGGGCACCATACTGAGATCTGTAGTTTGATGCTTCTGAACGTGCTGTTTCTACAATCTGTCTTGCATCAGAGATGAGACCTGCGACTGCCTGAAATTGAGATTGATTCTATATTAGTTTTATTGTTGATGTAAAACTCTAAGAAAAAGTGGGTTGGATCTAGAACACGGAAACACGAGTTGGGGGATAAAAGTGATGAAGTTGGTAGGGGTTGGGTCCCGATTATAACACTACTACTTTAAAGGAACCGCGTAATCTTCGAGAAATTAATAAAATAAATTACTAACCTCAAATCACATCATACAACGTAAAAAGCGAAAACGGAACGTTAAAATGGACAATTGACAACCGAATCTGTCAAAATATATTTTTTGTGGTGTAAAATAACGTGCAAAATTGATAAAATGAAACATAAAAAAAAGAAATGATTTGTGTGTCAAACTTTTTGGACAGAAGAAAAAACGTAGGTATAGGTCGACATCATGGGCACCCCGAGGTTCGGTTAGTTAGCTTTGTTTAAACCCTGCAAACAGAAAAAGGAGCCCTGTGCACCGGGTTAGGGCGGGCTAGGTTACAATTTTTTTTTTTTTTCCTTTCATGGGAGTGATACCAGGGAGTCGGGAGGTCCCCCCATACCCCTTCCCACCATCCCCCACTCCCAATTCATGTTTCCAGATACTAGATTTTAACCGAAAAGTTATCTAGAGCTCAGTACAAATATTGTAAAGTAGTGGTACTCCAAGAAAAAAAGAAAATCCTATATAATCTTTTGTCTGAGCTGATGATAGGTTGTACTATTGTAAAAGATAAACCAGTAGATGTTATGGAAATGGCTGCAAAAAGTATACCTACCATTGCCACATTAAGTTCTAACATAATGAGGATCTGAAACTGTATGAAATTCTAATCTAAATATACCAGTTTTTTGCTCAAATGCTTACAATGCCAACATGTTCATCAACATGAAATATCCTCTTGTTTGCGCCTGGTTCGTACAGCTTTGATGTAACCAATTTCTCCACAGCAAACACCACTCCGTCCTTCCCTCGGAGAGCGATAACTGTCCCAGAGTTCTCTACAGCCTTTGCAGCATATTCTACTTGAAATACTCGACCATCAGGCGAGAATTGTGAGGCAGAAAGATCGTACTGTAATTACATTATAAATAAAATTTATTAGTAGATAGATTAGTAGTTCTGTCATGTATAACAGTTTATTATCGTTAATAGAAAAATAAACACACCACTATCGCTAGCAATGGATATCAAGAACAAATTACACTACAAAAGATTGAAAGTACAAAAATGGATAACCTAAACGTTATTATTGCAATTCTAAGATAAATACTTACACCCGTTCCGATTGAACTCATGATTGTGATAGTTTAAAAAATGAAATGCTTGATAAAACCTCAATTTAGTACTGTAACCTGTAACATCCAAATCTAACAATATTTTTATAGATTGTGTCGGCGGCGGCGAACGGCGATGACAAGCAATTCAATCGGTTTACTTTGTCATTCATGTTTTCTATTACGTACTGCGTTGAAAAGGTTGCCGTGCCGCAATGGTCTGCCAGCAGGAACATACGTTCCGATTTTCTAATAAGCTTATTGCGAATTATTGAAACCGTAATATTCCAATTTAAAGATTTGATGACTGGTTAAACTTATTTGTCGCTGCATATTTGTTTAATTTATTTAAAAAGGTAAAGGTATTGTTTTAAAAAAGGCTCTTGTCAGAAAACATTGCGTTTGAAGGAACGTAACAAGATACACTAATGATCTACCAATTAGAACACTGTATTTCTTGCAGTGAGAACGAACTTTTAAAATTTTGACAAATCATTTTCAGGCTTTTAGATGCGTTCAAAATTCATATTTCTTATATTGTATTAAAATATAGAAATCGAATGTGAAGTAATTCTTTTATTCATGTAGCTGAATTATCTGATTGTAAAAATGTGCCAAAAAATACAAAACACACAAAATACAAAACTTTTGACGACATCATTTTACACTGTGCATGACAGCATGTGTGAATCCAGTTCATTTCGACGAATAAGTTTAGCAACATACATACAGATGGCGCTTTCCCAAAACACATGCAGACTGGAAGGGTATCTAATTAGCTAGCCACCAACCATAACATCCATTGTGTTGAATTTATCTAGCTTTTGAGAGCTCGTACATACGTAGACCAGGTGCCTGTTCGTGATAGGTACCTACCTACTTAATTATGGCATAACAAAATGTTGTAAAACATACATTGCGTAACAAAATGTTGAAGACAGTTGATTACCCAGATAAGCCTGAAACCTTTGAAAAAAGTAATATTATTAGAGTTTATAGGCCTGTGATATAAGAAAAATACTGAAAAAAAATCTGACTAAGGGTTTTAGGGAAACAGCCGTCCTAAGGTGGGTGGACCATGGAAGGCCATGCTTCTTTGAAAGCCAACTAATAAAAAGTCTTACTTATTGTCAAAAACAAAGTTGAAAAAGTTAAAGTTATTGTGCCATGTGATGACAAATTCCTTCTACTCACACTAAGATCCATCAAACTCAAGGACACTGACGCGGCGGCGAGTCGCTCGGATCGTGTCGCTATTTTGCCAACTGTTGCCCTCGCTTCGTAGACTTCGGTCGTCGGCATTAAAATTGTAATTCGCGCACAGTAAAACATAAGTTTTTAAGTACCTAAATAACCTATTATTATCTTATTTTTTTACTGTCAATTGTCACATATGGATTTGTTTTCTAAAGAAAAAAATAGTAATTTTGCTTTGACTTCATTAAAATATCGGTAGTGTTCCTAGGAAAGCCGGTGGTTCCTCAGGCCAACCAAAAATTTGACGGTTGGCCTTGTTAGTGTAAATGGGCCTTACTAGGAACATTTACATATCATTAAAATAAACACTTAGTTTTTAGTTATAAATACTTAAGGGGGAATTTACAACTATGATCTTTTACGGAAAGGTTATGCCTGAAAATATCGTTATAAGAATAAGTCGATAATTGAACAGAGATGATTATATTTTATACGAATAATTTCAGATTTTAAGAATGTCAGGATCAAAACCTAGAAAAAGAGGAATGGAGATAGAGTGTTTATTATTTTATTTAATATAAAACAAGCTCGTTAGGTATAGATATAATAATTGTTAGTTTGACCTCCATATGGAACATTTTGGCCTTACAAAGAACGGCCCCATAAAAAGACCATTATCGGTCAATTTTTATTTTTATAATTTAATTCGCAATGCATTAGCAACTTATCAAATAAGTTGCAGTTGAATCGATATAATATTCATTACTATTATTTTTAAATCATTTCCATTAATATATTCCTATTTTATCCTTTTATATCCTTTTATCCTTTTTTACCCATACCTATGATTGTATTCACAATAATAATTCAAACTGTAAATGTAAACCAATAGAACAAGTAGAAACTGTTACCTATCTAGGAATGAAAGTCGATGCAAATTTTTATTGGTCTTCTCATATTGATTACATTTGTAGTAAGCTTAGAATATTGCTAAGTAAATTCTATCACTTAAGCTTTAAAGTTCCTTCCAGCACCTTACAATGTTTATATATGTCCTTAGTTGATTCAATACTGAGTTATTCTCTCGATTGTTATGGTTTGACTTTTATAAGTAGTATGCAGAAACTAGAATCAATTCAAACTAGATTTTTAAAATTATTAGTTAACAAGAAAAGTAAAAACAGCTGTAAAGGAGACTATAGTAGGTTATTCAAAATATGTAAAATTCTACCAGTTACCCATAAACATAAATACATATTATTAGTTAATAGCCATGGCAGTCGGGATAGTGACGCACTAGTTTCTAACCCCTCGTTTACACCAAAAAACAAGTATAATACATGTCAAATACACAACTTGTATAAAACATGTCCAATACATGTCTTGACACAACTTGTCTGAGACTTGTAGAATACATGTATTATACATGTTTTGTTTTATCTTTTGTTCACACCGGATTAGACTACAAGTTTCATACATGTATAAAACACTTTTTCGTTCACACCAGAGTTTGTGACAAGATTATACTTGTCTCATACAATGATAGCGTTCACACCAGCAAAATACATGTCTTAAATACATGTTTTATACTTGTCTTGTGTAAGGTATTGAGTTTTTTGTAAAATACTTGTTGCATACAAGTTTTTGACTGTATCCGTGCTAGTTGGATAACATATATGTATTTTATGCAATGGAGTGGTCGTTAACACAAAATTTGGAATTAATTGAGCTTTTACATGAACATGAATGTTTATGGAATGCAAAAAATAAGGATTATAAAGACCGCAAGAAAATAAAGGATGCGTTGGAAGCTATAGCTGTCCAATTTTATTAAGAATCCTCGATATATATGTAAGCGCATAACTTCCGAACGGCTGGACCGAATTGGATAATTATTTTTTTTTGGTGTCGTTATTGTCAGGACAAGGTTTATACTTAAGAAAATTTTAGGTAGATTGGGCAGGTAGGTAGGGTAGGTAGGTAGGTAGGTAGGATAGGTGGGTAGGGTAGGTAGGTAGGTAGGGTAGGGTAGGTAGGTAGGGTAGGTAGGTAGGGTAGGTTGGTAGGGTAGGTAGGTAGGGTAGGTAGGTTGTGTAGGTAGGTTGGGTAGGTAGGTAGGGTAGGTAGGTAGGGTAGGTAGGTAGGGTAGGTAGGTAGGTCATACAATGATAGCGTTCACACCAGCCCCTACCTACCCTACCTACCTACCCAACCTACCTACCCTAGGTTGGGTAGGTAGGTAGGGTAGGTAGGTAGGTAGGGTAGGTAGGTAGGTCATACAATGATAGCGTTCACACCAGCAAAATACTTGTTTTAAATACATGTTTTATACTTGTCCAATACATGTATTTGCACAACAAGTATTAAATACAAGTTTTGTCTAAAACATGTTTTATACTTGTATTTGAGTGTGAACGATATTACAGACATTGCATAAAACTTGTAGAATACATGTATTATACCTTGGTGTAAACGCGGGGTAACAATATTATACTACCAGGTCGATGACAGCAGGTAAATATGATGTACCCAGGGTTAGTAATTACTATGGCGACAGAACATTAAAAAAACGTGTTCCCTATTTATTGAACACTTTGCCTGCTGACATCAGACAAGAAGTTAATAAAGTAAAATTCGCACGTAAACTTAAATAATATTTACTAGATTCTATGTAAGTGTAGGTAGGTACCTATTAAGTATATTACATAGGTTACAGATGTACCTACCTGTTAATAGGTTTAATTTTAGAGAGACTCAACGATCTCACAGCTAAACTGCGTAAGCAGTTTTGTGGGGCAATGTATGTACCTAGTTTTAAGAAATTTTTAAGTGAATAAAACATGCATTCATTCATTCATTCATTCATTCATTCTTAGTTATACCACAGTCTATGTTTTTATACTGTGGTTATACAATGGTGTTCAAGGAATGTTCGAGTTTTTTATAGATGATTATAATATGTTTAACATGTAATGTTTCGTTTAAATCAAAGACCTTTGTAGGTAGTTGTAGTAAAAGCGGATTTTCCTATTGTTACAACTCTAGTTTTGAGATGAACGACTGATTAATAATATTGGCTTGGAGCCCTGTTCCTTGTTTGTTCCTCGTTTGGAAGAGCTTAATAAAACTTAAGTTTATTAAATAGTGATTACGTCATCTAGAATGAATAAAAGTAATTTATTTCGATTCCCGCCCAGGGTAAATATTTGTGTGATGAGCACTTGTATTTGCCTTGTGTCTGGGTGTTGTTTATCTATAGGTATATGTATGTATTTACAAAAAAAAAATGTATTTGTGTATGTACTTATATCAGCTGTCTGACACCCATAGTACAGGGTCTCCCTAGTTTGGGGTCAGATGGCCGTGTGTGAAAATGTCCCCACATATTATTATTAATATTATTATTTGTTACACAATAAAACAAAGTGTTATAATTACTCATTTGTTTCTTTCATTTGTCCCGTAAATAAACGAATAAATACTGTTTATTCGTTACAGTGGCCTTCCATGGTCTACCCACCTTATATGTAGGACAGCAGGATAATAAGGGGAAATAAAAGATATTGCAATATTATTATAGTTAATGCTGATCTCGCCTTGTAGGTGGCATTTCCGTACGATACGAGGTCAGCTTATACTGGAAATGTATAGCTTGATGTGTAGTCGTGCGTAGGTAATCGTCAAAAAAATCAAGGCATTTTTTAAAATATATTCTGCATAGATTATTGATAGGTCTCCGAGCGCGCAAGTAGACACCCGCCGACGTACTTGTCAAATGAAGCAACAAATACCTACGTCAAATACCTAGCGAAAATCCGCTAGTATTCGAGCCTGTCTCCTAGCAACCAATGTGTCAGGTGGGAGGTGCAGAGTATTTTTAACCGACTTCAAATAAAAGGAGGTTCTCAGTTCGACCCGTATGTTTGTCCGCGATTATCTCCCGTTTGCATGAACCGATTATGATGCGGTTTCCAGAAAAGTGTTCGTTACATTCTGGAGAAGGTTTTAGTATACAACAGACAGACATTTATTCAGCGCTTTTTGAAAAAGACAACAAAAACCGAGAAGACATATTCGTTTCTTCCATCTTTCCATCTTTGGAGGACTTTCAGCCTCTGTTTTAACTGTGTTGCTGTTCCTTATTGGATTTGGGTGACAAGGAGGCACTAAAAAGTGGAAAATAAAAACTTTTTTGAAAAAGAAACTTCCGAAACTAAAGTGATGAGTGTTCTGTGCTAAAGTTATTTATCACTTTTTAGATGTTTTTGAAGGCGGTTCTCTTTTTTCAAAAAAGTTTTTTTCATACAAATTTTGTCACGCACACTAGCGTCCTTACAATTTGTTTTACACACACTACATACATTATGGAGTTGCTTCATTCACGGAGCTATTATTTTATAATCTAAGATGTTCTGTTTTTATAACGTAACTTTATAAGAGTGATATGTTTCAAACAATACACTTGACGTAATAGGAACACTCCAACATTTATTGCAGCGTGTCATACCTTGACGACAGCGAGTTTGCTTAGAATGACGAATAACAAGGTGATTGTGTTAGTTTTTTCCACTGTCAGTATATTTATGTTGAGACTTGAACCTGTTATCTACCCTTTTATATGCAATTTGTAGACATACTTTCTATTATAAGGGGATAATAAGGGAGAAAAGTCCAAATCTTTTTATTTAAAAGTGTTACGAGTAGGCGTAGTTTTGTTGATTTGTCTTGCAGATAGATCCACATTAGGTGTTATTGACGTTTAGATGGCGAAAACTGAAGCCAAATTCCTAGCAGAGCTGATCAACCCATTCTTGAAATAACATCTTCATCTATGAAGTTTTCAAACCACTATATCAGGCGCTTTTCTTGGAAAACTACCTACCTGGACCTCAGGCCAATTCACTGGATGTTTTTCCAAATCCTGTTTTTTCCACGCGTATGTAGGTATTATTTGCCTGTGTTTTTTTCGACCTGTAGAGTCAGAAGGATCCTCTTCTGTAGGTATCACTTATCGGAACCTGTCCTTGCGTCGATACTTCTGCCGGTTGATGTTGTTCATCTCATTATAACATCTCTATTATCTTCCTGGTCATAAGGAATATTTACCAAAGTTTCATAGGCAGCTATCGGACTATGAAGTAAAAGTTACTTGTATTATCCTACTGCCCTTTAAGTAGTACCTACAACAGTATTTATAACGGACTATAGGTCGCGAATTTCCAATTAGTTATTGCTAAAATACTTTGTTATACAACATGTACATTTGCCATCAACCATGTGTCAACACTGATAAATATAACTAATTTGTAAAAGACAACTTACTATTTATACATACCTAGGTACCTGTAATCCGACATGTCTGCAACTCATTTTTATTACACTTTTTTCGATGAATTATACAAACTGTAATAATTAGTAATTTTTTATTTCTCTATTAGAGTACATTCGTTCGTCACTACAAATTTCAAGAGTAAATATCCTTATTTCATTGGATACTGTGAAATATTTTTTATTTTCACTGTCCACACATAGGACAGTAGGCTTTATCTGGGTTTATAAGTAGGTAACCTTGGAATAAATGTGTGGAAAGTAGGGTAAGTACTGAAATTGTAGGTAGAACGTAGTGAAAATTATGTCTTACCTCTTTAATGGAAGGTAAAACCACCACTTCCAAAAAAGCCATCAAGAGATAATTTTTAAATCGTAGGTACTATTTGAGCGACTTTCTGGCACTCTGATGTCACTGTTACCTACACCTATGTAGCCTAGCCACGTGCCCATGTAAAAACATTGTCCACAGTCCATAGTATACTATGACAAAACACTGCTGTTTTACGGAGCAAGTAGCAAAATTACCATGTCAAAAGAATTTACGAGCGTGGCTCTGTTTACACGTTTTTGCTTGTCGCGTCATATCGCCAAAAAATCTACGAGAACTTTATTATAGTGGAATCCTTCGACGCTCAAGTGTGGCAGAAAGTCTCGGCCCAACATGAGAATTTTCGCAGTGAATAGTTTGAAACTTAGTTTCTTTCGAACATCTGCCAGACTGTGAATAGTTTTGTGGTTGGATGAAATAGAATGATTTTGATGTAGAATGGACACTGTTTTGTGTATGATTAGCTAAGAAGTACCTTGTTTTTTGAGGGAAATGCCTTCAAAAGGTGCCCGGTCTTCGGGTATAAGACAAGGGTATGTAGGATTTCATCATCATTTTCGGGCACTTGTCCCATTAAATGTTACTAGAGCTCTGTACAACACGTTTTCTTCTTTGGGATTTGTCCTCAGTAGAACCACTCCGCTTGTCACAGCAGCTTAAATGTAAGAACATAAGATGTACCTACCTGCTGTACACCGATTCTACTCACCCACCGATCCAACATCCACTATAGAATGATGGGATTCCCAATGATAGTAACAAATAGCAGATAAAATACTAGGTACGATTATCATCAGGGAGAAAGACGCCTTAGGAGGCTGATAACACCTCTCTCAGTCGCCTTTTTTGCGACTCCCTCAGGCAAAGCGGATCCTTTTCATAGTAGGTCATAGGCATCAACCATAGACTATTCTCTTTCAATCAACCCTGTTTATTATAACTTTGTCCTCATTGTTTTCCTTTTGGTGTTATGAATCCTATCGTTTGTGTTATATAGGCCATTAAAAAGTAACACCTACCTACGATATCAGTTAAACACAAAGAGCGAAAGGATGTTCAATGGTCGCCACCCTCGGTATTTAGTGTGAATCTTTAGATCTTTAAACACCAAATAGATACTCTGCCAAAATCCATTCTTCACCAACCACTCACAGTGTTTGTTTCAACCACGATAATTGCCTACGTTCCCGCATCTTCACTTCCACTATCTGCAACTGTGGTTTCCAAACTTTCATACGCAGAGGAAATGCTCAAAAAACTTTTTTAGAGAATTTGCTGCGAAGTCTAAGAAAAACTTTTGAAGATGGTGGTGAAAATTAAATTATTATTGAGGCTAAAAGTGTTGAAACCCACTCTCTTACTCGCAAAAGGAAAAATGTTTATAAATAAGCTCTACAGCCATTAAGAAAAACAAAAGTTTCAGCTTTCAGAAAGTAAAAAAAAAATAGTTATTTGTTATACAAGAGTGCAAAGTTGCTTTTTAACCGCGTGTTCAATTTTGATGACCGAGCAAGCGAAGGATTCTAAAATTGAATCACGAGCGCAGCGAGTGATTCAAAATTAGAATCCTGAGCGTTAGCGAGGGAATCAAAAGAGCACGAGGTGAAAAATCTTTGCACTCGAGTGCAACACGTAACTTTTCATTCCACCTCAGCGAGGAAATGACTAAATGCAAAAAAAAAAAACGTTTACAAAGTCTGAGTTTTTAACAAATTAAAAAAAAGTTGTATGATATATTCGGCACCATAGAGGTAGCAGTAAATAGGTTTAATGTTTTTTTTTAATTCACAAACTTAGTGCACACGATGTTCTAAATTCAATTTACTTTATCCTCTAGAGAATAAAAACGGCTTTTCCACTCAGATATTGAAGATAAATTTACTTTATCCTCTAGAGAATAAAAACGGCTTTTCCACTCAGATATTGAAGATTAAAAATACTCTTTCCGAGATGGTGGGATGAAAAACAATTTATGCGGTTGGAAAAACAGTTACAAAAAGAGTAGGTAGTTAAAGTCAAAAGTTTGAGAACAGCTGTTCTATAGCGAAATGTAAGTAAACACAGCACCCTTGAAAGGGTTCGGGCGTTCCCTTCGAGTGGTGGAATAAAACAAAATGAGCTTTTCTATTGATCCACAAGAAGCGTGCAGTTTATGTTCAGTGAACCTGTGAATATGAATGAGCTACCAAGTAGGTGATACAAAAAACAGTGAGTTCTATTGGTAATTCTGTTTATACCCAATGCATAGGAAAGAGGATAAAACACACCCTAGAATTGTACATTTCTCTTAAATACCTATTGACTTTTCGCTAAATCGGGTCAGACTTACAGCTCTATAATCCATTTTATACGAATTTTATGTAAGGGTAATTTCAGGACCCAAGGATTACCTTACCTATTCAAATTCAACGAACCTTTTAATCGTCGACTCCCTTTTGTCATTTGGGTAAATATTTAAAAGTACAAGCAGAACGAGTATTTACAACGACAGAAATTGTGCGAAGTAAATGACTTGCTGGTACGCGGGTAGGTCTAAATAATACCGTACATAATCGGCGCCGACATTTTTATGAATTTTATAAAGTCATTGCTTGCATCAAGGCCTGCTCGCTCGACAATGTAAAGATGCCCATTTATAAACCATGTAGAAAAGTAAACCTTCACATATCACTGTAGACTATTTATTTATTGCTGTAATAATGTCGACCTGGGCATGACCACGCCGAATTAAAAACCCTGTCGTATACATGTTTTCTGTCGGGCTGTGGGCCCACATTAAGTAAATATTCCTGTAATTGCGTTGTCTAAAAAAATGCGAAGATAAATTTTTTGGCCGCGAGCCGGGGCTGCATACGAAATGAGCCACACTGGGATTATTATTTGCGTAGCTGACATCCTAATTAACGTGACTTTTTTCTTTGTCCGCCTAGCGGAATTCTCCTCGTTCGGATAATGGACCAACAGTAGGTATGACGTAGGTAGCGAATAAATAACAAAAGAGGTTCTGTGTGCAAAAAATGTAATAAAAAATTCTCGTCTTATTTATAAGTTAATTGCTCTTTTAGTACTTTTAGTCCAGAGTTCGAATTTCAAAGAGGTGGAAGTGATAATTTTGAAACAAATTCAGAGCTCGTGGAACAATTAAACCGCTTGAATGTCAAATGGAAAAGCTGGACAAAGTTTGAGAGCAAAAGTCTTAGAATTTAAAGACAGACTTTCACTGGCTTCATTTACGTAGAACGGTGTAGCACGTTGAACTTCGAAGGTGGTGGTGGTGCCTAGAGGAGCTGTCATAATATTACTTAGTGTTCATAATCCTGAACACTAAGTAATATTATGACAGCTCCTCTAGGCACCTTTATTTACGTAAAACTCATAAAGCTTTGCAATAAACGGTTGATGTGTGTAAACAAAGGCAGCTTTATTTCAAAATTGCTTTTATGTTTATTAGTAAGTAATAAGTGATTATATTTTATTGTACTTCCTACTGCTATTGTAAATTCAAACGTTTGCGATGGATGTTTATTATGAACGGAATTACCTATCTGAAATTTGGTACACGTATATTATATTGATCTAGCTCACGTTAGATTCCCGTGGGGTAATACAATTAATGACTTACTTAATTCTGAAGTCTATGCAGACGTCACAGGCAAATGCTAGTTTTCTTATATATCTGTAAACGAATATGCACACTTATTGTATTGTATATCTATACTTCTATACTTGATATTATAAAGCTAAAGAATTTGTTTGTTTGGTTGAACGCGCTAATCTCAGGATCTCCTGGTTCAAATTGTAAAAAATATTTTTGTGCTGGATAGTCCATTTATTGAGGAAGGCTATAATAATAGGCCCATGCGAAGCCGGGCCCGGTCGCTAGTATTGTATTTATACAATCAATGAAATCAATACAATTTCCATTTTCTTGTCTTTATATATATATATATATATATGAAGACAAGAAAATGAAAATTGTCATATCCCTCCGTTCTCGTTAGTTCGATTGGACTTCAAGTTTTAGGTCGTGTTTTCCAATTTCCTTGTTCCTACTGTTATGTAATAAAAAGAAATCATATGAAAATTCATACTCACTTTTGAAAAGACATACATTTCTACCTACCTACCCCGACTAGAAAGGCTGTTGCCTCTATCTATGCTCGTACTGGATTAGTATTTTCATCACGTTTTTGTTTCATCTTTTTCAAGACCAAAACTTTATTCAGCAACTCTTTTTACTGACAGATTTTCAACAGTCTATTAAAAACGCCGACTCGTTATGTTAGAATTTATTTTATAGGTATATAGAGCTCTTCATCAAGAAAGCTTCTAGTTAATCAAGTTCCAGCACTAAAAACTTCTTGCTCCAAAAGTATCGGCCGTCCAATTTGCGGCGCCCCGTCAACACGGATTGTCATAAAAGGAGCTAAGCAAACGGAGAGGCAGCTATCGCCTTTATTATATTTCTGTGGCAATATTTTGTCGGCATCACGACGTATATTAACGAGTTCGTGTAACGCCCCGCCGAGTAAACAGATTGCTAATATATCTGCGGACAATTCACCGATGTGTTGTCGGTGCGAGCGAGGGTTTTGAACGGAGTTAAAGGTCTCTAAGGATGGCATGGTCTCCGAGGATCTGATTAAATTTCTTATGCTTTGTTTTGCAATGTAACTTATGTAACTAATGCCTGGTCATATTTTTAAGTTCTTATTATAGTCTGCATACCGGCCCATGTGTAATGTTGAAGGACACGATGTTGGTGTATAAATATTTGTAGTCAAACTAGACCACTGTGCAAACTGTGAGTCAAAGTCAATACATGAAAACAGACGGTACAAATTGTTCGTGTCCTACAAACCTCACGCCAAAATATTTGTCACCAATATCCGGAAGATACCGTATCCACTCTGTATAGATAACTGGGGAAAATATATTACTGTATCCCCAAAGGGGAAGTGCGGCAATAAATTACCAATCAGGTGGTGTTACAATGGCGTGCACTCGCAGTCAGCCTAAACTTGGCCGAGTATGAGCCAAGTTGTACCAACTAGGAGATATTTTGTTGGTTCCATTTATCCGCTCTTATGTAAAGTGCACTTACTTGCACAAATTTGAACCAGGGAACCATTACAGCGACGCGCGGACGATTTCGTCCCGTTCAGCTGGAAAAGTGCTATGGAATCGTAATGGTGTTGCGAATAATGGCATTTGAATTTTGCTTGAGTAAACATGAAGAGGAGGAGATTTAATTTTGTTTGAACGATTTAGTTTGCAAATGCGCTGACAATGAGACGAATTGTGGATTTACGCTCATTGTGATGCAGATTTTGAACACGTGAACGCGAGAGGAAGGAAATGGTAAACGCCATTTAATAACATACTAGCTTTTGCTCGCGACTTCGTCCGCGTGAATGTCGGTTATCGTGAATACAGACGAAGTCGCGGATTAAAAAGTAGCCTATATCCTTCCCCAGAATTCAAGTAAACAAAATCGCTTCTGCCGTTTCTTCGTGAAAGCGTAACAGACAGAGTTACTTTCGCATTTATCATATTAAAGTATGGATAATATTAATAAAATATTAGTAATTAGTATGGACTTAGGTCCAAAAAGACATCAAGATAGAATCGAGTGAAGCCTAAATCTGCTCGTTGTTATATGCGAAAACTGAATATAAATTTTAACAACAAGGACATCGAAAAAGACTTCTCGAATAAGGTACAGGCGCCAATGAAGGCCCGCTTAATTTCAAAACCTCGTAAAATCTTGCAGATAAGTAAAGTAAAGAAAAAAGATAATGGAAGTTGTAATATATTTATTTGAGAAACAAGATATCTAAAAAAGTAGTACAGTTTTTGGCATTTTAACACAAATGTAAACACTTTTTAGAAACTTGTTATTGGGCTATCTTGGGAAGCTGGTCGCTGAAGATGGCCCGAAAAATATTAATGAAAGTATATGCATTATAAACTCTTAAACACTTTTAACATAAAACATCGAAATAAAAACACATACTTCCCATAACATTATTCATAAAAGGAAAAAAAATCAACCAAAAATTTAAATGTGGGCTATCTTAAATCTATCAAAATGAAAATCAACTATAAAATAAAAACAAACCACTAAATAAAATAAAATTTAACTTCGAGATCAATATTAAAAGTAACTTATCAAAAATAAAAATAAATCAGATTTTTTTTCTAAAATTTATTTTTTTGATGTCATTCATTAAGGGAATTATACTATGGGCCATGATAGGAAATTACACCCGGGTTGAGTATAATCTCGTAAAAATACAAAAAAAGGAAATGAAATAATAACACTCACCTGTAATTCGCTTATAAATAGATTAAATATGAATTTTCACATTTTAGAGCAAAGAGATTTGTTTTAAATTCGTTAATTTTCAAAAGGATTTAGATAATGCAGGTAATAAAAAGTGTATCGTCTTGACATGAACAAGCAAACTGCCATCAGTCTCCAAAATGGCGACGCGCCGGTAATGAAACAGACTTGCACTATTGTCTATAGTACCAATAGCATACCCCCACGAAATTTCAAATGTTTTGAATAATCATAACTGTATTTTTTTAAATGTGGGCTATCCTAGGAGCCGGGCCATCTTCGGCGACACTACCTTATATTCTTCTGTGACAACTCACAACCCATTTTCTTACAGCACTTTGCAAGGTGCAGTACTTATTCCGTATTCGATTAGGTTAGGACTCCACGAAGGTGGCGGAGTACTATAAAGAAAGTATCAATTGTTTAAAAAAGAAGAATTTTCATAAAAATCAGTTGCTATGTGGACATCAAATTTAAATCGGACCTCACTCGAAAGCTACTTTCATAAAATTTAATACGAAAACTTCACATAAATTGTGGACAAAAGAGGGCATTAAGGATAATCTATGTGTCGTGAAATCCGAACTTTTCTTTTCATTACCTCTTTATACTGAAGCGAAATAAGGCTATTTTAGTTTCACTCATAGTTTAAGTTTAATTTCAGCAATAAAAATATTTATTGTGATAGGTGCAATTACTAACATTTTTGAGTATCATTCTCATTTAGAAATGCTATTAGTAAATTTAAACTCGTTTTTAAATTAATTTTACATGATATATGTTATTTTCAAATTAACTGTAGGTACTTATTATAATGTGTAGGTATTTGATTTGACTTTTTTTTTGCTAAAGATGCAACAGAATGTATGTATCGGATCGGAATGTTGGGCAGTGAAGAAGATGAATGAAAAAACATTGCATGTAGCGGAGATGAGAATGTTGAGATGGATGTTGTGGAGTGACTAGAATGGATAGGGTGAGAAATTAATATATTAGAGGAAGTTCGAAACGATACCCTTTCAACTTTTCTGTTACTGGCGCCACTTTATTTCACGATAAAACGCAACTCTTCATTCATCCAAATTAATAATCATAACTCAAAGAAAAGAAAGGAAGGCCAAAGAAAAGATAGATGGATTGTGTGAAAAATGATATATGAATGATGAAAAGGGAGTCAGTGAAAGCATGATCTTGGAAAGGACGGAATGGAAGAAGAAAACATGTTGCGCCGATCCCAAGTAGGTAACATGGGATAAAGGAAGGAAGAAGAGATCAGATGCAACAGAAACAACAACGTCAAAATCAATTTCGTTCCTTAACACTTTAAGCGCCATGGGGGACACCGTGTGTCCGACGCTAGTGGAGGTTTTACCTTTAACGTTTTTGACCCGGCAGTTAACGTATTAAAATACATTGGTAAATCTTTTAAACAAATGCTTTAGGTTACTGAATCCATACGTCGCCATCCACATTTATTGTGCGAACTGCCAGACTGTGGAATTCACTGCCCGCCTCTCTATTCCCCGATACATATAATCTGGGTATCTTCAAGGCACGAGTGAACCGGTTTATTCTAGGCAAGCGTGCTCCACCTTAGGCCGCATCATCACTTAAGATCAGGTGAGTTGCGGTCAAACGCAAGCCTATAACAATATAAAAAAAAAAAAAAAAAAAAATCGTTCCACCTATTATTTAGCTTACGTCGCCAAATGGTCACGTCGATATAAAAGGTTTTCCGAACACATTTGAGGGATTTTACGCATTCACGCATAATTTAACTAGTAACGCAATAAAATATCCATTAATTTTGAAGATGGCCATTTTCCGGTGGTCTGAGCACAAGACGTTAGATTCCGAGGGCAACTTTTCACTTGGAAAGGTAAATTTCGCGTCTTCATCTTACTTTCGTTTAAGTTATTTTACCTTGAGAAAAATTGGATAGAAGTCAACCTTTCTGGGATTTTATTATTGTTGCGACTATGTCTGCAAAAACATAGAAGTTGTGTACATTTATCATCTTATTGAAACTGTAAATACATAAGGAACAAACAATAAAACCGTTTTCTTTAATCAAAAGGGGTGTCAAGAGAAACGAATAAGTTCACACTCAATTCTAAGACACAATTTTTATATCACATACATTATGGACGAAATAACGAGCAGAATGTAAATAAAGCTGTATAAGTTATTGCAATGTTATGTTCTAAATGATATATAGAAGGAAACACTTAAGAAGAGTACTTTTGCAGAAAACTAATATCAGTGTTTGCCAAGGCGTTCGCATTTGGAGAATTGGGGTGACAGCATAGACAATTTAACTAATAGAGCAGACAGAACATAATATTTAGAATAGGATTAGTTCATATTAAATATTGCTGCGTTGTGATAAAGAAGAAGGATGAAATAGTGGCAGAAAAAATAATGGAATAAAATGTCTAGCTACTTAAAAAGGACATGACATGACTACATGAAGACGTGACTGTTTTCAGTTCCTAAAACTGTGATAGAAGAAACCACATTAGCAATATATATATTGAATACATAGGTAAAAGTACCCATTTGACAAGCATCAGAGTAACGTCACAAGCAGAATAAAAATAGACACATTTGTTTTTCCAAGATGTATTACAAACATACAGATACAATCTACAATCCACTCACCACCGAGACATTTGAAAATCGAAATTCAGAATCACAGCAACGCGTCTACCGTCAGTGAGTCCTACAAGGTTCACACAATAACCGCTTATCGGGACGTCGCAACGTTATTAAATAAACAGGCAACTCGTACGTACGAGACGGTAGTGATACCGTATCTGCGGACGAAGCATACAGAAACGTCGTAAATTATTGAAATCCAAATTTGTCGATCTCCGCTGCAGATGTTGCAAAGATTATGGCGCTTTGTCGGCGAGTTATATAGTTATTGGAGTTGTCAATACTATATTTTGGGTTGATTGCGTTGATTGATTCAAGACTATAATAATATGACAGTTGGTGTTGTGACAGCTGTCAGCATTATTTGTAATTGAGGGTTAAATCTCTAAATGCCTTTGAATGGTTTTGCACATTTCTTCTGTATCAGTTGCATTATTTTGTGTAAGAGTGTTAGAATTGTATAGATTTTAAAGACAAAACAAATTTTAATTACATCAAATGTAATAACAATGTTATGTTAGATTCCAATCAATGTCGCGATGGCTCAGTGGAGTTACTGATTTTGATGAACAAAAATTGTAATGAGCCTGTTTTTGCTGCAAATAATTCGTCTTACACAGATTGAGGATTCTCAAGTTATGTGAAATGCACAGTCGACGAGGATGAAACGGGGTTTTTCAAAGAGACGAATCCGGACAGATTCAATCTTTAGCTTCATTTAAAAAACGGAAGGCAGAGCACTGAACTATGAGGAAACTCCTCAATAGTGGCAAATGAGGCACGCTCACCGCTTGCAGTTTTAAGAAAATTTCTTTAAAGAAGCTTTAATTCAACGTCTTTACAAAATGCACCCGGATTTACTTTTAATGAGTTTCGAGAGTGCAACTTGGGGTATATAGTATGATTCATTTACTATCTCGATCATTTACTATATCTGGAGGTTCGTTACACATAAACCAAATACAAAATGCAATTTGTCCAGGATCATACAAACACCATATGATATTGTGCACGACAATTTCAAGATTGATTGACAGGAGTCATCACGCTTGACGTACGAATACGTAGCAGCAAGAATGCTCTCATAAATCTTAATATAGCCAAGGTTTACATGGCGCCGTATATGTAGAAAGAGTTTCAGCCTAACTTGCGTTACTTTTACAACTTGAGTAAATGTTGGGAAATAAGCTACGTTATTTATGATCGTATTAAAAATGAATCTTCATGTATCCAACTGTTTGTTCGTAACGTTCTTATTTTTTTTGGGATTTGTAAAAGCTTTGTGTGGCGAATGAAAGTAAATCATATTTAAAGTAATGTAAAGGGCATTAGATGGAGATCTTAGAAATAACAATTGACAAATCTATGTCATAATTTAAATACTGAAGGCCCATTTGCGCCAGTTAGGGTTTCTAATGACTACGATTTAGTTGCTTATACGAGCCCATTTTATGAGTTGTGTATTATGTATAAACTCGTGTTGACAATTAACTCTGAGTTAAGTTATGGCATATGGCACCAGCGGGCCTAACGGTAATGTATTTTATACACAGCTTTTTTTTCTAGATTCGTGAGCAAAGCTCCCGTTTGTCAGTAATACATTATATTTGAATACAGGTAACCATGCTTAAAACAACCTTTTCATGAGTATTTCTTTGAAGGTACTTGTACTTATCTCGAAATCATCAGTCTAGCAAGTCATATTACCCTATAAACGTCTCGAACTGAACATGAGCCGCTCACAAAGCCCGCTATATCCGATATGATCGGACGGCAAAACGGATCATACGGAGAATACTATGTGGCACTTGAAAATGTCGAATAAATCATACAAAATCGATACGCAGTCTTGATAACATTACGCCTGTATTCGAAGATATAGGCATAGTTGTAATAAATAGTATCTAACCCATACTTCGGCACATACCCTTGTGGTCGCAGATGAGCTTACTGCAAGAAATTCAGACCACACTTACAACTGCTTTATAAACTAATGATAAAACTCAAATTCTCGACCCAACCTGAGAATCAAAACCGGGCCAGGATCTCACGTTCCACTACTTACGAATCAATAGCCAAGATTGCTGCAAAAACGTCAAGAAAGTTCCTGACCTGCACAAGGACATTCTTCTTCATACGAAACTGTCTTTTGGAAGAGACAAACTAAATTCATTTATTTTATCTCTTCACCATCTGCCTAGTTTTTTTCCAACTAACTCTATCTATATAGAGTCAGCTTCCAGTTTAAACGAATGCAACTGAATACCAGTGGTTTACATGGAGCGACTGCCTATCTGACCTCCACAACCCAGTTACTGGGTAACACGATGGTAACATGGTAAGACTAGTTGTCAGACTTTCTGGCTTTTTTATCTTGTAAGTAAATAACGTTCAAAAGTAATAATAATAATAATAAACACTTCGCTCCGGCCCGTGTGTAACGGTCCGGTCGTCAACTCTCTTAATAGAGAAGAAAAACAAAGAATCGATAATAATAATAATAATAATAATAAGTATGTGGGGACATTTCACACTTGGCTATCTGACCCCAAACTAGGGAGACCCTGTACTATGGGTGTCAGACAGCTGTTATAAATACACAAATACATTTTAAATACATACATATATAGATAAATAACACCCATACACAAGGCAAACACAAGTGCTCATCACACAAATATTTACCCTGGGCGGGAATCGAACCCACAACACGCTGCGCAGCATTCGATCGCTCAGCCACTGTGAATGATAAGAAGGTACTAAAAAGTGATAAATAAAAAGTTTTATTACAAAAAAGACAACCACCTTCATAATCTAAAAAGTGATAAATACACGCAATAGCACAGTACAATAGTACAGTATACACATGATTTTACATTTGGAAGTCGGTGGCAATTAAAGACAACAAACAGATCAAAGCCACCGACTTTCAAATCTAAAGTCATGTGTGTACTGTGCTAAAGTTATTTATCACTTTTTAGATTTTGAAGGCGGTTGTTTTTTTTCTATAAGTTATTAGCACTGTACTGAGTTACCGCGCGAACTTTGAGCTATATCTGTTACTCAGTGTAATTACAGCTGCTGTTTTTAATTTTATTGTTTTAAGTGTTTTGCGATTTCACTATGGAAGCATTTTTTTTAACAAAGAGCTTGTCTTAAGAACGCATTAAACGAAATTTCTTGCGCCAAAATACTAAAAATGTTACAAAAGACTTACGGAGATTCGTGTATTTCATAAACTCGGGCATATGAATGGTACTGTTACAAAAAGATGTATACATTTGAAAGTTATAGAAATATGTATCCATTCATGATGTCGTCATTGTTTGTTACAAATACTAGTAGACATGATGTATGCCAGATTTATGTTCCTATCAAATGTGCCAATTTTATGTACACAGCATGATCTGTGACACAGCTAAAATTACACTGTAATGTGTACGCTCTGAAACGAATGAATGTGTTCATATTTGGTTACAATAATATGTATAAGTATACAGGTCTAATATTCTATTTTTAAATTTTAGAATAGTGCGGGAATACTTATTTTCTCTTTCATTTCGTGCATGACGTCATTGGCGTGTCATTTGTTTATCGAAGTTGACTTACAAAGTTACAAATTATTTTCGCCACTTATTTACATTATTTTTCTCTAACTCGACTCATAAAAAGGTGTTTTCTATTCAACCTGTTCTTTTTCCATACAGAAACTAAACTTAAGTAACATTATTTGGACATAGATAAAATTTAAAGTACCTATTCAATCATAAAACAAATTTATTGAAACTTAAATCGATGTCTTGCTTTTAATAATATAACTTATCTATAATATTCTTTTACTTATGACAATAGTAGATCTACTTAACATTTTGGCAAGAAATTATAAATCTTGCACGGGGCTCCTATTTATGTCTGCAGGGTTTGACGTCGACCTAAATTAACCTAAGATTTTTTCTGTCCAAACAGGAATCCGTTCCAGAGATTACCCCCTACATGCAAACAAATTTTACCTCGTTATAATATGAATATTGATTTATAAGTGTCATCATAACAGAAAAAAACTATTACACATATTATACCATCCAAAGAGTTTTCAATGGTGTTGACAGAATTTCTGAAATTTAAAATTAGAACGTATCTTGTATACATATTTTTGTAACTAAGTGTGAATGCATTAATTTGTTTCAGAGCGTACACATTACAGTGTCCATCTTGCTGTATAGGTACATTAATTAGGCACATTGAGTGAATACATATATGCGTCATGTTTCATGACGTGTAGGTACAATTATTTGTAACTAGTAGCCCGTCCCGGCTTCGCACGGGTGGACATTTTTTTTTTACATTTTGGGATAAATGAATATAATTTAACTAATAAGTATGCTAATTAAATCGTTCATGACTCAATTTGTTCAAATGTTCAAAGTTAAAAACAATGACTTCAACCTTTAAACAAATTTTCTAAAAGTAAGGGCAAACGATATCTTTAGGTTTTATAGCCTTTGTCTTTACAGGACACTGTAACATTTTAAAAGATATAGGAAAAACCGTCAATATCATTGGGATCCGCGGAATGTGAGCTAACTGACCGACCGCGGGGCCCGTGATGATAGTTGCTACAATCACATTGTCTCTTAATTCCTTTATCAAAAGTCTTGTACCATTATACATACTGGAAGGGCTTACATTTCTCAATAGCATAATGGGAGTGAGACCTACTTTAAATTTTAGTTCGTGGGGTTAAATTCCCTCAATCCTGCCGGCTTGCCAAGCCGGCAGGATTGAGGGAATTTTAAAATTATTGTGGGTAGTGCACTGTATCTTCGATGTTGCACACAGTCTTAACAGATTTGTAACATTTAAAATCACCGGGTACTTTTTCTATAATCACATTATTTATCTTATTTACTGAGTCGTTTCTTGATGACAATATTGCCCTCGAACAGAGCCAATGGAAATTTATTTCTGTAAGATTTTTGATGTGTAGATAAATTGTGTATATAAGAATTTCTAGACTGTGAACAGTTTGAGCCAATTCATTATCCAACAATACTTGTGAGCTGTTTGCAATTGGAGTGGGTAATTTTCCGTCTTCTTATCTAAGTATTTTTTGTAAGAATTTGCCACCGTAGTTATTATTGAAATGTGGTCTCATATTCTTGCGCAAATTGAGCTTCAATTGATTGCCACAAAGGTAATGATTTGAGGCATGCTTTAATAACGTCGGCATGTGTACCTTTTGTTACAACCGGTAGTGTTTAGCGAAAGTCACCAAAACAAAAGTTACGCCCCCCATCATATTACCTGAGTTTCTGATTTTAATGTGCGGTCCACTGCTTCTACATAAGCTCTATGGCTCATTGTGCACTCATCCCAAATAATCAGCGACGTGTCCTGTAAGAGCTTTCCCAGTGAATTTTTTCAGCGGATTGAGGATACAGACTGTTGTTCTAAAGACACAGCCAACGGTAATTTAAAGGTAGAGTGAGCTGTTTTCCCCTGAGTGAGGGTTGCAGCAATTCCAAAAGACGGCCAATGCTTTTCTTCCAGATGGTCGTACTTTTGCCAATATTAAATTGGCAAGAAAGGTTTTACCTGTGCCGCTAACTTGGATACATTTGAGTTGACAAATACTGACAACTCGTTAATATCATATAATGTACGGCACGGTATTATGGCATCAACTACATTTTGTGAGCGATTCGGAGAAGGTAATCCAAAGTCTCATAAATTATTGTTTAATTCTAAAAGTTTGTTGTCTATCTGCATCAAACCTTCGCTATTTACATCACATCATAATCCGGACCTCGTTGTTGGGCTATATTTCTGGTGTCTTGACACCAATCGTCTTTAAAACTGTCCCATAATTTGAGAGGTTCCGAGGGGAAACAAAATAATAATATCACCACTAACAACTCTGTCAGCCTTAACGGACATTGGAAATCGAAGTTTCTCTCAAAGTGATTTCCCATGGTTATCATTTTCTAGCAAACCCCTTTCTCAGCAAACGGCTTGTTTCTTTAACAATTCCTTTAACGGTTTTTAAGTCTTGGAACGATGTGGCGCCACGTACATGATGAAGAAGTATCCTGAGATAAATACACTCTGACTGGGACGGATGAATGCTGTACACTCTTCCTAATGCCGCATCTTTAATTATACCGGGATGTCCAACTACTTCTTGGCCACGTTTCCTTCTAGAGAATTTATAGTTAGCCCATGTATAATAATTTTTAATTTCGTAATATCTTGAATGGAATGTCCGATTTCAATTATTCAAAAAGTAATCAACAGGTATTGAAATAGTCTTGAATACAAAAAAAAATATTTTGATAAAAATTAATACAAAGGTATGTATAACATGGTCTGATTTTGATTGGTATTTCTATCAACTTTTAAAATGTAAAAAAGTAGTTATAGTGACATAATTACAATAGTTGGACATAATAATATGGTCTAGCGCAGTTTTTTTGTAAATATTGATATGTTCTATAATATTGTAGAACATTTTTTTGTTCTATCATCAATATTATCCGCAGCGCATGCGATTAAAGACATTTTATGGCAATTTTTTTACACATTGAGTTGGTTTTAGTAGGGATTTCTAAGGATCTCTAATTTTTTCTAGTAATAAATATAACCTATGTTACTCAGTGATAATGTAGCTATGTAACGGCAAATGAATTTTTGAAATCGGTTTAGTAGTTTTTAAGTTTATTCATTACATACAAAAATACAAATCTTTCCTCTTTATAATATTAGTTTAGACAAAGTATGTACACTTATTTAAATGGGTACATGTATTTGTAACTTTAGGGGGTATACATCTCTTTGTAGTCGACTGTACAAAGTATTTAAAGAAGGCCGACAAGTGGTAGCTGATTTGCCTCGTTCTGGTCGACCACTAATCGCTGAGAATGATGAAAACACCAATCTAATCAAGAGTTTGGTACTTGATCATCGTCGTATGAGTCTTTGATAGTTAACTCTAGAGGTGACCGTATTTTTCAAGTTCGTTCCATAATATTCTGACTGACATTTTGGGCATGAAACGCGTCGCCGCACGATTCGTTCCGAAAGAGCTCAATTTTGTCCAAAAAGAGCATCAAAAGCAAGTTGCTGAAAACATGATTTCCCGAGCTTCTACGGACTCCAGCACCTACCTACATGAAACACATAATAACCGGCGACGAGACATGGGTTTACGAGTACGACATACAGATAGATCTTCAGAAATCAGGCGTTTTGAGTCGATTGCTGCTATAAAAGAAAATTCGCTACAAGAGTTGAAGACCATACAAAACAAATTGACAAGCGCTGGCTTAGCTGTTGCAAGCGAAGGGGCTTTGAAGGTGACAAAATAAACTTTGTCGAATAAATTACTTTTTTGGCCTTATTGAACAATTCCCGGTACTTTTTACACAGAACGCTACATCGATTTTTAGAAACAAACTGATACACAAGTATGATTGATTCTACAAATATAAAGTTTTTTTATAATAAATAAAACATTAGTATTAATGTTCGCATACTGTATCTCAGTCTTTCTAATCAGGACGCGACTGAACCCGTGACTCTGTTAACTAGTTATCTCGTTACCTGTCACAACTCAATCTTCGTGTGTACACAATGCTATAATTGAGTTAGCGGAATCAACCCTACGCGGCTGCAAGGTGACTTGTAGGAACCGCCTTAATGTGTAGTATGAGGGTTGTAGGTACCTTCTTTTCCTTCATTTGTCATCTAGGGTTTGAACTGAGAATATTTTTAAATTAAGATCAATTTTCAAAAAAGTATCAAATCTTTTTTATTAAATTAACTTACAGAAAGAAAAATTTGTCTGACAAATTGCCAAGCGCGAGTATAGTGCTGTGATTGATTGATCAAATTACAAACAACGAAGCAAGCCAATAAGAAACCTGGGGTGAATTAATTTAAAACAAAAATAATATTCTTAACACGCAGAAAGAAGTCGAGACAAGTTCAATTCAACATGTCACAGTGATTCTCGAGTGAGAAAAATCCAGCGAAAAAAGGAAAATTGTATCAAAAAAGCAAAATAGCGTAGACAACAAAACAGTACAAATATAAAAACAATAAGCACACGACAAGCATATAAATATATTGTGTTAACTAACGGCTTGTTGGTATTTCAGACGATGTTCGCAAACGTGCCATCTGATCCCCAGTCTGTGCGTCTATCGACCTTGTACGAGCAGCCTTTAGTGTTGGTACAATCTTCTATAGTGTATCATTGTGTCTACTTTTATTTTCTGACGTTTTAGCTCCGGAAAAATCTGACGTTACATTTTCGTTTTTATTTCGAGTAGTAAAATACTTTGTGTTTTGTATGTTACGGCTAAAGATGGATGGATCTGTTGATGTGCCTAAGTTAAGCAGTGGACGGCAATACACTGATATGATGATGAAAGATGGGTGTGATAATAAACTTAAGATTAGCCGACTAAACTTAAGTTCATTTTCGAGAAGAGGCAATATAATGTTTAGTTGCGATAAATGATTATGTCCTTGCCCGGCTAAACTAGACATTAGTCTAAACTCAAAGGCATAAGTTATAGATCGTATTTTAAACTCTGATTATATGAGCTAAACTGTCAATTAGAAGACACAATAGTTAAGCAATGACAAGCGACCAGTATTTCGGTTCTGGACAGACGAAGGAATATGTGATTGCTGATTTATAAGTATGTCGGATCGTCAGGATTTAGTCCGTTACATTCAGTCATCATGTGGGTAGAATTTAGGTTTCGTGCAATGCAAACACACTGGGTATAGGGTACAATACACGGCGTTTCTTAGAACCACAATTTAGCCATCAACTAATTAAAAGCTGTACAGATCCATCGGTCAGCGTAAATCGCTACCCTTACCTTGGTCGGCCCGTGGATGGGTGACCATTCAATTCATACCGAGTCACGGAGGGGTGCCTCGGAAAACATTTAAAGCTGTTGGTCCCGGCTGTCATCCGTAGATCTTTGACAGTCGTTATGGGTAGTCAGAAGCCGGAAAGTCTGACAACCAGGCTTACCAAGGGGTATCGCGTTACCCAGTAACTGGGTAGTGGACGTCATTAAGGTAGTCGCTCCATGTTCTCCTGGTCATGGGGTCTCAACTCAAACAAATTATAATTAGTCATGAAAAAAAAATCATAGATGGCAGCATAGGTAACCAGTCTGATATTAACAATCACTCAAAAGTGTTTAATGGCAGATTTTGGCTGAAGTAAGAATAAGTAAACATCAAAACTTCATTGTTTAATGTTAGTTTATCTATTTACACTCAGAAAACACGTATTTTCAACAAAAAAGATAAATGAAGCATTTTACCTCAATTCGATCTTACAGAATGATAAAAGTAGCTATCAGTAGCCATCTGATAGTAACTTTGTTTAGAACTGTTTGCAATAGATGGCGTTTTACTCAATTAGTCCCGTAGTCCCTCCACAATCGGTAGACGTACTAATTTACGTTTAGTGGTTTCAAGAATTTTTTTTTAACCTTTTTAAGCCACGTGCCAAACTGCCAAATTGGCCAAGTGCGAGTCGGACTCGCGCACGATGGGTTCCGTACTATTGTCTATAAAAACTTTAGACACTTCCTATATTAAAACATTTATTTTGTTGTATGGGATACATACCCCCTTAAATATTTATTTTATTCAGTTTTTGTAGTTTGCTGTTGTATCTTTGTTATTATAGCGGCAACAGAAATACATCATCATCTGTGAAAATTTCAACAGTCCAGCTATCACGGTTCATGAGATACAGCCTGGTGACAGACAGCCAGACGGACAGTGGAGTTTTAGTAATAGGGTTCCGTTTTTACCCTTTGGGTATGGAACCCTAATTAGTACCTAAAAGGGCCCCGTTTTACCCTTTCGGCACGGAACCCATACCACCCATACCAAACCCAAAGGGTAAAAACGGAACCCTAATTAGTACCTACCTAATAGGGCCCCGTTTTACCCTTTCGGCACGGAACCGTAAAAAAAGCAAAAGCGTGCGGTTCGGCGCCAAGCTAAGAATTCTTCCTTTAATACCTACAAAATAATTATGACTTTATTCTAAGCACCAATACAACAATAAGTACAGACCACATCAAAGTACACACAAGTACAGATTGATGTAAGCATCAATCTGTGAAAATTCATTGATAATTGTTTAACTTTATTGCAAAACATATTTCATATCATTAAACTAATATTAAATAATAATAACTCAGTGGTTCATATCCAATTGGAAAATTTTTAGACAGTTGGTATGGCTTGATGTGCTGGCGTCTGTACTATAAGCCAAAGGAACTATTAGTTAATCTGTGCTTTAAGGCTGTCATAATATTAAGAATCTAGCAAAACCATTCATTTTTCTGAGATAAGTTCTCCCATTCTCACCAATCTACCAAAAAGTACTAAGCTGTCGTACTTACCTAAAATAAATGTACCTACCTATTTCATCCGCAGTAACTACCTACATTAAGGACGCTACATTTTAAACGTGCTCAAAATTAGGTATCTGAGTCGTGAGTCACACACACTACAACGTTATACCGTTATACGCACGCACACATTGAAACCATTGTCCACTCGATTTTTATAATTATACTTCTCTAATCTTGGTACCAATTAGAATATATTTTTTTTCTAGTTCCTACTGATTGAGTAAAACTTTGTGCATTTACTACCTATATAAAAATAGTGTCAAGGATTACATACAGTAAGTAATATTACCAGACTAGCTGATGCCCGTGGCTTCGTCCGCGTCATAGTCGGTCATCAGCTAAGTTTTAATTTTTTTAGCGCGTTTTTCTAACATAGAAGTTACTCTTTATAACATCAGCTAACTGCCAGTGAAAGTCACATCAAAATCGGTCCAGCCGTTTCAGAGATTAGCCGGAACAAACCGACAGACAGAGAGATCGACAGACAGGCAGACAAATATTTTATAAATTGTGTTTTTGATATCATATGCATTTACTAAAAAGCTATTACTTTGACATTACACACAGACACACGATTTTATTCATTTGTTTAGATTTAGTATACATCTAAGCAAATAAATAAAATTGAAGTGTCTGTTTGTAATGTCAAAATAAAAGCTTTTTACTAAACGCAGAAAGTATACGGGTAGTTATTAAAAAACCAACATTTTCATTTTTTTGTGTTTGTCTGTTTAATCCGGCTAATCTCTGAAACGGCTGGACCGATTTTGACGGGACTTTCACTGGCAGACACCTGATGTTTTATGGAGTAATTAAAGGTGGGTACTTACATTTATTTTTACAAAAAAATGGGTTCCACGCAAAAATATTAAAACCCCGATAGTAACTGACATACACGCGGATGAAGTCGCGGACATCAGCTAGTTTCCTAATAAGTAATGGTAATTATGTCAGCAATAAAAACTTTCCTTCATACTTTTACTTACAGGCAGTACTGTCAGCTTTTGCAAAATCATTGTTTCAAATAAAAATACAATTATTAATTAAAAGAAACTAGCGTAGGTATTTAACTTTAAAAATCATTTTAATCTTTCATCATTCAAGCGGGCTGCGACTGCGACGTCGAAACTTCGAAATACATACTCGATAAGTATTTTGCATAACATTCAAAATAAAGTCTTGAAAATCCAATCATACGGTCTATTTTCGATTGGTGTCGGCATTTAACTCACGCACACATCGACAGACAACGGCTAAAGAAGTTTTCGTTTCAAAAACTATTTCGCCAACTCGAGATAACTTTTGTTGTACCTATTGTTATTACTTGTCCTTGAACGCACAGTGCGTTGTAGAGAATCTACCATAATTAAACGCCATCTAGTAGTATCGATGTCGCCTAGTATCTAGGCCGACTCGAAAGATGGCGTTGTAAAAATACAGTCTCTGGCAATTAGTGAGTCGCTGATGCTGCCATCTGTTGAAGCAATGAAGGAAAGAAAATAGCCAGAGCAATTGCCAGAGTTAGGGAGGTGTCATTTCTTTGTATGGGATTGGGTATCTGTACTTTAGTATTATATCATCTGTGTCCTGGTATTCAGCTGCATTCAGTTTGGCTGGAAGCCGACACCGACATAGTTGAGTGTTGTTGAGTTGAGAAATTAGGCAGATGATGACTTTGATAGTGACTTTCTATTAGTGATTATTCCGTCAACCAATGCGTTTGACAATTTGCCATATTTTTTTTACAGGCGGTTGAGAGCATTTATTAATTTATTACAAGAAACAAATGTACAGCATAACAGACATGGCATTCAAATGATTGCACAGTAGATTCAAAAAAATACAATTAATAAAACTAAGAAATAAAAAGTAAGTAGTTAGATAGTAATTTTAATTTAGTAAATCAAAACTCATATCATAAAGAGAAAATAGGTAATAGATTTTTTACCAGGAACTTCGTAATATTGTTTTTATGTTGTGAATAAACTGAAAAAATAACCGATTTTATTAAATAACTAATAATTAATAAAAAATAATAATAATAAAATAATAAAAAATAATAATAGAATAGTAATAGAATAATTTTTATAAAAAGGTATAAAATGATGATAATGTTATTTGAAAATGCTTTCACAAATAGAGAACTAACTTATCAGGTAGTAAGATGGGTTATTTTATACGCTATAGTTTATATCCTTGCGGACGAAGTTGCGGGCAGAAAGAAACAAGTAAAAAAAAAACTTGAGAGGTGTCAAGGGACACCCGGATGGAACGAAGTTATTATTAATTAATAATAATTATATTTTATCATCATCATCATCATCATCATCATCATCATCATCATTATCATCATCATCATCATCATCATCATTATTATTATCATTATCATTATCATTATCATTATCATTATCATTATCATCATTATCATCATTATCATCATTATCATCATTATCATCATTATCATCATTATCATCATTATCATCATTATCATCATTATCATCATTATCATCATTATCATCATTATCATCATTATCATCATTATCATCATTATCATCATTATCATCATTATCATCATTATCATCATTATCATCATTATCATCATTATCATTATTATTATTATTATTATTAATATCTGGCTTGCTTTCTATAAGAGAGAGAGAGATAGACAGAGAAACATCCGACGCCGCACAGCTTACAATAGCTTACTATAGCAAAAAGTGTCGTGACAACTTTTCGTAACATTTTTTTCCGTCTAGCCCCCTTTCACAACGCGCGATAAGGAACTTCGTTCCAAAAGTAAGAGAAAAAAAAAATAGAAATACAAAGTAGAACAGTTGAAAGTA
The DNA here is from genome assembly GCA_947361185.1 of Charanyca ferruginea. Taxonomy (NCBI): domain Eukaryota; kingdom Metazoa; phylum Arthropoda; class Insecta; order Lepidoptera; family Noctuidae; genus Charanyca; species Charanyca ferruginea. The sequence goes on from OX376056.1 coordinate 25,673,695, forward strand.
TTCTTGTAACGATAAGTACCGTTACTATAGTAACTGTAGCACTTTTCAGAAAACAAACGTTAAGCTGAACAATGTTACCCCAAGTTACAAAATTAATGCACTCCACCACACACAGTCGGGGAATTGTAAGTCGGAGTCGGAGAAAGCCAACACTATGCCATTCTTATTCTACCATCGTCCTCAAACTAGCGTCGGCAAGTTAATATTGGTAGAACCTTGTCTCGTTTCAACCCCGCGCCACCCCTTACTCGGCATGTGAGGATACGAACGTTTGTTGTATCTTAGAAACGGCAGCAGAATGGGGAAATTGTAGGTACAATTTATTCTGATGTTTACTTTTAAAAAATACGCACTGTGTAAATACCTGCATTGCCGAATTTAGGTGAGCTTATGGTGAGATTCCGCTGATTCTAAGGATTGATAGCTCACTTCGTTTAAATTCACCGAAAGAAATAACACAATGGTTGGTTAAATATCTTGTTTTGTACAATGTCAGGGCAAAAAAATCTCAAGATTATTTTGGTTTTCCAGCATTCAAAAAGTTTGGTATGTGCAACTTCAGATATTATTTTTCTTTGGCAAAAAAAGTTAAAAGCAAAGCATGGATGAGACCGGTCTTTAGCAATTTTCAGTCAAAGAAAACTTTTTATACCACCGTCTCGGCTAAAAGTTCGTAAGACCGTTCGCCATTAGAGGCTACCCAACCATGTGCGTTACAGGAAAAACTTGCTCCCTAATGCCTAAGTTTCTGAAAAGCTTCAAATACAATTTCGGGTCGCTCTTTAATGCTCGCTTAGTATGGCATTATCTTTACAATTTTAGTTCTCCGGCAGTCGAAAGTAAAACCTCCTTTATGTCCGACTTGTTCCGAGAGACTCGTTAAAAATTTAGAGAGGATTCTCATTTGACAAATGTTGTCATAAAAAGTTTAGTAGTCTAGACTTTATTACTTGTTACTGAACTGTCGGAATGATACCCTTCAGCTTCTTTTATTTAAGGCGGTCGTACCTACTATCAAATTTTTAATTGAAGATTTCATATTGCTGTAAGGAAAACAGTTCATTTTACCAAAGTTACAAAGAAATAATGAAGCGAATGGTATGTAAGCGAATATTATGTTACACAACGGGAAAGTGGGAGTTCTCGGAGAAACCAAACTCAACTATCTTAATTGTCTTAATACCGCTGCACTCTCATGTGGCAGAGTCAGGAAACTGCGATCTAAAGAGGTAAAACTGTAACTTGGATGATGAAACTTAGCAAGCAGTAGCAAAGCTTTGTATTAATAAAACGTTAGCCTTTCTGACGAAGGCAATTCTAAAGCCAATTTGGAGAATTAAATTCCTAATTCCATAATATTCGGTCTTGAAAAATTACATAAAGACACTATATTAATCATTTAAAAAAATGGTTTAGCAATCTTGATAAGTGAGAAGTTTATAAAGAATGCATCTCCACTCAAAGCCAACAGTCAATATTGTATCTCAACTTAACACGAAGAGTATTTCAAGTAACTTGTCTTTGATTTCGTTGTCCATGCCGCGGGCTTGATTGGAATTGAGGGTAACTTTATCTGACATTATTGGTAAGATAAATATTTACAAAAAAATTACAATTGATTCTGGCTGTCTCTACCTGTCTTATTATTGGGAATCAGAAGCGATTTAAGGTGGCTTGTAAGAGTAATTATTATTTTCCACAGTTAGGGAGAAATAAATAAAACAGGACATTATACTAAAATAATTTGTAATTCAATCGGTGATCGGATCGAATTGTTTCAAGTAATGGTATCTGTTTCAAGGCACCTGTATTCAAGTACCCATTTAAAGTGGTCTTTATTTCAACCTGTGGTAGGACCCAGTTATGTCCCATTCCTATCTCATTTTAATAAGTATAGGGAAAATCGTAATCGAACCCTTAAACGGGATTTATGAAGCAAATATATAAAATGGGGTAGCACAATTTAATACGGGAAGTTTACCTAAATCGTCGTTGTTGAGTAAATCGAAATTGCTTCTCTTGCCGAATGTAATTGCTTTCCTTCAATGTAGCAATCCAATTATTTTTCTAAACCCTGAAAAGATTTACCCGAGTAATATCGACCAAAGTTTCCCTTCTTATCGGAAAACGATATTGGATGTATGTAGCTTGGTCGACCATGGTTCTAGAGCAGTAAGTGTTTAACAACGGCTATAAAATGCTAAGAAATTATTGTCGCTTATTAAATAGGCACACAAAACCCTTTCGTCAAGGAACGAACGAACACTTCTGGTAAACATTGGCTATTGTCACGTGAAACGTCCTTGCTAACATTTTGGTTGCAGCTGTTAGTAACGGAAACGTTGGCGTGAAAATATTTTCTGCAGTAGCTGTAAAATATCTGTGCCGTCCCTAGTAGGTAGGTACTGGGAGTTATAATTACATTTTTTACAGTCCAACTCTTTGCATTGTGAGCGATATGATCGTTAGAAATGTCGCCGGCAACCTTGACCTACTTGTGGCTTGTTAGCACTTCCAGGTAAATGAAAAACTTATTGGTTTTCATTGCCGGAATAAACTTTTCGGAATGTGATCAGTATTCTAGGCGGATGCGAATTGTAACTTTGACCACAAACTTCAGTAGATTCGGAACGTTTGTTTCCTAAATTCGATGTGGCTAATTTGAATAGGACCTGTGGACTGCGTCAAAGTTTAATCTTCATCCTAATATTGATCCAGAAGGAGTGAAGTTTTTACATTTCTAACGAACCATGAAAGCGTTTGGGGAGTAATAAATCAGTCCAGCTGTAAGCGATGACTAGTTGCTGAACAAAGATAAAGCAATTTGGTTCGAAACTAATCAAAATCTACGTTGTAATGTAATAAATATACTATTAACCTAATAACGTCTTCGTATAATTAACAAATAAAAGTTGTTTTTAGTTGTAAAAGTTAAAAGTTGTATTCCCTAAGCTGTAAACATGGTTACTAATTGAACTTGTTTCATTTGTGGGTTGAACCCACATTTTATATGTTCTTTTAGATATAAAATGATAAAGATAATAATTTTATATTGTTTACTACATTACGGTTATGTAATGCTTTAAAGAACTCGTTCTTGCGGCTGATGAAAAAATACTAACAATAAATTGTTCTAGAACATAAAATAGCTAAAAGTGTATATCTACGAAGTTCAGTATGTCGGTTTATCGCTAGGTATCTAGAACTTGGCGACAAAACGAGAAAATGTCACGACTAGAAGAAAAATGTGTTTGAACAATTCGGTGTTGCTACACTATGTAGGTACATAGTGGATGAAATTCAGGGAACTTGGGAAATAAAGGGGCTGCTTGCGAGACAAAGGTGGAGCTTATTGCAAATTCCTACGCTCACCTTGCGTTGCTATTAAACCTCCTTTGCGATACTGCAATATAATGTTTGTAAATCTCTTCAGCACCGACACGTTAGAGGGGCCACGTACGTTTTGTCTAATCAATCTCCTTTGTCGTGTTAAGTCCTTGCTCGGTCCTATGTTATTATTTTATAAAGAAGATACCAAAGTAGCCAGAGGCAGCAAAAATAATCCTATTATAATAATCTTATTTTTCGTCGTTTCGTCTACCATTTTGTTTGAGAAAACAATGTTCAAGAAATGATAAAAGAGAATTTATCCAAATTATGTATTACAAATAATTCGTAACCATTACGTAAATTTATATTTTCTGGTGTGCTCTGTAGGTACCTTAAGCTTAATGAAGACGTTATGTTGATACTCGCAAGAACATCGAACATAATTAGAGCATGCAGTAATAGGCAAGTATTTACTCAAATATCTCGTGTACGTAATTATATCTATTAATTAAGCCTTAATTAATATCCGAGCTCAATGCAAAATACTGAAACAATACGGCTCGAATACGCACAATATATATTGGATCGGCAGCGAGTGATTTTCCTGAAAAGCCTTTCATGTGCGTTTTAAATGAAAAATAAACTGCCTCTAAACCTTTTCATCGTGGGCCAGTCAAAGTTAACGTCACTGGGCCCGCACGAAGCGCCATTTCGTGCCATAAAAATATTCATACAAAGTATGGAAAAATTCCTACAATCAGTGAAAGCGGCCCCCTGAGGCATATTGTGGTACAGAGTTTTCATTAAACACAGAGCTCGGTTTTTGTCCAAAAAATGCCTACACAGCCGGAGGCGCCTCCCTCGCATATAAGTATGGAATGTTGTCTCTGGGAAATTAGTTCATAAAATTTCGCCCAACTCACAAAATGTACGAAAGTAAGCGACTCTTTTCTACAACCTATGATTACGTTTTCTCTTGTTTTTTGTTTATCTCGACGTAAAAAATAAATTAGAAAATATTCTGGCTCTGTGACATTTTCGCCCTTTTTGTGTTGAAGATGAAGAATTTTATTTAAGTAGCTGGCCGTTGGTGTTACACACATTTATATTTCCCAAGGGAAACTTAAATTTATTGTAACGTTTTCATTTATTTATATTTTTGTTTTCTATTGTTTGTGGGTAGCTTTTTTTAAGAATTGCCACATTATTTTTTATAATATTTCGAGAAGAAAGATCTAAAGAAATCTAGACTTTTCCATTTTTCTGCAAGACAGAACCATTAACTCACAAACAACAAAAATATACATTATTAATAACGCCCCGTCGCCTTTTTATTAAATTTCAATAACTGTGTAACATGTTATTTGAACAGGGGCAACTATGGGGCAATATAGGGCGGTATTACGTACAAATAACAAGGGACACTTACGAAAATTGCTTATACAGAAAACTAATATCAGTGTTTGCCAGCCGCCTGCGTATGTTATGATGTAAGTTAAAAGTAAATGGGAGAATTGGACCCACACTGATTCTGTTACAGTATTTCGGCTCGTACCGTACGAGTTCTGTGCCAATTTAGGGTTGGTTCAATATTGGTTCAAAGTTTCTAAACCGTATTTGAATTTTGATTTTGAAGTTTGAGAAAAATATTAATGTTAGGTGGTTTGAGTTATGTTTGATAATAGTCGTAGGCTATTACAGTTTGCAGGTACACACATAAATTTTCATAGTATTAAATTACTGCTTGATAATTTAATAATCAAAATAAATAAAACTCTAATAAATGTTATCATACTAATTTTAAAACGACTTATGTAGAAAGGTTTGACCTGCTGACTATTTCACTTTTGTACGCAACATCGCAAAACATTAAATGGAAAATCTATTTTTAATTTAGAAATTCCACCGCATCTATGTTTACAAATAAATAAAATCAGTTTCATTTATAAACCAAGGGTGTGCATCTCAAACTCACTTTTTAAGTTAGGTACAACTACCGAATCATCTTATTCATAACATTTTTTAACTAGAATTTATAAAATACTAATTATATTAAAAATATTATGTAGCTTCAACGCTTTTACTTTAAATACTGCATAGGCCCATAGATAAATACCTTAACCTAAAGCACAGATCATTTAATACTAAAGTACAGATACCCAATCCCATACAAAGAAATGAGACCTCCCTAACTCTGGCAATTGCTCTGGCTATTTTCTTTCCTTCATTGCTTCAACAGATGGCAGCATCAGCGACTCACTAATTACCAGAGACTGTATTTTTACAACGCCATCTTTCGAGTCGGCCTAGATACTAGGCGGCATCGATACTACTAGATGGCGTTTAATTATGGTAGATACTCTACAACGCACTGTGCGTTCAAGGACAAGTTTAGTAATAACAATAGGTAGGTAGGCAACAAAAGTTATCTCGAGTTGGCGAAATAGTTTTTGTAACGAAAACTTCTTTAGCCGTTGTCTGTCGATGTGTGCGTGAGTTGAATGCCGACGCCAATCGAAAATAGACCGTATGATTGGATTTTCAAGACTTTATTTTGAATGTAATGCAAAATACTTATCGAGTATTTCGAAGTTTCGACGTCGCTGCCCGCTTGAATGATGAAAGATTAAATGATATTTAAAGTTAAATACGCTAGTTTCTATTAATAATTGTATTTTGTCTTGAACAATGATTTACATTATATTCTTAAAACAATGATTTTGCAAAAGCTGACAGTCCTGCCTGTAAGTAAAAGTATGAAGGAAAGTTTTTATTGCTGACATAATAACAATTACTTATTAGGAAACTAGCTGATGTCCGCGACTTCATCCGCGTGTATGTCAGTTAATATCGGTGTTTTAATATTTTTGCGTGAAACCCACTTTTTTTGTAAAAATAAATGTACTTACGGTCTACCTTTAATTACTCCATAAAACATCAGGTGTCTGCCAGTGAAAGTCCCGTCAAAATCGGTGCAGACGTTTTAGAGATTAGCCGGATCAAACAGACAAACAAAAAAAAAAGAAAAATGTTTTTTTTTTAATATGTACCTACCCGTATACTTTCTGCGTTTAGTAAAAAGCTTTTATTTTGTCATTACAAACAGACACTTCAATTTTATTTATTTGTATAGATGTATACTTACTAAATCTAAACAAATGAATTAAATGGAGTGTCTGTTTGTAATGTCAAAGTACCTAATAGCTTTTTATTAAATGCATATGATATCAAAAACACAATTTATAAAATATTTGTCTGCCTGTCTGTCGATCTCTCTGTCTGTCGGTTTGTTTCGGCTAATCTCTGAAACGGCTGGACCGATTTTGATGTGACTTTCACTGGCAGTTAGCTGATGTTATAAAAAGCAACTTTTATATATGTTAGAAAAACGCGCTAAAAAAATTAAAACTTAGCTGATAACCGACAATCACGCGGACAAAGTCACGGGCATCAGCTAGACACGATTTTTATAATAATCTGGTTTACTGCAGCTTCCATTTGTCATGCCACCAACGCAATAGAAGTTAAAATCGGTTGAACGGACTGTAAAAAAGGTTTGTGAATATGTCTAATCTTATTGTAAACGGAGTATAATTTTGAGCGCGTTGAAAATGTAGCGACCTTAATGTAGGTACCTAGTTACTACGGATGAAATAGGTAGGTACATTTATTTTTAGGTACGACAGCTTAGTAGGTACTTTTTGTTAGATTGGTGAGAATTGAAGACGCTAACTCAGAAAAATGAATGGTTTTGCTAGATTCTTAATATTATGACAGCCATAAAGTACAGACGCCAGAACATCAAACCATAAGTACCAACTGTCTAAAAATTTCCCAATTGGATATGAACCTTAACATTTTGCAATAAAGTTAAAAAATTATCAATGAAATTTCACAGATTGATATAGGTAAGTACTTTGATGTGGTCTCTGTACCTACTTATTGTTCGATTAGTGCTTTGCTTAGAATAGGTCATAGGTAATTATTTTGTAGGTATTAAAGGATGAATTCTTAGCTTGGCGCCGAACGGCACGCTTTTGCTTTTTTACGGTTCCGTGCCGAAAGGGTAAAACGGGGCCCTATTAGGTACTAATTAGGGTTCCGTTTTTACGCTTTGGGTATGGGTTTGGTATGAGTTCCGTGCCGAAAGGGTAAAAAGGGGCCCTATTAGGTACTAATTAGGGTTCCATACCCAAAGGGTAAAAACGGAACCCTATTACTAAAACTCCACTGTCCGTTTGGCTGCCTGTCACCAGGCTGTATCTCATGAATCGTGATAGCTGGACTGTTGAAAGTTTCACAGATGATGTATTTCTATTGCCGCTATAATACCAAAGTTTCAACAACAAACAACAAGAACAAAATAAAATAAATATTTAAGGGGGTATCCCATACAACAAAATAAATGTTTTAATATAGGTAGTGTCTAAAGTTTTTTATAGACAATAGTACGGAACCCTTAGTGCGCGAGTCCGACTCGCACTTGGCCAGTTTGGCAGTTTGGCACGTGGCGTATAAAAAGTTAAAAAAAATCCTTGAAACCACTAAACGTAAATGAGTACCTACCTACCGATTGTGGAGGGACTACGGGACTAATTGAGTAAAACGCCATCTATTGCAAAGACTTCTAAACAAAGTTACTATCAGATGGCTACTGTTAGCTACTTTTATCATTCTGTAAGATCGAATTGAGGTAAAATGTTTCATTTCTCTTTTTTGTTGAAAATACGTGTTTTCTGTGTGTAAATAGATAAACCAACATTAAACAATGAACTTTTGATTTTTACTTATTCTTACTTCAGCCAAAATCTGCCATTAAACACTTTTTAGTGATTGTTAATATCCGACTGGTTACATAATGCTGCCATCTATGATTTTTTTTTCATGATTTATAATTTGTTCGAGTTGAGACCCCATGCCTAAAGATACATATTTTATAATTTCTAACTTGTGTTAATAGGGACGACTTAAGACTATGTTAGTAGCACTTCACTAAATTGCACTAAGTTGTCTGTGTGCTGTCCTGTGGCACTTGTCCGCGGAAGCGACGGAACACCACGTCCTGCGGCCAAAAGTCTTCTTCCATGACGAGGGGCAGGAAACAATTCGGTACTCGCACCACGAACGCCTTGAAGTTAACGTTGCGGCGCGACTCCAGTAACTGCACCCTCGGCGTGTACTTTGTCTTTCGGCGTACGTACTCTACTATGTCCTCCGCCTTAGTGGTGTAGTGCAGGCGGGAGATATACACCGGTGTATTCGGCTTAGCGGCACACAGACTTACGTCGGGCTCCGTTGGTGCTTTGCCGCAGCGGTTCTCGATCTTCCGTGATCGGCGCTTCCTCCTCTGCACCGTCACGAAACCATCCCAATTATCAGCCTTATTCGGCGCCTTTTCCGGCACAGGCTTTATACTAGCAGCGCCAGGGGCGCTCGCTGTGACGTCAGTGGAACCCCCCTGCAGAGGTTTCATCAGGGCTGCAGACACTGGCAGCGAGACGGGGCTCGGGGCTCGGGCGGAGCTGCGCGGTGGAGCCGCGGAGACGGGCGCGGGGCTGCGGGGCGCGCAGGCAGGACGTTTTGCTAGCTCCGCAAACGACGGACGCGCAGGCGACGAAACTGCTGACGCGGATTTCGACGACGGAATATCGAGGCCGGCTCCGCAACGTGCGTTTTCGAATGACGCATCTACAGGTGGCCCAGTTACCACCACACTATTGCGCAACTCCGTAACTTCCTTGCGCAAATAGGCGACGGAATTCTGGGATGCGTCTAACTTCGCTTGCACATCCGCGAGTCTAGCCTTCAGAAACTCAATATCTTTCAGAAGGCTCGTTACGTCGACGTGGTCGAAGGTAACGGGAGGCAGCTTGTGTAGCTCCCTCGCCACAAACGCCGGCACGTCGTCAGTGTCGGTCTCCTTGAACAGCGTGATGATATCCTGCAGGCTCCTCTTAGTCCCGTCACGCCGGCGGGACACCATCTGGTCGCGCTTATTTAGCACACTAAACAACAACAGCTTGGCAGCAGCTATGTCTTCCTCGCTGAAGTTGGTTGCGCAGATCTGGATAGCGGACACCTCGTCCATCACATCCAGCTTCTGCTGCAGGAACGCCAGCAGCTCATTCACCACGAGTTTACTACTCATGGCGGGTAATTACGAGCGGCAGCTTGCGCCGCGCTAATCGGTATAGAAAATACGTAAACACGTCTGCATCGAAACGCGACACAAGCAAGACTTTAAAAACACGTGTTCGAAAATCCGACTCACATGTATTCCGTTTTCAATTAAATACTTACATCCAGACCTTGATGGAGTTACCGGGACGGACCACCGAAGTCTTTTTATGGAAAACCTTTCACAATTTTTCAATCACTAGAATACACAAAAAAACACGTAGTATAGACACGGTCTATCGAGATTAAAATAGATTACATGTCTTTTTATTTAATTATTTCTGAACCTATATAAATTGATTTTGAAATTCGTATAGTAATTATCATTAATAATGGCTCAGTGGTTAAGGTACCTGCTTCTCATGCATATGATTATAACAGGTACCAATATGACTTTTTCGATTCACAGTACTTTCAAAGTTTATCTTGGATATCATTGACATCAGTGAATAAAAACATCGTTAGGAAACCTGTAGGTCGATTCTGTAAAATTCAAACAACAACTCGCATCTCACATTCACTCTCACTTCGCATAAGTTTCAAAATGACCTTGATATATTTGACACTTTGAATCGTGTTCGAGTGCGAAGTGGGCGTCGAAGTGACGGGAAAATTACCTTACAGAATGCCACTTCCTATGTCATCTCATACTTTATCTGTCAAAATCAACCTCTCAATTTAATTCAACTCGTTGACACGCTCGCAAGGGTGGCGCTAGTGTAAATTCGAATTATCAACCGAGTTTTTAGAATGCTAATCAAGAAACTCACAGCGGCTTCAGATTCGAAGTTTAGAATGAGGTCTTACAGAATCACACCTACAATTAATACAGTACAGTACAGTATAAGTCTGTACCTTCTCTGTATAAGAAGAGGCACTTGCCCTACGGTGGGACAATAATAGGCTGGTACCTATTATATATTTATTGAATAATGATACAATGTGGAAAAAATAAAGTAAACGATGGTCATCTACTGTTTATGCTTGCCTGCCCCAGAAAAGATAAAAAAAAATTGTGCGGTCGGGGGACCCCCGTAAGGAACGAAGTTCCTTACGTACCAACGTGTCTGTACAAAAAATATGTATATAAATATAATATATATAGATGTATATATATGTATATAAAATAATAATACATACGACGAGCAGGATGCCTACTCGTGTACTCATTTATTTGTAGGAAGCTTGATACACGCACACATACACACACGCATTTCGTTACGTGACGATTTCTACTGATTCGCACTAACCGCACGCCGCCGCGTTAAGGAACTTCGTTCCAAAAGTAGTGTATTGTTTGTGTGTGTGTGGGTGGGTGTGCGTAGTATTAGTAGTACTTAGTAGTGTAAGTTATATAAATACAAATAATTATGTATGCCTTTTAATGGCACTTTTGAACGTCATATTAGGAAAATTGAATCCAGTTGCCCATTCCAAATGGTAGTTTCGTATGGAGAAGAATGGGCAAGAAACTCCATACTTCCTCTTTTAAAAGAAAATGTTTACAATATTTTGTACTTACAGAAATTAGGTTTAGGTTTAGGTTTAAATACTTTATTCTCAAAAAAGACAAAAGAGTCACTTACATGAGAATATAAGGTAACATTGTTATACATTTTCTAAGTAACGGTCACCGATACATTAAAAAAAAAATAAAAAACAATACAATTATATAAATATACCTCATATATATTACGTATTTATTAATGGATTGGATTTTGTCTAGACTTAAGATTGTCCTGTGGAGCCGGACCAGCATGTTTCCAAGCATTCTTGTCTTGTATAAAATCCTGTAAATTATAATATGCTTGTTTACAAAGTGTACCTTTAACGTATCTTTTAAATTTTGTTTCATTTAGTTGTAATATATCACAAGGTATTTTGTTGTAACATTTAACACAATACCCCATACAAGATGTGTGTAGTTTAGATAATTTAAAAAATGGTTGTGCTATGTTATCTTTATTTCTGGTATTGAAATTATGTCTATCACCTAATTTACTAAAAAGATATATATTTTTTCTTACATACCTACATAATCCTATTCTATTCCAACTAATATTATAAATGCGAATGTTTGTGAGGATGGATGGATGTTTGTTCCACTTTCACGCAAAAACGGCTGAACGGATGTTGGTAAAACTTAACAGAAATATAGCTTATACATTAGAATAACACATGGGCTACAATTTATAAAGATTTTGTGTAATTTAGCCATAATATTAAGATAAGTATCAAGTAAGTCGGAAAAATAGCTGCCCTCTGAGAGCTATCTTGGCGTGTGCTGCCTATACCGTTGGAGTTACATGAAGATAATGTATCGAAGAATTGTTTGTCTTAAAAAGTTCTAAATAAAAGCCCGTGACAGCAAATATCTACCTTTTATGTGGAAGCTAACTTTATTTTTTTTAAGATGCATATTTTGGAGTATTTATCTAATTTTTATCAAAATTGATACATTTGTCGCTTTCAATATTTTATGTAGATGAACTTTGTCTTTTACACTAAGTCACAGATCATATAATACTAAAGTACAGATACCCAATCCCATACAAAGAAATGAGACCTCCCTAACTCTGGCAATTGCTCTGGCTATTTTCTTTCCTTCATTGCTTCAACAGATGGCAGCATCAGCGACTCACTAATTGCCAGAGACTGTATTTTTACAACGCCATCTTTCGAGTCGGCCTAGATACTAGGCGGCATCGATACTACTAGATGGCGTTTAATTATGGTAGATACTCTACAACGCACTGTGCGTTCAAGGACAAGTTTAGTAATAACAATAGGTAGGTAGGCAACAAAAGTTATCTCAAGTTGGCGAAATAGTTTTTGTAACGAAAACTTCTTTAGCCGTTGTCTGTCGATGTGTGCGTGAGTTGAATGCCGACGCCAATCGAAAATAGACCGTATGATTGGATTTTCAAGACTTTATTTTGAATGTAATGCAAAATACTTATCGAGTATTTCGAAGTTTCGACGTCGCTGCCCGCTTGAATGATGAAAGATTAAATGATATTTAAAGTTAAATACGCTAGTTTCTATTAATAATTGTATTTTGTCTTGAACAATGATTTAAATTATATTCTTAAAACAATGATTTTGCAAAAGCTGACAGTCCTGCCTGTAAGTAAAAGTATGAAGGAAAGTTTTTATTGCTGACATAATAACAATTACTTATTAGGAAACTAGCTGATGTCCGCGACTTCATCCGCGTGTATGTCAGTTAATATCGGGGTTTTAATATTTTTGCGTGAAACCCACTTTTTTTGTAAAAATAAATGTACTTACGGTCTACCTTTAATTACTCCATAAAACATCAGGTGTCTGCCAGTGAAAGTCCCGTCAAAATCGGTGCAGACGGTTTAGAGATTAGCCGGATCAAACAGACAAACAAAAAAAAAAGAAAAATGTTTTTTTTTTAATATGTAGGTACCTACCCGTATACTTTCTGCGTTTAGTAAAAAGCTTTTATTTTGTCATTACAAACAGACACTTCAATTTTATTTATTTGTATAGATGTATACTTACTAAAATCTAAACAAATGAATTAAATGGAGTGTCTGTTTGTAATGTCAAAGTACCTAATAGCTTTTTATTAAATGCATATGATATCAAAAACACAATTTATAAAATATTTGTCTGCCTGTCTGTCGATCTCTCTGTCTGTCGGTTTGTTTCGGCTAATCTCTGAAACGGCTGGACCGATTTTGATGTGACTTTCACTGGCAGTTAGCTGATGTTATAAAGAGCAACTTTTATATATGTTAGAAAAACGCGCTAAAAAAATTAAAACTTAGCTGATAACCGACAATCACGCGGACAAAGTCACGGGCATCAGCTAGACACGATTTTTATAATAATCTGGTAGGGTAAATACGCCAAACGTCGGCCACCCCCCAATCTTCGGCCGTCTGCACATTTTTAACTTGCATTCATTTACAAGGTAATTAAGTGGCAATTTTGCGGCTCGAATTGCATCCTTAGCTCATATTCTATACGTACGAACCGTTACTATTCGATTTCGTCACTCGTTCTTTGCACACTGAGCGTCCGTAGCGATGCCGACGTTGAAGTGTCAAATTCGTAGTAAAAGTAGCTTACTTGCTGTGAATACCCACGCTTCGGGGATTGGTATTACAACGATAAGACATTCTTTTTTATTGTTTTAAGCTTTGTTATCAATAATAAGTTAGTTTTATTATATTTTGAGATGGTTTTTTTAATGTTTTGCGTATTGGTTTAAGGGAAAAATAGGGGGCCGCCATTAGAATACCAGTTTCGGTTTAAAACCGGATTCTCGGCCGGGGCCGACTTAAAGTAAATTTAGTCTGTTTTATAAACTGCAATACTATAAATTCCTTTGGCATAATAGGAGAATTTGCAAAGCTTATCTGGTAAATAAACCTATTTTACGTTTAATCGCCAAATACCGGCCGGGGTGAAATTAGTTGAATCTCGAGAAATAAGGTTCACAAAACAGAGGCCGACTTTAGAAATATTAAATATCGTAATGTCGGCCAGCCTCGAATTCGAGCGCCACTATACAGGCTGATTACTTTTGTATTTTTTCACTGATTGTGCGGGTAGTCATTTTTAATATACCTATTTATCAAACTTATTTTCTCAAAATATAATATGTATTGTTATAATTTATAAATAAACTTATGAAAAGGTTAAGTTTTGGTGTAGAGTTCATATTAATTATAAAATTGAGTTAAATTAATTACAAAGTATTACAATATTGAAAACATGTTTATGATAGCTGGTTTGGGATACAAATAAATTGCTTTTTGGAACTTGCTACCTATTAAACCTATGTTTACTAGCTTAAAAAATCTTTAAATGATTTTTATTAACCTGCTTGGGACAAAAAGCTGCCTTTAGATAGTAAGCTCGTTTTTACTTAATACTTTTATTTTAAAGTACTACAATGACAGAACAGGGACATGCAGGGCCTTCACGGAAAGAAGGAAAATTATGCAGTTACAATCACACTAAAATAAAATAAGCTCTTGAGGCAATAAGAAATGGAATAAATCATATTATTAATACATTTTTCATTATCATTTTTTAAAACACCCTATACCCGGCCGACATTTGGGGAAAACGCGACCGACAATGGGCCGTAAACGGCCGCCTTTAGGGTTTTTTCGTTTTCGATGCATTTAAACCTTAATACTTTTTGCTTTTAGTAGAAAAGACAATCCTATGCCTAAAAACATAAAATAGATTTATCAACCTATCTAAAACCGCATCACAAGGTATCCTTCGTTGCAAACTGACGGAGCCAGAGCGATCCAAAGTTAGAAAATCGGTAAGGGGGCCGACGTTTAGCGTATTTACCCTAATATTACTTACTAGTAATATTACCAGATTATTATAAAAATCGTGTCAATGATTACATACTAAATGCACAAAGTTTTACTAACTTGACGAGCTTGACTCAATCAGTACTAGAAAAAAAAAATAATAATACCAAGATTAGGTAGCTGTTAAGAAGTGTATAAAAATCAAGTGGACAATGGTTTCAATGTGTGCGTGCGTATAACGGTATAACGTTGTAGTGTGTGTGACGACTCAGATACATATACTCCGTTTACAATAAGATTAGACATATTATTCACAAACCTTTTTTACAGTCCGTTCAACCGATTTTGACTTCTATTCCGTTGGCTTAAGGATGACATTAGAGGCAAAAAAGTGGTTACAATAACAACTGTTTACTGCAGCTTCCATTTGTCATGCCACCAACGCAATAGAAGTTAAAATCGGTTGAACGGACTGTAAAAAAGGTTTGTGAATATGTCTAATCTTATTGTAAACGGAGTATAATTTTGAGCGCGTTGAAAATGTAGCGTCCTTAATGTAGGTACCTAGTTACTACGGATGAAATAGGTAGGTACATTTATTTTTAGGTACGACAGCTTAGTAGGTACTTTTTGTTAGATTGGTGAGAATTGAAGACGCTAACTCAGAAAAATGAATGGTTTTGCTAGATTCTTAATATTATGACAGCCATAAAGTACAGACGCCAGAACATCAAACCATAAGTACCAACTGTCTAAAAATTTCCCAATTGGATATGAACCTTAATATTTTGCAATAAAGTTAAAAAATTATCAATGAAATTTCACAGATTGATATAGGTAAGTACTTTGATGTGGTCTCTGTACCTACTTATTGTTCGATTGGTGCTTTGCTTAGAATAGGTCATAGGTAATTATTTTGTAGGTATTAAAGGATGAATTCTTAGCTTGGCGCCGAACGGCACGCTTTTGCTTTTTTACGGTTCCGTGCCGAAAGGGTAAAACGGGGCCCTATTAGGTACTAATTAGGGATCCGTTTTTACGCTTTGGGTATGGGTTTGGTATGAGTTCCGTGCCGAAAGGGTAAAACGGGGCCCTATTAGGTACTAATTAGGGTTCCATACCCAAAGGGTAAAAACGGAACCCTATTACTAAAACTCCACTGTCCGTTTGGCTGCCTGTCACCAGGCTGTATCTCATGAATCGTGATAGCTGGACTGTTGAAAGTTTCACAGATGATGTATTTCTATTGGGTACACTACATAAATACGAAAAACTTTATTCCGAAAGTCAGAAATACGAATTTCAAAATACCGATTTTCATAATTCCGAATAGTTCAAAATTCCTAATACGGCAACTCCGATTTATCATTCATCCTATTTTTATAATACTAAAATTTCAAAATTCCGAACTTTTATAATTACTATTCTCAAAATACCGAGTTTCAAAAGATCGAATAAGAAAAAGTCCGACATAATGAAAATTCCGAACATCAAAAATACGAATTCCGATTATTAAAATTCCGATTATCTTTATCGTTATCGTGCAATCGTTTATCGTGCAAGCGAGCATGCAGCATGCAAACAAGCATGCAGCGTGCAAGCAAGCATGCAGCGTGCAAGCAAGCATGCAGCGTGCAAGCAAGCATGCAGCATGCAAGCAAGCAAGCATGCATCATGCAAGCGAGCATTCAAGCGAACATGCAGCAGGCATGGTTTCTGTCACGGCTACGGCGTTGCGGGGCTCCGGCGGTACCACGCGAGCTTATCGTCGCAGATGGTATTCACGCTCACCACCGCAGCTTCGGCTTACTGGCCGGCTTCGCCGGCCAGCCTCAGCCGCGGCGGCGGGCGTTAAAACCACCTGCTCCTCAGCTCGCTGGCCGCCTCGCCCCTCCGCGCCTACGCGAATTTAAATTACACTCTAGGGGTAGGGCAGACAAGACTACGTGGAGTCGGTTTCACAGCAATTCGTTTCTGTCATTAACTTTTGTGGCACAACATATTGACTTTTTAAGATTATTTTTGTTATTGTCTTTCTTTTTATACCTATATATTTTTGTTGAAATAAATTCCATAGAAAAATACACCGAATAAACAATATTCGTTAAAAAGTAATTCTACTGTTTGATAACTTTGTTAAACAAAAAAATGTGATTAAAAATTCTTTGAATTGTGTTTCTGTGAAATATGTTTCATTCAAGTAAATAGTCTTTGAAACAATAATAGTCGAAATAAAAATACAAGAACCAAATATTATATGAAACATTTTCTGGGAAACGAAATTCTATGAAATTTCTGTCTGCGAAACAAGGTGACACCATTTTGAATATATATGCGTAGCTGAATTGAATCAGAATCCTAATTTTAACAGTTTATTCGGAATATTGAAATTCGGAATTTCGTTTTTCGGACCGAGAACTCATCGAGCATTTGAGTCTTCGAACATATGAAAATCGGAAAACAAACAAATCGGATTTACGACATTCGGTAAAATAACTTTCGTGATTTTAAATAATAGAGATTATAATTTTTAGGTATTATGAAATTCGGACTTTTGAAAATCGGAATATCGAAATTCGGAATAAAATATTTCGGAATATTTGGGTGTTCCCATTTCTATTGCCGCTATAATAACAAAGTTTCAAGAACAAACAACAAAAACAAAATAAAATAAATATTTAAGGGGGTATCCCATACAACAAAATAAATGTTTTAATATAGGTAGTGTCTAAAGTTTTTTATAGACAATAGTACGGAACCCTTAGTGCGCTAGTCCGACTCGCACTTGGCCAGTTTGGCAGTTTGGCACGTGGCGTATAAAAAGTTAAAAAAAATCCTTGAAACCACTAAACGTAAATGAGTACCTACCTACCGATTGTGGAGGGACTACGGGACTAATTGAGTAAAACGCCATCTATTGCAAAGACTTCTAAACAAAGTTACTATCAGATGGCTACTGTTAGCTACTTTTATCATTCTGTAAGATCGAATTGAGGTAAAATGTTTCATTTCTCTTTTTTGTTAAAAATACGTGTTTTCTGTGTGTAAATAGATAAACCAACATTAAACAATGAACTTTTGATTTTTACTTATTCTTACTTCAGCCAAAATCTGCCATTAAACACTTTTTAGTGATTGTTAATATCCGACTGGTTACATAATGCTGCCATCTATGATTTTTTTTTCATGACTAATTATAATTTGTTCGAGTTGAGACCCCATGACTAAGTTATTTGGACGAATAGTTTAAAAAATATCACGATTTGATTGACTTGAGCACTTACTTTTATTGGTCGCTGGAATGCGCTATACTATTGTATTTTTATTTATTTCGGTATAATTATCTGAATTGTATTAAGTAAATAGGTTTATTTTTGTTTCAAATAAGGATTCCATACCCTGCGAACCCACGTATGAACCCACACCCAAGACAAATATTAGAGAAGTTAAACACGCTATGTCTAAAATGAAAAACAGAAAAGCTACTAGACCTGATGTGACCCTTGGCCCGATAGCCGTAGCTTGGATGACTAAGCTGTTTCATATCATCATGCACACGAAGCGCATACCAGAGTCCTGGAGCCAGAGCCTTCTCCTACCTTTTTATAAGAACAAGGGTGATGTAGCACAATGTGAAAACTGTAGGGCCATATAACTAACCTCACTTACGCTTAAAATATGGGAAAGAGTCATTAATAAACGTCGTCAAATATTACAGAAATACCTCTAAATCAGTTTGGCATCACAGCATCCAGGTCAACCACTGACGCAATACAGGCAATCAAGATTATAATGAAAAAGTATAGATTTAACAAAAAAGTCTACCTCGGGAATAATAGGTACACCTGAAACCATCTACTTAGGGACGATGCAAATTCCCACCGTAGAGAAGTTTAAATACTGAGGCTCCATGCCCACATCCTATGCTAACGTTGACACCGATGTGACACAGAATTAACGTAGCGTGGCAAAAATAGCGAATGGCTGAGTATCTGACATCTCAACAGCATGCTGCGGACTGCGGAGACACCAGAACAGTCCCAAGTTCGGCGTCAGCAGCAGGCGACTTACATGGCGTCCCAACGAGCCACTGAATTCTTCGAAGCGGCTGAACATCGCAGACGTGCTGTTGCTAAAAGGGCAGCGCAGGGACGTCAAACATTTACAAGAAACACGTTGTAGGTGTTTGGTAAAGCTGCATTTGAGTATGACGAGACTCTTGATTATGAAAGTCACAAGTTTATATAAATAGAAACGATGAGATGAAGAATACAAATTTTGCGAAAGTCTTAAGTGGAAAGAAGAAGCAGCAGGTACGTGTTGTTCGGGCGGGAAAGTTGCCAATCCTTCTATAGACGAGCCAGTGGAACCTTAGAACTTTTCTCTAATGAAACAGATGAGTCTCGCTGTTTAGTAAGAAGTATAAGAAAATGCAATACGTGCTTTCATATGATTGATTTTGGAGCAGATAAAATTACCTGAATGCCAGGATTTTGCCCGACCTTCACAATACAGGGACAAGTTTACCATCGAATTGATAGTTTTACTTTCTATCGCCGGTTCAAAACATCGATAATTATATAAGTACTATATTGTAATCCTTTCAGTTTTAATTTTTTGCTGCTACCGTATGAGAAGTGAAATCGCTATACTAGAGTAACCTTCTCCAAAAATAATCCTTTCGACGAAACTCGACATTCAAAAAACTAAAGTTACTTCTGTCTGTTCGTCCATTTGCTTATCCGTATAAATGTATGTTTTACGGTTAATCTGCTGAGCCGTTTGTGATAAAATTTGATTTCGATAGTTTGAGGCCTGGGGAATGATATAGGCCACGTTTTTCATCAACAATCCATCCGGGCGAAGCCGCGGGTGAAAGCTAGTATTTTCATAAATGAATTGACAGGGCACCGTCATAATATTTACTTTTTTTAATCAGTTCCCTAAGAGATTATCTTCCTCTCTATTCCTTAGAGAGTAGTATAATTAATACAAACCCCCAAAAACCTTTAATATTTAACATCTTGATTATTAACTCCATTGAGTCTAGCGAAGCATTCTTTCATTGCTTGTTTGAATGGAATCGGAATGTATCATCTGCTCAGCCTGCTCCCTACTATGTTGGGGTTAGCTTCCTGTCTAACCAGATGCAGCTGACTACTAGTGTTTTACATAGAGCCACTGGTGGTCTGACCTCCACAACCTATAGTAAATACTTATTTTAAGGAATGTGGTAGCAAATGTCCAATACTGTAAGTACCTACATCTTTTTATTTATTGCTACTAAACAGTAATCCACATGGGACTGTTATTTCAGCATAAGAAAAGCTGGTAGTGATACCTATACCCTGTTCACAATAAGATTAGACATAAACACAAACCTTTTTTACAGTCCCTTCACCCGATTTTGACTTCTATTCCGTAGGCTTAAGGATGAGGATGGAGGATGAGGCAAAAAAGTGGTTACTATAACAACTGATTCCTGCAGTTGCCATTTGTCATGCTACCAACGCAATATGAGTCAAAATCGGTTGAACGGACTGTAAAAAAGGTTTTTGAAAATTTCTAATCTTATTGTGAACAGGGTATAGTTATTTTTAGCGATGTAACGATACCGATACCGATACCGATATATCGGCCGATATAATCGGCAGGCCGATATATCGGCATCGCCGATTTAAAAGATAAATACCCAAAATTGAAAATGCTTGCACAAAAATATTTATCTTACCCAATGAGCTCAGTTGCCTCAGAACGTCTTTTTTCAACTGCAGGCCTCATACAAAATGATTTGCGCAATAGATTATCTGCTAGTAATTTGAATAAACTTTGTTTCCTTAACAAAAATCTTCCTAAAGTGAACTTTGATTATTAATACTGATTTACTTTTGATTTGATTCCTTGATAAATGTTACCCAAATAAATGTTGATATGATATTTTACCTTTTTTTTTCATTATTTTTAATTTCCATTTTTGCAACACTTTACAGAATGGAGTGTCTATTTATTCTATGTAACATAAGTAAGTTTTATGCATATAAAGTACATCATTCTTTATGTACTGGGTGTATTTACTACTAAGCCATCGATATCGGTATCGGTATCGGTATCGCCGATTATTTTCCTCGATAATCGGTATCGGTATCGTATCGGCAAATTCATGTATCGTTACATCCCTAGTTATTTTTTCTAGAAGATTTTCAGTTACTATCTTATTAAAAAAAATAATTGTAATACTACTTCTTTTGTTTTACTAACCACAACAAACAGTGTTTTTAATTACAACCATAATACAAAGGCGATGTAGCATCAAAAGTAATTATGGAAGAAGTTTGTAACTTAAAGTTCATCAGTTTGTTGTTAAACTTGCTCAGATACTGTGTGTCCGCTGTTTGCTTACCTAAGGTACCTATTATGGATCGTTTACACGAGGAGAGCTTCTCGCTCGACAGGCGACGAGATGCCCGCCCACGCGAGTCACAGTGTTTACCATCAAGCGAAAAACTTAAATAGCCATCGATTATCCTATACTAGACTCGCCGGGCGACTTCGAACGGTAATGTGAGAGCTCGAAATTATGCAAAATATTGTTGAGGTTTTTATTTATTTTGACTTAATGCAGAGAGGTACAAAGACGGACTTAATGCCTTAGACATTCTGCACGAGTTACCCAAATGTGGTAAAGAGATAACTTAGCAGGTAAGTAGTGTTAAATTGTAAAAAAAAGTGTAAAAATGTGTTGCGAAATATGAAGGCGGGGCAATTTTCAATTATCTACGATTGCGAGTATCGTATTTGGCTTTCATTATCTTCATTTTCACGCTCGTATGATGTGTCGTTTATGTTAATAATGAATCGCGAATTAAACACGTCACGCCGCTACCAGTACAAGACGTGAAGTGCGGAAGGTGCGCGGCAGAGATGCGTCGCGCGAGGGATGCACGGCGCCTCAGGTTGGTTGCCAATAAGCAGTATAAACCGGTATAAGTCAAGTAACGCCCTACACACGACATGATTAGCTAGCGATTCAAAGCGGGAAACTTCTCTCGTTTAAATAAGCCTTTACGAGCATATTCATTTAATTCACTTTAATTACTCAGCTCTTTGTAAACGTGTAAACATTTACATATCAAACGTCCACTTCTGAACATTGGCTCCTGCAAGAGATGACTTTGGTGGTAACTTGAATTATGCCTAAATTTACATGGTTAGTCGTTGCATTTGTGATGCTACGAATATGATAGCACAGTAATTAAAGTGGCAGGTTTCCTAAATGCTCATTTTCTATTGATTTTTAACGTTTCTACGTACGTTTGATAGCGGTTTTCTTAATGAATCAACGGTTTTAACTACAATTTCCTTAGCGATTCGCTATCGTAGTAGCATAATATGTTATACTTTTCAGAACTTCCATTCGGAGCAAAGATTAAATTTGAGAAAAATTGTATTAAAGAACAGTACCTATATTATTTATATACCTACATTCCTTATTAGGGTTAAGCCCCGAATAACAAAGATCGAATTTCTATTTTGGTTCCAAAAAAAAAGATGTAGTCTGAGCTATGTCTATATCTGAATATGATGTGTTAAATAATGACAACGGTCCAAAAATAATCTCAAATAAGGCTTAGTGTTTAATATTTTCCAACACAATGTCGGATTTTTGGCAATATCAAATTCTAATATCAAGCTGCTTGCCACATGTCGACATGGCATCAATAAAATCCATTCCAATAAAGTTTCTTTTGTGTCGATGTTAAGCCTCGTCTATATTGGTGCACACATTGCGATTCATGTCCCAAACTCGTAACTGCCTGTACAATAAACGCTTACTGTTGAAAATGTGCTTCATAGAACGTTGCAATGAAAGCCTGGTAAAGTACCGTCCATACCAAACACTATATTCTCTTTGGTCCATACTATGCCGATAAAAAAGAAGTGATTTAACTCTTTAAAGTTCAAAAAACTTTTTTGAAAAAAGAGAACCGCCTTTAATAATTTTTTTTTCCACTACTTAGTACCTCTTTATCACCCAAATCCATTAAGAAACGGCAACATAGTTATAAAACAAAGATTGAAAGTCCTCCAAAGAGAAAGATGGAAGAAAGGTAAACGCCTTCTCGGTTTTTGTTGTCTTTTTCAAAAAGCGCTGAATAAATTTCTGTTATTTGTATATATACTAAAACATTCTCCAGAATGCAACAAACACTTTTCTGAAAGCCGCATCAAAATCGGTTCAGCCGAACGGGAGATAATCGCGGACAAACATACATACATACGGGTCGAACTGAGAACCTTCTTTTTTTCTGAAGTCGGTTAAAAAAAGATAATAACCTCCTTTATCGGTATTAGCAGCATTCACAAAAGGAGAAAATATTGTATCAGCGCTGATGGTGGGTCCATTGAGCTGAATGCAGTCAGTGTTATCCATAGTGTTATCCATAAAAATAGGTAATGATTAGTTTGTTTGTTACGCTTTCATGGCTAAACTACTGAACCGCTATCGATGAAATTTGGTACACACGGCTACACATAAAGCTATACATTTCCAGTATAAGCTGATCTCGCCTTGTATACAATTTCCTTACAATGAGAGGTTAGCTTAAACTGGAAATGTATAGCTTGATGTGTAGCCGTGCGTACAGGCTAGGCTTGGACCCCAAGATACGAAATAGACTATTTTTTAATCCGCGAATTTGCCTGCATCCGTGATTACCGTTATTCACTAGGACAAAATCGTGGAAAAAACCTAGCATACTTAGGTATAAATAAATATGAGTTAATTGTTTTCTTTTTTATCACCTGTAAACCATTTATTATGCATTTGACACCTGAAAATGGCCTAGTATTCACGCGGGCCGGCAGAAACTAGTTACTCATATAGACCTTTTTATAGCCTCCTGGCGACGTAAAACATGACCCAGTCTGTACGATGCTTTACAATCATTTATTCATCGCAGACATTGTTCGCACAGGCAGTTAAGAACTTGAAAGTAATTCGCTTTTCCATAACAACGAAAGATTACATAAAAAATTAAGAGTTACTTCGTCAAGTTTCCCCTAACTACATATAATAAAAAATTTACACGACAAACAGTGATGCCCTCATCGTAGGTTTTAGAAATGTTTTAAATTAACGAGAGATTTTTTCAAATTCAAATTCAAATTCATTTATTCACATTTAAATAGAGTAAGTACAGTAGGTGGTTTAACAGTTACATTATTTGTGCTTATCTTCTATTTAGCCTCATTATGGCATGTGAAATTTAATAAAAAAAAAATGTAATATAAAAAAGTGTTGGGCATTTAATCTAAGACATATTTATACCAGTTATTGTCAAAGTAAGAAAGTCAGTTTTTTTACGTTAAATAACGTCACATTAATTCTTACTTATATATATAAAAAATATCATTCCTGTAACCATTCATTAATTGAGTAAATCATTTTATTAAGAAGTAGCTCTTTCAGCTTTTTTCTAAATTTTGGTAGAGGAAGATCCTGAATGTCAGATTGTAACTTATTATAAATTTTAACACACATAGCTGGGCAATTTTTTTTAAACACTGCTGTCTTTGGTGCAAATTCTAGCACTAGTCGCTGACCACGCCTTGATTTACGAGGATGGGTATTATCACGTGTATAAATATCATGAGCTTTCACAAATAGGTTAGGATTGGATTTTACGAACACACAAATTCCAAAAATGTACGTACTCGGTAGGGGTAATATTTTTAGTTTTTTAAAATGAGGTTTACAAGACTCATATGGAGGAATACCAACAATTGCTCTTATGCAACGTTTTTGGGATAGAAAAGCCCGCTGGAAGTCTGTTGAGTTCCCCCACAGTATTAACCCGTAACGTAAAACAGAGGTACGTACTACATAACCATGATATGCCAACAATACAGTGCGTTGTGTTGAGGTAGTTCTTAGTCTATTTAAAGCATAAACGAAACTATTTACTTTCTTGCAGACTCCATTAACATGTGCTTTCCAATCTAGGTACTTGTCCATGGTAAACCCTAAAAATTGGACATTGGTAGATTCACTAATATTAGTACCATCATATGAAATATGCCTTGGAACGATCTTTGATCCACGGGTTTGGAATTGCATAAAAGTCGTCTTGCTGATATTTATCTGTAAATTGTTCTTTACTAACCACTCTATAACTAAATCAATAGTGTTATTTACATCAATGTCAAGGTTATTATTAATTATATTGTCAAATGTTAATATTATAGAAATGTCATCAGCAAATAGTATACATTTATTAGTAATAATGTCAGGTAAATCGTTAATATATATAAGAAAAAGAAGGGGTCCGAGGATACTTCCCTGCGGGACGCCGAATCTATTAAAAAGATACTCAGACTTCTCTTGTTTTACTACGGCGTTTTGCTCATAAGATATTTCGACACATTGTTTACGATTATCCAAATATTTTACTAACCATTGTAAAGCTGGGCTTCTGATACCATAGTTATCCAACTTTTTTATAAGCAATTCATGAGACACAAAGTCAAATGCCTTTGACATGTCAAAAAATATTACCATTGTCAGCTTTTTCTTATCAACATTTTCTAGGATACTGTGCACTAGATCAAATGCAGCAAGTGTCGTAGATTTTCCCTTTTGGAAGCCATACTGCTCCTTTTTAATTAATTTATACTTATCCAAATATGAAGATAATCTTTTGTGCATAGCTTTTTCAAATATTTTAGAGATAATAGGGATTAAGGTTATGGGTCTATAGTTACTCATTTCGGTTTTATCTCCTTTTTTATGCAATGGCCGGACTACTGACTTCTTTAACCTGCTGGGGAAATTTCCTTGTTCGAAAGATAAATTTATTAGGTATCCTAGCACAGGGACAATACCAACGACGCATTTTTTAAAAATTTCAGTTGTGATACCATCATAACCAACAGAAGTAGTATTATTTAAGGACATCATAATATTTTCGATTTCAATGTCTTCTACTGGTGTAAGGAATATACTATTATTCGTACGGTTTTTATTTGTATTTTGGATTTTTCCATTGTCGCTGTTCGATAGTTGTATTAAATAGTTATTGAATTTGTTCGCTATTTCACACGGATTGGTTATCGTACCACTGTCAGTTTTTATTTCATTTATGTAGTCCTGATGGATATTACATTCCCTATCATCGTTGATGACTTTCCACGTAGCTTTACAAATATTCTTAGATTTATTTATAAAATTGTCATTAGCAATGACTTGCGACTTTGATATACAGCGCCTTAGTAACTTCGAATATTTATGATACGTAGCTTTATTCTCTTTAGTTCGTTTTTTATAAAAAATAAATCTTAGGTGTCGTTTGGTTTTACAGCTAAGTCGTAATCCCTTAGTAATCCACTTTATATTACGGTACTTTGTAATAATCCTTTTTCTAGTCCTTGGGAAACATAATTCAAAAAATAAACACAGATCATCATAAAAAATATTAAAAGCTAGATCCAGGTCAGATTGTTTGTAAACACTATCAAATGTTAAGCTTTCTAGACTTTCCCGAAATTTCCGAATGTTTTCCTGACAGAAATCTCTCCTTGTTACATAATATTTTGACGACTGAAAGAATTTGGTCTTTATTGTCAAGTCTAACAACTGGGCTGTGTCGTGATCGGAAAGTCCCAGTTTCAGTGTTTTACCAGATGCTTTTTTTACGTTACTAATTATGTGATCTATGCAGGTATTTAGTCTTGTTGGCTCGTTAATATGTAATGTCAGATTATAATTATGGATTATGTCAAATAACTTTTTTACAGCTTTACATTCCTTGAGCGTGTTAATATTAATATCACCAGCGAGTACAATTTTGTGACGGCCGTATTTACTGTTAAATAATAATTTATATAATAGCGTGTCTAAGTGCTTTAAAAATAACTCAACATTTGATTGAGGTGTGCGGTAAATACATATTATTACAATTTTTAAACTTAGCACCTCAATCCCACAGCATTCGAAGATTCTTTCACGGGAAAAATCTTGTATAAAGTTAATTTCTTTATATTTTATCCCTTTCTGAATATATACACAAGTACCGCCTCGTTTTTTCCCCCTACAGTATGTGGATGCTAGGTCATACCCAGTTATTTTGGCATTTTTTATGTCACCTTTTTCTAGGAATGTTTCACTAAAACACAATACATGTGGGATGTTTTTTGCTACTTGCAAATTAGTGAGAGTTATTTCAACAATGTCTTTTTTGCACAATAAGCCTGCTATATTCTGGTGCAAAATATGAAAAAGCGATGTATTGTTTTTATTGGGATCGAAAAAAACTATCCATATTTGACTCGCTTATTGGCGTGGTTTTATTACTCTTTACAAAATAGTAAGGGATTGTTCCCTTTGTGGGTTTATTTTCCGATGATGTACTAGAGTTCACTTGTGCTGTGGTGTGTTTATCATGTTGATTTTGGAGTTTAAAATAGTAGGGTATTGTACCCTTTTTTGGACATTCGATATTTTTATTTATATTTTGGTTTTCATAGGACGGGACAGTAACCGTCCACGTGGTATGTACACTTTTGGGATTCCTATTATTATATGTCAGATATTTTTGCTTGTAGTCATTATAATCAATTGCTAAATTTATTTGTTTACAAAGTTCATCAAGATCTACCTTACCATAATTATCAAAATATGCGGTTATATTGTTCCTAACATACCCATTTCTTATTCCTAAGTCTATGAATTGACAGCTTTTGAATTCATTACAGACCATTTTTAACATATTATTTAACATTTTTTCATTTAAATATTTACTACATATAATACTTGTTACAAATACATGACGACCTTCAAGAAGTTTTAAAACAGCAGAAATTTCTGCCATCACATGTGTGGGATTGACATCATGCTCACCTATAGATAATATTACTCGATCATCTTTTTAAATTTGTGAATGGTGTTCATAAATTGGTTTTAGTATCTCTTTGGTTGTAGCCCCAGGTTTTATTAATCCATTAATAGAATATTTTAGATATTTTCCATTCAATCGCGAATGCCTAAGCTGACCTGATAGTCCTCGGCATTGTTCCCCTCCAAAAATGTGAATTTTGTTTGAATTATCAGTACTCTTCTGGACATTATTATAGTCACATTCCTCTGATAGGTTTGATTGGTCAGCCGGAAACTCATTAAAATCCAGCACAGAATCTTTGGTTTCCTGGGCTAAAACTTGGGTTTCATCAGTTTTAAGTTCCTTGAATCTTGAATTGTCAATTAGCAATTTCGTACTTTTTTCCCTTTTAAAATGGTGTAGTTAGTAGGTACGTATCTCAGAAATAATATTTAATATCATAACAAGGATTGTTTTGCTAACCAGATCCCCGGGCGAAATATAATTCGTTGAAGTTCTTTTGGGATGAAATAGAAATGTTATTACAGAAAATGATCCCAGATTCGTACTTTAGAAATAATGGACTTCGATACCGTTTGAATGTAATCGAAATAGATGTGATATTCAAGTTCAACATTTTAGTAAACATGGTTGGTTTTGAAACCGTTGATTTTAGTTGCTGTTAAAAACAATCCCAACCCTAAAATGTAAATGAGAGAGGATACAATACAAACTGAACGTATCACTAATTTCATTCCCCAACTCCGTATAAATATGTATGAACAAACAAGTAATGTAATTTCAAAGATTCTGTAAGCCAGTATTTACGTACTTAAACTGAATTAACGTACACAGTGTGGAACTGTGTAGAAGTCAACACGTAGTAAATGTTTTGAATTTGTTCACCATCCTTGTTGCACTAAGCAGGGATGCTCTTGCCAGAAAAGGAAAGGATGTAACAATCTTAAACTTGGAAGTTGACTTTAGTAAAATATTCAGGGTGCTTCACACCGCCTCTATTATTATAAAACAGAGAGGTGCTTTAATCCGGCAAAATGGAGATTTGTTACCCACAGTAGTACTTCTCAGTTACTTTTTTCTTTATGTTAGTTACCTCTACAAAAATTCTGATCCCTTATAATATGAGCACACTTTCTCAACAAAAATTTAAGTAGGTACATATTTTGTTTAATTTCCACTCTCATTTCTGCAAGTTGAAAGCAAATAGAATATTAATCTTCAAGACTTTTTGAAACAAATAAGTTTATAATTATATTGTGTCTTAATTTATTAGTCATCTTCTGCTAAAATCTGTCTTTTCTTATGAACTCGTCAGAATTTCAATAAGTTTCTTTAATTTCCCTGTTGTAAGGAGAGAAATAATAAAGTGAAATTTCATGTTGTTACGGTAAAAGAAAATTTGAAAGAAAATTGATTGAGTTATTCCTTTTACTACATTATTCTATAAAGTAACATCATTCTGGTCAAAAGGTGTTATTAAAAAAACCGGACAAGTGCGAGTCGGACTCGCTCACCGAGGGTTGCGTACAAATTTGTAGGTACAGTCAGCAAAGGAGATAAGTATCCATGTCGTCGGGAATAGTTGAAGATTTCTTAGAAACCAATGGGGGCTTTCAAATGAAATTTTATTAAATCATTGAACTGTTTATTCTCTATTAATTGTATTTTATTTTATTCATAAACACCTATCGGTTTCGAAGTGAACTTCAACTGTTTCCGGCGACATGGATACTTATCTCCTTTGGTGACCGTACATATCCATACTAATATTATAAATGACAAAGTAACTCTGTTATGCTTCCACGATGAAACGGTTGAACCAATTTTGATGAAATTTGGTATGAAAATAGCTTGAACCCTGAGAAAGCACATAGGGTACTATTTAATCGGGGACTTTTTCTGTAAATCTTGCTTTGTCGCTTAAATCGCGGACATAAGCTCGTTATAAATAAAGACATATTTTATATGATTTAATTACAAATGTATGGTTTTCAGACTTTTCCCTGTATTTATAGTATAAGACGATATTATTTGCCAAATTTCGTAGTTTTAGGTCAACGGAAAGTACTTTATAAATTTTGATTCCCTTGAGAGTGTCGAAATCTACGTTTTTTTGCGACATAAACGGCCGTATCTTATTTTCATGATAACTTAGAAGTTTGATTTTTTCACAGCTTCAAGGGACCGTGGACATAAGTATAGGGTTTAATTTTAACTCGATACATCTACGCGTTCCCGAGATAAAGGGTCTTGACAGACAGACGGACAAGAAAATGATCCTATAAGGGTTCCGTTTTTTCCTTTTGAGGTACGGAACCCTAAAAATGATAAAATTGCAGTTTGATGTGACGGGTTGCCAGTTCTGCTGACAAAACAATATTTTATATGTATAAATTATGAATTTGTTACAGCTCAGCTAGATATTTTAAACGTTTTCCATCGCTTCAGAGATTCATGCAAATTTGTATTCTATCAAAATTATTATTTTCACATCATATGACATTGGGGTAAGTTCAAGTAAGATGGGAAGAGCTCCTGGTTAAGTTAAAGCCGTACAGATCGATCGGTCAAAGGTTAAGCTACGCTAGCCGCGGTCGGTCTGTAGATGAGTGACCATCTCTTCCATACCGAGTTCCGTACCTCTGAAAGCACGTAAAGCCGTTGGTCCCGGCTGTCATTTGTAGATCTTCGGCAGTCGTTATGGGTAGTCAGAAGCCAGAAAGGCTGACAATCAGTCTTACCTAGGGGTATCGTGTTTACCAGTAATTGGGTTGTGGAGGTCCGTTATGCAGTCGCTCCGTGTAAAATACTGGTGTTCAGCTGCATCCGGTTAGACTGGAAGCCGACCCTAACATAGTTGGGAAAAGGCTAGGCAGATGATGATGATGACAGTGGGGTAAGTCCTATAGACTATATTTTCAACCAACTTAAAAAAAGGAGGAGGTTATCAATTCGTCTGTATTTTTTTTTTTATGTTTGTTACCTGATTTCTTCGGACTGGGTGAACCGATTTTAATGATTCTTTTTTTATTTGAAAGCTAGTGCTTCCCGTGTGGTCCCATTTTAATTTGGTCCAGTTCTAACAATGGCATCCATGAGAAAACCGTATAAGTCTTAAATATGCATTAAGTACGTGCGCGATTTGTTACGCGATTTCTCTGGCAAACGTAAACCGATTTTGAAAATTCTTTTTTTTATGGATAGGGTATGCTTTAGGGGTGGTTCCATATAATTTTTATCGAAATTGATTCAGCGCTTTTTGAAAAATCAACAAATACCCAAAAATTTTACATAGACGACGTTTTAGTTTCATCAATCTTTGTAGTAGTTAACTTTCAATCTCTTCTTAATAAATTTGGAAGAGAAGGAGGTACTAAAAAGCGGAAAATAAAAAGCTTTTTTACAAAAAAGACAACCGCCTTCAAAAACTAAAAAGTGAAAAATAATGTCTGAATTTCGAAACTAAAGTCAATGTGTGTTCTGTGCTAAAGTTATTTTTCACTTTTTAGTTTTTGAAGGCGGTTGTCTTTTTTTTATAGGACAAACCCGCCACACTATCACCAAACCACTGCAAATTTTTAAAGCCTGCAGTCCTACAGTATATAGCAACATACAATGTAATTAGTAGTATGTAACATCATTCACTGATTTGTAGGTTGATTCTGTAAAATTCAAACTACAACTCGCATCTCACATCGCTATTCACTCTCACTTCGCATAAGGTTCAAAATGACCTTTATATATTTGACACATTGAATCGGGTTCGAGTGCGAAGTGAGCGTCGAAGTGACGGGGAAATTACCTTACAGAATGCCACTTCTTACGTCATCTCATACTTTATCTGTCAAAATCTCCCTGTCAATTTAGTTCAACTCGCCGACACGCTCGCAAGGTTATCATTAGTAATACTAATTTTAAAACGACTAACGTACAAAGGTTTGACCTGTAGGTCGACAACTCGCAAATGTGAGTGAATAGCGAAGTGAGTCGCCATAAAAATGCATATAAATACATTTTTATGGCACTTATTGATTGAATAAAAATGTTGAGTTTTTTTGGTAGCATATTCGCACTACAGAATTTCATTGAGACACTTTTCAAAAATGGGTGTAATACCCTTTTCGTTACGTTAGTTGCATTGTTTGTTGCAAATGTATTCTCACAATAAAGTATCTTGTCGCCCACAAATACATTTCTCGTATGCATCAGTCTCCTATGAACGGTAATATTATTTTATTTCCACGTATTCTATTTTTATTCGCTCGATCTGTACCTAAAAAGTTTTATTACGGAGTGTATTTGAGTGAATATATTGTTAAAAACGGTGAAGGAAAGTTTAATCTTGGACAGAAGGCAATAAAATAAGGGTGGGAATTTTGTGAGAAGTCGGCGCCAAACCTGCCAGTTGCAGACAGCCATCGATAGGGTTCCGAATGTAACGGAACCTGTATAGAGCGGAAATTACCTACTAAAAATACTGTAAGATAATATTTAGATAATGTCGGAACTGTTCCTATTTTGGAAGTATTTTTAATTCTTGGTCAGAAAACGATCTTACATAAAGATGCTGGTTGAGATTGTTAAATCTCGGAAATCATTCATAATCTAGCAGAACTGCTAAAAATTTGTTATTTTTACTGAAAAAAGAAAGAAAATACATAGTTACACGTGCACCAAAATGAGGAAACTCGGCAAATCTCAATAATAATTTACACACATTATTTTGATTAAACTTATTTAAAGTATGCTTATTATGAAGATCATTTAATATTGTATAGATTTTCATAAGCATACCTACTCTAATCATCATCATTATCATCATCATCATATCAACCTTTAGGGCCGGCGCTCACTGCCGACACAGCACGGCGTATCATGGCAAAGGATTTTATTACTAATCAAGTTATTTATATATGTAACTATGTATATAAAATGTATATGAGTATGTATATCAGCTGTCTGACACCCATAGTATACGGTCCACTGCCGGGCTTAGGTCTCCCCCAAGGGGGCGGGGGGGGCTGTGGGGGGGGGGGCTTCAGCCGTAATCGCCATGCTTAGTCGATGCATGTTGGCTATCGCAGTAGGTGTTATAGTACTTCCTACTTACACCACACGGCTTCAATAATATTGAATCCGAATTAAAAAAGAAAATTTACATTAAATTGTGCCGGGTGTCCTAATTTTTTTGCACGTGGGTTTTGAGTATATCTTAGAACCACACCAAATGTCGATCATTTAGAGATTATTTTAAACTTCAAAAACATATGCAAAAGATGGTGCTGGTATTAACAGCACGAGATCAATATAACACAAACCGTTTCTCTCTGTCATAAATTTGAATAGAATCGATTGGTGTCTGCGCCTCCGGGAAAGTTAGATTTCCCCCAGGACTCCCACGACACCTGACCGAACGTAAAATATATTCTCGATTTTTTTCCCGACTCCCGAAATGATGGATTAGGTCTACATACGCGATGTTTCATGCTTTAGAAGGCAGGTTTACGTTGAAATATGATGATACTGTTGAGTTTGGAGAACGATTACTTTGCGTCGAGTTGAGTCGTTTGGTATGACAGTAATTTCTTTATTTGAGTCAGTACTTCTTGTAGATAGAAGCAAGAATAATTGTGTAGTCTTTCAGTACTTATAAAAATTGTATTCCGAAATTAGAAGGACAAAATGCTGAGTAATTGACGTCACTGTTTTATGCACTCTACCGAATTTAAACAAGCTAAAAATCTATTTTTTATTTCAAGTTTGCTTTTTTGGAAGTACTGATGAATATGTACAAATTTATTATTTATGCATTTTCGTAGGGGACAGTTGATTTAAAAAAAGAACAAGGTTGATTCTATAAACAACGTCACAGATCATATAATACTAAAGTACAGATACCCAATCCCATACAAAGAAATGAGACCTCCCTAACTCTGGCAATTGCTCTGGCTATTTTCTTTCCTTCATTGCTTCAACAGATGGCAGCATCAGCGACTCACTAATTGCCAGAGACTGTATTTTTACAACGCCATCTTTCGAGTCGGCCTAGATACTAGGCGGCATCGATACTACTAGATGGCGTTTAATTATGGTAGATACTCTACAACGCACTGTGCGTTCAAGGACAAGTTTAGTAATAACAATAGGTAGGTAGGCAACAAAAGTTATCTCGAGTTGGCGAAATAGTTTTTGTAACGAAAACTTCTTTAGCCGTTGTCTGTCGATGTGTGCGTGAGTTGAATGCCGACGCCAATCGAAAATAGACCGTATGATTGGATTTTCAAGACTTTATTTTGAATGTAATGCAAAATACTTATCGAGTATTTCGAAGTTTCGACGTCGCTGCCCGCTTGAATGATGAAAGATTAAATGATATTTAAAGTTAAATACGCTAGTTTCTATTAATAATTGTATTTTGTCTTGAACAATGATTTAAATTATATTCTTAAAACAATGATTTTGCAAAAGCTGACAGTCCTGCCTGTAAGTAAAAGTATGAAGGAAAGTTTTTATTGCTGACATAATAACAATTACTTATTAGGAAACTAGCTGATGTCCGCGACTTCATCCGCGTGTATGTCAGTTAATATCGGGGTTTTAATATTTTTGCGTGAAACCCACTTTTTTTGTAAAAATAAATGTACTTACGGTCTACCTTTAATTACTCCATAAAACATCAGGTGTCTGCCAGTGAAAGTCCCGTCAAAATCGGTGCAGACGTTTTAGAGATTAGCCGGATCAAACAGACAAACAAAAAAAAAAGAAAAATGTTTTTTTTTTAATATGTAGGTACCTACCCGTATACTTTCTGCGTTTAGTAAAAAGCTTTTATTTTGTCATTACAAACAGACACTTCAATTTTATTTATTTGTATAGATGTATACTTACTAAAATCTAAACAAATGAATTAAATGGAGTGTCTGTTTGTAATGTCAAAGTACCTAATAGCTTTTTATTAAATGCATATGATATCAAAAACACAATTTATAAAATATTTGTCTGCCTGTCTGTCGATCTCTCTGTCTGTCGGTTTGTTTCGGCTAATCTCTGAAACGGCTGGACCGATTTTGATGTGACTTTCACTGGCAGTTAGCTGATGTTATAAAGAGCAACTTTTATATATGTTAGAAAAACGCGCTAAAAAAATTAAAACTTAGCTGATAACCGACAATCACGCGGACAAAGTCACGGGCATCAGCTAGACACGATTTTTATAATAATCTGGTAGGGTAAATACGCCAAACGTCGGCCACCCCCCAATCTTCGGCCGTCTGCACATTTTTAACTTGCATTCATTTACAAGGTAATTAAGTGGCAATTTTGCGGCTCGAATTGCATCCTTAGCTCATATTCTATACGTACGAACCGTTACTATTCGATTTCGTCACTCGTTCTTTGCACACTGAGCGTCCGTAGCGATGCCGACGTTGAAGTGTCAAATTCGTAGTAAAAGTAGCTTACTTGCTGTGAATACCCACGCTTCGGGGATTGGTATTACAACGATAAGACATTCTTTTTTATTGTTTTAAGCTTTGTTATCAATAATAAGTTAGTTTTATTATATTTTGAGATGGTTTTTTTAATGTTTTGCGTATTGGTTTAAGGGAAAAATAGGGGGCCGCCATTAGAATACCAGTTTCGGTTTAAAACCGGATTCTCGGCCGGGGCCGACTTAAAGTAAATTTAGTCTGTTTTATAAACTGCAATACTATAAATTCCTTTGGCATAATAGGAGAATTTGCAAAGCTTATCTGGTAAATAAACCTATTTTACGTTTAATCGCCAAATACCGGCCGGGGTGAAATTAGTTGAATCTCGAGAAATAAGGTTCACAAAACAGAGGCCGACTTTAGAAATATTAAATATCGTAATGTCGGCCAGCCTCGAATTCGAGCGCCACTATACAGGCTGATTACTTTTGTATTTTTTCACTGATTGTGCGGGTAGTCATTTTTAATATACCTATTTATCAAACTTATTTTCTCAAAATATAATATGTATTGTTATAATTTATAAATAAACTTATGAAAAGGTTAAGTTTTGGTGTAGAGTTCATATTAATTATAAAATTGAGTTAAATTAATTACAAAGTATTACAATATTGAAAACATGTTTATGATAGCTGGTTTGGGATACAAATAAATTGCTTTTTGGAACTTGCTACCTATTAAACCTATGTTTACTAGCTTAAAAAATCTTTAAATGATTTTTATTAACCTGCTTGGGACAAAAAGCTGCCTTTAGATAGTAAGCTCGTTTTTACTTAATACTTTTATTTTAAAGTACTACAATGACAGAACAGGGACATGCAGGGCCTTCACGGAAAGAAGGAAAATTATGCAGTTACAATCACACTAAAATAAAATAAGCTCTTGAGGCAATAAGAAATGGAATAAATCATATTATTAATACATTTTTCATTATCATTTTTTAAAACACCCTATACCCGGCCGACATTTGGGGAAAACGCGACCGACAATGGGCCGTAAACGGCCGCCTTTAGGGTTTTTTCGTTTTCGATGCATTTAAACCTTAATACTTTTTGCTTTTAGTAGAAAAGACAATCCTATGCCTAAAAACATAAAATAGATTTATCAACCTATCTAAAACCGCATCACAAGGTATCCTTCGTTGCAAACTGACGGAGCCAGAGCGATCCAAAGTTAGAAAATCGGTAAGGGGGCCGACGTTTAGCGTATTTACCCTAATATTACTTACTAGTAATATTACCAGATTATTATAAAAATCGTGTCAATGATTACATACTAAATGCACAAAGTTTTACTAACTTGACGAGCTTGACTCAATCAGTACTAGAAAAAAAAAAATAATAATACCAAGATTAGGTAGCTGTTAAGAAGTGTATAAAAATCAAGTGGACAATGGTTTCAATGTGTGCGTGCGTATAACGGTATAACGTTGTAGTGTGTGTGACGACTCAGATACATATACTCCGTTTACAATAAGATTAGACATATTATTCACAAACCTTTTTTACAGTCCGTTCAACCGATTTTGACTTCTATTCCGTTGGCTTAAGGATGACATTAGAGGCAAAAAAGTGGTTACAATAACAACTGTTTACTGCAGCTTCCATTTGTCATGCCACCAACGCAATAGAAGTTAAAATCGGTTGAACGGACTGTAAAAAAGGTTTGTGAATATGTCTAATCTTATTGTAAACGGAGTATAATTTTGTGCGCGTTGAAAATGTAGCGTCCTTAATGTAGGTACCTAGTTACTACGGATGAAATAGGTAGGTACATTT
Source organism: Charanyca ferruginea (assembly GCA_947361185.1). Taxonomy (NCBI): domain Eukaryota; kingdom Metazoa; phylum Arthropoda; class Insecta; order Lepidoptera; family Noctuidae; genus Charanyca; species Charanyca ferruginea. The sequence continues at coordinate 25,710,675 of OX376056.1, forward strand.
ATTTTTAGGTACGACAGCTTAGTAGGTACTTTTTGTTAGATTGGTGAGAATTGAAGACGCTAACTCAGAAAAATGAATGGTTTTGCTAGATTCTTAATATTATGACAGCCATAAAGTACAGACGCCAGAACATCAAACCATAAGTACCAACTGTCTAAAAATTTCCCAATTGGATATGAACCTTAATATTTTGCAATAAAGTTAAAAAAATATCAATGAAATTTCACAGATTGATATAGGTAAGTACTTTGATGTGGTCTCTGTACCTACTTATTGTTCGATTGGTGCTTTGCTTAGAATAGGTCATAGGTAATTATTTTGTAGGTATTAAAGGATGAATTCTTAGCTTGGCGCCGAACGGCACGCTTTTGCTTTTTTACGGTTCCGTGCCGAAAGGGTAAAACGGGGCCCTATTAGGTACTAATTAGGGATCCGTTTTTACGCTTTGGGTATGGGTTTGGTATGAGTTCCGTGCCGAAAGGGTAAAACGGGGCCCTATTAGGTACTAATTAGGGTTCCATACCCAAAGGGTAAAAACGGAACCCTATTACTAAAACTCCACTGTCCGTTTGGCTGCCTGTCACCAGGCTGTATCTCATGAATCGTGATAGCTGGACTGTTGAAAGTTTCACAGATGATGTATTTCTATTGGGTACACTACATAAATACGAAAAACTTTATTCCGAAAGTCAGAAATACGAATTTCAAAATACCGATTTTCATAATTCCGAATAGTTCAAAATTCCTAATACGGCAACTCCGATTTATCATTCATCCTATTTTTATAATACTAAAATTTCAAAATTCCGAACTTTTATAATTACTATTCTCAAAATACCGAGTTTCAAAAGATCGAATAAGAAAAAGTCCGACATAATGAAAATTCCGAACATCAAAAATACGAATTCCGATTATTAAAATTCCGATTATCTTTATCGTTATCGTGCAATCGTTTATCGTGCAAGCGAGCATGCAGCATGCAAACAAGCATGCAGCGTGCAAGCAAGCATGCAGCGTGCAAGCAAGCATGCAGCGTGCAAGCAAGCATGCAGCATGCAAGCAAGCAAGCATGCATCATGCAAGCGAGCATTCAAGCGAACATGCAGCAGGCATGGTTTCTGTCACGGCTACGGCGTTGCGGGGCTCCGGCGGTACCACGCGAGCTTATCGTCGCAGATGGTATTCACGCTCACCACCGCAGCTTCGGCTTACTGGCCGGCTTCGCCGGCCAGCCTCAGCCGCGGCGGCGGGCGTTAAAACCACCTGCTCCTCAGCTCGCTGGCCGCCTCGCCCCTCCGCGCCTACGCGAATTTAAATTACACTCTAGGGGTAGGGCAGACAAGACTACGTGGAGTCGGTTTCACAGCAATTCGTTTCTGTCATTAACTTTTGTGGCACAACATATTGACTTTTTAAGATTATTTTTGTTATTGTCTTTCTTTTTATACCTATATATTTTTGTTGAAATAAATTCCATAGAAAAATACACCGAATAAACAATATTCGTTAAAAAGTAATTCTACTGTTTGATAACTTTGTTAAACAAAAAAATGTGATTAAAAATTCTTTGAATTGTGTTTCTGTGAAATATGTTTCATTCAAGTAAATAGTCTTTGAAACAATAATAGTCGAAATAAAAATACAAGAACCAAATATTATATGAAACATTTTCTGGGAAACGAAATTCTATGAAATTTCTGTCTGCGAAACAAGGTGACACCATTTTGAATATATATGCGTAGCTGAATTGAATCAGAATCCTAATTTTAACAGTTTATTCGGAATATTGAAATTCGGAATTTCGTTTTTCGGACCGAGAACTCATCGAGCATTTGAGTCTTCGAACATATGAAAATCGGAAAACAAACAAATCGGATTTACGACATTCGGTAAAATAACTTTCGTGATTTTAAATAATAGAGATTATAATTTTTAGGTATTATGAAATTCGGACTTTTGAAAATCGGAATATCGAAATTCGGAATAAAATATTTCGGAATATTTGGGTGTTCCCATTTCTATTGCCGCTATAATAACAAAGTTTCAAGAACAAACAACAAAAACAAAATAAAATAAATATTTAAGGGGGTATCCCATACAACAAAATAAATGTTTTAATATAGGTAGTGTCTAAAGTTTTTTATAGACAATAGTACGGAACCCTTAGTGCGCGAGTCCGACTCGCACTTGGCCAGTTTGGCAGTTTGGCACGTGGCGTATAAAAAGTTAAAAAAAATCCTTGAAACCACTAAACGTAAATGAGTACCTACCTACCGATTGTGGAGGGACTACGGGACTAATTGAGTAAAACGCCATCTATTGCAAAGACTTCTAAACAAAGTTACTATCAGATGGCTACTGTTAGCTACTTTTATCATTCTGTAAGATCGAATTGAGGTAAAATGTTTCATTTCTCTTTTTTGTTAAAAATACGTGTTTTCTGTGTGTAAATAGATAAACCAACATTAAACAATGAACTTTTGATTTTTACTTATTCTTACTTCAGCCAAAATCTGCCATTAAACACTTTTTAGTGATTGTTAATATCCGACTGGTTACATAATGCTGCCATCTATGATTTTTTTTTCATGACTAATTATAATTTGTTCGAGTTGAGACCCCATGACAACGTTATGAATTATGAGTACTCTGAAAAATAATAGGTTGGGGAAAAAGTCTTTTCGCATTATAGTATGTATGAACTTGTAATAAAATCTCTTTGTCTATACTATTTGTATCTGGCTGGTTTTGGTATCATTGAAAGTTTAAATTTTAAAGAACATAATTCCAAATTCAAATTAGGAAAATGTGTGATTTGTATTTGTTGAGTGAATCTAATGAAGAAATTCAATACATTTTAAAATTTTACTACAAAAAAGGTAAAAATGCAACGCAAGCCGCGAAAAAATTTTGCGATGTTTATGGACCTAGTGCAGTGTCTGAGAGAGTAGCACAAATTTGGTTTAAGCGTTTTCAATCCGAAAATTTTGATGTCAAAGATGCACGTCGCTCTGGTCGCCCTATTACGGATAAAATGGATGCCACTTTTGAAAAAGTGGAGCAAGATCGGCATATTAGTAGTTACGACGTAGCTGAAGAACTGGGAATTGACCACAAAACAGTTTTGGCGCATTTGATAAAAACTGGGTACCTACACAAAAAGCTCGACATTTGGGTACCTCACGAGCTCACTGAAAGAAACCTAATGAACCGTGTACTCATTTGTGATTCTTTATTACGACGTAATGAAACCGAACCATTTTTGAAGAAGCTGATAACTGGTGATGAAAAGTGGATCACGTACGACAAGAACGTGCGAAAAAGGTCGTGGTCAAAGGCTGGTCAGGCTTCACAGACTGTGGCGAAACCCGGGTTAACTCGCAACAAGGTGATGCTGTGTGTGTGGTAGGATTGGAAAGGCATTATTCATTATGAGCTGTTACCACCAGGCAGGACCATCGATTCTGAACTGTACTGCGAACAACTGATGAGATTAAAGCAAGAAGTTGAGAGATAGCGGCCGGAATTAATCAACAGAAGGGGTGTGGTTTTTCATCATGATAGCGCTAGACCTCACACATCTTTAGCCACTCAGCAAAAATTAAGAGAGTTTGGCTGGGAGGTGTTAATGCATCCGCCGTATAGTCCTGACCTTGCACCTTCAGATTTCCACCTGTTTCAGTCTCTTTAGAATTCTTTAGGCAGTGTCAGGTTACCATCACGAGAGGACTGCCAAAACCACTTGTCGCGGTATTTTGATCAGAAGTCCCAAAATTTCTATAGCAATGGGATCATGTCCCTACCTACAAGATGGCAAACAGTTATCGAACAAAATGGTACCTACATACTTTAGTTAAATGTAAATAAACTATATTAAAAATGTTTTGAATTTTCTTAAAAAATGCGAAGAAACTTTTTCCCCAACCTAATACTAGTGAATCAAAGTTATGTTGTTATTAAAATTAGTTAAAAGCCACAATATAAAGTAAGCTAATAACAATCTTACAGATTTGTAGAAAACTTCCTAACAAATCCTGCCCAAGGTATTTTAAATGTCTAAAAATATAGTTATTCATTTTATAAAGTTGGTAGCTAGGTAGGTAGTACCTTTAATAACAAGGTAAATCGGATCTCTTTTAAGCGTATTTTTAATACTCCAACTTGAAGTTTACTGCTCCAAGCTAGAATTTTTGTTCAACTCCGGTGTGATGGGGAGGAATTCGTAAAGAAGTCGTTTCTTATGAATGTAATGTTTCTTGTAGCCAACTTTTGCGGAAGCTAAAAAAATTGCTTGAACTTTAAAAATTCTGTTCTTTTGAAATGCTACTGTAAATATTTCCCCATTTCTGCCCATGGGTGTCGTAGAACAGAGGGATATTGACCAGAGGATGGGCAGCAGCGTCCTTCAGAGTGGGTAACACCTACTGCGATCGCCAACATACATCGGCCAAGCATGCCAATTATGGCTGACCTCCCTGGGGGAGACATATATTATCCCAGCAGTGGACGTCTAAAGGTTGACATTGATGAAGAAGATGTAAGTATTTTGCTGTAAATAGAACCGTCTTTTGAAGTAGGAGTCACAATGTAATATTTTTTTTGCTGATCCGTGCGTCATGTTCTTGAACGAACCCCGTTAGTTGGGACTGGTCATCAGTTAGCTGCGTCAGTTATTTTAAATTTTAGTTTGAATTGTTTATTATAACTATAGTTTTCTCTAGACCTCTTTTAACATGCAAGACTTGTTACATTGTTCTCACATTGTACCCCTAGACTTCACATGAAAGATGTAACCTAAAATTGTAATTTATTATCGATTTTAAAAGAGTGTTTATGCAGTTTTTTGTTCGTTCTTCTCCGTAGAAACTTACTGTTTGGAACGACCAACTAGCTTCAACTTTCTAACTGACCGACTCTAAATCAAAAGTACCTGTAAATGGTATAATTAAAATAAGTGGTTTTGAGTTTGAGTTTAAAGTTTTTTTTTAATTTTTTCTATTTACCAATTATAAAATATTCAGGATGTCAGTTATTGAAACTGATTGATAAATTCTAAAATGTTACTATTACCATCATCAATATTGTGATGAAACTGTGGTGGGTTGTTCTTCTGCCCAGGCGAAGGTTCTTGACCCAGTAAATAAAAAACAAAAACCATGGAACGAAGTCGCGGGCAGTAGCTAGTTCCTATCTCTACATATTTGTGATAATCCATACTGATATTTTCATGGTTCAATGAAATGTAATATGTAAATCCATTAAAGCGTTCAATTACTCTTTCTTGTAAAAAATTCTATAGGTAGACTTAAGTGCTCAATGTATTCCCGCACAAACGATTACGAATAGCTAACATAACCTTTGTTCGCCGACCAAGGTTACCTACTTCTGTTTACCTTATTTTCTTTGCGTTACCCAAACATGAACCTTTCTTTTGGTTCCTCCGCATTTTTATAAGAGGAAAATATTAATAATGTCGCTAAAATAAAAATACATAGTTCAGCTTGTTCCTACCAGCTGAACATACGGAATCCCTAATAAGGGAGGCTTATGGCGAATAACATCTGGGCCCCGAGGACGGCAAACACTTGGCAGTAAACACGAGGTTACAGTAAGAAAAATGTTTTTGTTTTCCAAGGCTTTCCTTATATACCTATTGACATAACTTTGTAACGACATACGACTCATACAGACAGTAGTGTTTTGTTTCGCAACACTACTTTTTACTATTAAACAAATGACATTTTTCTTCCGGCCGCTATCTTGAAGACCGCCGCGCTTTATCAAAGAGAGCTTTTAAAATTTTCGTGCGTAAAATAAGAAAAATATGCCTCTCGGATTTTTCTGTCAGTCTAAAGTTATGTAAGCTAACACAGTTCTGGTTTTATGTAGGCTTATCTAACTGAATTTTCTTGGCAGTGTGACGATATTTAGAGTGACTTGAAAGCTTGTAAGATAAGCATTTGTAAAATAAAATTGCCTTTGTCCTCGAGGAGATTTGGTTACCAGCATTCCTTTGAAGTTTCGTAGCAGTAAAGTGGTGGACTTATGTGTTAGGCTTAGTCTAAATTTTAGTTAATATTGAGCTTTGTAATTCTCCGAAGTTCTTAAGAACAAGTATTTAAGTAGGCATTGTAATATAGCCAGTAGTTCACCGCTTATTGTCCGCATAGAGCTAGCTTAATCATAGTAGCCGACGACGTTGCGACAACCTCATATTAAACTTAACAATGCCTGCATTGAGTTTTAATGCAAGCAAGAAGTAAATATAGTTCATATTTAAACTACGGCTTTTATAAGACAGCTTTTGTGAAGTAAATTGGTTCGGTTTTAAAGAAAAACTGAAAGTACATAGTTACTACATCAAGTATACGTAATTTTCCTTTTCCTTCCTCGGATCCCTCGATAACATAGAAAAAGCGGCCATAAATACCATCCAATATAGGTTCCCGCCTCCCTCAAACAGTCCATTGTGCGTACAAAAGTAATTCAATACATTGCTATTCCTTATACGTACCCACAAAACTCTATAAAGTTTCATAATAGCACCTCTGTCACGTATATTAATGGTCTTACAGCGTTTATCTACAGGACTAAATTAAGAAATACCTTTCGTCGCATAAATCAATAGACGTGTGATATATTGTTATCGTGGAAGGGGTGGCTCTCTGGTATTTTATCCTTTCTTGTTCTGCACCCGCTGCATCACCATTCGAGGCACGCTCCACGTCGGGGGAGCCTAATTCTTCTCCTAATTTCGCACCTTATTGTTGGCGGGTGGTAAGAAAATGGGTATTTTTTGGTATAAATTCAACACCACGCTTACAGGTCTATGAACTTTTATTACCCTTATATTTTGTTCGTAATATTATTAGGTTATAATAGGCTATAACTAGCCAGAATCATTTTGTGTTGGCAAACGGTGGGTTGCTACTCGTACATGGTAACCACAAAGTTGTTTAATAAGAAGTTGTTTAGTAGGTAATTCATTCTCAAAAGAGTTTTCTTTTCATACCTTTTATGGGTTTGAGTATAAATTGAAAGCCCAGATACTTGATATTTTTACTCATATATTAGTTTGCTTTTTACAGAAAACTAGCTTTTGCCCGCGGCTTCGTCGGTAGTCTTTATCGATTCTCGTGGTTCAAGTTTAATCTGCACCAAATTCATCAAAATCGGTTCAATATTTAATAATGTTAAGTAGGTATGGAGAATGAACAAAGATTTCACTTAAGTGAGCATTGTTTAAGTCAAATATATACCTAGGTAACATACTTATTTACGATCATAGAATTAGTGAGAAGAACAAAATAGCCGTAAAAAACTGCGCCTATACAACCTGATTGTAACCACTGTCAGATAAGCGAATTTTTAAAAGCTTATCCAAACCAATATTCATTCTACGAAAAAAATGAAGTGCTTTTTTTCAATTTCAATTAAAGGGGGAAGTGTAGGATGGTTCCGTATATGTCTTACCATCAGAATTTCGGGCATTTACGAAATGAAGTTGGTAAAATATCTTAGACATTTGTCAGACGATTACCTGAAGGGGAGAGGGGGAATGGCCCCCTGATAATATTCACAATTTCGAACCCCTGAAACATCTTACTATGCTTATGAATATAAGTTTACTTATCGCTTTTGCACCTTTTATTTATTTTGGGTTATAAAAGATAGGTGTAGCATGTGAAAATGTTTCTATTATGTTTTGATACGAAATTATTTTCGTTATAAAATAAAATTCAACATGAATTTATTGATCTTTTAGGTTTTCTGTTGGGGGCGGGTCTGGGTCTATGCTTTAGCGGTTCTAGTGCGGCATGCTTAACATGTTTAGCATAGATGCAGGCCCACCCTATTGCCTCCTTCAGAGGCGGTAGGGGGGCGTTGGTCTTGGGGGAAAGATCCCCAAGGCAAGTTCGGCGGACTAGCCTTCTCGAGGTTGCCAGCCCTGTTACTGGGTCTAGTTCACTAGGAATTAGACTCAAACCAAAAACACCGAGCGCGTTTGGTATATAATATATATAGTATATATCTATGTATGGTTTATATTATAGTATTTTCTCCGTATATATAACCCAATAATCGCGGCCCCCTGTGACTGGGCGGCCGTGAGCTCGCCCCAAGAGTGTTGGCGAGTAGGGGATTAGTCACCTGCGCTAGGACCTGCGCAGTTGAGCGCCGTATGTAGGGATGAAGGAGTCCTGGGGGGTTGAGCCGATCGGCGGCCTCTCTGGGAATCCTAACGTCAAACTTCTTTTAAGTGCGACGTTCCCAGTTGCGGGCTCCATGGAGGGTGGGAGCCAGAGAGATGAATTCTTTTTCATACGTACAATGGACAATTTCCGGCCATGTATAAAACCACCTTCAGGAGTGGAGTCGGTGAAAGCCGACAAAGCTCCTCAACAGGGTGCTTCCAGCATCTCTGTCGCCCCTGGCGTTCCGGTAGTGAAAGCTACTGGCGCTAGCGCGGGTGTTGGTCCAGCCGTGGCGAAAACCGCGGCTAAGACCAAAACTAAGTCCCTTAAACAAAAGGCAACGGCGCTGATTGGGACCAGTACCGGCCTTTCAAAACAGGCAAAGGCTGCGTCGCCGGGTAAAACTGGTGGCAGCCCTAGCCAATGCACACAAGCCCCGGCATCGGGTAAATCCGGCACCGGGGTTACACCTACACACCCTCCCACCACTGGCGCTCTTCAAGCCCCGATCGATGTCCCTGACCAACCAGGGACGACTTGCACCGCCGACGTCTTCGCAAGCGGCTGGCAGGTGCAAAAACGCAAGGGCAAGGGTAAAAACACTCAACAGACCCGACGCCCTCGCACAGACCCTTCAGGTCCAACAGCTCATTCGGAGCAGGGTAAAAGGGGGGCGGGAAAAACAAAGAGGGAGCGGCGCCTGGCTCGATTTTTAGCTTTGAAAGCAGGCAAGGTCTCCTCTTCTAAACAAGTTAGCTTCACAGCTGGCAAACAGGCTCAGGCCGGCGCTAGCCAACCAACTCCGAGCCAACCTCCTGTCAGTGAAGCCAGCTCATTTCCGGCAACGGAAGAAACACAGCGACCCGGCTGGAAGGATCAGGCCGTAGCCAAGCGAGCTCTCAACGAGACGATTTCGCCTCGTGGAGAGCATAAGCGGCCGCGGCTTGATCAATCCAAACGGGCCGCCAACAAAAGCTACGCCCAAGCTGCTAGCACTCCCCTGAACGTCGCGATCACTTGCGACCGTACGGGGATCATCAGCAAGGAGACGTCGGACCAGGTGCTCGCTGCCATCCAGAGGCAGATCATAAGCGAGGCCTGTTCCCCCAAACAAGACTCACCAGGGCCGACTTTCAACGCAAAGCCGCTGTTCGCTGAAGGAGTCCTAAAACTCTGGTGTGGCAACGACCACACACTCACCTGGCTTAAACGCACTGTTTCCGGCCTGGCTCTCCCTACTAACACCATACTAGTCGTCAAGAGCCAGTCGGAATTGCAGAAGAGAGCACGCTGCGGGGTCGTCATCCCAGACGAGCAGGGAGTCTTCGGAGAGCCGACCAACATTGGACGGGCCCTCTCCTATCAGAACCCCTGGGTCGACGTCAAGAAATGGGCCCTACACTTCGCAGACAAACAGGCCGCGGCTTGGTTTCTGGTGGTTAGCATCCCTGAGGACCAAATCCCGACCCTGATGAAGGCCGGACGCCGCCTCTCAATTGGATTGGGGGCGGTGTACGTAAGATTTCAGGGTTGGAACGGTGGGGTGCGTGCAGAAAACCTCCTCGTGTGCCTGATTGCTGCTGGTTCCTTTCGAATACGTTCGGGGGAAAGAGCAGTGATCGGGCCGGTGCACCCTGGGTACAGTCAATAATCTATTATTGGCTGTAGCGAATTTCTGCGTGGGGGGGGAGAGCTTCAGGCTCGTGGAGGTGGGGCCCAGTCTGGGCCGAAAAGGGGCGCTTTTTCACGTGTCCCTCTGGTCTAAGCAGAGGACATGGTGGTGAAGCATGGGCGGCGCTCGTAGTGCACTTACCCTGCCTACGGGCTGGCAGCGGGAGAACATTTCTCCCGACTGCACCCGTCGAAATCGTAATCCGTGAAGAGCTCACATCTTGTGACTTGGAACGGGACGAGGGTCTTGGCTTAACCGCCTGGGCCGCGAGGAAGAGAACCTCTATAATAAATTCCTCTAATACCAAGTTTTGGTGCGTGGCGAGGGTATGGATGGCTGAGGAGTAGTGTCACTTGCAACTTTGTAGTTGTAGGTGGCGCATCAGTCGTTAGCGCACCCCCAGCCAGGGGCCAGTGGGACCTCGGGGTTGGGAAACAAATGACACCACTTACCTGGGGACAAGGGGTTAACTAGGTGGACCTAATAAATCCCCCACTACTCGTGGGAACAAAAATGGAAAATCAAAATAAATCGAAAAACGGCGAAAATCAAATAAATGATGACTTACGGCATGAATCACGGACACCGACTTGTGAGATGGAAAAAAGTGCTGCGGACGTGGCGACGGACATTCATGTCCTTTCCATGTCCAAGGTGCATACGGAGGAGCAGGCATCTGCAATAGGCAGCTGCTCGGCTCAAGAAGGCGAGGAGGTGAGGCGCATCTCCAAACTCTGGAGGAGGAAGCGCCCAGCTGCACTGAGAGAGACGCAGGATTCATCCAGTGAGGATAACCTGCCAGCTCCTAAAGTGCCGACGGCTAGGCGAGGACGTGGTCGATCGTCCTCAGCTCAGACAGCTACGGCGGGCGCAACACGGGACGCCAAAGGGCGCTTTATCAAGCGTTCCGTCAATGCCACACCTAGACCTAGTGGCGAGAGCAATGGTGGAGGTTCCGATGGGTCCTACATGTCCTTCGATTCACTTGTGTCGGGGCAAGCCACCGACGCTGCCAAACCCAGTGACCAGGCTACCAAGAGGGACCACACGGCAGCTAAAAAGACTGCTGTGAGAGAGGCGAGGATGGCAGAGGAGAGACCATCAGCTCCATCTGCCTGGGAAAGGGAGGCAAACGAAATGCCTGCGATGGAGCTGAGGACGAGGCTCCAAGACGCCGTGGCGGCGATTAAAAGCGTTGCCAAGGTATCCAAAGGGTTGAAGGGCACATGCCAGAAGGCCCTAAAGGATGCCTCGACCTCAATATTGGAGGCGACGGAAGTATTGCTCGCGCGTACCTCCTCCGAGGAGACGGTCAGGCTGCAGGCGGAAAATGCCCGTCTGTCAGCCCAGGTGGCACAGCTTCGTAAGGAGCACGAGGAGATTCGCGCAGAAATACAAAACATGCGCCAAGAGAGGAGAGATGACTCGGCCCCCTCTGGGCAGAAAGCTAGCGAAGCCGAATCGGAGCTGGCTCGCCTGTTTAAGAAGGAACTGGCGAGCCTCGGCGCTCGCTTCGCTGTGCTTGAGGGCCGTATCTTGCGGCCGCCACTGGCTGTAGACAGGAGGCAGACGGCGGTGCAAGAGTCACCAGCGCCGACGTTCGCAGTCGTGGCTGCTGGTTCAAGCACGTCGGCCCCGCCTGTCCAGCGGTCTCCAGCGCCAGCTTCAGCGGCGACGAAGAAAGGGAAGGGCAAGGGGAAGGGGAAGGGCAAGGGAAAGAGGACGTCGTCAGCCCCTCAGCCCGCCTTCACCCCTGCCGAGACCCCACAGGCTCCCACAGCTGCCAATCCAAAAGAGGGGGAATGGCAAAGTGCCGGAGCCAAAAAAGCGGCCAAAAAGGCGAAGAAAAGGGCCAGGAAGGCGGCCAAAGAGAAAAAGAAGGCGGCCGAAAAGGCTAAGGCCAGGCTCCGTGCCCCTCGGTCAACGGCTGTAGTTATTACACTACAGCCAGAAGCCCAACAGCGGGGCATCACTTACGCTGGGGTTTTGGCCAAAGCCAAAGCTGAGATTAACCTCGGTGAGTTGGGCATCGCGGGCATTCGCTGCAAAGCTACAGCTACCGGTGCCCGCATGCTTGAAGTGGCAGGAGCCACCAGCGGCCCCCTAGCGGACGCCCTCGCCGAAAAACTGAGGGCATCCCTGGAAAGTGAGGGGGTGAAAGTGTCCAGACCCACCAAAAGCGCCGAGCTGCGCATCTCGGGTTTGGACGACTCGGTCACGAGGAAGGAGCTGGTGGCAGCCGTCGCGAGGGTGGGAACTTGCCCCCCTGAACAGGTGAGGTCCGGTGCCATCAGCGCGGACTTCGCCGGTTTGGGGGCAGCTATTATAAGCTGTCCCGTCGCGACGGCGAAGAAACTCGCCGAGGGCGGCCGCCTACTGGTAGGATGGGTGTCGGCGCGGGTGAAACTCCTGCAGCCCCGCCCCTTGAGGTGCTACCGATGTCTCATAGACGGGCACGTGGGTGTACGGTGCACCTCCGAGGTGGATCGCAGCAGTCTATGTTTCCGCTGTGGTCAGCCCGGTCATAAGGCCGCATCTTGTGAGGCCGAGCCGCACTGTACCCTGTGTGCGGCGGCCGGTAAGCCAGCGGAGCACCGGGTGGGCACCAGATCTTGTGCCGCGCCCAAACAAAAGAAGAGGTCGGGTAAATCGGCTGCAAAGGCGCCTATGGCTTCATCGAGGCCGGGCCAGGATGAAGGGGAGGAGGGGAGTATGGATTGCCAATAACGGCTTCATATCTCCGCCTCCTCCAGGCGAACATCAACCACTGCGCCAGGGCTCAGGACTTGCTACTCCAGAGCATGGCGCAGTGGTCGATCAACATCGCCGCGGTCGCCGAGCCGTACTATGTGCCACCCAGGGACGACTGGGTGGACGACTTGTCCGGCTCGGTGGCCCGCATTGTGCGGGCCGCCACTGATTCCCCCTCTTTGGAGGGCGTCACGCGTGGTCGGGGATTCGTGGCGGCCAGGCTAGGAGACATGATGGTCGCAGGAGTTTACTCCTTTTTTTTTTTTTTTTTTTGGTACGGGGTGGAAAATCCTCATGGATGTCCTCTGCCCTGGGGCGGGCGGAGGGGTCTGTCAGACTCTTACTGACTAAAAACCACCCCGGTGTTCCATCTCACACCTACGTCGGGGGTCGCGGGAACTGGAGATACTTCCGCAACCCCCGGCTGGTGCCGGCCCGCTGCAGCGGGCCACTTCTCTTGTCAGGGGGGGGAGTGAGGTGTTAGACTCCCCCCCGGACGTCTTAGAGGGGCGCGCGTGGAACACTACGCGCCGCCACCTCGGGTCCTGGTGTATGTGGGGGGCGACAGACGTCCCCGAGTCTGCCGCCCCTGGACCCATTTAGGGGGGCCGGAAGAGGGCGTTGTCCGCCCTCCGCCGACGCCCGGTGCGCCTGCTGCGGGCAGGGTGGGAGGTTGAGATCTCCCTCTCCCTTTCCGCAGCCTCCTTCTGCGACATGACACTTTCGCAGAAGGAAACCACCGCGTCCCAGGACTCTGCGCTGTCGACCATCGACTCGACCACGGCCGACAGCGACAGGTCACTGCCTACTTCTGAGACGAGGGCACGACGCGGCCCCTCCCAAGCGGCACATTCCGCCAGCGTATGCCGCGCCGTGTCCTCCCGGCAGTCGACGCAGTGGTGACACCGGGCGTCCGGCTCCCTGTTTATGCGACACAGGTACCTCCCGAAGCAACCATGCCCCGAGAGCACCTGCGTCACCCGAAACGACAGAGAGCCGTGCCTTCTCCCGAGCCAGCGCTCGAGCACTGGCCGGACCGCCTCGATGATGGCGAGGCCGGCGGTAGGGCGTGAAAGCCTGTCCCGCCATTCCGCCACCAGGACCTCGCGAAGCTGAGACCGACGCAGCTCCATGTGTCGCTGCATCGGTCGCTCGCCCCGCGCCCGCGCTTCCTCGCGCCACCGGTACAGTGACGCGAGCACCTTCGCCTCCAGGTCCCAGGGCGGGGATCCGGCCAGTGCACAAGCCGCCTCGTAGGAGATCGTGCGATACCCCCTGATGACTCTGACGGCCATCGCTCGTTGCGGCTTTCGCAGCACGGCGATGCTTCCGGCCGTCAGGTCTGCCGCCCAGATCGGGGCCCCATAAAGGGCCATCGATCGCACGATCCCCACGTAAAGCCGCCTGCAGACGGCGCTCGGGCCCCCCAGATTGGGAAGCAGCGTTGAAAGCGCCCCGGCCGCGCCCAACAACTTGGGCGCCAGCCGCCGGAAATGAGGGCCAAAATCCCATCGGCTGTCGAGCGTTCGTCTCCGACTCCCGGAACCAGGCCTGGACAATGGCGGCCTCCTCGAGAAGTTCCCTGTTCATGCGCTTACGAGCCCAGCGCGGACCGTTCGTTCGTGGGGCCGATGGACTGCGGCCGCCCGCGGTCTGGGCGGAGACGTCGAAACGGATGTAACGATGATCCGACAACGTCTCCACCTCCACGGCGACACGCCAGTCACGGACACGGCTCGCGACAGCAGGGCTAGCGAACGAGACGTCCACTATTGACCCGCCCCGCTGCCGCACGCACGTGTGGACCGAGCCCCGATTCAGCACGGCCAAGCCAGTCGCGACCGCCCACTCCTCCAGCACCTCACCCCGAGCATCGGTCACCGGAGATCCCCACGCCGCAGACTTGGCGTTGAGATCCCCCAGCAACAGCACCGGGCGAGGGTGAAGACGGCCTACGACGGCACCCTTTTTTTTTTTTTTTTTTTTTTTTTTTTTTTTTTTTTTTTTTTTTTTTTTTTTTTGGTACGGGGTGGAAAATCCTCATGGATGTCCTCCGCCCTGGGGCGGGCGGAGGGGTCTGTCAGACTCTTACTGACTAAAAACCACCCCGGTGTTCCATCTCACACCTACGTCGGGGGTCGCGGGAACTGGAGATACTTCCGCAACCCCCGGCTGGTGCCGGCCCGCTGCAGCGGGCCACTTCTCGGGTCAGGGGGGGGAGTGAGGTGTTAGACTCCCCCCCGGACGTCTTAGAGGGGCGCGCGTGGAACACTACGCGCCGCCACCTCGGGTCCTGGTGCATGTGGGGGGCGACAGACGTCCCCGAGTCTGCCGCCCCTGGACCCATTTAGGGGGGCCGGAAGAGGGCGTTATCCGCCCTTCGCCGACGCCCGGTGCGCCTGCTGCGGGCAGGGTGGGAGGTTGAGATCTCCCTCTCCCTTTCCGCAGCCTCCTTCTGCGACATGACACTTTCGCAGAAGGAAACCACCGCGTCCCAGGACTCTACGCTGTCGACCATCGACTCGACCACGGCCGACAGCGACAGGTCACTGCCTACTTCTGAGACGAGGGCACGGCGCGGCCCCTCCCAAGCGGCACATTCCGCCAGCGTATGCCGCGCCGTGTCCTCCCGGCAGTCGACGCAGTGGTGACACCGGGCGTCCGGCTCCCTGTTTATGCGACACAGGTACTTCCCGAAGCAACCATGCCCCGAGAGCACCTGCGTCACCCGAAACGACAGGGAACCGTGCCTCCTCCCGAGCCAGCGCTCGAGCACTGGCCGGACCGCCTCGATGATGGCGAGGCCGGCGGTAGGGCGTGAAAGCCTGTCCCGCCATTCCGCCACCAGGACCTCGCGAAGCTGAGACCGACGCAGCTCCATGTGTCGCTGCATCGGTCGCTCGCCCCGCGCCCGCGCTTCCTCGCGCCACCGGAACAGTGACGCGAGCACCTTCGCCTCCAGGTCCCAGGGCGGGGATCCGGCCAGTGCACAAGCCGCCTCGTAGGAGATCGTGCGATATCCCCTGATGACTCTGACGGCCATCGCGCGTTGCGGCTTTCGCAGCACGGCGATGCTTCCGGCCGTCAGGTCTGCCGCCCAGATCGGGGCCCCATAAAGGGCCATCGATCGCACGATCCCCACGTAGAGCCGCCTGCAGACGGCGCTCGGGCCCCCCAGATTGGGAAGCAGCGTTGACAACGCCCCAGCCGCGCCCAACAACTTGGGCGCCAGCCGCTGGAAATGAGGGCCAAAATCCCATCGGCTGTCGAGCACCAATCCAAGGTACTTCATGGTAGACTCGACAGCTATTCTGGCCCCCCCGACCACGATGTGTGATCCCGGCGGCGGCGCCCGCCGAGGACCGTGAAAGATCACGGCCTCCGACTTGTTGAGGGCCACCTCCAGGCCGAGGTGCCGGATGCGGCTCACCACCTGTGAGACCGCAGCCGTCGCCAGCAACGCTGCCTCCCTGTACTGTGCCGGGAAGAGGGCTGAGACAACCTCCTCCAGCAGCTCTGGTTGGAGACTCCCCGTGAGCGGGGGCGCCGCAGACCGAAGTTTCCCTCGAACCGCTTGATATGGGCGCCCCCACGGATCCCGGTTTAGGGTCTCCAACATCTCCTCCCTGGCTTGCGTCTTCGCATCGCCGATGGCCAGACACAGAGTCCTCTTAGCCGCGCGGTACACCTCATACAGCGCGGCTTCTTCGTCCGGGACCCGACGACGTCTTCTCCGGTATCGGGTGTACCGGCGTCTGACCGCTACGCACTCAATGCGCATACGAGCGATCTCGGCCGACCACCAGTACACCTGGCGCCCTGCTGACTGTGCGTGGACCCGGGGCATGGACGCGTCGCAAATTTGCGTCATCGCCCCGCGGAACCACAGCGCCTCCAGTTCGACGTCGACGGGTCCGTTCGTCTCCGACTCCCGGAACCAGGCCTGGACAATGGCGGCCTCCTCGAGAAGTTCCCTGTTCATGCGCTTACGCGCCCACCGCGGACCGTTCGTTTGCGGGGCCGATGAACCGCGGCCGCCCGTGGTCTGGGCGGAGACGTCAAAACGGATGTATCGATGATCCGACAACGTCTCCACCTCCACGGCGACACGCCAGTCGCGGACACGGCTCGCGACAGCAGGGCTAGCGAACGAGACGTCCACTATTGACCCGCCCCGCTGCCGCACGCACGTGTGGACCGAGCCCCGATTTAGAACGGCCAAGCCAGTCGCGACCGCCCACTCCTCCAGCACCTCACCCCGAGCATCGGTCACCGGGGATCCCCACGCCGCAGACTTGGCGTTGAGATCCCCCAGCAACAGCACTGGGCGAGGGTGAAGACGGTCTACGACGGCACCCAACTCAACAAGGAACCTCTCGAAGTCGGCGAGGCTCTTGTTGGGCGAAAAATACGCACCAACTATGCCAATGCCGTCCGCGAGGGCGGCTACCCAGCCGTGACCTCGGGACGGGTTGACCAGAGCCCCGCCAATGATGGCCACCAAGCCGCCCAAGTCTCCCCCCCAGGGATAACTGGGTGGGAGACTTGGGCACAAAGTACGGCTCGGCGACCACAGCCACATCAATCGACCACTCTGCCATGCTCTGGAGGAAGAGGTCCTGAGCTCTGGCAGAGTGGTTGATGTTGCCCTGGAGGAAATGGTACAGCGCCATTTATGCGCAGTCCATTCCCTCCGGATTCGCACCATTCCTAGGCCGGGAGTCGGCCGATGAGGCGCCAGCCTGCGGGGGGGGTAAAGGGCCCCCAGCAGCCTTGGCGCCCCGTCTCTTCCTGGGGGGCGCACAGGCCTTTCCACCCGCTGTGTGCCCAGCGGGCCTCCCTGCAGCTGTACAGAGGCTGCAGTTTGGCGCCGCGGAGCACTGGGCCGCCTTGTGGCCGGGCTGACCGCAGCGATAACACTGATCGCTGCGATCGACTTGGCTGGTGCACCGAGCCTTGACATGCCCAATGTCAAGGCAGCGGAAGCACCGCATAACCCTGGGTTGCAGCAGCTTCGCCCTCGCTGCAACCCACCCCACCAACAGACGCCCAGCATCAGCGACTTTGTTGGCCGCCGCCACGGGACACCGCACCCAGATCGCGCCGAGCCCGGAAGCGTCGACGCGAATCTCGCCCGTCCGCACGTCTGCAGGCGGACATCCACCGACACGGGCGACGGCCGCCACGACCTCATCCGTAGTCGTCGAGTCGTCCAGACCGTCGACGCGCAGCTCGGCGGTCTTCGTCGGCCTGGACACCCGGACGTCCTCCGGGTTGAGGACTTCCCTCAACTTGGCGGCCAAGATATCCGCCTTTTCACCGCTAGAGGCACCCGACACCTCCAGCAGCCGCGCCCCCGTGATCGCCGGCCTCATCTTGAAGCCGGACGGTGTGCCAAGGTCGGGGAACGCGACTTTGGCCCGGCCCATAGTGCTGTTGGACGAGGTGGGAAAATTGTTCGAAAGGATCGTTTCGGACCGCCTCGTCCAGCACCTTTCAGGAGTGGGGCCGGATCTGGCGGACAGCCAGTTCGGCTTCCGCCGTGGGCGCTCCACAATCGATGCCATCATGCGCGTGAGAGCCCTGGCGGAGGATGCAGTTTCCCGGGGCGAGGTGGTGCTGGCGGTGTCACTCGACATCGCCAACGCATTCAACACCATGCCCTGGAGTTGTATTAGGGAGGCACTCGTCTATCACAAAGTGCCGAACTACCTCCGCCGCATCATTGGGGCCTACTTGACGGACAGGGCCGTCATCTACCGGGGTCGGGATGGCTGGGGTCGGCGAGAGATGTCGTGCGGCGTCCCACAGGGTTCAGTCTTAGGACCGCCCCTGTGGAACATCGGATACGACTGGGTGCTGCGTGGTGCGTTTCTCCGCGGCGTCGGTGTCATATGTTATGCCGACGACACGCTTGTTGTGGCGCGTGGGAAGACGCACCAGCAGGCGACGATTTTGGCAACCGCTGGGGTTGCGCAGGTCGTGGGAAGGATCCGGCGATTGGGCCTAGAGGTGGCCCTCAACAAGTCCGAGGCCCTGTTCTTTCATGGGCCCCGACGTGGACCACCTCAGGGCTCTCACATCGTGGTGGGAGGCGTCCGCATTGGCGTCGAGTCGACGATGAAGTACTTAGGACTCGTCCTCGACGGCTGATGGAACTTTGGGCAGCACTTTCAGCGGCTGGCACCCAAGCTCATGGGTGCGGCGGGTGCACTTGCTCGCTTGCTGCCCAACCTAGGTGGACCCAACGCCTCCTGCCGGAGGCTCTATATGGGGATTGTGCGGTCTATGGCGCTCTACGGGGCGCCAGTATGGGCGGAGAACCTGGCGGCCCGCAATATCGCAGTGCTCAGACGTCCGCAGCGAGCGATGGCCGTCAGAGTGGTTCGGGGATACCGCACGATCTCCTTTGAGGCAGCGAGCCTCCTAGCCGGATCTCCGCCGTGGGATCTTGAAGCGAGAGCCCTCGCTTCACTCTACAACTGGAGTGGGGAGGCGCGGGAGCGGGGCATACGTCCGGTGCCGCGAGAGTACACGCGGCGCCGCTCCGAGCTCCGTGCGATCCTAACGGCGGAATGGGAGGGACGACTCGTCAACCCCAGCGCAGGGCACGCCGTAATTTCGGCGGTAAGACCCGTCATGGAGGATTGGTTAGGGCGCCAACACGGCGCCCTTACGTTCCGGCTGACGCAGATACTGACCGGACATGGCTGTTTCGGGAAGTATCTGTGTCGCATAGGCCGCGAACAATCGCCCGGTTGTCACCACTGCAGAGACTGCCTGGAGGACACGGCGCAGCACACGCTGGCAGAGTGCCCAGCTTGGGCAGAACAGCGCCGTGAACTCTCCGCAGCAGTAGGTGACCTCTCGCTCCCGAACATCGTCCTTTCGATGGTCCAGAGCGAGAGTGCGTGGGAGGCTGTTGCCTCTTTTTGCGAGCATGTCATGCACGCAAAAGAGGCGGCAGAGAGGGTGAGGGAAGCAACTGCCTCGCTTCCCTCTAGGAGAAGACGCACCGGGCGCCGGAGGGCGCTTAATGACCTCCGGCCTCCATGAGTTGCCGGCCTGCGGGTGGTCGACTTAGGGGCAGTCCACCACCCGGCCAGAAGCAGGCCCGTGTAGGCGGCGCGCCGTGTTCCGCGCGCGCCACATTAGAGGATTCGGCGGCGTTTAGACCGCCGAGGTTGACGGGACCCGCCTACATCATTGGCGGGTCATAGCCCGGTGGGGGCGCGGTGCATGCGCGAGCGAATCCCGTACCCCCACCCATGGGTCAGTCGAGGAACACGCACTCTCGCTCCGGACCATCGAAAGAACGATGTTCGGGAGCGAGAGGTCACCTACTGCTGCGGAGAGTTCACGGCGCTGCTCTGCCCAAGCTGGGCACTCAGCCAGCGTGTGCTGCGCCGTGTCCTCCAGGCAATCTCCGCAGTGGTGACAACCGGGCGATTGTTCGCGGCCTATGCGACACAGATACTTCCCGAAACAGCCATGTCCGGTCAGTATCTGCGTCAGCCGGAACGTAAGGGCGCCGTGTCGGCGCCCTTTTTTTTTTTTTTTTTTTGGTACGGGGTGGAAAATCCTCATGGATGTCCTCCGCCCTGGGGCGGGCGGAGGGGTCTGTCAGACTCTTACTGACTAAAAACCACCCCGGTGTTCCATCTCACACCTACGTCGGGGGTCGCGGGAACTGGAGATACTTCCGCAACCCCCGGCTGGTGCCGGCCCGCTGCAGCGGGCCACTTCTCGGGTCAGGGGGGGGAGTGAGGTGTTAGACTCCCCCCCGGACGTCTTAGAGGGGCGCGCGTGGAACACTACGCGCCGCCACCTCGGGTCCTGGTGTATGTGGCCCCCCCGACCACGATGTGTGATCCCGGCGGCGGCGCCCGCCGAGGACCGTGAAAGATCACGGCCTCCGACTTGTTAAGGGCCACCTCCAGGCCGAGGCGCCGGATGCGGCTCACCACCTGTGAGACCGCAGCCGTCGCCAGCAACGCTGCCTCCCTGTACGAGCTCCCCCGGGCCGTGACCAGCGTGTCGTCAGCGTAACACGTCAGGTCCACGCCCGGCTGGAGCTCGCCCCTCAGCACCCAGTCGTACCCGATGTTCCACAGGGGCGGTCCTAAGACGGAACCCTGTGGAACACCGCACGACATGCGGCGCTGGTGTTCGCCATCACGTCCCACGTAGGTGACACACCTCTCGGACAGATAAGCCCCAACTATGCGGCGGAGGTAGGAAGGCACACGATGATACCGGAGTGCCTCCCGTACACAACTCCAGGGCAGGGCGTTGAAGGCGTTGGAGATGTCCAAGGACACCGCCAACATCACCCCGCCCCGGGACACCGCTTCCTCCGCCAGGACTCTAACCCGCGATACAGCGTGTATGGTGGAGCGCCCATGCCGAAAGCCATATTGGCTCTCGTCCAGGTCCGGCCCCTCTTCGCACAAGTGGCTGACGAGGCGGGCTGCGATTATCCGCTCAAACAGCTTTCCCACCTCGTCCAGCAGCACTATGGGCCGGTACGCGGACGGAGAGTCCGCAGGGCGCCCCGCCTTCTTGAGCAGGACCAGACGACCAGATTTCCACAATGTGGGAAACTGGCCCCGCTCAAGGCACGCCGTAAACAGTCCTCTAAGTTGGGGCTCTAGCTCCTTCAGAGCGAGGGCCAACGCTAGGCCGTGAATCCCGTCGGGCCCCGGAGCCACGTTCTTGGCCCGGAGCCGCAGCACGGCCGCCCCCATCTCTGCCTGTGTCACCTCTGGGACGCTGATGGCGTTCTCCTCTGTGGACTCTGCGTCTGTGGGCAAAGCCATCGGCGGTGGAGTATGCTCCGCTCGTGCCGGGAAGAGGGCTGAGACAACCTCCTCCAGCAGCTCTGGTTGGAGACTCCCCGTGAGTGGGGGCGCCGCAGACCGAAGTTTCCCTCGAACCGCTTGATATGGGCGCCCCCATGGATCCCGGTTTAGGGTCTCCAACATCTCCTCCCTGGCTTGCGTCTTCGCATCGCCGATGGCCAGACACAGAGTCCTCTTAGCCGCGCGGTACACCTCATACAGCGCGGCTTCTTCGTCCGGGACCCGACGACGTCTCCTCCGGTATCGGGTGTACTGGCGTCTGACCGCTACGCACTCAACACGTAAACGTGCGATCTCTGCCGACCACCAGTACACCTGGCGCCCTGCTGACTGTGCGTGGACTCGGGGCATGGACGCGTCGCAAATTTGCGTCATCGCCCCGCGGAACCACAGCGCCTCCAGTTCGACGTCGACGGGTCCGTTCGTCTCCGACTCCCGGAACCAGGCCTGGACAATGGCGGCCTCCTCGAGAAGTTCCCTGTTCATGCGCTTACGCGCCCATCGCGGACCGTTCGTTTGCGGGGCCGATGAACCGCGGCCGCCCGTGGTCTGGGCGGAGACGTCGAAACGGATGTAACGATGATCCGACAACGTCTCCACCTCCACGGCGACACGCCAGTCACAGACACGGCTGGCGACAGCAGGGCTAGCGAACGAGACGTCCACTATTGACCCGCCCCGCTGCCGAACGCACGTGTGGACCGAGCCCCGATTCAGAACGGTCAAGCCAGTCGTGACCGCCCACTCCTCCAGCACCTCACCCCGAGCATCGGTCACCGGGGATCCCCACGCCGCAGACTTGGCGTTGAGATCCCCCAGCAACAGCACCGGGCGAGGGTGAAGACGGCCTACGACGGCACCCAACTCAACAAGGAACCTCTCGAAGTCGGCGAGGCTCTTGTTGGGCGAAAAATACGCACCAACTATGCCAATGCCGTCCGCGAGGGCGGCTACCCAGCCGTGACCTCGGGACGGGTTGACAAGAGCCCCGCCAATGATGGCCACCAAGCCGTCCAAGTCTCCCACCCAGTTATCCCTGGGGGGGACAAAGTACGGCTCGGCGACCACAGCCACGTCAATCGACCACTCTGCCATGCTCTGGAGCAAGAGATCCTGAGCTCTGGCAGAGTGGTTGATGTTGCCCTGGAGAAAATGGTACAGCGCCATTTATGCGCAGTCCATCCCCTCCGCACCATTCCTAGGCCGGGAGTCGGCCGAAGAGGTGTCAGCCTGCGGGGGGGGTAAAGAGCCCCCGGCAGCCTTGGCACCCCCTTTCTTCTTCGGGGCGGGCGCACAAGCCTTTCCGCCCGCTCTGTGCCCAGCGGGCCTCCCTGCAGCTGTACAAAGGCTGCAGTTTGACATGATTGACATGCCCAATGTCAAGGCAGCGGAAGCACCGCATAGCCCTGGGCTGCAGCAGTTTCGCCCTCGCTGCAACCCACCCCACCAACAAACGCCCGCCGTCGGTGACCTTATTGGCCGCCGCCACCGGACACCGCACCCAAATCGCGCCGAGCCCGGACGCATCGGTGCGAACTTCGCCGGTCCGCACATCACCGGCCGGACATCCACCAACACGGGCAATGGCCGCCACAACCTCAGCCGGGGTCACCGAGTCGTCCAGACCGTCGACGCGCAGCTCAGCAGTCTTCATCGGTCTGGACACCCGAACGTCCTCCGGCTTGAAGACTTCCCTCAACTTGGCAGCCAGGATGTCTGCCTTCTCCCCGCTAGAGGCACCCGATACCTCCAACAGCCGCGCCCCCGTGATCGCCGGCCTCATCTTGAAGCCGGACGGTGTGCCAAGGTCGGGGAACGCGACCTTTGCTTTCGCCTCCATTAAGACCGCCTTATACGAGAGGCCCCTTTCGACGGCTCCTGGCTGCAGCGTAATTACAACTGCCGCGGAACGAGGGGCTCTGACCTTAGGCGGTCGTTGGGCCTTCTTGGATGCCGGTGCTGGCGGTGCAGGTGCCGGTGATGCCTTCTTTTTACGACGGCGGCGCTTTTTCTTGAACTGCGTCCAGCCCTCCGTCTCCTCGGTGGGCGCGGGCAAGGTCGCCGGGGCCGCGGTCGCCGAGGCCGCGGTCGTCCGGGAAGTGGGCGCGGACGTGCTCACCGCTTGCTTTTTGGCCCCCTTCCTGGGTTTCTTAGGCCCTGCCGCCGCCGCGGTCGCAGTTGCGGGTACTGATTTAGCGGGCACCGGCCCCGGTTTAGCGGGCACCGGCCCCGGTTTAGCGGGTACCGGCCCCAACTTAGCGGGCGCTTTCTTCCTCCGCTGGTCCGCAGCGAGCGGTGGACGAAGGGTTACGGCCGGGAGCAGCCTCGTCTCAATTGCTTCCAGCCGGGCCTCCACCATCTTCCCACACTGCATTATGCAGATGCGGGCGATTTTTTCGACCTCCGCATCCGCCAACGCACGGGTCGATGACGGGGCCATTGCCGAAGCCGGTGCTGCAGCCGCTACGGGAGAAGCGACGGTGGTTACGGGCGCTGCAGCTGCCCTCTGGGCAGCAAACTGTCGCTTGAGGTCCTCCAGTTCTGACCGGAGACGGCTATTCTCCTCCCATAGCTTCGCCGTCTCATCCGAACTCGTGCGACTAATGAGGACCTCAACCGCCTCCTTTATGTCGTCCGCCGCCTCTTTAAGGGCGCGCGTGAAGGTACCCTTCAGGTTGCCAGACTTAGTGGCAACCTTCAATACGACGCCCACGCCGTCCAAAACTTGGCGACTAAGCGCCACCGCCGAAACGCTATCCCCGGCAGCCAGCCGAGCTTCGCGCCGCTCGCGAGCCTGTCGGGCCAACTCGGCGACTTCGCCTTCCGCGACTGCCTTGCGCTGCGCCCGCTTTGCGGCATTCGCCTCCGCCCGGTTTGATCCCAGTCCCAGGGAGCCGTCACTGAGATCCGCGATGGATGGCCCGGAATCGCTCCCCACGCTCTCCACATGATCTGACGGAGCCGGTGTATCGGGCCGGGACACCGTCACGAACCGGCCCCGCCCATCACGCTCCGGCAAACGAGCAGGGGCTCCACTCGCCACCGCGCGTCCTCGCCCTCTGCGTGCCGTTGACACCTTCGGGGCTGACAAGTTCTCCTCGCTAGAGGAGAGACCCATCGACCCCGAGTCCTCACTCCGCGGGCGCTTCTTAAAAGCGCTCGCCGCCGCCGCCTTCCTTTTTGCAGAGGCTGCCTCCTCCTCGCGCAGGCGCTCCAGGCTGATCTGAAGCTCCTTTTCTCGCCTAGTCACCGCGCTTCTCGCGCTCCTCTCCGATGCGACGTCAGATTCTGACGCCACACCCCCCTCTTCATTTTTTGTGTTTTGGTTTTGTTTTAAATTTTCCATAGTTAATCCCACGAGTATGGGGGATATATAAAGTCCACCTAGTTAACCCCCTGTCCCTAGGTAAGTGGTGTAATTTGTTTCCCAACCCCGAGGTCCCACTGGCCCCTGGCTGGGGGTGCGCTAACGACTGATGCGCCACCTACAACTACAAAGTTGCAAGTGACACTACTCCTCAGCCATTCATACCCTCGCCACGCACCAAAACTTGGTATTAGAGGAATTTATTATAGAGGTTCTCTTCCTCGCGGCCCAGGCGGTTAAGCCAAGACCCTCGTCCCGTTCCAAGTCACAAAATGTGAGCTCTTCACGGATTACGATTTCGACGGGTGCAGTCGGGAGAAAGGTTCTCCCGCTGCCAGCCCGTAGGCAGGGTAAGTGCACTACGAGCGCCGCCCATGCTTCACCACTGTGTCCTCTGCTTAAATCAGAGGGACACGTGAAAAAACGCCCCTTTTCGGCCCAGAATGGGCCCCACCTCCACGAGCCTGAAGCTCCCCCCCCCACGCAGAAATTCGCCACAGCCAATATTCTCGAGAATATTGACTGTACCCAGGGTGCACCGGCCCGATCACTGCTCTTTCCCCCGAACGTATTCGAAAGGAACCAGCAGCAATCAGGCACACGAGGAGGTTTTCTGCACGCACCCCGCCGTGTCGGCGCCCTAACCAATCCTCCATGATGGGCCTTACCGCCGAAATTACGGCGTGCCCTGCGCTGGGGTTGAGAAGTCGTCCCTCCCATTCCGCCGTTAGAATTACTCGGAGTTCGGACCGGCGCCGCGCGTACTCTCGCGGCACTGGTCGTATGCCCCGCTCCCGCGCTTCCCCGCTCCAGTCGAAGAGTGAAGCGAGGGCTCTCGCTTCGAGATCCCACGGCGGAGATCCGGCAAGGAGGCTCGCTGCCTCAAAGGAGATCGTGCGGTATCCCCGAACCACTCTGACGGCCATCGCTCGCTGCGGACGTCGCAGCACTGCAATATTGCGGGCCGCCAGGTTCTCCGCCCATACTGGCGCCCCGTAGAGCGCCATAGACCGCACAATCCCCATATAGAGCCTCCGGCAGGAGGCGTTTGGTCCACCTAAATTGGGCAGCAAACGGGCTAGCGCACCCGCCGCACCCATGAGTTTGGGTGCCAGCCGATGAAAGTGCTGCCCAAAGTTCCATCGGCCGTCGAGGACGAGTCCTAGGTACTTCATCGTCGACTCGACGCCGATGCGGACGCCTCCTACCACGATATGAGAGCCCGGAGGTGGTCCACGCCGTGGCCCATGAAAGAACAGGGCCTCGGACTTGTTGAGGGCCACCTCTAGGCCCAATTGCCGGATCCTTCCCACGACCTGCGCAACCCCAGCGGTTGCCAAAATCGTCGCCTGCTGGTGCGTCTTCCCGCGTGCTACAACGAGCGTGTCGTCGGCGTAACATATGACACCGACGCCGCGGAGAAGCACACCACGCAGCACCCAGTCGTAACCGATATTCCACAGGGGCGGTCCTTAAACGGAACCCTGTGGAACACCGCACGACATCTCTCGCCGACCCCAGCCATCCCGACCCCGGTAGATGACGGCCCTATCCGTCAAGTAGGCCCCAATGATGCGGCGGAGGTAGTTCGGCACTCCGTGATAGACGAGTGCCTCCCTAATACAACTCCAGGGCATAGTGTTGAATGCGTTGGCGATGTCGAGTGACACCGCCAGCACCACCTCACCCCGAGAAACTGCATCCTCCGCCAGGGCTCTCACGCGCATGATGGCATCGATTGTGGAGCGCCCACGGC
The DNA here is from genome assembly GCA_947361185.1 of Charanyca ferruginea. Lineage (NCBI taxonomy): Eukaryota > Metazoa > Arthropoda > Insecta > Lepidoptera > Noctuidae > Charanyca > Charanyca ferruginea. The sequence continues at coordinate 25,737,277 of OX376056.1, forward strand.
GAAAGCCAAATTGGCTGTCCGCCAGATCCGGCCCCACTCCAGAAAGGTGCTGGACGAGGCGGTCCGAAATGATCCTTTCGAACAGTTTTCCCACCTCGTCCAACAGCACGATGGGCCGGTATGCGGACGGCGTATCCGCAGGGCGCCCCGCCTTCCTCAGCAGGACCAGTTTTCCTGTCTTCCACTGGCGTGGAAACTGGCCCCGCTCCAGACATGCGCTGAAGAGCCCCACCAGTCGGGGCCCGAGAGCCTGCAAGGCCAGGACCCATGCACGGCCAGGGATGCCGTCGGGTCCTGGGGCGGTGTTTTTGGCCTGAAGCCGTAGTACCACCGCTCTCATTTCTACCGGGGTCAACTCGGGTATGTCGTCGTCGTCGTCGTCGTTATCCGCGTCGGGCAACGCCGAGGGTGGAACCATCGGAGGCGGCGTGTGCTCCGGTCGTAATGGAAACAAGGAGCACATCACATCTTCCAGGAGCTGCGGTCGGAGACTCTGTGACAAGGGAGGCGCCCACGGGCGAAGTTTGCCCCGTACCATACGGTATGGACGCCCCCACGGATCGCGGTCCAGAGTCGACAGCAGCTCCTCTCGGGCCCTTATTTTCGCAGATGCAATGGCCGATTGAAGGACCCTCTTCGCCGCCTTGTACTCCTCGTACAGTTCCGCCTCTCTGGCCGCCCCAAGCTGGGTACGGCGACGCCTCCTGCGGTGCCTGGCGTACTGGCGTCTAGCCGCACTGCACGCGGCGCGCAGATGCGCTATGTCCTGAGACCACCAGTACACCTGGCGTTTGGCAGGTATACTGCTGACGCGTGGCATCGCCGCATCGCAAATCTGCGTAAGCGCCTCCCGGAACCACTCGGCTTCCTCGTCGATGTCGACAGGCCTGACCGGCATAGATACCCAGGCCTGGACGATAGAAGCCTCCAAGAGAGCTTCCCTATTGAGGCGTTTTAAAGCCCAACGCGGACCGCCCCCTCCTGGGGCGGTGCGACCAGCTGAGGCTGGGGGGGAGACATCGAAGCGAATGTATCGGTGATCCGATAGCGTCTCCACCCCCGCCATTACGCGCCATCCCCTGACACGTTGCGCTACAGCAGGGCTAGCAAACGAGATGTCTACTATTGAACCGCCCCGCTGACGCACGCACGTGTGAACCGAACCTCGGTTGAGGAGGACTAGGCCGGTTTCAATGGCCCAGTCTTCCAGAACTTCCCCCCGTGCAGTTGTCGTCAGGGAACCCCAAGCCACAGATTTGGCGTTGAAGTCCCCAAGGACGAGCACGGGCAGAGGACGGCAACGTGCGACGACGACGCCCAAATCCCCGAGTAATCCCTCAAAGTCGGCGAGAGTCCCGTTGGGTGAGGAGTAAACTCCTGCGACCACCATTTCTCCTAAACGGGCCGCCACGAATCCCCGTCCACGTGTGACGCCTTCAAAAGAGGGGGAATCTGTGGCGGCCCGCAAAATGAGGGCCACGGTGCCAGATAAGTCGTCCACCCAGTCGTCCCTGGGTGGCACATAGTACGGCTCGGCGACCGCGGCGATGTTGATCGACCACTGCGCCATGCTCTGGAGTAGCAAGTCTTGAGCCCTGGCGCAGTGGTTGATGTTCGCCTGGAGGAGGCGGAGATATGAAGCCGTTATTGACAATCCATACTCCCCCCCTCCTCTTCATCCTGGCCCGGCCTTGATTGGGCCATAGGCGCTTTTGCAGCCGGTTTACCCGACCCCTTCTTTTGTTTGGGCGCGGCGCAGGATCTCGCGCCCATCCGGTGCTCCGCTGGCTTGCCAGCCGCCGCGCACAGGGTACAGTGCGGCTCAGCCTCACAAGATGCGGCCTTGTGACCGGGTTGACCGCAGCGGAAACAATGACCGCTACGATCCACCCCAGAGGTGCACCGTACACCGACGTGCCCGTCCATAAGACATCGGTAGCACCTCATGGGGCGGGGCTCCAGGAGTTTTACCCGCGCCGACACCCATCCTACCAGCAGGCGGCCGCCCTCGGCGAGTTTCTTTGCCGTCGCTACGGGACAGCTTATAATAGCTGCCCCCAAACCGGCGAAGTCCGTGCTGATGGCACCGGACCTCACCTGTTCAGGGGGGCAAGTTCCTACCCTCGCGACGGCTGCCACCAGCTCCTCGGTAGTGACTGAGTCGTCCAGACCCGAGATGCGCAGTTCAGCGCTTTTGGTGGGCCTGGACACTTTCACTCCTTCACTTTCCAAGGACGCCCTCAGTCTTTCGGCGAGGGCATCCGCTAGGGGGCCGCTGGTGGCTCCAGCCACTTCAAGCATGCGGGCACCGGTCGCTGTAGCTTTGCACCGAATGCCCGCGATGCCCAATTCGCCGAGATTAATTTCTGATTTGGCTTTGGCCAAAACTCCGGCGTATGTGATGCCCCTCTGTTGGGCCTCCGGCTGCAGCGTAATAACTACAGCCGTTGATCGAGGGATACGGAGCCTGGCCTTAGCCTTTTCAGCTGCCCTTTTTTGCTGTTTGGCCGCCTTCCTGGCCTTTCTCTTTCTTTTCTTGGCTGCTTTTTTGGCTCCGGCACTCTGCCATTCACCCTCTCTAGGATCGGCAGCAGTGGGAGCCTGTGAGGTCTCGGCAGGGGTAGGGGCGGGCTGAGGGGCAGATGTCTTCCTCTTCCCCTTGCCCTTCCCTTTCTTCGTCACCACTGGATCTGGCGGTGGAGTCCGCTGGTCAGACGGGGCCGACGTGCTTGGACCAGCAGCCACGGTTGCAAACGACGGCGCTGGAGACTCTTGCACCGTCGTCTGCCTCTTGTCTGCAGCCAATGGCGGTCGCAAGATTCGACCCTCCAGCACAGCGAAGCGAGCGCCGAGACTCGCCAGTTCCCTCTTGAACAGGCGAGCCAATTCCGACTCGGCTTCGCTGGCCTTCCGCCCAGAAGGAGCCGTATCGTCTCTCCTCTCCTGGCGCATACTTTCTACGTCAGCGCGGATCTCCTCTTGCTCCTTACGGAGCTGTGCCACCTGGGCTGACAGACGGGTATTCTCCGCCTGCAGCCTGGCCGTCTCCTCAGAGGAGGTCCGCGCGAGCAACACCTCCGTCGCCTCCAATATTAACGTCGAGGCATCCTTTAGGGCCTTTTGGCATGTGCCCTTTAACCCTTTGGACGCCTTGGCGACGCTTTTAATCGCTGCCACGGCGTCTTGGAGCCTCGACCTCAGCTCCAATGCGGTCATGTCGGCCACCTCCTTTGCAGCGGCAGCAGCAGCAGCTTTTTCTGCCGCTGACTAACCCCTCTTGACCTGTGTCGTGCCCCTGCTCCGGCCAGCTGTGAGCGGCCGACCCTCCTCCGATGGTGCTCCGGACATCACTTGCTCGGAACCATCCGAGACAAGTGACATGCGCGACCCACCGGAGGCGTCTCCCCCACTTTCGCCGCTGGGTCTGGGTGTCGGGATGACCAACGGTCGCTTAAGAAAGCGACCTTTGGCATCCCGCGAAGGCGTCGCCATCCCCGCCGAGCCCGCAGATGTGCGTCCGCGTCCTCTCCTACCTGTCGGTATTTTTGGAGCCGGCAGGCTGTCCTCGCTGGTGGAACCAGACTCATTCCGCCCAGCTGTGCGTTTCCTGGTCCAAAATTTGACCTTACCCCTCGTCGGGTCGTCATTCTTCTCCAATCGTATGGCTTCGGTCCTTTGTGTATGCGTTTGGTCGTTAGTTTTCCTCTCCGATGCGACGTCAGAATCTGACGCCACATCCACCTCACCATCTTGGTTTTTGTTTTTATTTATTGATTCCATTTTTGTTCCCACGAGTATGGGGGATATAAAAAGTCCACCTAGTTAACCCCCTGTCCCTAGGTAAGTGGTGTAATTTGTTTCCCAACCCCGAGGTCCCACTGGCCCCTGGCTGGGGGTGCGCTAACGACTGATGCGCCACCTACAACTACAAAGTTGCAAGTGACACTACTCCTCAGCCATCCATACCCTCGCCACGCACCAAAACTTGGTATTAGAGGAATTTATTATAGAGGTTCTCTTCCTCGCGGCCCAGGCGGTTAAGCCAAGACCCTCGTCCCGTTCCAAGTCACAAGATGTGAGCTCTTCACGGATTACGATTTCGACGGGTGCAGTCGGGAGAAAGGTTCTCCCGCTGCCAGCCCGTAGGCAGGGTAAGTGCACTACGAGCGCCGCCCATGCTTCACCACCATGCCCTCTGCTTAGATCAGAGGGACACGTGAAAAAACGCCCCTTTTCGGCCCAGATTGGGCCCCACCTCCACGAGCCTGAAGCTCCCCCCCCCACGCAGAAATTCGCCCCACCCCCCCAGGGCCCCCAGGGTGCACCGGCCCGATCACTGCTCTTTCCCCCGAACGTATTCGAAAGGAACCAGCAGCAATCAGGCACACGAGGAGGTTTTCTGCACGCACCCCCTACACACGCAACCTTGCAAACAAGCTAACACCTATAGCTAACTCGCTGCCTTTAGAGTGCACGACATTGATTGATGCACAGGTAAGACATGTGACTGAAACAATGATAGAATGCTACCAAGCTGCATGCCCACCGCGCCCAGGACGCCAGGGAAACAACCCTGGTGGGGTGCCGAGCTGGAGCGTAAGCGCAGTAAGGTAAGAAAAGCCTTGAACAGAGCTATGAACACTTGTGCTGACGATGACTGGGACGCGTACCACGCGGCCAAATCCAGCTACAAGAAATGCATCAGATTCAGGAGAACCACGGGGTGGCGCAAATTCTGTGGAAACATTGAATCTTGCCAACAAGCGAACAGGGTAAGGAAGATACTGGCACAGCAGAACACACCTGGGGTAGCCACTCTCCGCAAACCCGACAACACACTCACAACATCACCAGACGAAGCGAGACGGGTTCTAATAGAAACCCACTTTCCCGGATGTGTCTTCACACAGACGGTAGACTGGTCTGATGCAACCTACACACCATCAGGTAATGACTGGTTCTACGCACACAGGATGATCACCTTGGAGAAGCTCCAATGGGCCATTCAGTCCTTCCATCCCTTCAAGGCAGCCGGCCCAGACGGAGTATTTCCCGCCCTACTTCAGTGGGGTGGAGCATTAATCACCGATAGACTGCTGCCCTTAATGAGAGCGTGTCTGGCCTTCAGATATGTACCTATAGGATGGAGGGAAGTGAAGGTCATATTCATCCCTAAACCAGGTAAGAGTGACTACACAAACGCCAAATCCCACAGACCGATCAGTCTGACCTCGTTCTTGCTGAAGACCTTGGAAAGACTATGCGAAAGGGAGCTGAGGGACGGGCCTTTAAGAAACTTACCCTTACACGGTAATCAACACGCTTACAGCTCAGGTAAGTCAACAGAATCCGCCCTTCATATGGTGGTGAGTAGGATTGAGGAGGACATCCACCAAAAGGGTTCTTGCTTGGGTACATTTATAGACATCGAAGGGGCCTTCGACAAAACTAGCTTCTCCAGCATTAGCGCCGCCCTATCCAAACACGGCGTAGAACAGGTACTAATTGACTGGATTACTAATATGCTAAGTAAACGGGTAGTTCGGCTTGAGGAAGAGCAGCAAGTAGCCATGATTGCCAGAGGCTGCCCCCAAGGAGGGGTGTTATCCCCCCTCCTGTGGAACCTGGTAATCAACATTCTAATCAAGAAACTCAATGCCGAACGTTACTACACTATAGGCTATGCAGACGACCTCGCCATCCTTGTGTCAGGGAAGGTGACCGGGACCATCTGCAACCTCACACAGCGGGCGCTACGCATCGTGGAGCGATGGTGCGGGGAATTTGATTTATCCGTCAATCCCAACAAAACCGAACTAGTCATGTTCACCCACAAACGTGCACTAGGACCCTACCGCCTTCCCAAACTATTCAATACCGAGCTCCAGCTGGCCAACGAAGTAAAATACCTCGGGGTCATCTTAGACAGTAAGTTAAACTGGAGCAACCACCTAGACAACAAATGAAACAGGGCCTGCATCACCTTTTGGCAATGTAGGAAAATGATAGGTAAGAAGTGGGGCCTATCCCCTAAAATAATACTATGGCTGTATAGCGCGGTAATCCGCCCCATGATTGCTTATGGGTCGGTGGTGTGGTGGCCGAGGACCAAGCTAATCACAGCCGCCAACAAACTCCAGCGTATGCAAAGACTAGCCTGCATGGCGACCACGGGCTGCATGAGGACCACTCCGACGGCAGCACTGGAGGCGATGTTAGGGCTCCCGCCGCTTCACCTATTCATCCAACAAGAGGCGAAAACGGCTGCATTACGCTTGAAAACACTAAATCTCTGGAGCAAGACTAGCACCAGACACTCTGCGTTACTAGAGGAACTTAGTATGGAGTCTCCTATAACTAAAGCTATTAACGACAGAATTCCTAAACAATTCATATTTGACAAAAAATACAAAATCCAACTGCATGAGGATTGGCGGTGTGAGGGCCTTCGCCCGACTGAGCTGCGGATCTTCACAGATGGATCTAAAACAGGTACCGGCACGGGGGCCGGCGTTTTCTCGGAAGACCTCAACATACATATAGCAATGCCGCTGGGTGCTTACAACACGGTGTTCCAGGCCGAGTGCATGGGCATCTGCTTGGCGGCCTCAGCTATACTAAACAGACAGGTAGTAGGACAACCAATTCGCATACTGTCGGATAGCATGGCTGTACTACAAGCTCTGGACAGCTACACGGTCAACTCCGGATTGATACACGAATGCCATCAGAGACTGAACGAGGTGGGTATTCTTAATTTTTTTTTTTTTTTTTTTTTTTTTTTTTTTTTTTTTTTTTTTTTTTTTTTTTTTTTGCAGGCATACACCCATAGATTCTACAATACAAAATTAGGAACAAGTTATATATTAATGATGCAACCATTCAATGAATCAAAGGACACAGCGGTTCGCGCGGTAACGATGCTGCGGACGAGCTTGCCAGAAGGGGATCGAGCATGAGCGCGGTGGGTCCGGAACCCATAGTGCCTCTCCCCTTCGGTCACCTACGCACCATGGTAAGAAAACGTACCAAGGATCTACACCAAAGACTGTGGACCGAACATGGCGAGTGCAGGCAAGCCAAGGAGGCTCTTCCTGTAATTGAGGGCCGCTTCACGAGGCAAGCCCTCCGACTGTCCAAACAACAGCTACGTGCGGTCACTGCCGCCATAACTGGTCATGGGTCTTTCAATAAACATCTTTTTGTCATAGGAGTCACAGACAGCCCTTTGTGCAGAGCCTGCATGGGGGCGGACGAGACAGCAGCCCATGTGCTTCTGAACTGCCCTGAGGTCGCTTCATACAGGGCAAAGTACTTCGGAAACCCAGGTAACCTGCGGGAGATCGCCAGCGATGTCAAGGCGCTGCTGGCCTTTCTTGGGGAGCTCGGGTGGATCGAATGATCTTCTTCCCACCTGTACGCAAAATACGTGCTTGGTCGTGGAGTTGCGGACACCGGCCCGTCATACTACTACTACTACTAGGTTTTCTGTTATCACGAACGTATTAGATAATGCACAAAGTTTTTTGAACACCTAGTTTTTATGTTTGTTGCAAAAACACAAGTAAACACTAACTTTTAGCTGTTCATCCTGCAATTTTTACAAATTCCCTTTTCCTTTACAAAAAATGAAGTTCACACACCGAAAATGTTCAGAATTTGTTTAATTATAAGCAGCGGCGTACTTCCCCGTTATTTCGTATTTAGATGGGCCCGTTATATTTCGAGATAAAGTTTTCCCGAGTTAAGGAAAGAATTTTAATAGGAAAGGAATTGTTAAGAGGCCGGTGGTGGGTCAAAGCGTTCCAGACGAGGTACGCTAACAATACTCGTTATAGTGTAAGCTTGTCTTTAAGTTCCTCCATCGAATACCCCGAGGATTTCATGTTCGAGTGGTTCCCTTTACTATTTAAATAACGCTGATATTTTCTTTAAATCTTCAGTGCACCTGAAAGGAGGTTCTGCTATAAAATTCAATGTTTTAAATTCAAAAGCTTGTTTGTTCAATGTTTGTACATGCCTAAAACGTCGGAGCATTTTGTAGGTATAAAATTATTTAAGGTAGACCTTCAGAAAAATCAAGATTTCACCATTATACAGATAATTACACAATATAACATATACCTTCGTGGATTCGTTATGAGTTTACCTATCTATTGGTATATGTATCTAAGAAATTCCCACTAACCTGACCACACAGCGGCGTGAAATATTTTCATTTTGATATTTTTCCTTCACAACACCTTCACATGACCTTCAAACTTGATCACAATACACCGAATTCACAAACATATTCACCTAAATAACACTATAACACGACAACACATATGTTTAGGCACTCATATAACACCGTAGTTCACTTCCAAACATACTACTTGCATAAAAAAAAGGTAACAATTCGAACACGCGCATCGCTTGCGCGGCGCGCCATTTTCGTCACTGCGCCGTCACAGCGGTAGTACAGTCAGCGCAGACATAAAACGGTGAGTATTGTTATAATAAATTATGTAGAATTACTGAGAAATAAGTGTAGCACGTACTTGTACTTGTACTTGTAAGTACTTGGCGGTGACTTATTCACTTTGAAAAACGATTACGATGTCAATACGCAACAATATTATGATCTCGAGGCCTAAATATGTTCATAGATAAATAAACTAGCAACTTATGTGTATTCAAGACTATATAAACGAAAATTTATTGTAAAATTATTGCGTAAGCCGCCCGCCATCATGCACGAAATTAGTACATTCCAAAAATTTCGTCACTTTTTCACTGATATATCTAACACTTTTCGAAAAACTACAACTCAATACGGAATCTACACTTATTTCTCAGTAATTCTACATAATTTATTATAACAATACTCAACGTTTTCTTCGGTTAATCATTTCTGAAACAATTCCGTTCAGACACACAAACAGCCTATGGCGGCGAGTCTCAGCGCAAAATGGCAGATCATTTTTATTTTTTTCTTTATGGCACGGAATTAGGGTGTGACACCAAAAATGTTACTAAAATCGGTTAAATAGTTATCGGTTATTGGAAATATAGACATAATCTGTTGCAAAATGCGATATTGCTTATAAAAATGGGCGGCCAATAAGGAACGATCCTTATGGGCGAACGCCCGCCCACGCGACACTTGGACACTTTTCTCTTACGGCTGGACACCCGTCCGTTAGGACGCTCAAGAGGTTCCTTACGTCTGTCTGTGTATATACGAAATGGATTTTTAGACTGAATTCAATATCAGAAGTATTATGTTGGATTTTCTATGAAGGAATAATTCAATGTGTACATTATAATATTTACAGAGGTAAAACTCAAATATCCAAGCATTAAGAATATATATATTTATTTTCAATATCAAGCTCTTATAGCAGCTACATATTTATTTCTATATGACCTTACTCTTCTTCTCATTATATTATTTTTATTTTATAACTTCACCTAAAACCAAACAAATACCTTAAAAGCTAAGAACTTTGAATGTAAGCCATTCAAAGTTCTTAACTTTTAAGGTATTTTACGATTAAACCGAGAGGTTAAAAATGTTCATATGCCTATATAATATTATCACAATCTCTATGGATTTTCTGTTCGGCGCCATAATAGTTACCTGCTGGTGGAGGCATCCGGCCAGCGACACCACTATGAGGGCGAATATCCAAAATTTCCAACTCGCAAAGGATGTGGGAAGCCCGAACGGAAGACAACCGCCACGTTGAGAGTATCAGGAGAGGTTGGATCCCAACATTTTCATAAATACGTAAAATGTGGTATAGTTCGCTAGAAGGCGGGTACAGTAGGGTAAAGTGTTCTTAATCTATAGGGTTCAGAACAGTTTATATTTTGGAATAATAATATTTTTGAATACCTATGTATGAAAAATGTATCTCATTTCACCAGTATCCCAATCAGTCTCCCTTGATGAATTTGAGTGAAATGAGTTTGAGCTGAGTTTTATCCTACTCATAGCTGAATGCATTCAAAGTCAAGTCATTTATTTCAATTATACCGTTAAAAGGCACTTTTGAACATCATATGAGAAAATTTGATTCTGCCCCTTTCAAAAGGTAGATTTGTACGGAGAAGAATAGGCAAGATAGTCCATTGCTGCCGATCTGTTTTGTAAAATCTCCCTCAGTCAATATAGGTGAAATGAGCTTGAGGTGAACTGTCATTCTACAATACTTGGAGCTTACCTTAAGCCCACAGCTTACCGAGAAAGAGTGTTTTATAGAATAGCACCTGAAAACTAAAAAAAATAAGACGAGGCGAATATAGTGATAATACAATCAATTGTAAATTATATGCAAGGTTCATGCGGTTTAGATTAGGTAATTATTACAGTTTATCCAATGATTGTTTGTAGAAATGGCGAACGGTAGGACACAAAACTCCTAAAATGACGACAGCGCATTGGAAGCCGCACGGTGATATGCTCCCTATTAGGTAACCAAAGTCAATGGATGCGAAGGGCGCAGGATAGGTTAATTTGCAAAATCTAGAGAGAAATCTATGCCTAACAGTGGGTGTCTTCCGGGTGACATAACAGTAGGCGTCTTTCGGGTCACATAATGATGATGATAATCCAACATTAATTAGGGTGGGCTTATCTTGGGAACACAAAAGGGGTCTGAAGTGTAAAATCTGAATTAAACGTCTGAAAAAATAGTTGTTATCCAACTGAACACTCGGCGTTCACCAGTCACGCCTAGAACAACTACACGGGTGAAGATAAAACTTGTCTTTTCTATTGTTGGTGGAAAAGAGATCCGCACAGGGTACCATTTGGGTAAAAATAGATGAAGGTACAAAAGATGGAAGGATTTATCGTACGCCTACGGAAAGGATTTATCGCATAATATATATTTGCCTTTCAAAAATGTACCTACTATGCGTAAAACACATAACCACCTGTCTACCTACTCAAGGTGCGATGTAAACGGAAGAAAAGACAGAAGTGTTTAGGTGCCCGCTTTTAGGGCTCGTACACCCGAGCCCTAAATTGTAACTTTCTCTAAATCCTAGAGTATCTACAAGTTTACGTATATTTTTCAAGCAAAGAACATTTTTGAAAATGATAGCTTTCCGAAATCTAAGGGCTCTTACACACAAGCGGTATGTTGCCAACGGCAGAGGTAACTGTGTAGCCGTCGACATGCCACCTTCAAAGATCAGCGGCAGCCGTCGTCGTCGTCATCGTCGTCGTTTGAAGTTGGCATGTTGACGGCTACAAGTTACCTCTGCTGTTGGCAACATGCCGCTCGTGTGTAAGAGCCATTATATTTCGGAAAGCTATCTTTTTTCAAAAATGTTCTTCGCTTGAAAAATAATGCGAAAACTTGTAGATACTCTAGGATTTAGAGAAAGTTACAATTGTGAACTTACATGTTACTTGGAGTCGGCGCAACATGTGTTTTTCTTTCATTCCATAGTATCAACAGTCATGACTTCATTTCCTTTAACGAATATTATTGTTGTCTTGAACAAAATATAGGTATATTTACCGAAATGAAAGTATTCTTAACCTACTTTTTTGCCTAAAATATAAGAAGACATAAACTTCACCGCATAGAATTAATTACGAAGATATTTCCTCACAAATAAAACCGGATTTCAAATTTGAGCCTACATCATGCAATCAGTGGCAATTGCTTGCGTATCTTTCAATTGTGTTTTACAACTCACATATAAAGACAAACAGCTAATACATGCTATCTTGGAAGCAATTTACATTAAATGTTTCGAATCCTGGAAGCAATTTGTTCGTTTAATAAAACTGTGGAAAAGTATTCATAGTAGTTTAAATAGAAGCTCTATTTTTACACGCCTAAGTGTAAAAATAGGTCACGCTTATATTGCACCTATCCTAGTGGTGTCGTTAAAATAAACTGCACTATTGTATCGGCTTGATGTGCAGCACCCTGCTTTAAGGTCTTAAATAGTCTTTGTTTCTGCATAGTTGATATTAAATGCAATGTAAACTGTGTAAGGATTTTCAGTAGGGTCACAAAGTACGTAAGGCTGCGTCGCGCCCGAGCAGAGAGACCACTCAGAACAAACCGCCATTTTTACCACGCACACATTGATTACGTTTATAGGCACTCTCAAGCAGTTTCAAGCAGACTTACGACTCGACTGTCACGTGTTGTCTAAATGAATAAATGAGAGACATTGACATTTCACGACAAACAAGAAAATTTTGTTATAAAAAATTGCAAAGAGTTCCAACCAGTGTCAATAAAATTTCATATTGTCACAAATAAAACCTACAGAGTCAAAACAGTAGCAGCCCTAGTGAGTCTGGCAAGTTTAGGTAATTATTTTTGAAGATGGCGGGAGCGGTCCTTCTGTACCCTCTCTATTTTGTGGTAGGGTTCAATAATTCAACACTAATTAAAATTATTGTAGAACAATTCACTTCATTTCAATTTCAAATGTCGGGTTTTGTTCCTTACGATAATTGAAATTTTCACTGTCGATATACTCGGGAGCATATTTTCACTGCTACAATACATACACAACGATTTGTCTAAAATAATTTGACTGTCAAATTACCATCCCATAAATTGTATCTTCTGTAACATTTATTTTTACATAGCAAAGCAAATTGAGTTACAGTTCAAACACAGTAAAGTAAGAAATCAACTACAAATTACAAGTTGACACTAATGACTAATTTGTGATGATCTATAGCTTCTTTGAGGTAAAAAACAAGTTCTGTATTATATTTTGTGACTCTATATATAACAAATCACCACTAATCTTATAACTATGTAAGTGAGTTTGTTTATTACGGTTTCACGGGCTAATTACAAAACCGATTTTGATAAATTTTAGTATAAACTAAGCTTGGACCATGAGAAATAATATAGGTTACTTTTAATCCGCGACTTCGCCTGATGAAATATCGCGAGATTGTTGGCGCTATCTCCTCGTATTAATATTAATCTCTCAATGAGACACATTAGCATACATTTAGGAAAGCAGGGTAAAATAACATTTCTTACCAAACTATTCATACTCATAATAAAAATATTATAAACGCGAAGGTGAGTTTGTTTGTTTGTTAGTCTTTCACGGTTATACTCCTAAACCGATTTTGATGAAATTTTGTATAGAGCAAGCTAGAACCACTAGACAGGATTAAGTTACTTTTAAATCCACGATTTCGTTATCATCCGCGATAACCGTCACTCACGTGGTAAAAGTCGCAGGCAAAAGCTAGTACTGGGGTGCGCCAAAGTTCACCTAAATTTTCAACTCCGATAATTGGAAATCCGAAAATGTTCTTCCTAACATTTTTCATCCTAACAATCAGAATTCCTAACTACTCTGTCTCTAATGTTCATAATCCGAAGCATTCAACTTCATAATGTCAGTAGCAATAAACATCTATTGTACTTTTATTTGTTTTCCTATATTTTCTCAACATAACCTTCTTTTACACTATTATTCAAAGTCATATCTTTTTTGTTTAGATTTCTTTTTATCCATAATAATCAGTACTATATACATTAATTTTGCGTAACTTTATTTTCACATAACATGTATAACGGTGTCCCATTGTTTCGCAGACATAAATTTCATAGAATTTCGTTTTCCAGAAAATGTTTCATATAATATTTGGTTTTTGTAATTTTATTTCGACTATTATTGTTTCAAAGACTATTTACTTCAAAGAAACATATTTCACAGAAACACAATTCAATGAATTTTATTCACATTTTTTTGTTTAACAAACTTATCAAACAGTAGAATTATTTTTTAACGAATATTGTTTGTTCAGTGTATTTTTCCATGGAATTTATTTCAACGAAAATATATATAAATAGACAAGAACTAAAATATTGTCTTAAAAAGTGAATATGTTGTGCTACAAAAGTTAATGACAGAAACGAATCGCTGCGAAACCGACTCCACGTAGTCTTGTCTGCCCTACACCTAGAGTGTAATTTAAATCCGCGTAGGCGCGGAGGGGCGAGGCGGCCCGCGAGCTGAGGAGCAGGTGGTTTTAACGCCCGCCGCCGGCCAGTAAGCCGAAGCTGCGGTGGTGAGCGTGAATACCATCTGCGACGATAAGCTCGCGTGGGACCGCCGGAGCCCCGCAACGCCGGAGCCGTGACAGAAATCATGCTTGCTGCATGTTGCATGCTCGCTTGCATGTTGCATGCATGATGCATGCTTGCTTGCACGCTGCATGCTTGTTTGCACGCTGCATGCTTGCTTGCATACTGCATGCTTGCTTGCATGCTGCATGCTTGCTTGCTTGCATGCTGCATGGTTGCTTGCGCGCTTCATGCTTGCTTGTATGCTGCATGCTTGCTTGTATGCTGCATGCCTGCTGCATGCTTGCTTGCAAGCACGCGCAGTAGGTTTGAACTTAGCAATAGACACCACTCAGTACGTTATGTAAAGCATACCCCCAAATAATAATCATACCCTCAAATTAAAACTATAAATATCATCTTTTACCCACATATATTTTTTATTACACTTGGTAAATGTTTCTTTCCGAGTATGAGTGAAAATATTATGGTAAGTATGTTTAGGGATAGAAGCGTTATGATAAAAAACAGTAGGAGTTTAAATATATTTACATTAATGATATTATTAATTACAATTTTCGGAAACATGAGTGTTATGAACATCGCCGGTAGCACTACAAATAGTATGAATAAAAACTTTAGGATGAAAAATTTTAGGAAGAGTGATCATTCGGATTACAAATCCTTAGGAAGTACAATTTCGGGTAAAGAACTTTAGGTGAGCCAATATGGACCCCTAGTACTGAAATAAATAGCCTTCATAAAAATATGAAACCGAGCCAAATATTACAACATATTTTGTTACATATTAATTTACTGACAGCAAATAAGTTTAAATGTATTGCGTCGTAAGTCTCGTGGTCGCAAGCGCGACTGCTGAGCGTGGGATTCATGGTTCGATTCCAAGTTCGGGCAAAGTGTTATTGGGTTTTACCATAGATATATTTATTTGGTTTTTTGCATAAGCATTTTTTCCGTAACAGCTCGGAGTTTGGAGTTGATACATGTAAAGTCATTAGATAGATAGATAGATAAATCATTTATTTAGTGCACGTGCACCCAAAAGACATAACAACATATAATTGGTCCAGCACTTGATTTCTAGTAGCCAAAGACCAATATTTCTGGTTACATATTTTACGAAGTACGCTGAAACTGACCTATTTACATAATTCGTTTATACTTGTTTAGATAAAAGCTGCCTATTTTCATATTGGTTAATCATGCGATCCATTTCAGGCAATCTGTCTTCGTCAGATGGCTGGATGTAGCCCAATGAGGCTTTTAGGAGCTATGTCGTGTTTTATTATTATTACGACCATATTATTTAGGTCAATGATATGTCTGTAAACCCGCAAATACACATATGTCTGAAATTTGCACAAGAGCTTACTTACCACGTTGTGGCACAAGTAAAATGTGTGTATATAAATGTATAAAAGTTTAACTTCTGATTAGTGAATGTCACAATGACTTGCAAGCTATTTGTATACTTGTGCAAAAAACAGGTATGTGTATGTCGTGCTACGTTACTTACGTTTTGTATTTAAATGTGTTTTAGTTTAGACCGTGGTTTAGACACAAAAATGCAAATATCGATGAGAGAACATTAACAACTCAGAATTTAAGAATGATTTGTTATATGACTTAAATACCAGAGGGATGAAGTAACACTAATTAATTAGCAGAAATACTTAACCATTATTTTCATTGACAGTAAATGTCGAGTTGATAGGTACGTTGCTCAATTGTTTAAAAAAACCATAAAAGAAAGGAAAGCGGTAGCACCAAAGTTTAACGACGACATCCAACACCGCACACAAACTTTTCGAAAGGAAACTTTGGCACGTGACATGTGCCTAAGTAAAAAGGAAAAAAAAGTACGTCACGAAATTACATAGAAAGTCGTAATATTCCTAAGAATTTCCCGAACGCAATATAACTGCTCACGCCTTTCGCCTTTTGAGCCAAATGTTTTACCAAATTGACGTTCGACATGAGATCATGCATTCTTTTGATATGGTAATCCGTCCCAACCCTCGGGCAATAATCGATTATTAAATAGGTAGAAATCGGCAGATCAGGGTCCCTTATCCACTATAAGATTCTTAAGAGGATTCCTTTATGACATGAAAGGTCGACTTGTGGTTGTTGAACAAGTAATAATTTTTTGACAAATTACTTTTGTGACTGTCTAAAATTTCAGGAACCAATCCGTGGGCGTAGAGTTGCCGCAAGGAGCTATCTTGAGCCTTGTTTTCATTGTCGTACAAGATAATTTATTATTAGATTTGTAAATTATTATAACAATTTTGTTACGGATTTCCATATAGTGGAGGCGGGAGCGGTAACTAGGCGGGGTATGTAAATGCTGATGTAACATGTCGATTATGGTACCAAGAAAGGAGTAATAAAATTGGTTTATGAATGAGATAAAAGTGATTATAATTGACAAGACCAAGTAACACCTAGCTATAGGCTGTTAGCCGCCTAAGCTTAAGGAATTAAATAGTAGGTATTAACGAAAACTCGAAGTTTTAAGACCTAAGTATGTACTCCTTAGGGCAGCAGCAGCTTCCGTGTATTTAACCCAAGACGCCTGCCAAGCGTGAGGATTATGGCAAGCCCCTCCCTTGGGGGAGAGGCCTTTGTCCAACAGTGGACGTCTTCAGGGTGACGATGATGATAATGATGTACTCCTTTCTTCGAAATTAGAAATTAGTGTGTAATAAATGTGTTTGTCTAGATTAGATACATAATGTTTTTTAGCTATGGCAAACAGTCAGTGTCATCATCATCATTTCAACCTTTAAGCGCCCACTGCTGGGGGTAGGACTCCCCCAAGGTGGGGTTCAGCCGTAATCGCCATGCTTGACCGATGCATGTTAGCGATCGCAGTAGGTGTTATGGTATTCAGAAGGACGCTGCTGCCCGTCCTATGGTTAATATCCCTCTATCGCCTGCTGTTATTCGCGGCCGGCACTACACGGCTCAATAGTCTATGTAGGGCAAACTAATTAATCAAGCAAGTACTTCAAATTTCAGGCTTTCAATAATAACTTTTAAGGAATACCTCAATATTGTTCTCTAAGAATTTTAGGTAACTTCATTTTAATACCTATTTTTATGTTAATAGCAAGGCTCTATAAATCTCCCGATAGGCTATTTTAAATGAGCTCTCTTTTCAACGTCTTCAGTAAGTTTCTAGTGGAGTTTCAAGACTGAATTTTCTTTAAAATTAAATAAACTTTTATTGTTGAAACCAAGAAAGCTCTCGACTGCTAACTTAATTTCTAAACTCATAAACAATTTTGGTTTTTTATTTTTGTGTAAGTTGCGTTAGTTATTTAGTAGACAGAAATGGTGCCGTTGGCGGCAAAGTTTGTGATATCTACCATAAAAAATGTAATGTATAATATAATAAATTTAATAAGTGACTTTTTTGTTCGGACGCACCGTAAACGTTTGAAATGTGTCACAGTCAATTAACTTGCCAGCCTTTGCCCAACTATATTGGGGTTGGTTTCCAGTCCAACAGGATGCAGCTGAATACCAGTGTTTTACATGGAGCGACTGCATATCCGACCTCCACAATCCAGTTTTCGGGTAACACGATACCCTTTGGTAAGTCTGGTTGCGGGACTTGGTGAAATGTGTCACATTATGGGTACACAATGTATGCCGCAACTTTACATGGAAAGCAGTAAGGCCCTTGGTCCTGCTCCTCGGTCGTATCGGATTGCCGTTCCATCGGACTTTGAGAGGTAGAGGAGAGGGGGTGCACCTGCTTTTACACACACGCTTGTGCACTGCAAAATCTTCTGAGTACTTGGCTAGGCTCTATTAAGATTGGCCGTCGTAGCTAAATATCAGTCCAATCGTCCAGAATCCAGAATCAATCAGTTCAGATCTATCCAATCAATTTGGATTGGCGTAGAAAATAAATGCGTCGTAGATAAACTAAAAACAAACATCTTTATCAGTCGGCAATTTTCTTTTTTAGGTCACCCGTATTTTAACTCAACATTATTCATTAATGAAAATTTAATAAACAGAAAGTATAAATAAAAGTCAGAAGTCAAAATATTTAACCAACTGTCGTTTGCGAAAGTGAGTTCGTCATAAGCATCGTTAGATAAGATGAAGTAAGCTCAATAAGGCTTACAACAAATACTTTAAGTGCCGTCTTGGGAAACAAACAAGCTTTAATTTCCTTTTGCAAATTGAAAAGAATAAAAGTTAAAACGTCTTTGAACGTCTGTATAGCTGGACAGATTAATTTTATATTTTTAATCAAAATAAAAGACGGTTTGTTTAAATCTTTTTTGGACTGTATACATTGTAAGGGTGTGATGGACTCATCACACCCATCAGTAATTTTTCATCATTACCGAAGCTTACAAAAACGTGAATAATAATTACTGTTTCCGTGTTTACTTAACAAATGTTCGGTTGCTTTTATAGACATCAAAAGATCCTATAAAAAGCAAAAAAGAAACTAAAAGAGTTTGAGGGTAGTGCTACGTCATCTCTTTCCTGCAAAAAAATTAAACAAAAAACTTAGATGAAAGAGATGACGAAAGCATCGCGTCTCTTCCCTCTTCATCTTTTTTGAATGCAAGATTGTAAACTCAGCCTACGAGCAGTACATACCACTGTAAAGTTTGAGCGAATCATATCGACGAGGAAATAAAAGGGCTTTAAAATTATAAATATTTTGTACCCATCAATATTTTAATACCATGCACAGTATTAATTTACCGCGTTTCCTGTCGGCAATGTTTAATACTTTGCTACTCTTAAATAAAAAATTAACACGGCAGACGATATCCAATACATTTTATTATAAACTTCCAGCAGGCGACAAGTCACTGGCCACTTGAGACATGCCGTCAGATCCTATCTGAAGGCTGCGCAAGGAGGATATGACGACTTTCCTTTTTGCAAAAAAAAAAAAAACTCCGAAAGATGTCTGAAGAGCGAGGCGAAGCGCGACGGCGCTCCGAGCCGCGCCGAAAAAAATGCATAACGATGCTTTGACACCATCACTTTGATGGCGCGAGTTGAAAATAAACGCTTTTCACTAAGAATAATTGCAAAAAAAATAATTACTAGTAATGAACGCTGGGAAAATGTTAGGAAAATTCGCATTAGAGTAGTGGAAAAATATTATCAGATCTGCAAAATCGCATCTTCAACGATTTCCATTTTAAAAGCCTTAAATTTTTCTTACCCTACGATTCCTGAACTGATATAATATTCGTACACTCTATCCCACGACGTGATGCCACAGAAACACACACTCCACTTTGTTCAAACTTCAAAATAAATTCGTGCCTTGTGGAATACATAAACGAAAATAAACAAACTGTGACGAAGCGTCGGAAGAAGCGTCCTGTCTGATCGGAAATTCCGTTATTCGCAGAGGGAATCGACTAGTGGCGCATTCGGTCGGTTTGAACTCCAAGAGTTTGTTGTATGAAACGCCATAGCCCAACTGCATGTGATTGGATTCCACGCGTATAAAAGTTTAGTTATAAAGAGCATGCACGGGATAGGTACGCCGCCGTGAGGAACGCGGGTCGTGTTACAAAGTTCTGAAATCTAAATGTCTTTGGGAGTTTGCATGCGAGATGGAAATAGATAACTATTTGGAGTCTTATGATAGCCTGGTATCTGTTTTTATTTGGTGAGTTTTGGAGTTTGATATTGACTCTTTTCAGAATATACCTAGGTAGTAAGTATAGAAATTTATTGTTTTACTAGCACTTTGCCCACGACTTCGTTCGCGTGAAGTCTTATAAACATACAAACTTGTTTTCTGGTCTCCTGGTACATAGGGCCACCTATGTACCAGGAGACTAGATTGCCCGCGACTACATCCGCGCGAATTTTCTCAAGGATCTCTATTTTTTTGATAATGCAATGTAGTCTATAGCATTCAGGGATAAAGTAGCTTTCTATTGAAATAAATTTCTAGTGAAATAATTTTTGAAATCGGATGAGCTGTTCCGGAGATTACCCCCTACATACAAACTTACAAACATACAAATATAATATAATAATAACGTTTATTGGACAAAATCATAACTTAGCCTACTACAGTTTCAACACTAAGAACATAACACATAAGAGGCTTCTAACCTAAATGAACTCCTGATTTCCAAACTAGGTAAAAACCTGTATCTTGGAAATCAGTGCTCTTCCAATGAACATAACACGGACTCTTACTTAAATAAGGAGTAACTAAGATACATCAGTACTGAAAAACTTAGGTCCGACAATTCAGTCACGTGAAAAAGAGAAAAAAACATACTAACAGATTATTGTGCGTTAGTGGGGTTACAGCTTGACGATTTTGAGAGATATGATAAGTGTTATGTTGTGTAAGATGTAAGAGTATTGTGAAGTGTAGTGTAGTGTATAATGTGTAACGGAAGAAATTATGTTATTTCTGGACAAGTAGTAACTCTTCGGTATTAGTATAGTCCAGGTCAATGAGCCAATTTGTAACAGATGTTTTACATTTGTGTTTGGTAAGGGGATACGTGTTAAGGATTAGATTAATTTTATTGTAAAGATGGGCACCAAGAAAAGGGAAGAATCTTTGAGCAAATTTAGTGCGGCACGCTCTAGATACACCAACTGTATATTTCCTGCGCTTCTGCAGAAATTCTAAGGGGTTGTACTTTAAGGAACTATGCATTCTGAGGACTGTTTGTAGTATAAAAAGTTGCCTCACCGTCAATACCTCACAGGTTTGATAAAGGCTGGTTGTGGAATGGAAGAAAGGTAAAAACAGACTTACTTTAAGGAGTGCTCTTTGAGCACGCTCGAGTTTAATTAAGGCTGTCTTACACGCGCCACCCCAACTAGTTATACAATACACCAACAGTGACTGGCATAGAGCAGAATAAATCATCTTTAAGACCTTCGGGGTGGCAGTGCGTCTGAGATTTTTAAAAATATATATTAATTTCCGAACTCTAGAAGATACAAGGTCTACGTGAGGAGCAAAACTAAGTCTCTCATCGATCACTACTCCAAGGTACTTTATTAATTTAGTTTGTTCAAGCGCAGGACAATTGCAACTTATAGTTTTATGACATATCCGAGAGTGTGCAATTATTTTATGAGAATTTAGAGAGAGATAGGATTCATTACGGAGTGAGAACTTTACAAATTTGGTTTTTTCGACATTTAACGTTAAAAGCTTACACCTAAGCCAGTCATTAACAACATCAAAGCCGCATTGAGCATGTTGAAAAGTTTTAATCCACGACGCGTCCCTAAAAACAAGGGCAGTGTCATCCGCGAAGGTTATAATTTTCCCATTTTGGAGTTCAAGTTCACAGAGGTCATTGATATAGATCAAGAATAAGGTTGGTCCAAGGACACTACCTTGCGGCACTCCGTAAGTTACGGGAAGCTTGTCACTTACCCAGTCGGCCACCTTAACACACTGAAAACGATTACTAAGGTAGTCCTTGAATAATTTATATGGTAAACCTCTGATCCCCATGCTCTCCATTTTATCCAACAGTCTAGGGACAGAGACTGTGTCAAATGCCTTGGCTAAATCGAGAAATATAGCTAGAACTTTATCTTTCTTATCAATGCTATCTACTACATAATCAATAACTTCATGAACTGCATCACTAGTAGCTTTGTTGGATCTGAAACCGAATTGAGCATTAGATAAAAGCTTGTTTTTTTCTAAGTGATTAATTAATCTCTTATTAATAATTTTCTCGAGAATTTTAGACACAGTAGGCAATATTGAGATGGGTCTATAATTATTGACACAGTCCCTGTCACCAGACTTGAATATAGGTATTATTTGGGCAGTTTTAAAGGCTTGTGGGAAGGATCCAGATGAGAGCGCTAAATTACAAATATAGGTCAATGGGGAAACCAGTAGGGGTCGATAACGTAAAAGGAAATTTGAGGTTAAGTTATCGCTTCCAGCAGTGGAGCTAAATTTTAGATTAAGAATAATGTTATTAATCTCACTTTCATCAGTTGGCAGTAGAGCAAAAGAGTTATTGCAGGTAGAATTAATAGGTGATAAAGGGTCAGACCTTGGTCCATGGGATAACTGCTTTTCTGCCAGTGATTTTCCTACATTTGCAAAGAATTCATTTATATTATTAACGGAGAGTTGGGGATTGTTAGGACATATTAATTTAGAAGCAATCTCATTCTGCCGTTTAGTATTAGTTACAGTTTTAACTACGTCCCATATTTTTTTAGAATTGTTACCCGCCTTAGCAAATTCATTCCTTTCATATTCTCGTCTTACCCTGTGCAGCAATTCATTACAAAAATTCCTGTACCTTGTATAGGTTAATTTAAGAGTTGCGCTATTAGGAGATTTTTTTGATTCAAGATGAAGGCTATCTCTATTCCTTAAACATCTCAAGAGTCCTGGAGTGATCCATGGCTTTAGTATACGTTTACGTCTTGATATGGTAATTGTTTTAGTACATGACTCAATAGCAGTATTAAGAGAGCCAGTGAAATTTCCTACAGCTTCATTAACGTCAGTAATTAAATAGAGGGGCATAAAATCTATTTTGGGTATAGCCGAGTCAAGGGCAGTATAGTCTACTCGCTTGATAGTCTTGGGGAACTGTTTAGATGGGATAGATACATTAATAGAAATAATTATACTGTAATGATCAGTGAGAGATGTTTCTGCGATCAAACATGAAGCTGAGAATTCGGATTTGAGTATGACATGGTCAATGCAGGAATTTGCACGTGTGGGAGTTTGGTAGGCTGGTAGCATACCATGTGATGCCACAAGATTTAAATAAGGCTGTTTTCGTGCGTCCAGTGTGTTATCGGCAATATCAATATTTACATCACCAGTCAAAATAAAGTTTTTATGTTTAGGAGCAACCTCTACTAGCAAATCATTCAAGCTCTCTAAAAACATGTCAACATTCCTGACACTGGGTGATCGATATATAGCAAGAACTGCAGTGTTTTTATCGAGGGTTATTAGTAGACTATTACAATCCATAATTACTGGTTCCTGCACACACAAACACATACCTTTTCTAATAAAAATAGCTACACCTTCATTTTGTGTATGGTTTCTAGTTGTACAGTGATAATCAAAACCGTCTAGTACAGGAGGATTGGAAACACTAAGCAGCCAGCACTCCGTCAATATTAGCAGGTCCCAGTCAACGTTGGATTGTGCCAAGAGGGCAAGCATTCCATCCATATTGCAATTTAAGCTCCTGATATTCTGGACAATTACCCTAATTGATTTTCCAGTTGTTGGTATAAGTGTTGAGCATTGGTCTATAGTACATGTAGAAGTATTAGGCACGGATATTGAATCGATATCTGTAGAGATATTTTCTTTATTTATACTATCGAAGATTGGGTAACAGTATCCATAAGTCTAAGGGTGCATACGGGAGAAAAATCGGTTATGACAGTAAAAACATACCGGACAAGGCATATTACGCTAATAATTAAGGTGAGGGCATGTAAGAGTGTTGGTAATATGTGTAGTGTAGTCGTCAAAGCTTTATAAATATGGCAAAAAGTAAAATTACTCGTAGTATAATTAACAAAGTATGAAAAACTTTCTTGGGAAATATGCTTAAGATAAAATAAAAATATTATTATGATTTGCAAACTTAACGCAGACAGTCATGCTTGTACAAGTTTTTGAAAATCATCTTCACTGTCGATTCGCAGGATCGCGTGTTCATCACTCTTTTTCATATATATTTTCCCGAAAGAGTGCCAGCAACCCACAAACGAATGTTTTTTAGCATGCTGTCGCGCCAAATAAAACAGTTTCTTGGCAAATGGAGTTAGAGACTCAGAGATATAAACTGGTTGGGTAGGGCCGCCAATCATTAAATGTGAACTGTTGAGCATATTATTCTTGTTGCCCTTATTAAACAGCTTTACTTTTTGAATTATATTTTCTTTGGTGGTTATCGAGGTAAATTCAACTATTATGGGGGAGGAACCTTTATTCTTGGTTTTCATTCGATAGGCATCTCGAACGTCAGAGATTTGCACAGGGTACTGAACCACTTCACCGACTTTCGTAATCAATTGAACTTACAAACCTCTTTATAATATTAGTATAGATAATAGATACATATTTTCTTTTGGAGGAGTTCGTGGCTAAGCAAAAGTCGTAAGTATCGATAGGTCAAGGCTAAGTAAGCTAAGGTAAGCTACGCTTACCGCGGTCGGTCTGTAGATGGGTGACCATCCAGTTCATATCAAGACTCCTCCGTGCCTCGGAAAGCACGTAAACCCGTTGATCCCGGCTGTCGTTCGTAGATCTTTGGCAGTCGTTATGGGTAGTCAGAAGCCAGAACATCTGACAACCAGTCTTACTAAGGGGTATCGTGTTACCCAGTAACTGGGTTATGGGGGTCAGATAGGCCGTCGCACCAAGTAAAACACTGGTATTCAGCTATATCCGGTTAGACTGGTAGTCCACCCCAACACAGTAGTATAAAGGCTATGCAGATGAATACATATTTTCTTTTAAATTTCATTTCATTAAATCAAAGTGTGTGTTAGATGTGTAATTGCTGTTAGACCAACTAACACAGTTGCAATTCCGATTACCCACGTACAACTTATTGTCTCCTAGTAACTGCAACGACCTTCCGGAACATTTCGTTCAGAGAAACAACTTACCAGTATTAAGGTGTAACTAATCAGTGACAATACAAACCACACCAATAACACTCCGGCAAATATACATTCAAACCTCTTTACTCTTATTAACTCTTGGTATTTATAATGTCTGAGATAGGCAATAAGTCGCTCTCAGAATCAAACATTCATGAGCAAATGGACCAAAATTCCACCTCTCCTAATTTCGTAGCCCTACGCAGCAAAAGAGCAAGAGAGCCCGACTACGACAACGAAGACTTCAGTATTTTCAAAGAGGAAATAAAAAATATGATTTCGGCTATGATGACAACTCAACAGGAGGAACTAAGAAAGATAAATCCAACCCTTATGGAGATAAAAACCACAAATACTAAAATTAAGACTGCAATGGCCGCTCTTTCGGCTCAAAATGACGACCTACAGAAGAAGATCGAGCAGCTGGAAACCCGGGTGAAGAGAGATAACGAGTATATCACACTCCTTGAGGACAAAATCGAGGACTTGCAAAGAGGTTCACGAAAATCCAGCATTGAAATAAAAAACGTTCCAAAAGGTCAGCAGGAAACATCAGAAGATTTAATCAAAATGGTCCTGACTTTGTCCCAAACAGCAAAAAGTACTATAAATACAAAAGATATTACAGATATATACAGAGTACAGAATAAGCGAAGCAACACTAAAACTAGTACTGTAGTAGTTGAACTAGGTTCAACACTACTCAAGACGGACTTTATCAAGAAGATCAAAGAATATAACAGAATAAATAAAGACAAAATCTGTGCAAAGCATCTCGGATTAAAAACTGGAGAATATACACCGATCTATGTCTCAGAACAGTTAACAACAAAAGGAGCCAGGCTTTTTTATCTGGCCCGCGACCTGGCAAAGTCTCGCGACTATAAGTTCCGCTGGACCTCCTACGGAAAGGTCTTCGTTAAGAAAGACGAGAACGCGCAAACTATAAACATAATAAGTGAATAACCTTATGCAACTAAAATGACTAGCTGTGCTAATAACTGGGGTACGGTTGCACAATACTGTTTTCATGTACTATTATATAACGTTCCGTAACCTTCAATTTTACATAAATGTTACCATTTTACTATTTAAGTTGATAATGCGCTCATCTTTAAAAAAATATACATTCTATCACACTCCTGTTTACACTCAAGATTACTCTAATACGTCCCTTCACGTACACACACACTCTATACGCATGCACCTGTCTGTTTACCCACACTTACATAACTATTATCACTATGGCTAAAAACCACGGACCACTTAATTTAATATATTATGAATAACACGCTACAAACCTTAAACAATATTGACAATACAGATACTGCCCAAACCTTTAGTTGTTCCTCAGAGGAGCTTACTACCTTAGTTCAACTACATCACACGGATATTACCATTGTATCACAAAACATACGAAGTATTTATTCTAACCATAACGACCTATTACTAAATCTACAAAATATAAAAACCGATATCGACTTAATAACATTAAGCGAATGCAGACTCGATACCTCCAAATGCATACCCCAAATAAACAACTACTTATCTTATCAAACTACTAATCACGTCAACAAGGCCGACGGAGTTGTTGCATATGTCAAAAATACACGCAGGACTATAGTAAAAGAAGTAATGCTAACACATGCATCGTGCCTTCAAATTAGTTTTCTTCCTGAACTTACAGTCTTGGTTATTTACCGATCTCCCTCAAACCCAAAATCCGACGAGTTTATTAACTCACTTAATGACCACCTAAACACAATTGCGTCAAATAAAAACATAATAGTCACAGGCGACATAAATATAAACTTGATTTACAATGAAGCTGAACACTCATATGACCGATCAAACAGGTTAAACTACTTAAACATGCTGGCAATGCACGGTCTACTTCCAGGACATTTACTGCCTACCAGAGGTAAAAACTGTCCAGACCACTTTATCTTAAAAAGTGATCCAACACATACCACTGCGACCATTGCTATACTTAACACAACTATAACAGATCACTCCATGATATTCTTAAAATTGACAAATAAGAAACTAAAACACCGAATCAATAAAACCAAAACTACCATTCATTTCAGTAAAGCACTAGAATGTTTAAGTCAAAGTGAATTACCTAATCTACTCAATTTAACTAACCCTAATATGATTTGTGATCGATTAATACAAATATTACAAACCTGTCTTATTAAAAATACCATTACAACAGTTATCCCACAAAAATGCAGATTATTAAAACCATGGATGACCATCGGATTACTTCGCTGCATCCGTAATCGAAATAACATGCAACATTAATTAAAACTCGAACCCTTCAACGAAATATTAACCATCACCTACAAACGATACCGAAACTACTGCAGCCGTTTAATTAAAAAATTGAAGCGAAAACACGATCGAGATCAGCTAAATAAAGTATATAAAAACCCGAAAAAATTATGGGAAACTATTAATAATATAACACAACGTAAACCGAGCAAAACCCCCAACATTGACCTACTTCAATTTAAGACTACCCCACAAGAGTCTGTTGACACGGTAAACAAATACTTCTCTAGTATAGGCAAAATTCTGGCGAATGAAATCACTTCAAGCTCCGCCAGCGGGGAAAACTACAGTGAAGACGCGCCTAATGTTCCCCATCTTTCGTCCTTTGTGCTTTTAAACACTGACCTATGCGAAGTCCATCAAGTTTTGATGTCTCTGAAATCTGATACTGCCCCAGGCTGGGATGGAATACCCGTCTCTTTCCTTAAAACCGCACACGCTCTTGTTGTTCCAATTATAACTCACCTAGCAAACCTCTGTTTTGAGCTCGCGATCTATCCGAATGCCCTGAAACTAGCCTTAATAACACCTGTTCACAAGAGTGGAGACAGAGCCGATCCGTCGAACTACAGGCCAATATCTGTGCTACCATCATTATCTAAAATATTGGAAAGATTAATAAACTCAAGACTATTATCCTACCTTAATAAAAACAACCTTCTGTCGTCCTCGCAGTTCGGTTTCAGACAAAAAATGTCCACAGAAGACGCCGTACTGGCCCTTTCTTCGGCTATTACCAGTCATGTGGATGGCGGAGCCAAGTGCCTTACGGTCTTTCTAGATCTTAAAAAGGCCTTCGACACAGTCTCTGTCCCCACTCTGCTTAACAGGTTAGAATCAATCGGAATAAGGGGTACACCACTTGCCCTGCTTAGAGACTACTTAGGTGAACGTAAACAAAAAATTAAAATAGACAGCTTCATTCGTTCAGAAGAGACTGTTACGTTCGGAGTCGGCCAGGGTAGTGTTCCTGGACCAACACTGTTTTTAATCTATATAAATAGCTTATGTAACATGAAAACTGTAGACGGTCAAATTTTTTCTTACGCGGATGACACTGCAATAGTCTTCAGTGGCGCAACTTGGGACGATGTCCGGGTAACTGCTGAACGTGGCCTGGCAAGGATAGCAGCTTGGCTCGACCATAACCTCTTAATCTTAAATACCTCCAAAACCAATTTCATTTGCTTCTCAAAGTACAATTCCTCTCAGCCCTCCTCCGACTTCAAAATTAGGATCCATAAATGCCAGTACTCATTAAATGCACATTGCTCTTGCACAGAAATTACTAGAATAGAATCAACAAAATACCTAGGCGTTATGATTGACAGGCGTCTATCCTGGCACAATCATATTGAATTAATAATGAAACGAGTAAGGAAACTAATTTGGACCTTCAAAACTCTACGCCACGTAACTTTCAAAAGCCTCCTGCGACAGATATACATCTCACTTGCTCAGTCCGTACTGACCTATTGCCTACCAGCCTGGGGAGGAGCAACTAAAACTAAATTTTTGGACGTTGAGAGAGCTCAAAGGTCTCTACTGAAGGTTATGCTCTCTAAACCATTCAGATTTCCTACCGAAAGCCTATACCGGGAAACTGATCTCTTGACCGTTAGAAAGCTTTACGTACTAAACATCAGTTTAACTAAACATAAATCTCTTCCTTTCAACCCTCAGAAAACAAAAACCAGAAGAAAGAACGCAGTTGCTCCCATGGTATCAGTGAAGTCGACTTTCGCTAAAAGACAGTACCCTAGACAATCATCCTACCTGTACAATCTACTAAACAAAGAACTTGGCATCTATTCGCTAACTTACCGCGAGTGCAAAAACACTTTGACTAAGTGGCTCAAACCCAAGTCCTACGACGAAGTGGAAAATATGGTACAATCGATTAGACTCTAAATTAAATAACATAATTGCGCTATAATATGTAAGGTGGATAAATCGCGGTTAATGGAATATGATGACCTACATCATTTCCGATCCCAAGACATGTTCGTAGGGTTAACCAGGAACAAGTCAACCTTAAGCATTTCGCCTCTAACTATGGGACATTTCACATCAATATTGTTTACATGTCCACAATACTCCCTCTCACTGTCACCATAATTCGGACAGACACACTCACACATACACACCATCGCATACCTACACACCACCACACAAACACACTATAACATCTACACACACACACATGCACACAGCAGCGCGCATATGTCATCCTCTCACATGTAGCATTTTATATTATTTTATTTTTGTTTTCTTTTTTTGTTTCCTGTAAGCTTGTAAGCATACTTAAACAGTTAAGCCAAATAACTAGTTACTCATATAACTCGGGAAGGGCAGGGCATCCTAACACAAGCAAACTACTTGCTTAAAAGGATACTCTTCAATGTACTAGCGTAAGTTATTTGAGTTGTTGAAATAAACATTTTTATTTTTATTTTTTTATTTTTTATTATTTCAGTCAAAACATTCCTTAATTAACTCGTCGACAAACGAACATTTAACCACTCTACTTCAGGCAACCAACGATTAATTCCCGCAAAAATAATTACAAATAATAACGTCGTGTTATGTAGAGCAACGTGTTAATCATACTGCTATCGTGTGAGTTTGCTGTCGAAGAAAATTGCTCAATCAAAGGCCCGGTCAGGTCAAGCGTGACTTAACTCATAACAATGTAATAACCGGCCAACGAACTGCTTATTGACCTATTAGCTTTTCACTACTTGAATATTTATAGTTACTGATAACAGTTGAAAGTGCTCGCCTGTAATTATAAAGGTTGTTAGTTGACGTTATTTTTAGTTGGACAATATTTTACAGGAAGTCGGCAAATATGGTAACTCAAATATTCAGCTTCATTTTTGCCTGCAGTTTGAAATTAGTTTTACACAAAGTGGATCATGGCACAGGGATTTTTGTGTTATTTTCTACCTTTGAAAGGGAAATGAAAATTGTATAATGATATATGTGATTGCTTTTAGTAAGCTGTCGAACAATTAAAAACATGACCGTTAATCATAAATCCCAGCTAATGTCTTATCTATAAAAATAAATGAAACTACAAAAATAATTTTAAGTTTTGACGTGATTACGTCTAATAAATCGATGAACACCGGCTGCACGCACGAAAAAGTGTCACGTTCCGCCTGAGCCTGAGCGTGCAAGCGAAAGCGCGGAACAAGCGATAGAGAGGCACGATCGGCTCAAGCAATAAGCTCCGCCCACCTCAACGGAAGCCATTAATTGCTTAAGTTATATATGTTAGCCATTACGTTTCTTTATGACGTTATCACGTAAAACAACCAATTTCTTTTACCAAGCGTGGTGATCAATTTTCGTGACTTTTCTGCATGAGAAGAGGCCTTTGCCCTGCAGAAAAATAATAATACGCTGTTATAATTAATGTTATTATTAAATATTTTCCAAGCCAAGGATCCACGGTGGTGTCAAAGATTATAAGTGCATCAAATACTGAACTAATGTTCTCCCAACCGAATTTTGGTAATGTGGGTAACTAATCTTAATGAAGCCAAGTGTGTGTGCAAACAGGAGTACTGCCTCTTCCCTCATTTTCATAATCCGAGACGACTATGAAGAGGTCAGGCGCAGGACCAACGGCTTTGCGAGATTTCCGAGGCTCAGGGGTGTCACACCACGAACTTTGAAAACTCGGGCTGCTACAGAAAGCTAGGAATCGACCGCGGCACGCTACACTCAGCAGTCGCCCTCTAAAACCAACAGGGCAGTAACACTAATAAAACTAATATGGTATGTAAAGATAGCAAAAATCCACAATATAACATAATATCTGAGTATTATTCCAGCTGGTTTCTTCTGCGGCATAATGAATAGAGCAAAAGTTTACTTAGTCTCAGCTCCCCACGGCTACGCTAGCGGGGATAACAATGTTCAGATGAAAGAACACCTGACTTCAGTACCAGTGGGCACATGCATTATGTGAGCCTGTTTTGTTTCGTATTTTTAAAGAAAACGGACCTTTGTTTGGAACTGCGAGTATTTCTTGAGGAAAGGAAAAATTAAATCTGATTTGTTTTACGATTAAGTGGAAATAAGGCTATTGTTACAAAAGTGACTTGCTTTTTTTTAGTAACTTGCTTGAATCGTTTATACAGTCAGTTTAGTCATCAGTAATTTTTATCTTGAATGAAGTCAATTTATTTAGCTCGCTAATAGGAGGCTATCTTGGCGTGATTTGTCTTATGGATACTAATTTTTTTGATGATGAAATATAGCATAGCACTCAGTAATATCGTAGTTTTTTTATCAATCAGAGAGAGACTTTTCAGAATCGGGCCAGTAGTTCCGGAGATTACCGCGATCAAACAAAACAAAACCAACAAACTCTTCAGCTTTATATTCGTATTATAGATGAAAATAGTTGGATCTTTTTATCGTCGCAAATGTCCTAAAAAAAGGTCAGATCTACTCAGAGTGATCACACACTTCAATTGAATACTAATCATTCGACTCAATTTAAAATAGTACACGTTCTTGCGAGACAAGTTGCTCAATTTAAAAAAAAGAACGACATCTATTATTAAAGATTTTTTAGCGAAGTGAATTTTTACAACGCCAAAGGTCAAGAATACGAAAATATGAGGGTCCACAGACTAACTTTTCATAAAGATGTCTTGTCCAACTGGATCTATTAACATTTTCTTTGTTTAACGTAATTTAGTTGTATAAATGTAAATGAAAGCAAATGACACTACTTAACAGTGACGAGAATAACATTAGTAATGAGCCTTGTAGTGAGTACCGTGAGTACCAGATAATGGTCGAAGAAGTAAAACTTAATCGCACATTTATTTGCCATGACATAGCCTAACAAAATAGATAGGATCTTTGTCTTATCTCCAAATGTTATGAGGACTTAAGACTGTTTGATTGGCTATTCTGGGGGGTTTATGTCTTGACGTGCCTTTACTTACTTTATGTGTAGGTTATTTCGGCAATTGTTTTTGTTTCAATATTATTGTAATGTGTGTTATTACTGGAATTTCACACACTTGATTATTGGTAGCTGCATTTTTGAGTTTTATACAATTATTTAAAATATTTTTTTACAAATTCAGCTTGCCCATTGTGTGAACGGCGAATCCAATAAAATCCAATTCCAAATGGTGAAACCATTGGATTGGAGAGATACTTTTTTTTTTGAAAAATTCCGTTCGTGGATACATGTCACAATCACATTGATTTGGGCAGATTGGCCACATACAATGGCCTAGATTACCATAAAATCGAAACCAAGGCTAGAGCAAAAACAAAAATATTCAACTAGTGTGGTAGTAATGTTACTACGTAAGGACAAAGTTGAGTAATAAGGGATACCAGTTCTCCATAACAATTACGTTACTCGGAAGTAATAAAAGTTCTTTTTTCTGTGTACGTGACGTAGAAATCAACCGACTCTTATGGACGTGTTCGGCATAGCTTAGGTACTTACGGCTTTTCCCTTTTATTTTTTTTACTACCTCATGTTCTTACCTCTTTGCTCTCTACTAAGGTATGACTCCATAAAGTTACGATTTGATGATTTTAGTAGCGTTTTACCTTTCTTTGTCGCGTTTTGCTGAATGTTTTTATGTTATTTCGATAATATTGTTATTGATAGACTAGTTGTGATGGTGGCTGCGGTTAGGTGATATTTATGAGATTGTACTTCTTTTAGATTAGAGTAAATGTCAACCTAACGTAATATTTTCTTAACCAAAAACTGTAATTTTTAATCTTCTATCTTTAAAAGTATTGTGGCAAAATATTCTGAAAAGTGGTGACCCCGACGTTACCCGGGCTAATTTGCGTTTATCTATGATCTGCATTTCTTTAGTTCAAATAATTCGGTAGATATTAGCCTTAAAAACAAAAATCAATTTAATATTACCTACTCGTAGTTATCGTATAACGATAATTACCAGTTATTATTGTATTAGACATTGTAAATTGTAAAAGAGTAAAGTTGGAGGCACTACCTACTTCTTATGTTAAAGTAAAGTTTAAAAATGGACTTTTGGCATTGGCTGAAACTAGGTAGGTCTTCATTTTTAGATTGCTGTAGCAAATCTGTGCAAGGAAAGTAACCACATGAGCACTAGTGCAACTATCTATGGAACTAATTTATTAACTCAACACGTGGATTCAAGATCTTTCAGCAATGTTATGTAGCACTACTCTGACGCATACAGTGTGAACAGACGTCACACCTCGGACACTTCATACAAAACTTGCAAAATAATTACCTATTACTACTACAAAACCAAATGACGACTGTACACGTGCAAATGTGTGCGTGAATTTTAGTAGGGTTGAATCAGTTGGATGTCGTGGCATACAAAATGGCGCGAAAAGACGGGCGTCGGGCGAACCGAACGACGACGGAACTACCCGAACGTTTCGAGCATTATTATGAAGTGATCTTGTCCGAGCGGTCAATTATTTATTTCTAATAAATAAAATAAATGATATTTGATTATGAATACTCGGATTTGTAATGACATAAAAGTAATATTATAATATTTATTATGTAAAGAGGTTTATTTATTCATCAATAATGGTAAATTAAGGTACCTAATTACAAAATATGGAATTCACGATCGCCCCGTACCATTACGCGGCAACGCAATGGGGCGACGCGACAAAGTTAGTGCGTAGGGTACTACTTTTCAATTCCAAGAATGAATAGAACGTGAAAGAAAGGGACATAAGTACATAACAAAGACAATAAAGAGAGAGAGCAATATTAATAGCTGGTAATGTTGGTATGTTATTATTACGGAAGTTTTAATTGTATTATTATAAAACGACGAAAACTTGGAAAATAAATGAATCATCGAGATTAAAACTAATAAATAAAACTTAAAACAAAATAAATCGCAAAATTGTGTGTTTGTGTCAGCAGTACCTACAGCGCTGCAGTTCTTACGATTTTGAGCGCCCTGGCTAAAGAGTCGGCGGTTAGCCCCTGTAAGTGCGGGGTGAGGGTGCGGTATCTGATATAGCGCGGGGAAGGGAGTGTCCCTTTTGTACGTAGTACTATTAAGTATTCTGTGCAGACGTTCAAATACATTAGGACCGATTGGGATATATTGCACTTACGTCGGCTTCATGGAATCTCATAGAATATTGAGAAACACACACAATATTTTTTATTGCTGACTGGCGACACGGTTTCGACTTCGCCACCGTGCAATCCCTACAGATTGCCTACTTACTTAACGTCATATTTTTTTTTGTGTTTACACCTTTGGGTGTACGTACGCAAAACAACTCACCAAAGAACAATGGCAGCCACCCATACATTGTTTTAGTTGAGATTAAATTCCTACGTCTTTAAATGAAAAATATCTTATTCAATTCAGCATCACCTTCTGAATTAGTTTGTGCAAGATTTTTTGTTCAAGAAGGCCGAGAATAATAGATATTCAGTCATGAACTTTTGTAGGTTATGTCTATGGTAACTTTTATATTCCAAATTGAGGAAGTAAAAAGGCAATATCGCATTAGTATTTTCTTTACCTAGTTAATTCAGAATGTAATGTCTTGTAAAAATATTGTTTAAGGTTGGTAATCCTAGTGGTTATAAATACTCTTTGGCCTTACCTTGTATACAATAGGTATCTACTACATGTATACATCGATCATATCATTTTTACTCTGTGCACAGATCTGTCTATGACTCTGTGTCAATTACCAAGCAATTATTTTTAGATTTGGGCTACTAGTCTTTTTGCTAGTCATTAATCGAAACTAATTGATTTATTTTTATACCACAGTATTTTTACATACCTGCAAGAAACGTACACTTGGAAATAAACTGTATTCATTTACTCCGTTTAATTGTAACAACAAACTAAAACTGATTACAATACTTTAAATGCTTTAAGTACTTATTACTGTCACTTGGCAGAATAAATGTAAAATGGCAACACTAAATGTTAATGAAAAGTCAAATAAGTTTTCATTTAACATATTTTTTTTATCCGGCCCTAACTGGTTAATGTGATACTTTGAAAAATCGTAGAAAAATAATGTAATTTCTTTCGTATGTAAGTCACTTTTAGACGCTTAAATTTAAGTCAACTACGTTTTCGCCATTGTTCTTTTCATCACAATCAGATGAATGGTTTAGGAACGCATAGAGCATAAACATACAAATTATTTTATATGTATAAGATAACAATAGTTTGTTACGCAATATTTAAATTGTCATGTGATGAGCGAAAAATGTATTACCGTTTTCTTGTAACTTATTACTATTCTAACGCAACGTTGATTAAAGAAATGTATTTTAATTAACGAATTTCTTTCAAATAATTTCTCCATCACCAATTCTGTATTTATTTTCACCGTCTTTTGTCATCAAATAAACAGTGCGATCACCGTTCTCGGTAAACGAATTTCGTTTCCTTTCGTACGTGAAAATCGGATTTGTTTAATTTATTACTTTTGTCTCGAAACAGAGAGATGCTACGGTTACTTAGTTCCCGACACCTCACTGTTATAATAGGATCTCTAGGAGGATTTAAATTGAATCCTGTTGCAGGGTGCTCAAATGTATTTAAGTCTTCGTTGCCGAAAATCGTGATGAAGCTTTTTAAGGTGTTTGAGTACTCTTTAAGTTATTTTCGTGGCAAGTGAAACATGGTGTTGTGGACTTGACGTTTATATCTGAAAGCAAGAACACATAAAACGAAACAGTTGTCTCGAATATGTGTCTAATTACACGCATTTTGTTCGTGTAACCTTTGTGTATTCACATTACAACTGTTTGTTTGTGCGCCTCAAATGTATCATGGCTACAACGACTGGGACCGCTAGAAACTGCAGTTTATCCACACAGAACGACGCACACAATCTCAAGTGCCCATTCTATACGTCGTCAAGCCTTAATGGGCAACAACAAATGGTGCTATTTATCGTAAAATCGACACTAAAAACAGACTAACACATCGTTTCGGCAAAACACGTAGTAAATTTTATACGCCCTCTCGTATAGGAGTCGGATGTGCATTTTGTTAGACGTTTTAGGGTTTTGAAAATTGAAAAGTTGACTCCAATGGCTGCGGATTGATCGGCAATAAACTGGGTAAAGAGTGACCCGAGATGTTTTCTCTTTGACTTTTAGATCGTAAAAGTAGAGTCTAATAACTCTGTGGATTTAACAGAAAACCACATCTATCTAACCTTTACGGACTCTAACCGGGCGTCGTGAAACATCCATTCTGGGCAAATAAAATATTTAAGTACTTCTGGCGTTGCACCTTGCAATTCAAGTTCACCTGGGAGTGTGTTTCTGAGAAACTTTTTCATTTTCAATATTTTCCCACTGCTACCTTAAATGTCCTACAGCGAAATACTTTTGGTCAAATATTATAGCCGTCGTACCAATTTGGTATTTTAATAACATACTAATCATACATTTTTCTGTCTTCTCTTTTAAAATGTTACTCCAATCCTACCAATTGCCACTTTTTACAGCGTTTTTCGTGCGTTATAGCTGTTTTACGACAATCTTGAGAGTACGACGTTGTCATTAAACATACGGGTTGATCGTGGAGGAAATTGCTCAACAAAACGCCACAAAAATGGGATAAAAGCCCTAAAATTTATGTTGGAGGCTCATCGTGGCCATTAACACGTAGTAGCGTTGTGCATAATACATTAAAATGTCGTGACACCCCGCCTGCAGTGTTATTTACGTACCTACGTATTAGCAATTTTCAATTATTTTATCGTAGTTTAGAGGCACACACAGGTGCTCTTTGCTGTGTGAAAATCGGCGCTGTTCTTACTTGCGAAATTGCAATAACCACCCCTAATATTTATTTGGGCACACTATTTCCATATAAAGTACCTAGTTATTTTTTTTTGTAAATGACATGGTTACAAGAATGCATTAGCAAAACAGTTTCATGAAATACATAGAAATTAAAACAATTTGTAGATATTAGTTTTATGGAATTGTTAATGGTTTGTATTTTATTTGGATAATGCAGTTATTTGTGAATTTTTTAAACAAATATATGAATATTACCATCACCGTATCATAATTTTTGAATACTGCAACGTGAACGTCAGTGGCACACGTGGGTCGTAACATAAAATAATAAGGTTGCATTAGATTGGCGTCGAGCTCGCGGTGTTCGGGTGGTCCAGCTAAGGCTGTCGACACACTCGCGTTATGCGCGACAGGCGACGACGCGACACGACTTTGAATAATTAGCTAATAATGTCATTGTTGTCTATTCAAGCGTTCACAACTTTCTTACATAGTCATTATGCGAGTTCGGACCAACGAGAAAGAATCCTTTGTTAGTCGATATTAAAAGAAAATAATATAAAATTTGTCGACCAGCTCTTAAATAATACTTAAGTTAAGTTTTGTTCTTGAGATTTGTAGAACAGGGTATGAGCATTATGTCTAATGAATGCGAAGTGCTTTCCTAACATTTTAGTGTCCAATTTAAATGTTAAATTGGTACTTCGAAATGTTACGAATAGACTGATGAATTAATGATGAACCATAAAGTCTATCTTGAGTAAAATTCCTTTAACTTTAATTCATTTTCTTTTCACTCCCGCTGTCGGCACTACAACAAAAAGAACATTCGTTTCTAAACCGCTGACATAGAGTATGCAAATGTCGGTATTTGTGCTTTGTCTTCGTTATGAACCAGTCTTTAGTTGCACCTGGCAAGCAGGTCACGACCCGGCCTCGGCCCTCGGGTCTCAAGATCGAGAACAGAGCTAAGATTCATTGATATCGGAATACCGTCCGAACATTCTCTCAGTTTCAAAGGTTTTGCTATAAATTGGAGACGGTATAAATTGGGAAACTATTCCGAAGGTATTAGATCCAGTTGAGGAATGTGTGCTCATTATGCCCAGTGAAGACATTTCCTGGTGTAGGAATTAGTCCAAAGTTCTAGGTATATTGAGTGAAGTGTACTGCCCTTAAAATGCATTTCTAGTGCATACTCACCAGATATGGTAGGTACTATTTTAAGGTCCCAGTAAGTAATCTATATTACAATGGTTTACAAGACACAATTCTTCAATGAAGTACCTACTATTGGGAGATGATGATGACTTAAACCTAAGATATTAAGTCCGGCTTTGTACCTTTGTGCATGAAGTATAAATAAATAAATAAATTAAATTATATTTCATTTTTTTAAGTTTTGTTTTTATACGTTTGATTTTATTTAAAGAAGTACAAAATAGGGTATTACACCCTTTTTTGAAAAGTGTAGTGCATTAGCACTACAGAATTTCATTGAATTTTTTTTTGGAGGCATATTAATGCCTCCAAAAAAAAACATAAAATTTTTATTCAATCCATAAGTGCCATAAAAATGCATCTAAATTTTAAATTTTCAAATTTCGCGCGTAGTTTGACGAAAACGCCTCTTACTGGACGCCATATTGCTCAGCGTAAATGACGTCAGTTCGTTTTGTATCAAATGAGCTCATATTAAATATGATAATTGTATATCATTTAAAAATAATTGAAGGCATATTTTGTAATAGGTGTAATAATGAAAAAAATACGTTGGTTACGTAAATAATAAAACTACAAAGCCTTTAATACGCCAATCGGATGACTGACAGTTGAAAATTTTTTGTTTACACAGCCGTATGGCGTAATAACATGGCCGCTACTATTTCATGGTGTTTTATAACAGATTAAAAATACTGAAAACTTTAAATTGAATTTAAAAATTTGTTTTGTTATTTTATGAACTAAAACTTACATTTTCCGACTGCTTTATGCCTAACCTGTCTCAATAACATATTTATAGTTTTTTTCTCGTATAGAGTAAAATACCCTATTGTATTACTCTGTTTACTGAAGTTCGTAGCAGGCATATAATAGTAGATTATGCACCAAGGGGATAAAGTAGTGTCCTAAGTGTTAAGAGTGTGAAAAACTAATTTTCACACCACCTGCACGACAATGTCAAATTATATGTCATGCAAACCTAACCTAAAGTAAGTCATTTAAGGCCTGAGGTCTAGCAGGGCAATAATATTGTAGGTACTGAATTTCATTATGACCCGCTGGTCAATAATGTGATTTGAATTTGGAACATAAAGTAAAAATCGCATACGAACATTCACCATTAAGATCTGCCTCAGATTATTAAACAAAAGGCAGATAGATCGGTTAGAACACTGAGTGAAACGAAAAAAGGAAATACAAATTCAAAAGCGAATCCTTACCTACAATCTCGTGATTGTACTTGCTTTTTTGGGGTTATTCCACTTTTCCCCCCTAAGAGAATCCCCCTCTGGGGGGAAATCTGGACCCTAATGTAAAAATCGTCCAGAAAGGCCCCTTGTCATTTTTAGTTATTCCACTTTTCCCCCCTGAGAGAATCTCCCTAGGGGGGAAAAGTGCACCTTAATGTAAAAAAAATCCAGAAATGCCCCTTTTGATTTTGGTTTATTCCACTTTTCCCCCCTTGTTTCTAGTTTTCATTTGTACGTTCTTTAAGTAAATAAAAAAAACAGTGATTCGACAATATAATAATTATATACTTAATCAGTCTTTTTTTAACAGAATGTTATAATAAAATGTGATGAAGAGTAAAAATAAAAAAAATATTGATAATAATAAATGTCTGTTACACTTTCACGACGAAACGGTAGAACTGGTTTTTTTTTTTTTGCTTAACTGGATTAGGAGATAGGATACATTTTTTATCCCGATATTCCTACAGGATCGGGACTTACGCGGGTGAAACCATGGGGCGCATCCAGATAACTTAAATAAATAAACAACAACAAACTTGTCTGCCTATTTAAAGTAGTTCAAAGAATTATATATAAATTTTATGACGACACGATTTTGACGACACGGTTGGCGCAGTGGCTGAGCGATCGACTGCTGCGCAGCGTGTTGTGGGTTCGATTCCCGCCCAGGGTAAACATTTGTGTGATGAGCACTTGTGTTTGCCTTGTGTCTGGGTGTTGTTTATCTATATATGTATGTATTTACAAAAAAAATGTATTTGTGTATGTATATCAGCTGTCTGACATCCATAGTACAGGGTCTCCCTAGTTTGGGGTCAGATGGCCGTGTGTGAAAATGTCCCCACATATTATTATTTATTATTTTATTATTATATTAGCTTTATTGACTATATCGACGAAGGCCCGCTTGGCGGCCTTCTCCTTGTACCTTAGTGGGGATTTCTGGAAGGTGTGAAGGTGTGTTTTTAGACTCCAGTTCTTCCTCCTAAGGGGGATTATCAGGGGGGGAATTCTAGACTTCATTTTTTAGATTCCAGTTTTCCCCCTCAGGGAGCACTTTCGGGGGGGATTTCTGGAATAAGTATCTTTTTCGATTCCAGTTTTCCCCCTCAAGGGGGATTATCAGGGAGGAATTCTAGACTTTTAATTTTATATTCCACTTATCCCCCCTAAGGGGGCTTTTAGGGGGGATTTGTGGAATAAGCCCTTTTTTGGCTTCACTCTCAGTGTTCCGCGCTGTATTTCTTTCTGCCCTTTGTTTCATAATCTGAGGCGCGAATACTAAAAATTGCTTTGCTTTATTTTACAACAAATTACATATCAGCAAATTCTCACAAAAATGTCGAGTGACAATAGTGATTTGACTCCGGAGTCAAATCACTATTGTCACTCGACATTTTTACATTAATTCCGAATTTAAGTCATTGGATCCAACAATCTACTTTTAATTCTAGTACTATTTATTGTTTTTATTGTCTCGTAGATGGTGTGAAAAGTAGAGTACCTATGCTCCTCGGGGATAAAGGTGCCTTCGTCTTGGGCGACCTTGAATCCCGCGCTGCACTGTCCTGAGTGCAGCGCTCTTATCTTAACTCCCTCGCTTTGCACGGGAGTTAACGCTAGAATCCTTTGTTTTGCTCGGGATTCAATACGGCGCGGGCGCCGGCTACATAAGACACTACTTTATCCCCTTGATGCATAATCTACTATTATACTCTTAAAATCCTACAGCTAAAACAGCTCGGATTACTTGAGTCTGCCATTAATTACAAGCCGCCACAAGTACGTATAATGTCTACCAAAACAACTCTATTGAAATGTCCCGAAGATAGTGAAGTCTTTTATCAATCCGGTCACGCCTCATTCTAATGAAGTGAGGAGTTTGTCACGTAACTCCTGGGGTAGCATTCGGAATCGCGATAAAAGGAAAATTTACTGCCGCCCTAAATACTTGTAAGTACCTATACATTCTTTAAGAGCTTAGGAACTAGGTGATAGTGTAATTGTTTGTTTGATTTTGGGGAATTTGGATAATATTTGAATAAGTGTGCAGCCATTGATCAAACGACTTAGATTTAAAATGTACCAAAAATGTACCATATTAAACTAAAAGTTTTGTACACATCTGTGTCACAAACATTTGAAATTAAACAAGTTTCTTTCCTCTAAATTGATAAGGGATTCATCCGAGTAAAGAAAAATTATAAAAATATTGAATTGGTCAACTTATCTCCCGGGATCAGTTTCGATCGGGATCGGTTGACTAAAGAGCCAGTGTTTGTACCTGTATCAAAAATATATTTACGTTCTGACTTGCATGCGGGAATAATCATAGAAATCTTTTATTAATACCCTTATGTCATGGATAAACACAATGTCCTTTAAGACTTTAGATACATCAAAGGTGAGCTCAAATTATCTGCACTTGTGATAAACAAAGGTCATCGCTGGGCCAAAGCATAAATTAATTTTTTTATGCGATTGTAACAACAGATTGCCAAGTTGAATATAAATCGAATTTAGGGTCTGGTTTTAAAATGAAATGGAATAACAATTTCATACTACCAAAATCTTTAGGTTTATTTCCAATCTAAGAATTGGAAATATGGTTTGGCAATCTCAATCCCTATATCTTTTATTTTGAAAAAAATATTGTATTGAAACTACTCTATGCGAATGCGCAGACCAGCTTCTGTATAAAGCGGACCCTAATGAACGAATAGTAACCAGACGTCAATGTCCGATTACTCGAAAATTGAAACGTCAAACCCGTCTGCATTTGCACAACACAAACTGAAACGCACAGTTAAAATGGAAATTCCAACAAAATCTTCTATCGCAAATTGTATTTGATATAACCAAAGCGCGAGATGGAAGCGGCCCGGTCGAATCTAGATAATGCAAATACAGGGCTGCAACGTCCGATGTACGGAACTCTTTTGACCACGGACCCCGAATAACATTTCGTTTGTTTAGGGTTACCACGTGGCATGAATTTCCCGGTTTTGTATGAGTATATCACAATGGTTGACGATTTGTTATAAAATTGAAAACGCATTGGTTTTACGTATCACTCTATTTCTTCTATTACTTAAATGATTACACATCTTTAGACTGATGACTATTTGTAGATACAACATGCCATGCGAAAATTCCGCTTACGTTTTTATAAAAATACGCCTCATAATTTCAATTGGAACAGCAGGGGTGTGAGACCTCATTCTAAACTTCGAATCT
Organism: Charanyca ferruginea; assembly: GCA_947361185.1. Classification (NCBI taxonomy): domain Eukaryota; kingdom Metazoa; phylum Arthropoda; class Insecta; order Lepidoptera; family Noctuidae; genus Charanyca; species Charanyca ferruginea. The sequence goes on from OX376056.1 coordinate 25,779,888, forward strand.
GAACCCGCTGTGAGTTTCTTGATTGGCATTCTGAAAACTCGATAGATAATTCGAATTTACACTAGCGCCACCCTTGCGAGCGTGTCAGCGAGTTGAACTAAATTGACGGAGATTTTGACAGATAAAGTATGACATGACGTAAGAAGTGGCATTTTGTAAGGTAATTTCCGCGTCAATTCGACGCTCACTTAGCACTCGAACCCGATTCAAAGTGTCAAATATGTCAAGGTCATTTTGAACCTTATGTGAAGTGAGAGTGAATAGCGAAGTGAGATTCGAGTTGTTGTTTGAATTTTACAGAATCGACCTACAGGAGATATCTTCAAACGAAAATTATTCGCATAATTGAATTTAGATGCTGTCTCAGATTAAGAAACAAAAGGCAGATAGACCGCGCGGAACACTGCGAGTGAAGTCAAAAAAGCAAATACAAACTCAAAAGCGAATACCTACAACGCGCTTCGTACTGTACTGACACGAGACAATATAGCACGAAACGCCGCATCGTTAAAAAAAACCAATAAAAACACAAACACAAATTCAAAAGCGAATACAATCACGAGATTGTAGGCATTCGCTTTTGAATTTGTATTTGCTTTGGTGGCTTCACTCTCAGTATTCCACGCGGTCTATCTTCCTTTTCTTTCATAATCTGAGGCTACTATAATGAAATTTAAAGCAAAGAATGAATAACCAATTGATATTACATGTTTATCACATTCCTTGATAGTGATAGTTTTAGATCCTTATGATTGGCTTTTGGTTTTCTTAAATAAAGAAGTTGATGGTTGTACTTTCCAGCTTTTTGTCCTAGTTTAAATTCCAATGATGGTGACCGTACTTATATCAAATACCGGGCCAAAGGCGGCGGCCCGGCGGCGGTCACGGCGAATGTTGTTTTAATAAAATGACACTGATTTAATCTACGCTCACTGGGAAATTAGAATTTTTCAGAAGGTTTTTTCGGGACCCATACGAAATTGTGAGTTACATCATATCTGCAGTAATAAAAATGTGTTGGGCAAAAATGTAGGTTTCTCTTTTTATATTATTTTCTGTTTATTTAGACTGAAAGCAAATAATGGTACGAGTTATCAGTAATAACACTAGCCAATCATTTACATTTCTGCGGTACTTACATATAAGTAGTTCTTGCTTCAACTTATTTTTTTTGTTCACTATGATTCTGTCTGTGTGTCTGTCCGATGTCATGAATTCAGATTTGGGTATATACTAGCGGGCCAGACAGACGTTGTCCAGCCCTCAAACAAAAAGTCGTACAACTCGACTGCAGTGCCACCTACCGGGTCCAATTGTGAGTCTAAACCATTCTTGAATCCACTGAAATACACACAAAAAATGTCATCAAAATCGGTCAAGCCGTTTAGGAGGAGTTCACTTTCATACACACGCACAGAAGATTTTAATATACAAAGAAACGTAACGTCGACTATTTTATTCATTACAAGATTTAGTTCAAAATTAGAAGTCCTATCTTCTCTGTCTCGAGTAGATCTCCAAGCCGACACCTCGCAATCTCCAAACTAGATATTGGCAAATTCCATTCTTAAAATAATTTCAAAAATAAAAGCATATTCCTGAAGCTATAAAAATCTTCGGTTTCATAAATTATATCCCAATTTCTGGCACTTTAATGTTTTATTCAGGTAGTGGGTACGTGTTAACGGTTCCGATGAATTTTCGACATCCATTCGGCTTAGTTTTAAATAAAATTTTGATATAGACAGCAGTGAGGCATCAGCCATTCTGAGTGCTTTCCGAGAGTTTGAAAATTTGAAATTAAATTTATGAATGTTTTTAAGTGCTGAGTTACTTTTAAATAAAAAAGAAAATTATATTTTTGAGAGTACATTTGCTTTCAAAGCAAACAGTAGACGTATTGATGGTCGAAGAAATAGAATTTATTTTTTCAAATAGTTAACCAACGGCTATAAATGGAACCTACATCGTCGCACCTACTTATGTTCCACCATTTATTTTTAATTCTTTAATCATTTTAAGTGACCAAGGAATTTCCAATATGCTTTAAAATATTAGTACATATACCCAAGTAAGAGTTTCAAAAACCGAAATTGAAAATCATTTTATGTATCAAAGTCAAAGTCAAAGTCAAAGTCAAATCATTTATTTCAATTAGACCATTAAAAGGCACTTTTGAACGTCATAATGTAAAATTTGAATCTAGTTGCCCATTCCAAATGGTAGTTTCGTATGGAGAAGAATGGGCAAGAAACTCCATACATACTCTTTTAAAAAAGGGTGTTTACAATATTTTCATTTACAAGAATGATTATGTTATGTGAATACGATGTATCTTGTATACAAATCACTATATTATGGTATGTACAAAGTACCACAAGTTAAGAAATGACAGCTAAGTTATGTACATAGACACACAGTGTTCACATATTTACAATTAATAATACAGTAGACGACTACTTCTTCTATTCCAACAAACAATGAATAGTGTGTGAGCCAGAGTAATCTATTAAGTACAATAAAGAATAGTATGTATATTATATGTAGTATTAGATTTAGTCATTTGAATTAGCAATCAATTGATTTTGTCTATACTAAATTATGTCCTATGGAGCCGGACCATCATGTTCCCAAGCATTCTTCAGCATTCTATTTCAAAATTAAAACGATTGCTTTACATCACACCTCGTGATGAAGTATCGCAGTATCCCGTTTAATAACAACACAATAAGAATAATCCATTCATGTCAGTGAACAAAAGCCATATCGCCAATGAAAACTAGTATTCGTTAAGACCCTTTATCCTTTGTAAAGTGTACGGTGTACGTACATGGATTTAAAATATATTTATTACAATAAGTAAGCCAGTAGGCTCGCGTATTTGCACTTTGGACGCAACCTACATTTGGCAGTGCATTGACGCTGGCATATTGCATTGTTCTATGCATTTGATGTATAGTACATTTTTAGTGTTCAATTAGACGTGGTTTGAGTCGGACAACTTGCATTTTTATTTAGATTCATCCCGTTGGGCACTCATTGACATTTTCTGCATTTAAGTTAAATTTGACATTTACATCTGCCTTGACATTACTTATGTTAGGGAGGCACATTGCATAGTGCACCCTACATAGTGTTTTGGTCCTTCGAGCCGCAGTAACGCCGGCCATAATAAGCTAAACATTGAGTTCGACAAAACCCTGTTCGAGACATCTGTAGGAGCAGAGGAAAAGCTATTCGAGTTACAGCAGTTGCAACAAGCTAACTTCCGTGCATTCACTAGGTTAGTAAATCGAAGCCAAGACAAGGTCCAGGAGAAATGGGAAATTGAGGATATGCTTAAGACTGTAGAATTTCGGTGGACTGCGATTGACAAATTACATTTACAAATTGATGGCATATTAGAGGGGAATTCACAGGATTATTATGACGAGTATGGTCGTCACGAAGATGCGTTTACAAGTATGAAACGGGCGCTGAATACGAAATTAAACGCTTCTGTACATCAACAGCAAACATTGCCCAAAATTGACATACCTACCTTTAACGGCAACTATACTTTATGGCCTACTTTTATGGATCTCTACGTAGAAGCGATTCATAATAATTCAGCGATTGCAAAAACTCAGAAAATGCAGCATCTAAAGGGTAGACTTCGCGGTGAAGCGGAAAAGCTCGTGCAGCATTTACACATAGCACCCGAAAATTATGACACGTGTTGGGAAATCTTAAACCATAGATATAAAAATAAGTTTCTGCTATTTACCAAAAACTTCCAGGTATTTATGCGTCAACCTAATTTGCAAAAACAATCTACATTCGACCTCAAGCGGTTATATGACACTACCAACGAAACAATAAACGCGATACACAACCTGGGCATTGATACAAGCTCATGGGACCCGATTCTAGTTTACGTGTTGTGCGAAAAATTTGACTCTGACACGTACTCGGAATACATGCAGTCCAGGTCGGATCCGCGCGAGATACCAACATACAATCAGTTTATGGATTTTGTTGAAAACAAGTTTATGGCATTAGAACCATTGCACAGGAAAAAGCCAGAAAACGGTGATAAACCTGCATCAAAAACACATTTTAAGACGCCACATCCGTTCGGAAAACATCCCAAATCACAACCCAATAAAAGTTCAGCGAACTACTCTCGCAACTTCCATGCGTCAAACGCTGGACAATTCAGCAAGATTATTTGTCCATTGTGCAATGTGAACCATGCACTATTCCAATGCTCTAAATTCGCAGACATGCTGAGTCCGGAAAAAATGGCATTTATAGAAAACAATAAAATATGCAAAAATTGTTTATATGTGCATACTAAGGGCTACTGTGCATCACAGAAAAGATGCAGAGATTGCAATGAACCACATAACACACTTCTGCACAGCGATATTGTGAAGTCAGCGCAAACGCCCTCAGCAACACAAACAGCACCTAAACCGTCATCATCGACTTCAACTAGGTCAAATAAAAATCTGCAAAACAACTTTGCATCAAATAATGATGACGAAATATTATTACCAACAGCATTAGTGCAAGTAGCCACGGCTGGAGGTGACTATATTACACTAAGGGCTCTAGTTGATCAAGGCTCACAAATTACGTTGATAACGGAGAATGCAACCCAAAGATTGGGCATAAAGCGTCAACAGCTGAGTGCAAACATTAGCGGCATCGGTACTTTATCCAACAGGAGTAAAGGAAAGGTCTGCCTATCCTGCAAGTCCTTATATAACGACTTCCAGTTTACAACGGAAGCGTTAATCATGACACGGGTAGTAAACAGCCTGCCTAACGTTACATTTGTAAAGAAACCTTGGGCTCATGTGACAGACATCACATTAGCCAACCCAGATTACAACTTGTCTAGGCCCATTGACATACTTTTGGATGCACACGTATTTTCCGAAATACTCATGAATGGCTTAGTCAAAGGGGAGGTTAATGAACCCATGGCTCAACAAACACGGTTGGGGTGGATATTGTCAGGCAATGTCACCAAAACATTTAATTGCAACGTCGTAGTTAACGAAGTTAACGACTTGTCTAAATACTGGGAAATGGAAGACATCAAAGGAGATGCATGCAACTCTATGACGTCAGAGGAACGATATTGTGAGGAGTTCTACACTGCAACAACCAAGCGATTAAGCGATGGCAGATATGCAGTTCGTTTGCCAATGAAGCCAAATTTTAATCAGCTGCTGGGCAAGTCAAAGCGACGAGCTGTAGCCCAGTTTATGCAATTAGAAAGGAGATTAGGCAAGGATGTCAAATTATCGGATAGCTACATCAAATTTATGCAAGAGTACCTGGAAATGGGACATATGAAGGAGAGCAAACCTGGCTGCAAACTGGCATGCTACTTACCTCATCATGGAGTCCTAAAACAGGACTCAGTGACATCAAAACTGAGGGTAGTTTTCAACGCCTCCCAGAAAACTGACACAGGTTACAGCCTGAATGACTTGATGGAGTGTGGCCCTAAGCTTCATCAAGATCTATTGACATTATTGTTAGGATGGAGGCTATACAAGTACGTCTTCACTGCAGACTGTGAGAAGATGTACCGCATGATCCTTGTCCATGAAGAAGACCAACACTTGAAAAAGATCCTGTGGAGGGAATCCAATCAAGGTCCTTTAAAGGAGTTCCAGTTGTGCACAGTGACGTATGGCACCAAGGCAGCACCATTTCTAGCTCTTCGAACATTGAAACAGCTTGCAGACGATGATGCACAGAAATATCCGTTAGCTGCGGATGTCATTGCTAATGAAATGTACGTTGATGACGTCCTAAGTGGCAGCAACTCCATCGAACGAGCACAAGAAATCCAAAAACAACTCATCGACATGCTGAGTGGAGCTGGCCTTACACTACGGAAGTGGTCAAGCAACGACCAGACCTTGATTGATAGCTTATCTTCTTCAGATCTTAACCAAACGACAATGCATTTTACAAACGATGGAATGACAAGAGCCGAAGAAACGAGAATGTGTCAGTTGTAGGATTCCACTGGACCCCCAGGTCCAGTGGAATCCTACAACTGACACATTCTCGTTTACAAACAAAATTCAACTTGACAATAAAAACCAATTGACAAAAAGAAAGCTACTATCGGAAATCTCGAAAATTTTCGACCCACTGGGCTGGCTGACACCTTTGACAGTTAAAGCAAAACTGCTGTTCCAAAGCGTCTGGCTATCGGGATGCGAGTGGGATGACACCTTACCTGACAGCGTGCAAGAAGAATGGAAGCAGCTTACTAGCGATTTACACAATATAACCGAATACCAAATACCAAGGTGGCTGGGAAATATTACGAAACCATTCCAAGTACATGGGTTCTGCGACGCGTCCGAAAAGGCCTACGCATGCGCTATTTACCTGCTGACAACAAACGACAAAAACGAGCCTGCGACTAGACTTATCGCTGCAAAATCGAGGTTATCGCCAATCAACAAAAAATTGACCCTACCGCGACTCGAATTATGTGGAGCGCTACTACTTTCACGACTCATGAAAAAGGTCCTGACAGCCTTTAAATGGGACAATGTGCACAAAAATACATACGCCTGGACGGACTCCATGATTGTATTAGGCTGGCTGCATGGGGACGTCACAAAATGGAAGTCGTTCGTCAGTAACAGAGTACAGCAAGTGCATGACGTAATTCCAAAACATCACTGGAGTTATGTTAAGTCTGAGGAAAACGCTGCAGACTGTGCATCACGCGGAATCAGTTGTTCCCAACTATTGCAACATTCCATGTGGTGGCAAGGTCCCTACTGGATGAAAAATTACAGTGAAGACACTTCTAATAAAATCACAATTACACCGACAACATGCGAATCAAAACAAAAACAAATGCAAACGTATGTTGTGAAATGTGAACCGTCCTCAATAGTAATTGAGTTATTAGACAGACACAGCGATTTGACTCGTATTACAAGGGTCATTGCCTGGATGAAACGTTTGTGACATTTTAGTCAACGAACCATATGCGATGATCGTGCCCACAATCTCTCCAATCAACAACATAATCAATACCTCGATTCGTAACTCATCCTGGCATATTGAAACGCACGAAGAGACGTTCAAGAAGATTGACACGCAACTACGCTCTATACAAGAACAGTCTAAGCTAGACACCTTATCCTCTCACGACGTTCATCACTACATTGCAATCTATGTGGTTGTTGCGATTAGCATTGCACTGTTTGTAACATCGGTATACTTTTGGCGAAAGATGGCCACCCAAAGACGTGGGGAGGGTCCGCAAGACGAGAGAAGCAGAAGTAGACGAGAAGAAGATCATGACATCGAAGACAGGAACAGCAAGATCGACAAGCGAAGTGAAATTTGACACTGAAAAACATAGTGATGTGTGCTAATTTATTATTATGGTGACATTCTATTTATAGACTTTAGATACTTCGTCATAGTAGTCGTAGATCAATCATAATTATTTACATTAGAGTCCTGCATTTTTACATTATTTTTTACATTCTTATTTTATTATTTTACATATATTTGGATTGTTTTATTTAGTTATTCTCTTTCTGTGTTGTGGCAATATGTACGGTGTACGTACATGGATTTAAAATATATTTATTACAATAAGTAAGCCAGTAGGCTCGCGTATTTGCACTTTGGACGCAACCTACATTTGGCAGTGCATTGACGCTGGCATATTGCATTGTTCTATGCATTTGATGTATAGTACATTTTTAGTGTTCAATTAGACGTGGTTTGAGTCGGACAACTTGCATTTTTATTTAGATTCATCCCGTTGGGCAATCATTGACATTTTCTGCATTTAAGTTAAATTTGACATTTACATCTGCCTTGACATTACTTATGTTAGGGAGGCACATTGCATAGTGCACCCTACATAAAGTATTGAAAATATTCGATAATATTTTATGAATCTTTTTACGCGTGTGTTAGATTTATACCGATGTAATTAATATATAACAACGTAATTCGTGTTGTAATATAAAGTAATAATTAATTTCTGATTAAATGCAGTAGAACTATAGTAAATAACATCATTTTAAATAGAATAAAGTATGTTTAAACTTTGGATAGCAAATAAGTATGAATCACATTTGCTTGTCATCATTCTTCTCCCATGAGTCATACTTGTTTGTCGCCGCTTATAAAAGTGAGTGTTCCGACTTCATTGGAATCGTCGCCATGTTTCTCAGAAACAATGGATACCTCTGTCCCTGTCTCTGAGCCATCTCACTCCGACTCTGAGGAAGCCCACTCTGCCTCCGCGTCCTCGGACGACGACTACCAACTTGTCGGTCCGGGAGGCAAGAGAAAGAAGGGTAAGAGTCCCTCTCAGGCCACCAAGGCCAAGAAAGCCGTAGCCGCGCCCACCCCCTCCTCCACCCCCTCGGTTTCGGCCCCCTCCGTCCCAGCTACCTCTCGTCCAGAGGGCAGCCGTCCCGCTAGTCCCATGTCCACTGCTGCCCCCAATCCTTCGGTTTCAAAAAAGAAACTACCCGCCCCGCCTCCCTTGTTCATCCAGGACAAGGCGAAGTGGACCGACGTGTACAAATTGTGTAACGATCGTAAGATCAAATACACAAACGCGCGCTCGACCCAACAGGGTATCAAAGTTCAAGTTCCCACGGTGAACGACCACAGGGAACTTACATCCCTGTTAAAAGTGAGGAACATTTCGTTCCACACTTATTCCCTGCCCGATGATAAACCCACCCGTGTGGTAATCCGACGCGTCCCCAAAGAAATCTCAACGGAAGAGATTCTCGCCGACCTTCAGTCGCAAAATATCCCAGTATCCGCTGTGCATCGTCTGCACAAAGCTAGGGGTGCGATTGCATACGACTCGGTTCTTGTCGTGTGCGATCACACCGACGGCCACCATCCGATCTTTAAAGTAAAGTCGGTATGTCACTTGTCGGGCATCTCTATCGAGAGGCCTTATAAATCCGATACGGTTGGACAGTGTCACCGCTGCCAACTTTACGGTCACGCCCAACGCAATTGCTACGCGACCCCTAGATGCGTCAAGTGTCTGGGTGAGCACGCAACTGCTGACTGCCCCCGTCCGAAAGACCGCAATCTGTGCACAGAACCTCCCAGCTGTGTGCTATGCGGCCAATCAGGTCACCCCGCCAATTACCGCGGCTGCCCCAAAGCCCCAAAATCCTCTTCTCCCAAGTTGACCAAGCGTGCGAACGCTCGTCAACAAAGGGAAAGCCCCTCTGTTAAGATTCCCTCCTCAGAGATGCCCGAGCGTCTCAGCCCTCAGAGGCCCTCCCCATGGAACTCGCTGAATCATCAGAGAGCGTTCCCTGCATTGAGGCCCTCCCAATCTCTGCCCATGCCAGCGCTGATGGATTCGCCAGTCCCCGCGCCGAACCTAGCCTCCGCGACCACGCCCCCCCTACCTAAGGTCGCCCCCGCCGCTCCTAAAGCCACCGCCGCCGCTTTTAAGGCCGCCCTCGCCCCATCTAAGGCCGCCCCCGCCGTTTCAACCGCGCCCTCAGCCTCCCGCGTACCTGCATGTCTCCCTACCGAGAGGATAGGCGAAGTCATCAACCTCGCCTACCAAATTTACCGCAACCCCGCTGCTGAAGCTATGGCTAGGGATATACTCGCGTGCAAAGCAAATATTAGCGACATCCTTAAGGTGTTCAAAGCGTATCCGGAGATTACGCAAGCCCTAGATAAACTTTATCCTTGCTAATCCAATGGATAAGGAAAGGCCGTGTACTAATAAACCCCGATCCCTTAAGTTAGGATTCTTTAACGCCAATGGCATTACTAACCAACGTGATGAGATCGCCAATTTCCTCCGCGACCATCAACTTGATATCCTCCTCATACAGGAGACCTTTCTTAAGCCCCATCATCGTGACCCGAATATTGCCATCTACCGTATAGTTCGCAATGATAGGTCTCGTTGTCACAAGGGCGGTACCCTAATATACTATAGAAAGGCTCTGTACTGCATTCCTATGGACCCTCCTCCCCTCGCTCGCCTCGAGGTCTCTGTCTGTCGGCTCGGCATGACCGGTCATCAGCCGTTAACTATTATATCAGCATACGTCCCTCCATCACCATCGGAGGATGATCCTATCCTCCTCAAGGATGACCTTTCTGCTCTTCTTGGCCTGGGTGACTCCGTCTTACTGGCGGGCGATCTCAATGCCAAACATCCCTCCTGGAATAGTAACAGGACCTCTTCCAGAGGTAGGATCGTGTTTAACCTCTGTTCTCAACTGAACTTCGACGTCATCGCCCCGATGACTCCCACTCATTTCCCCCACGATCCCAACCATCTTCCCGACATCCTCGATATAGCGCTGCTCAAGAATGTGAACCTCCGTTTGCAATCTATAGAGACGCTACACGAGCTTAATTCCGACCATCGTCCAGTGATATTAGAACTAGCTCCCCGTTCAGGTCCCTCTGACCCTAGCCAGCCCCCTCCGACCCAAATTATTACCGACTGGAGGAAAGTAAGCGAAAGCCTACAATCCACCACGTCGCCTCACTTGGACGCTATCCCCGACCACTTGGTGACAGTCGCGGACACGACGGGCGCGATCGACTCGTTCACAAATCATGTACAATCCGTCTTGAACGATTGTTCAAGGGAGGTTTCGGCGATGAGCGATCATCGCTGGAAACTGCCTGACGATGTGCGTGATCTGTTGACCGAGAAGAACGCGGCCGTCCGTGCGTACAGTGCCTTCCCCTGCGATGCGAACAAGGCTCACATGCGCTCTTTACAGCGTGCTGTAAAGAAACGCATCGAGGAGCTGCGCTCCAGCCGCTGGGACAAGACACTTAGCGAACTCGAGCCCACCCACCTAGCCTTCTGGGAACTCCAGAGGAAGCTCCGTTCTTCTAACGAGGCCCCTATGCCCCCTCTCATTCGTTCCGACAGTAGCGTCGCCTTCGACAACGATGAAAAGGCTGAATGTCTAGCCGACAGCCTAGAGTCTCAATGCACCCCCAGCTCTCAACCAGTAGACGAAGCTCACCTTTCTGAGGTCGACGCCGAAGTCGAACGTAGAGCCTCTCTCCCACCCGTTGAAGACCCTGATTATCCTCTGCCTCCTGTCACTCCCGACGAAGTGCACGATATTATCAAGAGGCTCAAACCCCGGAAAGCCCCCGGCTCTGACGGTATCACCAATAAGGTGTTCAAACTCCTCCCCGCCCATCTCATAATGCTAATGACCGCCATCTTCAATGCTCTAAGCAACAACATTTTTCCTCAGGCATGGAAAGAGGCCACCGTTATCGGCATTCCGAAACCAGGCAAACCCAAGTCTGATCCCACCAGTTACCGTCCCATTAGTCTACTCAATGTTCTAGGCAAAATCTACGAGAGGCTTATTTATAAGCGACTCAAAGACTTTGCCGAAGCAAAGAGTCTCATTCACGACGAGCAGTTTGGCCTTCGAACCGAACACAGCTGCGTCCAACAAGTCCACCGCATCGTCGAGCACATAAGCGCTGGTTTTCAGTGTGGCTTGATGACGGGTGCACTCTTCTTTGACATAGCAAAAGCATTCGACAAAGTCTGGCACAACGGCTTACTATACAAGCTTTACCAACTCGGAGTGCCAGATCGTCTCGTGCTCATCTTGCGTGACTTTTTGTCGAATCGCACCTTTCGCTATCGCATCGAGGGTGCGCTCTCTTCACCCCACCCGATACGCGCTGGCGTCCCTCAGGGCTCCGTTATATCCCCCCCACCAGCGACATCCCCAAAGATAAAAAGGCTCAGTTGGCTCTATTCGCTGACGACACGGCCATCTATTACTCGGGTCGTAACCCAGACTGCATAGCTCGTACCCTCCAATCAGCGGCAAAAGCCTTAGGCGCTTATTTCCGGAAATGGAGAATCGAGGTAAACCCCATCAAGAGTCAGGCAGTACTCTTCTCCAAACCGCGTTCGTCCCCCTCTCTGCCCAGTCCGATAACCATGTTCGGTAAGCCTATCCCTTGGGAGAAGCAAGCCAAATACCTAGGTGTGATTCTGGACCACCATCTTACTTTCGGAGAGCACATAAAGACGGTGCGTTCGCGCGCCGCTTTCGCTCTCGGTAGGCTCTACTTCATGTTGAATGCACGCAGCAAATTGTCACTCAAGTGCAAATTGCGCATTTACACGGCGTGCATTCGTCCCATCATGACGTACGCCTGTGCTGTATTCGCACACGCGAAACCATACCGTCTCCATAGGATGCAGACCCTCCAAAACCGTTACTTGCGAAGAATCACAGGAGCCCCTTTTTACCTTCGCAACGAGAACCTCCATCTCGATCTAAAAATACCTACCATCCAGCAGTTCATGAAACGCTCCGCCAAGCGCTTCTTCGACACTGCTGAGAAGCACTCTAACCCGTTAATCGTATCGGCCGCCCGGTACACTCCCTCCCGTATTAGTAAGACTCGACGACCGAGACATACTCTGACCGACCCTGACGATGCTATTACTCTCCTCCAGGAGAGCAATAAGGCCACCAGTACAGTTAAGAAACACAGACACAGACCGCCGTCATTCCGTCCTCGCCGCCGAGGCCCGCCGCGACGACCCCGTACGTCCCCTTCCCGACCCTTGCTCATGCCAGCCCGCGCCGCTGAGCCTGTAGTTTTAAATTCGTCCCTAAATAATGGAAATCCGATCCAGCCTGTCCCTTTGCTGTCCTCTCCCAGCGACGCCCTAAGCCGAGGCTCGTACCCCACAGGGGGTGCCCTTAGCGTGTAGTCGCTTAGTTTGTAAGCTTTTATGCCCTGGCTGGAGGCCCTAAAAATAATAATTTTTAAGGCACCCAGGAAAGTCCGGTTAAGCAGCCGACAACCTTCTAGGTTGACCTTGACCTGCGAGATGCCAATCCGAAAAAAAAAAAAAAAAAAAAAAAAAAAAAATTCATTGGAACACTTTTGATCGGAACGTTGATCGGTACGGAGCTCTCGAAGAAAATAATAAGATAAGTATAACTATGATGATAACTATGAAAGGCTATGTATATGTATAATTTTAATATTTAATTATATGTACCTAGTTGTTATGACATGAATGATGTAACCTAAATTTGTAAAATATTACTGATTTTAAAAGAGTTTTCATGGAGTTTCTTGCTCGTTCTTCTCCATAGAAATCTACCCTTTGGAACGAGCAACTAGATTCAACTTTCTACCTGACTCTGACAATTCAAAAGTACCTGTAAATGGTTAAATTGAAATAAATGATTTTGAGTCTGAAATATTACAATAAAATATATGTTTCCTAAACAAAGTATTTTCATTTCACTATTCTGTTCTTAAATAATAATATTCTTTGAGTATATAAGTATGTGTTTTTAATGTAGACCTATTAATTGCTTTTATAATGTTGTTTATATTACCTTTTATTCTAACATCAGAAGTGGGATATATAATAACCTCTTGTCCAAGAAATATATTTGTTTATTTTCATTTCAGAACTATGGAGCAGTCTCATTTATTGGAAAGTATGGTGAAAGCCATCCGTGACGCAGTAACAGCAAATCAGCGCCATGATGACATCGCACTGCCACTCTTCGATCCCGATAAAAATGACAACGGAGCAGAGACTTGGTGCAAAAGTATCGAGAAACTTGGAGCTGAATTCAAGTGGAGCAGTATCCAACAAGCCGCTAAAGCAGGTAAGGCCCTTCGGGGTTCTGCATTAGCATGGTTCGAAACCTGGGAACCAGAGTTTGAACGTTCTTGGGAAAATCTCCGCAAAGATCTGGTAGACCTATATCCAGAAAAAAGAAACCTTTCTGAAAAATTATCAAAAGCCGTGCTGTATACTTCTGACTCTGCTGACACCTACTGCGAGTTTGCTAGGGAAAAAGTTAGATTATTACGTAGTACAAAAGTAGCATTTACGCAACCACAATTGATTGAGCTTGTATGCGGGGGAATAACTGAAGTTAACGTTAGAATGGCTAGCTTAAATAGTTCTGTTGGTACCATTCCCGAATTAATCACCTCATTTTCCACGTATGAAAAGGTCGCTAAGAAAAGACCCTTGGAGGTAGCTGTAAATTCTGGTCAGACCGCTGCTAATAATACCAAACGATTTAAGCTGAATAACGAATTAAAACCTAGAGATGAAAAAACGTGTTACACATGTGGTAAAAGTGGACACTTAATGGCTCGTTGTTTAAAAAATGCAGTTCACTCTAATGATAAATCGAATAGTCAATACAAAAAATTGCAGACTATTAAAACAATTAAGGATCTTTGTTCTTTCTGTGAGAAAGAAGGCCACACATTTGAAACATGTTTTCACCGTATACCCTATACAATTTGTAACAAAAAGGGTCATTCGTCTGATAGATGCTTCCGCCGTTTTCAACAACGTGAACTAGATAAAAGTGTGAACATTTCAGAAACCAAATGACTAGCAAATAAGTACACTAAAATAAATATTAATGGCGTCGAAATTGATTCTCAACAGAGAATCAATTTCGACGCCATTAATATTTATTTTATTTTTTTTTTTTTTATTTTTTTTACAGATTCTTTTATTATACTACAGTCTGCACCGGTGTCTAACAAGACACCGGTGCAGACTGTAGTATAATAAAAGAATCTGTAGCAGGGCGTCTTGGATGTAACTTCTTTCCATGTTCATTATATTTAGATGGTATTGGTAACGGAAAGCTGCATGTTTTTGCTAAAATTTTAGTTCCAGTCCAGTTTAGAGACTTATGTAAAGAAATAGAATTATATGTGGCAAGAGACGCAGATTTCCGTTACGATTGTATTATTGGACGTAACGTAGTGAAGTATCCTGATGTAGCTGTTGTATTAGATTCTATAGGCACTAAATTAGTAAAAATAAAAAATGATGAGCCTCAATTAACGATTTCGACACTCCAGTCTCAAGATAAACCGTTTATTGATTTCATGGAGTCTCTTAGTCATTTAGATAGATGTTTGCAAAATAATATTATTAACATTTTTCAAAAATATCCTAACATTATACCAACGGACACTTATATAAAAGCACAGTAAAAACGGGACAACTTAATATACGTTTGAAAACAAATAAAATCATTAATTATCGCCCATATCGTTTGGCACCGATTGAAAGGGAGAGGGTGAAACAAATAATTTTCGATTTGATGCAAAAGAAAATCGTATAAGAAAGTGTGTCTGAGTTCGCCAGTCCTGTTCTCTTAGTAAAGAAGAAAGATGGCAATGACAGACTTTGCATAGATTACAGAGCACTAAATAAAAACATTGAAAAGGAACGATATTCTCTCCCTCTCATCGATGACCAGATAGACCGATTAGGACAGGCAAAATATTACATTTCGATGTTGGAAAAACGGGTTTTACCAGATTTCTGTGGCACCTGGATCCGTAAAGTATACTGCTTTCGTTACACCCGATGGCCATTTCGAATTTCTAAAAATGCCATTTGGCATATGCAACGGACCTTCAGTTTTTCAGAGGGCTATAACTAAGGCAGTACAACATCTTACATTTATTCTAGTGTACATAGATGACCTTTTAATACCATTTGGCACTATCCAAGAAGGCCTCGATTATTTAGACCAGACGCTCAAAGCTTTAAGTGATGCAGGATTTTCCATTAATTTAAGTAAGTGCAAGTTTTTTGAAACTAGTATTGAATACCTAGGTCGTACTATTTCACGTGAAGGTGTAAAACCTAGCCAAAAAAAAGTATCTGCTTTAGTCAATTCCCCAATCCCGGCGAACGTCAGACAAGTTAGACAATTTATGGGGTTAGCAAGCTATTTTAGACGATTCATACCAGAATTTTCTACTAGGACTTCTTGTATTACTAAACTCGTAAAGAACGACCAAAAGTGGGAATGGGGATCGGAACAAGAGGAAGCTCGTTATTATATTTTGAATTGTTTAACAACCGAACCTTTATTATCCATTTTTAATCCAAACTTGGAAACAGAATTACACACTGACGCTAGTGCACTAGGATACGGTGCCATACTGTTACAAAAACATAGTGGACTAAATAAAGTAGTGGCATATTTTAGTAAAAAAACGAGCCCCTGCGAGTCCCGATACCATTCCTACGAATTGGAGACCCTTTCTATATTCAATGCATTAAAACATTTTCGCGTCTACCTATTGGGAATAACTTTTAAGGTTATTACTGATTGCAACGCCATAAAATGTACAGTTAATAAAAAGGATATCTCCCCTCGAGTCGCACGATGGTGGACCTATATGCAAGATTTTACTTTTGAGGTTGTATATAGAAAAGGGCAATTCATTAATCATGTCGATTATCTTAGTCGAAATCCAGAAATAGACCATAATTTAAATAATACGTCTCGTACCTCATCTAGTGTATCAGTCCCTATCAAAACAGACAATATGTCTATCAATCTAATAAATTCACCGCCACCGCGATCTTGGTTAGAAATTGCTCAGGACAGGGATCCGGAATTACAAGTCTTAATAGAAAAAGTTAGAGCTGGAGATTTAGATTTTAACCAGTACATGATTCAAAATAATTTACTGCATTACAAGACTGATCCAACAGCTGCACCTAAATTATACATTCCAAAAGGAAGTAGGCTGAGTATTCTTCATTTGTTTCATGATGAGAATTGCCATGAGGGTTTAAATAAAACTTATCAAAAAATACTTGAATACTTTTGGTTCCCTGGTATATATAAATTCATAAAAAAGTATATTGCTCACTGTTTAATGTGTGTAGAAAAGAAAACTCATCATGGACCAAAGCAAGGAATGCTACATCCCATAGAAAAGATACCCACACCTTTCCATACAGTCCATTTAGACTGTACAGGACCATTTGCACAATCTCCTGACGGTTATAAACATTTGCTTATTTTGATCGACGGTTTTACAAAATTCTGTATTTTAAAGCCACTAAAAACATTGGGTGCCCAAGAACTGGTCGTCATTATACGTAATTCTCTCACCGATTTTGGTACTCCTTCCTTAATTATTACTGATCGCGGAACGAATTTTAGTTCGAGACAAATACAAGAGTTATTTGATAGCTGGCAGGTTAGATATCACATGATAGCTACCGGTACACCACGTGGAAATGGCCAAGTAGAACGATACGTGTCCACAATTACAAATATGATAAGTACCTCTTGTACTGACGTGTCAGACTGGCCGAGCGTTTTGTGGAAGGTCCAACTATCTCTTAATACTACAATTCAGAAATCAACTGGATTTTCTCCAATGCGGCTGCTTTTGGGCAGAACTTCTAATGTTCCTTGTGTACAAGCTCGATTAGACGAAGTAATAGAGAATAATGACAATGAAATTATAGATGTAACTTCTGATCGGCAATTGGCACGACAGCGCCTTATAAATGTAGCTAACAAATTTAAAGAACGTTTTGATCAAACTTGTAGGAATAGTATAGAATATAACATAGGCGATACTGTTTATGTAAATCAGGACCATAGACGACATGACAAACTAAAGGCAAAATTTAAGGGGCCCTATGAGATATTCAGCATATTAGAAAATGACAGATTTTCATTAAGAGGTCGGGGAAATTTGAGAAATATAACAGTTGCTAAAGAAAAACTTCGTCTATGGCCTGGTAATTGGGTTGATCAAAACGCTATTGCAGAAGATAATCTTTTGTAACGTGTATAGTTTATGATAGGATAATTGTAAATTATGAACTATGTGTATATTATGATTATGATGATAATGTGTATGTTATGAATTTATAATAATGATGATAATGTGTAATAATTATTGGATTATTGTACGATGAGTTTTGTCTTGACTATTACTGACCTTCACTGACTGCGGGTGTTTGGTCTACCCAGTAAAGTGTGATTATTGATTATACCATGATGATAATGAGACGATTACTGATATTGTAATTATATTAGTATATTTTGTATTAATATTAGTTTAAGACATGATTGTATTATTATGGATGGATTAAAACCTTGACTGTGGTATATTATGACATTCACTGGCTGCGGGTGATTAAGCTTCACTGACTGCGGGGTGTTTGGTCTACCCAGTAAGGTCTGATTATTGATTATACAATGACGATTATGAAACGATTACTGATATTGTAATTATATTAGTATATATTGTATTAATATTAGTTTAAGACATGATTGTATTATTATGGATGGATTAAAACCTTAACTGTGGTTTATTATGACATTCACTGGTCGCGGGTGATTAAGCTTCACTGAATGCGGGTGTTTGGTCTGCCCAGTAAGGTCTGATTATTGATTATACCATGATGATTATGAAAACGATTACTGATATTATGTAAACAAAATTTACCTTTATGTAATAAGAATATTGTGTTTGTACTTCGAGAGCGAAGTACTTGTCAGTATGGCCGTGTTAGATTTATACCGATGTAATTAATGTATAACAACGTAATTCGTGTTGTAATATAAAGTAATAATTAATTTCTGATTAAATGCAGTAGAAGTATAGTAAATAACATCATTTTAAATAGAATAAAGTATGTTTAAACTTTGGATAGAAAATAAGTATGAATCACATTTGCTTGTCATCATTCTTCTCCCATGAGTCATACTTGTTTGTCGCCGCTTATAAAAGTGAGTGTTCCGACTTCATTGGAACACTTTTGATCGGAACGTTGATCGGTACGGAGCTCTCGAAAAAAAAAAAAATAAGATAAGTATAACTATGATGATAACTATGAAAGGCTATGTATATGTATAATTTTAATATTTAATTATATGTACCTAGTTGTTATGACATGAATGATGTAACCTAAATTTGTAAAATATTACTGATATTAAAAGAGTTTTCATGGAGTTTCTTGCTCGTTCTTCTCCATAGAAATCTACCCTTTGGAACGAGCAACTAGATTCAACTTTCTAACTGACTCTGACAATTCAAAAGTACCTGTAAATGGTTAAATTGAAATAAATGATTTTGAGTCTGAAATATTACAATAAAATATATGTTTCCTAAACAAAGTATTTTCATTTCACTATTCTGTTCTTAAATAATAATATTCTTTGAGTATATAAGTATGTGTTTTTAATGTAGACCTATTAATTGCTTTTATGATGTTGTTTATATTACCTTTTATTCTAACACGTGCAATGTTTGTTGCATCGGAAAATATATTTTTGAAAATGAAAAACCATTGGAAAGTTTCCGTTAGTGTTATGAAAGTTATTGTGTCTGATATCTTAGTTATTTGTATGAAGTAAAAGGTGTAATTCTTAAGTGAATATAATAATAGGGTATTTTACTCTATAATATATGAGAAATTATCTATAAATATGTTATTGAGACAGTTTAGGCATAAAGCAGTCGGAAAATGTAAGTTTTAGCTTATAAAATATGAAAAAAAAATTATATTAAATTCAAAGTTTTCAATATTTTTAATCGGTTTTATAACACCATGAAATGATAGCGGTCATGTTATTACGCCGTACGGCTGTGTAAACAAAAAATTGACAACTGTCAGTCAACCGATTGGCGTATATAGGGTTTGTGCTTTTATTATTTTCGTAACCAACGTAATTTTTTGATTATTACCCCTATTACAAAATATGCTTTTAATTATTTTTAAATTATATACAATTATCACATTTAATATGAGCGCATTTGATACAAAACGAACTGACGTCATTTCTGCTGAACAATATGGCGTCCAGGTTTCGTCAAACTACGCGCGATATTTGAAAAAATAAAATTTAGATGCTTTTTTATGGCACTTATCGATTGGATAAAAAAATTGTTTTTTTTTTGGTGGCATATTAGCACTACAGAATTTTATTGTGACACTTTTCAAAAATGGGTATAATACCCTATTATGTTGTATGACCTGAAATTAGTTTTATTTGTTACAGCTTCCAATTGTAGCGCCATAAGATTAAGGATGAACGTAAAGGTATTAGAACTATCCAGAAAGATAAAAGTAGAACTACTACTATTACTCAGGAAGTTCGAAATGCCAAATGACCTATTTAAATAACATCTGTATGAAATAAAAAAGTCCAAAACTGCACATAACCATTCCAGCGAAAACCCAGAAATGATGACCTTTAATTATTATTCCAGCACTATTAAATTCATAATACTTTTGGCCACTATTGGACGATATTATGTCCAAAATCCACAGACATTGTTCATCATAAAATGCAAATTCGTGTAAGTAGGGTAGGAAAGCTCACGAGTGGCCAATAAATAACAAATCAGTCACAGGCATAATGGGACCATTCCTCAGAGCCAAGAAGTTGGGAGTTGGCTATAGTTCAACTAAAGTTCTTGGTCCTGCGCAGTTGGACGCTGATAGGTATGTAGACGTTAGATGGGTAAGATTAAGTATTGGGGCTTTATAGTTTCTGGATGAAATTGATTTTGTGATAAAACTAAACAAAATAATTATAAAAACGTATACAATATTTGCTCTACATTAAATTACTTTAAATTTTGATGCGATCAGATCAAACTGGTAATATGCAGCTACAAACTCTTTACCGGTTGACTTTGTTGCGTAGATGGGAGTTATTTATGTCGAGCAGTGACGTGCGCGGTACAGTACCCCTAGCACGAATCACTATCGAAAAAACATTCGTATCGTCAACGTAAGCATTTAGTATGGAAACTTGAACAGCGCCTCTGGTGTCCGTAAATTAAACTCATTTTAAGAGCACAAACAAATACATTGTAAGTTTCGTATCGTCATCGTATCGAATTCGTAAGGTAACTTGAGCCGTTTGTATGAAGATAGCTAGCACGAAGGCATAAAATGACGGATAGTATCGTAATTGTCGAAGGCTGGCTTGCGAGTTTCACGAATGTTTATTCACTTTAAATTTGACAGTGAGAAAACTTTCGTCGGAGTTTATTTTAAGTATAAAATTATAATTGAAGTGATTTTGTGGATATATTTTGTTAGAAAATGTTCAGAAGAAACACCCACCGACGTAGTGCATTGTACTATTATCTTGCAGAGCGATTGATAATAATAATAGTAAGTTGTTACCTTTCTATTTTATACTGACATAATTGACAATACTTTGTTTTTACATATTTCACATGACTAGCCTAATACTTTATTTGACTTGAGTATACAAATAAACTTTAGCTCTTTTAAACTTTACAAAAACATATTCCAAATATCCCATTGAAACACTATTAAAATCATCATTGCTTATGACAATAAAATCTTAAATGTAATACACTTACTTTTCCATAAATTCTATCATAATGGTGTACCTACTGCGAGTGGCTGGTTCTCATTTTAAAAGAATAAAATAGTTTCAAACTTTTCACCAAAATCACAACAAAACAAACAAGTTCACTTTAAAACAAAGTTGACCTTGAATGAGCTTCGAGCACCCGTCGTTCGTTTAGGAATACAGTCAAACCAAACACAACGTTTTAGTAATAAGTTAAATTATTATACCATTTATCTAACTGAATATTAACTTTTTCTGCAGTTTCTTAATATTGCGTCATAAATTGAACAGTATTAAAGTTTGAAATGCCCTAAAATCACTAAATTATTCAGTTTCTGTACGAAACATTCATTCAATTTAAGATCATTCGTTCTATTTTGCCCATCTTTACTTACGTTAGTATGACGTCACCAACGTTACCGTATCGAGCTCTCGATACTATTTCGAAAGTGCTTCGTGCTTCCTACTTTCGTTGTACTCCGTTATCGTATCGAGAACTCGATACGTTTGCGATACGAAACCTACAAATATTCGTGCTAGGCGTACAGTACATAAAGTATGTAAAAAGAGTCCAAAATTAGGCTCCGCCATATTAAATAGTTTTCCGATCCAACTACCACTTACTTACCATAAGGCGTTTTGTACACTCGTATATGAAATATTCAGGCTAATACATCGAGATCGCAGGCTATTGCCGAATGTTCCACTCAAAACTGGACCAGGCTGAAATTGTTTCACAGAACGACAAGGCCCAGTAAAAAAGAAATCTGAATAAAATACAGGAAAACGTTATCGTTTTTCGTTCGTTTTTCAACTGTAAAAGCCAAGCTATTCATGTAACCGAACTTTGAGGTTAAATCTCCGAAACAACGCTTTATAAAATATCGTTTTCATGGATGTTACTGACTGACTGTGCGTTTTTTATGGAACTAAAGAAACAGGAATTTATTGGAATATTTGAATGAAACGTTATTTAAAAAAATAGTTATAGTAAAAGGGAGTTATTGTGATGCAATTTACAAAAACAAGAATAATTTCACACTTTTCAACCATCTTATTCTGATGGCGGACTTTTTAATATTAGTGAGCGCATTAAGATATTAGTTGTAAAATAAACCCACTGACTTTTAATGAATTCTATTTCAAGGATTAAATAATAAAAACTTCAACGAGAATACATTTCATTTGTAATTCGTTGAATACCATCCAAGAATTAAATTCTAATCCAGACTTACAGCTCTAAATTACCTTTCTAGAATCCGTTGTAAATGAATTTTTCTTCATAAGAAGTTAGATATAAGAATTACCTTCGGCATACGACCCAGCGTTGCCTAGCTCTGTCTACAAATGCTCGCGTTGATCCTCTGAAATTGAAATTTAAGACCTTATGAAACCTTATCTGGGTAAAAGTTTTACCTTGCGTCTAGAACATGTTCATACAATAAGAAGGTAAACGATGTGTTTAAATTATTCGTTATTAGTATAGGTATTTATTAGCTGCATACCTTACCTACATTGTTGTTAATACTTACGAGGTTTCATAAAGATCCACCTGAGGGCTAAATAGGAAATTAATTTGAGACTCTTCTTTGTTACAACCATTTATTTTACTTTGGGCTTGTTTGGTTTGTCGAGTAAAAGTTGTGTCGCAATAACGTTCGTCGATCAGAGGGCTAATACACGTAATTTTATGACGCGCCGATAAAGTTGTAGTGCAGTTGCAGTTAAGTTCAAGTTAGAGTGATAAACGGTATTCTTGTAATCTTTGAACTGCGCGTAAGGTGCGCGTGAAATGCACGTCAACTGTACGATAACCAAACTCTACCAAACTTACTTATGGTGTAGCCACATGAGAGAAAAAATATTACTCACTAAATAATTGAATAGAATCTGAATATGATGTTATTATAATATTAAAGTAATACCCCAGTACAGATTTTAGTGCTTCTTAACTGGCATTTTGAGAGGTCAAACGCATTATTCTTGTCCTTTACAATGGTAATTGGAGACTCCTGAGGTGCCTTAAAGGCCCCATGGTTTGTAGGGACGCACTTAGCAGTGATGTATCGCCATCATTTCATACGAACACCATAAAATACTTACCCGTTGGCTATTTGTCCTGATTTGCCCAAAGAGATAAACAGAAATGGTGGTTTTTTTAGCTACTTTACACCAGATTTTTCACGTAAAAGTGTAGATACAATATTTTTTGCCCATGAGAAAGTAAATAGATAATGTGTTTTTAGTTCAATCTATCTATACTAATATTATAAAGCTGAAGAGTTTGTTTGTTTGTTTGTTTGGTTGAACGCGCTAATCTCAGAATGTACTGGTTCGAATTGAAAAAATATTTTTGTGTTAGATAGTCCATTTATCGAGGAAGGCTATAAACCCATGCGAAGCCGGGTCGGATTGCTAGTACATACTTAATATTATAAAGCTTGAAGAGCTTGTTTGTTTGATTGTGTGTTTGTTTGGTTAAACGCGCTAATCTCAGGATCTACTGGTTCGATTAAAAAAAATATTTTTGTATTGGATAGTCCATTTATTGAGGAAGGCTATAGGCCCATGCGAAGCTGGGCCGGGTCGCTAGTATTTAATAATGATCATAAACATTATATCATAAACGAAATTATTTGTCAGTGGAACTGCCTAATTAATATACTTTAATCATCTGGAATATGTAATAGGTGCCTACTTAACAAAAAAAAAATGTTCTAAAGAATATTTGGCTTAAAGTAATTTTAGTGACATGCTATATAGACTAGAGGCCATTTACTTGTGTGTGGGTCACAAAAAACTCGATGGGCTTACCCGCATGTGAGCTCAATGTTCAGGCCCCACTGGGGTCAATAAAATGTTTTTCAAACGTAAAATACCTATTCGTTCTCCTAATATTATTGTACCTGTGTTTTATCATGGGTATATTTTTAGGCAGCTAAATTGGATAACTGTACGTAAGTATGATACATTGACATTGTTTGTTTTGCGTATTCGGCTAAAGGTAATTAAAATAAATAGATACCTACATGATTGATCAAAATAATTCCCGTGGGTCACCTGAAAGGTGGAGGGGGGCTCGTAATGCCATACACGTAAAGTCACGGTTAAGCTACGCTTGCCGCGGTCAATCCTTGGATGGGCTACCATTCATTTAATACCGAGACTCCTCCGTATCTCGGAAAGCACGTAAAACCGTTGGTCCCTGTGCCATTCGTAGATCTTCGACAGTCGTGATGGGTAGTCTGGAGCCTCTGGCAACCAGTCTTGCCACAGATATCGTGTTACCCAGTAACTGGTCAGACAGCCAGTCACTCCATGAAAAACACTAGTACTCAGCTGCATCCGGTAGGACTGGAAGCCGACTGAACGCTGAATTTGGATATGTTCGATTCGATTAACCTCTCGTGTACCTGCGGATCTAAGCGACACACAATAGTTTTTTTTTATTGTGTCTGTGATTGAGGCACACGAGTAGTTAAGTGATGTCCCCAATCATCATCATCATCATTTCAGCCGAAACACGTCCACTGCTGGACATTGGCATCCCCCAAAATGGGGGGGTCCCCAATACCCGGTACAAATAATTCAACCCTATCAATTAGTTTGTACCTACTGCACTGCAACATTTCTTAGTAAAACTTAGGTGGATTTGTAACTAAGGTTAGGGTTTGGTTTGAAGTGGTACTGGTATGTTTGATTACCAGGATTCTCTTTTCAGGAATATATCTGTTAACAACAATAGGGTATTTTACCAAAAAATCTAATTAGTCCGTCAGTTAAATTATCGAAAACAACGGATACGTATTTTTTGTTTTATCAAATCTATAAAAACTTACAAAGATAAAACGCATTAAAGATCATGAGTGGGGGTTTGTGACGTCACTTCGCCAGTTAAAGTGTGAAAATAGTGATGTCACACGAGATTTCGACGCACTGTATCGTCTTCATTTTTCTAAAAAAGAAACAATATTTTTTGGAAATCTATCTGACGAACTAATTCGATTTTTTTGGTAAAATACCCTATTCCAAAATTAGAAATAAAGTTTACACCTATTTACCGTTACTTTTTTGGAATGTGATTTTAGTGTTGATTTCTCATATCTATTAGAACGTATCCCTTAAGTTATTTTCTGAACACAATATTATTAGTAGTAGGTACCCATTTTTAATTTATTTGAACTGACTTCCCATAAAAAGGTGATAAATAGCACGTTTGGCTCAAATGATAAAGTGTAATTTATTTAAATTAGTTTGCACAAGAAATCAAAACTGCACTAGAAGACATAAATCAGAAACGCCTCCCCCATTTACATCATGCAAAACTTTCCCGCAAAAATTAACAATTTAAAAAGCTAAACAACAATCATGTCGTAAACTCAACGTAAATACTGCCTCAGCTATAAAACAGAAAAGTTATACAGCAGAATTTTAATTACGAACAAGCAAACCACTGGCGAAGGTCACAATAAAACGTAATGAATTTTCGTTGTCATTAATACACAATGGCATTTAGTGGCCATTCGTATTCACACTCACGACTGCCATGTTTGCGAATCGCACGTGTACGTAAAAACGTGGTATAAGGGTGGGAGATGACGTCATTGGTCCAACGCGCACCCCTCTACTCGGTTCGAGTGCAGCATATGAGTAGTGCTAGTGCACTGACGGTTCAGCGCTTTGTTTCTATGTGCTAAGCATTTGAATATGTTAGATAAGCATGCACTTAGTAACGGTGTTTCGACTTAGGGCGGGTTGTTTCAAACAGTCGGTTAATGTTACATACGGACGGTAAAAATTTACTATGACGTGAGATGTTGATCGTACGTCAAATGTTGTGTTGGTTGTGTTGGTTGATTCATGACATAAAAATCCGTCAGTCAAAGTTATTCAAAAAGAGATTCTATAATATTTTGATGTTTGACGTAGCTGTTTGACAACACAATATTACGTTGACTGGTCGGTTATGGTAATAGTAACTTTTTGACGTACGATTTTGTGAAACAACCCATTTTTTTGATTTCACGATTGTTAGCGCCATTTTTGACTATTACCCGTCAGTAAAGTATAGTTGAAGCAACCCGCCCTTAGAAGTACTTCGAATTTTTGTAGTTGGGTTCGTTGTAAATGAGTCAAGACTTTTTTAGATTAAAGTTAGATGTGTTTTTCATTGAGTACTAATACTTTAAGCGTGATCTTAACTGATGATAAAAATGCAGCTGCTAAAATGCCACAAATGAAAATCGTATCAACTTTTGATACTAAGTTTATGTCATAATTATCTTTTTATTTTATTTTGGGCGTCGCTTCGGGGTACTGTATAATATTGATGTTTATCGACTGTGGTTTGCGACAAAAGTTCACAAAAATAAATATTTTGAGTAGGTATCCCAACATATCCAACTGGCTCTGGTTTTAAGTAGGTTGGTATAGCCAACCTAAAATAATGTTGTTTTATATCTCCTTTACCCCAAAAGCCTGAACAAATAAGATTTGATTTCCTAATGAACTGGTAGGTATATCCACTGATACATATGTTTAGAAGCCAATAGATTCTGTCTACCACGCTAATGATAATCTCATAGTCACGTGCCACACAAGAGAGGATAATAAACAAGAAAACACAAAAGAATCAAATACACAGCGTCTACTGATTTTATCCCTAATAACAAATGAGCGGTAATCAAGTCTCAGGATCTTTGTATCTCAAAGAGAACATGCTTAGTGTGAGTCATCCGAAGAGAACAAACAGACATACTAATAATAGACCGTAGTTTTTTTTTGTACCTAATTATCGTCTAAAATAGAGTATTTTACCAAAAAAATCTAATTAGTTCGTCAGTTAGATTATCGAAGAATATTGGATACGTATTTTTTGTTTTATCAAATCAATAAAAACTGACGAAGATAAAACGCATCAAAGATCATGAGAGGGGGTTTGTGACGTCACTTTGCCAGTAAAAGTGTACTGACATAGAGTGATGTCACACGAGTTTTCGACGCACTGTATCGTCTTCATTTTTCTAAAAAAGAAAAAACACGTGTCCAATATTTTTTGGAAATCTATCTGTCGAACTAATTTTTTTTTTTTTTGTGTAATACCCTATTGTCAACCCTTAAAAGTACATTGACAAACATAAGAAAATGAATGCAAGGTTTAAAGTTGTATATAGCCTAGAAACAATTAATTCCCTGAATCGTTTTGGTTCCACATCAAAATTGTATTCCATTAAATTATTTTATTAATAGAGATGTACGATTCCCCTTGTTTGTCTAATACTGTGGATGTGCTGGTCAGAGAACCCCACGGCTAACCGTGCAATTTTCTTCTTTATTTTTGTATTCTGTGTGAATGAATGTATGAATTCATAAAATGAACGAATGAAAGATGAAGTTATAAAAGTTACTTGTTTTTTCATTATTAAGACAAAACTCAAAAAACAGCCCAATAGAATCAGAACCTAGATAGCAAGATCTTATTTATTCATAGTAAACTCGTGGCCTGGCTGTACAATATTGAGTATTACGTAAGTATCTAATACTGGCTTATGAGAACGAGCCTTAAAAAAACTAATATAAGCAATATCGTTTGGAAGTACCCTATGTCATAAATTCGGTACATTATTATACATACTTTTATTGTTGTTTCCATGTAAGTATTCTGGGTACATAGAAAAGGCTGTTCCTTTAACTTATTAAGTTGAGTTTAATATTGTCGGATTCATGTAATATATGTTATGAAATAATTTGGGCGTTATTAAGAATGTAGATGTAGGATGTTTCGTAATAAAGAATTTTCTTTGTCGGTCGATTTTGTTACCAAGTAAATATTAAATACGACTGCTGAAATATGCCTTTAACTGTGAATAGTCAGAACCCTTTACTCGCTGATTACCTAAAACGCAGTCTGCCAATTTCGCGTTATGCCAAAATGTCATTTAAAATAAGCGTTGGGACTTAGTATGTTTTTGTCTATATCGCAATTGGTCTACTCCTCATATTGCCCATTTCGCGATACGACTATGTCGCAGTAAACCTATTTCTCACTATGGTAATTTAGCGATATGACTATGTCGCAATAAACCTATTTCTCATCATGGGAATTTAGCGATAAGACATTCACGAGAGTCGAATGTTTAAACAAACTTCAATACAATAGAGGGGATCTGGCGCTCGGCGGTCGCTGCCGCGGCACCGCTCGCTCGCCTTCGCGCTTTGATGGTCACAGTTCTAACCTAACCTAACCCAAACGACCCACCATCATACCACCAGGGGTATGCCCTGTGGTGTGGTGGGCCCGCACACCGCACTGAAACTAAGTCTTAATTTGCCTGCCTCGCTCATAACCTAACGCTCAATATACCTACCTCGCCCTTGAGCTAATACGCACTAAACCAAAATCTCAATTCGCCTACTTCGCTCATTAACTAATACGCATTGGGTGTAAATATCAATACGCCGATCTCTCGTTAGGTCTAGGCATACCTGACGCGAAATTGGCAGACTGCGTTTTAGGTAATCAGCGACTAAAGGCAGTATATTCATGAGAGCAAGTGAACTCATCACTATTATTATGTCTTACTAGCTTTTGTCCGCAACTTCGTCAGCATAGCTTAAGAGCGTGTATTCGATTCGTGACGAAAACTTCATGTTTTCGCGTTTTGCCCAGAGCAATATCGTAATGATGTGAGCAGATTATTTAAAGACAAATACAGTTTTAGAAAGATTTAGTCTAGATTTAGGGAACTACAGAGACAAGTATAATTTTTAATTATGGTTTTTTAAAGCCAAGACAATTCTTTCGACGAAAATAGAGAGTTAACTTTTAGGACGAATACAACCATTATAGTATAGATTTTGAGTTGCGCTAAATCGAATACGCGCCCTTAAGTCTTAAAACATTTCACGGCAACACAAAAACGGAATTAAAATTATCCTATCGAATACATCCGGCTGAGGCCTACGTTCAGCACTGGACGGCAATAGGTTGATATGGTGATGATGATACATCCATCCATCCATTCTTCCATCCAACCTCACATACATTCGCTTATAAGATAGTATAGTAGGGTTCTGAAGCCATGTGAACTGAACCAGTGATCACTGTTAAGACTATAATTTATCTGTGACACTTGTCAACTCACTAGTTAGCTGTCTGTGGTATTAGGCTCGACAATGTAGGACAAGATTAGGTTGTGATGAGCTATATTAGATGTCTATAAATCTAATCAATCTTTTATTCAAGTTCTCATAATCACAACTTGGTACTCTTCGAATTGGAATAAAAAAAAACGATCTCTAATTTTTTCCCTTCATTTCAGTCAACCCCTATATTTCGAATGCGTGTGTCAATTAATCCCAATTCAAACAATTATATGATGCATGAAAATTTAAAATTGGACCAAGCGGCCATAACGGTACGAGTAAAGGTCTATGTTCAAACAAAGGTCGCTTTTCAGCAAGTATATAATATTATGTATGTATGTTAAAGTTAACAAGGCATACAAATAACCTGTACTTTGTCAAGAACTAATACCAGTTTAATTTTATGACCAATACTGAAGACCTAAGCAAACACTTCGACCTCAGGTACCCATACAAGTAAATTGGAAGTTAGTACCCGCATAAATGTTTCACAGAACGTTTATGTTTCCAAGTTTCCAATATCATTAAATAACTTAGCCACTTGAAATTACGGTATAAGTAATGATTTTCAAACTGAAAGTCCGTTCGTTATCGACAAGTTGAGACTGATGTGCTTATGTATTCCGGTGATACCTACGTTCACTTGAGAAGGGATTTGGACAAGTTAGTTACTAGTTGGTGAGAACCCTTTAAAGTAACATTGAAGATAGTTAACACTTGGTCGGAGCCTACGTTAAAGTGCCTAACTAAAGCAAATTGTGCATTTAATTTTGATGAAATGGTTCCTCTGTAGTGGTAATGG
This sequence comes from Charanyca ferruginea, assembly GCA_947361185.1. Lineage (NCBI taxonomy): Eukaryota > Metazoa > Arthropoda > Insecta > Lepidoptera > Noctuidae > Charanyca > Charanyca ferruginea. The sequence continues at coordinate 25,810,071 of OX376056.1, forward strand.
TTCCTCATTTGATGCAAAAGAGCCTCAGGACAAATATGGCGTGAGAAAAGTTTTGAGAATTAATGTTAATATTACCATTAACTCAATGATGATTGAATTGTTTGAATGATGGAGAATGAGAGGGAGAAGAGAGTAGAAATCTAAGTTAACGACAGAGAGAAGAAAGAAGCTGACAATTAATTGGGATTGGAGTTTGGGGATGATGATGAAATAATGTTTCACGTGGTTAAATCTATTTGACTGCAGCTCAATGAATGTATGTTAATATCCATAGCTGAATGTATAATAGGATTTTGTATTTGTTTTGACGATAACAGCAGATAAAGAACTTACTTATTCCCAAGAGAAGCAGCACAATAAAACATATCAACAAGGAAATGTGCGTCGTCGTTCACAATACGAGCAAATTGTCTATTTGGATGGAAAACGTGACTTAAAGATTTTTCAAATGCGTTGAGGAAAATCTTTTTGATATTGATTTAACTTTTATTTGTATACTTTAGGCTATCAAAAATGGTTTGAAGTTAAAAGAGTAAAGTTATTTTTTTACCTAATTTATACCAAAACTGTCCACTCAACTTAAGTTCTTCCGCCATGACATCGTAAATTACAAGCCATGTAAGGTAGGCAAAGGAGGCATAAAGAACTAGAGATAAAAACCAACCCAACTGAAACAGGAGGCAGTCCTTCAGACTACGTGGCGAACTTATAAGACCTTCGAGCTACCAACGGAAATGATGCTTGAACATTTTTGATGATGCCAATCAAAAGTAGACTTGAGTAGTTCAACAATGTAGTGAATGAAACGTGTAAGTTTTGCAAACGCTACCAATGAATTATACATCTAAACCATTATTCAAGATAAAAGTACAAATAATAAAGCTAGTATACAAATCATATTAAATGGGTACTTCTACCCAACTGGAAGCAGAAACACAGAACATTTTAAACAGTTAATAAACTTAAGGGTGTTATCAGACCAATCAATCGATCGTCGATTGACGGCATCGATCGATGGTAGAATGGATTAGTCGACGTTGATCGAAAGTTTCTACCAGACCAAACGATCGATTGTCGATCGGCGGCATCCATCAATGGTAGAATGGATTAGTCGACGTCGATAGAGCTGCTTGATTATTATTAGTGATGGATTATAGCCGGAATTAATCGATCAACGTCGACCGATGACATTGACCGGCAATCGATCGATTAGTTAGTCGAACGGTATCCGTCGATCAGCCAAAGCTACCACACCAATCGATCAACGTCGATTGATGACTACCGATGGCATCGATCGATAATCGATCGATTGGTGTAGTAACATCCTAAGAGAGGTTGCAACAATGATAAAGATCACGTAGAATTTTTGACGAAGGCAATGAAATATCCAAATATATTAAAATATTGTTGTCAAACCTATTGACATTGTCATGAAACATACGAATTTACCAACAATATGACAAAATCTCAACAAAAAGGAGAACAGGAACCAAAATCCTTTACATACTAAAACATGAATCCACAGCGCAAATTACTGCCTATGTAAGGAAAACGCGACACAAAGAATAAGTGATAAAAAAAGTCATTTGATGCACGAGACAGCCCTTCAGACAATGGGGCGCACTTAATGCCCGTATCATGTACAAGCGTGTGATACAGATGTTCTCGTAATTAGCAGAGCTGCGATGATTGAGATTAAGACCTAGTTAATGAGCGGACAGTTTGAACATTTTTATTTAAAATATTTAAATTCAATGAAGCTCGTTAGGTTTCCAGGGCAGGTTAGTGTGTGTATGAGTAGATGTAAAGGCTTGAATGAGTGTAAAAGTTGAATCCTTTTAAACCGACTTTAAAAAAGGACTTTCCTATTCAGGTGGGTTTGGAAAAATATGCAATGTTTTAATTAATACCTACAGTACAGACATTTAGCATTTAAAAAAAAAAGTATCAAGATATACTTACTTAGTTTGGTCATGATATTTTACTTTATAAAAACTCCTAAACGTTGAATGGCATATTAGTAGTGAGGTTGTTGAAAATCGAAACAATATCTAAGTTATTCAGGATTGAATGAAACATTTATAAAGATATCTATACACCCACGCATACTCGAGGATATCGATGTAGGTCGAACGAATAAAGAAGAAAAAATACAATCTAATCCTTTAATCCTCAAGGAGGCAATAGAAGTGTTCCACGGTACTTATTTATGAAATAAAATATAGTATTATTTATGTTGGCAACTTTAGCTCACACTTCGCTACAATGGCGTGCTTGTTTATGATTTCCCTTGAGTACCCCTACACCTATTTGTAGAAGCCTTGAAGGGCGATACAACGTTTTCATTACCCACGTTATGAGTTGTTGTTGAGAAAATTATGTCGCAACATATCAAACTTCGTGCTGGAGTATTACTGTTATCGCTATTGCTACAGCAATCCCTGAAGTGGGGTTATAACATTTTGTTAACGATAGTATTAGGTCATCATGTAATAGAAGACGAGAAAATAATTAACCATGTTCAGGCGTAATAATCTGTCCAATTAGTTGCAGTTGCGTTGTTGTTGTATGTTATTTGCAAAAGTTAGGTATGTGCTTAAATTGTGGGTCGATTTCGAAATACACTTATTAATAGACAGTCTTAAAATGATTACGTTTAAAAAAAATGAATATCTAATTGAGACTAGACGAGGTATACCTCTCATTGACTTGAGTTGGGGTTGGGAGAGTCATGCTCACTTGAATGTCCCGCTGACGGTGATCATTCGGTTCCCTTCAAAATGGTTGAGCTAAATGGTGCCGATCCATGCGTCATGTTATTTTACATTTTGGTTTGAATTGTTATTATAACTATATTTTTCTCTAGATCTCTTTTAACATGCAAGACTTGTTACACTGTTCTCACATTGTACCCTTAGATTCAACATGAATGATGTAACCTACATGATAATGCCAGATCCTGCCCCATCCATGTACAGAAAAGGTAACCCATGTACAGAAAAGTAAATTAATGAAAATAATTGTAATGAATATAGAACTTTTCTATACTGAATTGTTTTTCTTTAGAACTTGCGGATTACGAAATACCTACCCACAAAATACAAACTCATTTTACCTAAAATACAATTTAACCTATAATCAGTGTCATTATTATTTTTAGATTTAAACGCAAACCGCAAGTTCTACAGTCACTAAAACTAATGTTAAATAAACAGTAAAATGCTACTTATTGCACATGACTTTTATTGAGTGGGGCAAAGTTCTATTGAGTTTCTGGCATTGTCTACTATATAAATATTACTGATTTTAAAATAGTGTTCCTTGAGTTTCTTGCCCGTTCTTCTCCATGGAAACCTACTGTTTGGAACGAACTTCAACTTTCTAACTGACTGACTCTGGCAATTCAAAAGTAGTAGTAGTACTAAATGGTTTAATTGAAATAAATGATTTTGAGTTTGAGTTTCACTATCTAATGTAATTCCTTATATTTCTGATTGCTTTTATTAAGTTATTTTAATATTACAAAGTTAAAATAATACATTTTATGTTAAAAATGGAAATGTAGGAACATCTTCCTCTTAACCTCTCAACTTTTAATTGCAGAAGGTAGGATATAAGGGAAGATACGAAGGAAGGGGTTGCTCTTTTGTAGCAAGCAAAATAAAATGCTATAGGCTTCTGCCTCTGATTTTTCTGTAAGTTTTATTCTTAAGTAATCTCTTGTCTGAGTGCTTCAACTGCATCAAACCATTTTACCTATTTATCTGTAAGATTATTTCGTTAAATATTTGTTATTATTTACTTTGAACTTCTGTAAGATATATATTTTTTTTTTTACGGCCCAGAAAGAAATGGCGAGTGAACCAGCCATCGTGGTACGCATACAGCGTAACAGGACGGCTGGTTCATGATAAAAGATCCTCTAAGGGGTTGGGGGAGGCCTTTGCCCAGCAGTGGGACAGTATAGGCTCATTAAAAAGAAAACTATATGCACTTGCTTGAATAAGTATGAGTCGTTAATTAAACAATATACCTTCGGATAATATATTTGATACCCTGCCGAATGTATTATCAGAAGCGCAAAGGTCTATTGAAGGAGGGATATTATTTTTATTTTTAGTGTTGAATTTTATGATTATGTATATTCTATAAGATACGTATAGTTTATTATGAGTGTATAACAACATCTTGGAGTAATCTGTAAGATGTTATACTTATTGCTATGAATAAATAAATAATTTAAGTATATTATACTTAGAATCAATTTAGTATATACTTTTGGATTTTAATTACCTACATTAAAGTAATTTTAATACATAAATAAACCCTGATTTAGAGTACATAACATTTAACATCGTGATAAAATAACGATTTTTCATCAGTTTACATATTGCATTCTATTAAAAATTGAAAACCATTCAAAGCCATATTTTACTTCGTACACCATAATTTTCATATCACAAACCACACAATAACGTCAAATCTGTCCACCACAATATCTAATCATATTATCGTCAAATTACAATATCTACTAATTAACAGCGGAATACATAATTATAGGTAAATTAGGTGCAAGCCACACTTCTAATACAAACATAATTACCGAAAACTATTATTGTTGTGCTACCAGTATTAATTGAATTTACTCTGAAGTTTATACAGATGGGGTTACTGAAGGCAATCGCTGGCTCTTTGATTAAACTAAACAATGTTTGTTGCCTTACAATTATTCATGATACGGTCTCTCTGTTAAATTTAGTAGGTACATACTTTGAGTTGGATCCGATGGTGCTGGCTAATGTTGTACCTAATAAAATAATAATAGACATACCTAGCCTGTAATATAGTCATCAATATTGTTGTATGTTTTCTATGACTACCCCAAAATATTAAATTATGTTTACTTTTTGCAAAACGCCCAACAAAATAATCTACCTATGTATAGTTTTAATATTCTCATGTAAGTGAATGAATGTTTTCTTATGAGAATAAAGTTATCTCAAACCGGAATATTTTGTAACATGTGGGCTTACTTAATTTTAATTAAAAGTGCGGAGAAAATCGTAGAGTTATTGCTGGGTCTGCTATCATTTTGCGAATTCGGAGTGAGGTAACATTCTTATTAGGGAAGTTCACCCTAAAAATGGTTAAATGTTGGTCTGTCTATATAATTAGATAAGATCTAAGATTCTACATTATACCTCCTCCCCTCCCCCGTCAAAATAATTGTGTTGATTTTGGTGAACGCTGATTATAGAACGCTGAAGCATAAGTTTCGGGTATACATTGAACTGTTATTGCTGAATAGTAATGTAACATATTAGGCATATTGGATTAGTTTGACGTTGTTAATTTAATTATTGACATATTTTTGGTTGGCCTGCTTGATATGGAGGGAAGTGGAAAATATGTATTTCTTACTCCTCCGCTGTTCTTTTCTGAGGGCCAAGTCTGCTATTTTTATAATTTCGTCATTCCAACACGATCCCATTGTCATTTTGCTAAAAGTTCGTAATCTGCTAAATTCATATTGGTCGATCATTGGTCGGTCGAATTAAAAGCAATGACTGCACAATGACGTTCTAATTGTAAGTCACTGAACAAAGTAACTGTCAAAATTTTAGCAGATTACCGCCAAAGTCAGTCATTCGGTTTCAGTCAGTCATTTTGTACGAGATTACCATTCTATATCATTTTTTTCAATGGCATGTCAGTGGTTGATTATTGGAAAGTCATTAACGCCATTATAGTAGTAGATTACCAAATTTTTCAAAATCAACAATTATGAAATCAATGATAGACCATTCTGACACTATTGTAATAGCAGACTTGAGGCCCTGATATATTTCGTTGTGGGATCCAACATAGTTGAATCGTTTCTCGTCTCGCTCGTCTCGTCGATCTTCATTGCTTCGGCGCTTTACTGGTGGTCGCCACTGTTGATTCTGGCGCACAGAAGTTGCAATGGTTTGAGAATAGAGCGGCGGGATTGTTCCAAAAAAATGTTGGTTGGTTTGTTTTGGCACAACTAAGCTCAATTTTCGTTGGGGTAATGGTTGGTGATAAGTGTGATTAATAATTTATTATTTGTGTTATTATTTGGGTAAGATGAAGTAAAAAAGGTCAGCTGAGATTTAAATCAAAGAATCATGGCGAGATCCATACATTCAATTGTATGCAAAAAATAAATTTAGAGGGTTCAAAATCTTTTCCAATGTAAAGAATACATTATCAGGAGTAGATTGATATACTTAGCATATTTTTAAACCCACGCATAGTTAAAATATTACGAAATGAAAATAACATTTTTTCATTTCATTTCGATGCCCATTTTGTGTTTATAAAAAAAAGAAAGTGACAAGCGACGTTAGCGGATCTAAAATTGGCAGACAAGTGATGTGACAAGTAATGGAAAAAAATAATCATTATTTGTGATATTATTTCCCATGCAATTTCAGTAAAACGACGCCTGTCAGTGTCACTGTTAAAACCAGTCGCCGTTTCGTTTTGTAATAATGAGCTTTTCGTTAAACTCTTAACTTTTTTTTGCGGGGATTTAAAAATATTGTAAATGCCTGACGATACTCTTTAGGTACCCAAAAATATAAGAATTAGAATTTCAACTTCTCTAAACATCTTATTTTTTTTTGTACAAATTCTGCGGTGATTCTATATGTAATTTAGATAATTCTTCACAGTTCAGTGAATATTGAGGAATCCCCAAATAAATCGAATAAGTTTTAGTAGTTTACATACCTACTACATACTACTATCTTCCGTCTGAAGAACAAAACAGGGTCACCACACTCGCTTGGCACTGTCCTTGTAGAATTCACGTCGCCGGCATTTAAGGATCAGTTCTTATTATCATCAAAAAACTACAATAAAAACAATAAGGAAAATCGTCTCAACAGCAGCCATCTGCAAGAAAACGGCCCTAAGCATCCGTTATACATATCCGAAGTCCTAACTACTATGGGTAAACGTCTCCACTATCTTGCACGAGAGTTTATAAGAAGTAGCCACTACGAGCAATGTTGGACCGCCAATGGCAAAGTATATGTGCGAGAAAAACAAGGTATGCCCAGCCGACTTATTAAATCTGAAGATGATTTCACAAAACTACGCAAGCAAAAGTGACTAGTTTACCGTTGTTTATGTTTTTATCTAGTTCCTAAAAATATTTCCAAAAACTTGTATAAATCCAATATAATATTAATGTTATTAACCACTACTAACAGTCAAATCCTCCCCACCTACACACAACATTATATTCAAATAACAAAATGTACACCACACAACTGTTTACATTCAACGATACGACTTTCCCTAGCTATTAAACGCCTTTGTAAAACGAATAGCAAAATTCTTCCCTATCTAAACCGTGCTACACGAATATTAACGTGCGCTAAATATCTCAGAAACATATATACATACCTCTTGCACACCTTGATCACACACAAATCACATATACACACACACATCTATACTACTCATATAACTTTCATGATTGCTTGTACCTATCAACTTTGTACAGGATCACATAAAATAAATACGTTACCTACCAGTATTAGCGCCTACCTAGAACTTAAGGTGACACTAGTCGACATTTTTTCCATAGAAACTTCGAGGGGGTATTACTCCACTGTTTGACACTGCACATCCAAAGTAAAACATGATATCGTATTGTCTTATTATTAATTTTGTCTGTACGGAAACAGAATAGTAAAATAAAAAGCCATTAAAAAGTTACGAGCTATCAAAGATTCGTTTTTATTGTAAATTTTAACGCAACTTTGGGCGTAAATTAGTACTAAAAGACGTGTCAAATTTCCAAAACTAAGTCGGTACCGACAAAGCATAATTATCAAAGAATTTAATAAATTTTATTTGTAATTGATTTAAGCAGTGGTTTTTTCATAAAACACCATTTTCCAAAGGCCTTTTTGTCTTTTTTTACGCGCGCCTTTTGCTATGAATTATCGTGCATCTCACTGAATAATGTTTCCCCCGGCCCGGTGCGGGAGGGCGACGTTCACGCACACAATCACAAACACTAACACACGCGCGCGCGGGTGCCGCGCGCGCGTGTGTTTGTGATTGTGTACGCATATTCTATCTAATTTCTACTTCTAGTTTTATTCGTCTCAGCGGCCTGTCGTTCGTATGAGGTGTATCTGCGTGACCTATACCTGTGCTCTAAATTACTACCTACACTACATTGACCCCTGGCTTGAACTTTGGATTTCGATATCCTACCTACCTACCTACTTTATCTGTTTGACTTCGCATTCGCACTGTTTGGACTCCGAATTTTTGTTACAAATTGGAATTGTTGGTTTGAGTGGACGCTGTGCCAGTGATATTATTATAAAAGACACATAATTATTATTACCAAGTTCAAGGCCAATTAATGATAACAAAACGAAAGTTTTGCTATTTGTTATTTGGACGCCAAATGGCATAGAAATTGATCTAATTGAAAGAGATGATATGTTTTCGACGACGGACAAAATTTTAAAATTAGATACCTATAGGTATTTTATCAGAAATGTGTTTTGCCGGAGCTGATAGATCCCCGTTACCCTCGCAAACTACCATTTAGAGATCGAATGTAAATTAAATTGCATAAGTAGGTACACAAAATTAGCGGAATATAAATAGAACTAAGATTTTTTTTCCGGTCTCTGTCAATTTGATTTACCTATATTTGATGATTATACATAGGTAATTACAGATTGTGATTACAGACGAAAACTTTAAAAAAAAATAAGCAACTGTTGACCTCCTAGGTACAAAACGGCCCAGATGTTTTTCTGGGCTGTTTTAGCTTTCCAAATGATCTAAAAACAAAAAGTTTGTTTCATTACCTATAATCAACATATCGTACAGTTTCTCGCAATGTGTTGAAAAACTTGCTTTACACACGTGCGTAAATTAGGATTAGGTACATTCGTCTACTCGTTTGTAAAAATCAACTTTCCACACTAGTATCATAAAAACGTAAGTAACTGTTTTTCTGTTCATTAGGAATAATTTATTTTGAGCTATAGTGGCGGTAATTACAAACCGCAGATGTAAAAAGAAACAATGTTAGACATTGTGATAATTTAAAAGTTTTTTTTTGTTAAAACTATTTAAAAATGTGATTACTATGTATGAAAATGACATAAAGGAAATAAATAATCAATAAAGATTTACAAAACAGTTTAATTTTATTTGTTTTATTCGATATATAAAAATAAGTAATGCAAGCACCTTTATAATAATTGAGTAAGCAACTTACAACCCTTGTAGCAATCCGCCGTTACCTACTCGCTCTACGTTTCATACACATAACTAAAAAATCATGCTGTGTGTTACCTAATTTTTTGTTGGTAGGTAGGCATCTATTTGATGTATGGAGTTGACGACTGGCGGCGGACAAAGTCGGTAGGTATATGTGGGATTATCATAGGTACACACGGGCCGCCGTGTGTAATACACGTTACGCTGCTACCACGTTACACTGGAAGTAAAAGCTTGATGTGCCGACATCAAGCTTTTTACGTCCAGTACGTATAACGTGGCCTCGCTTTGTCTATATTTTCTATACAGTGAGAGATTCGCATAAACTGGTTTTGTATAGCTTGATCAGCCGTCGTGCGTATAAAATGCGATGCGTGCGGTGCGTTGTAGCTGTAGGTACCTACCTACTGTTATAATTACTTAGGTACCTACAATACAACAAAAATGTCACAAACCGTCGTTGCCGCGTCGTGGACGTGGACTAAAATGTAAACTTTAGGTAGGTAGGTAGGTACTTACATAGGTAGGTGCCTACTAACGCGGCGTCTTACGTGGGCGATCCAAAGCAAACGCGAAGCGGCGCGAATTCAACGCGAAGCGATGCGAAGCGGCGGCTCTGTCCTACGTGCGCACGAACCGCCCGCCGCGGCGCCGCTCGCCTTCGTACAGTGAGCTCTGTACCTACATGTTATGATACGATAATAACCGGTTGTGATAATTTTTGTTTATTAAATAAATAAAATTTTCCACTTTCGACATTATTAAAAAAGCGCACCGCATACAGTTCGCGCGGAAATATCAAGCCATGATCGCGTTCGCTTCGCTTCGCGCCGCGCCGCAGCGCAGAGCGCGTGCATTTCGTCACTATGCCACTTCAATAAGTTTCGACTGTTTGTTGTTATCGCGCCGCGTCGCGCCGATTCGCGTTCGCTTTGAATCGCCCACGTAAGACGCCGCGTAAGAAAACATACTTGACGTGTCACTTGTTTTGATAAAAACAAACATTTAGTGATATTGAGTATTGATATTACCTAAAAAAATTAAGAAGACAGGTAGGTAAGTATATATTAGGTAAGTAAGTAATTTAGAAAAAAAATATGTAGTCAAAACTAATTACTATTATTAGGTAGGTATCCACTCTGACATAAGACCAACCCGCACTGGGTCCGCCTGGTGGATTACAGAGTACAGACCATTCCCTCTCACAGATAGGAGGCAAGTAAACAAGCGTCGGCGTGGGCCTATGCGCCTATGCGCCTATGAGCCTATGAGCCTATGCCTCCTGACGGGCGTCGTGAACTCTTGAGCGATCGCTGCATGACAACCCGGGGAAAACTAAACATATTTAATAAAATAAGCAATTTATATTAGGTACCTATACTGCCATTCAGGTATAAAACCACGGAATAATAAAAACAAGAGGAAGTGCCCTTAGTCTTACTTAATACTGGATCCAGTGTGGCCAAACTCACACATTTGCAAATTAAAATGTACTTGCAATACACAGAAAACGATGATATAATTGGCTACAAATTAGAAACGCAACTTTGGCGAAAAGCTTATTTATTGTTGTTTGAAATTAAACCGTATCACAACTGACGAACGTTGCTATTATTTTACATGTCAAAATCACTAAAGAGATTTTTTCCATCTAACAATCCAATTCGAGCAATGTCCAACGAGTTCAGCTATTCGACGCTAGAGAGCGCTGTTACCAAATTACTTAACATGACATCTATTGTTACTATAAATAGATGTCATTTTCGCATGCAACTGTTATTTATTTTTCTATTCAATGAGAGATGTGGTCAAGTTGTCGATAATTTGTACGATGTAAGAAATGTAATTACCTACAGTGTTTAAATTGATCTTTTTAATGTACGTAATGGATAAAAAAATGACGATTAATTAATAATGTATGCGTATATTGACATATTTTTCTGTGATAATATGAGTCCGTAATATGATTGTATGTAGAAAATTGATTTACGTCCCAATGAAATGACGCATTATTTTAGACATGACAATATCTTTTTTAAATACGTGACAGTCTTTTATTAAAAACATAACTGACATCTGAATTTTTGTGAAGATAAACTATATACATGTAAGTATATAATAGAATATTTATAGGCCTACGTCTAACCGCGAATGAATGACTATTTGCCAGAATATAGGTATAAGGTTTTTAAAACTCATTCTTTCAAACTCGTACTTTTATTTATTAAAAAAAAAGTTTGGTACTAAACATACCTACATGTTATTGTTTTATCGACACGAACTATTTGCATTAATGTGTCGCATCCCTAAACGAGTAGCGTCGAAGTTTCTAGAATTTATGCCACGTAAAACGATTACAGTCAAGACAGCGAGCAAGCTAATTTAGACTTTAATGAATGGACATAAGGTAGTTTTTAGTTCGCTTCAAAGTAAAAATATGGTATTGTCAATAAAAATCGATTATATTGAAATATATGAAAGTTTTATACTTTTTGGTGATACGATATACCTCTGCAAGAAACATTCTTTGCCCTGCTATCATTTTTACATGTAAAAATTGCACAATAAGGCAGGGTTGTATTTTTTTGCCTTACGTGCGACATTGTGCGATATGTCACGTCGCTGCAAGTAGTTGATCTCGACTGGACCACTGTTGATCATTTCCACATAATTGTGCCACACGTTCGATGGCTGCGTGGCACTTCCCCTTATTTTTATTATTCCGTGTATAAAACGAAAACGTAGTTTAGTAGGTATGAGTTTGTCTGTACTACTTGCTGATTTCTCTCGGGAGTTACGAGCGGCGCCGGCGTCGAGTGGCTTATGTATGGTTCGTGTAACTTCGTTTCTGTTCGGAACGGTTCGGAACGCTGTGTGTGTGCGTACGAACTCGACGCGCGTGAAGACTAGCGTCTAACTGCTCATCACTGATACTATCTCTGTCGGGCACGATGCCAGGAGAAACAGCGTGCTTTTTGGCCACGCCCACCAGTGAGTTCGAGCCCGCGACTTGTGCAACCTTAAAGCAATAATCAACAGCCTGACCCTAACACTAATATTTTTAAATCTAATCAAGAATAAATTATTATTTACCATTCGATAATATACAACTAAAGTCACCGACGTTGCGCATCGAATTAGCACGCTGAAGTGGAAGTGGGCCGGCCATGTCTGCAGACGGACAGACGGTGGATGGAGCAGACACGTTCTAGAGTGGAGACCGCGTTTGGGAGCGTAGTGTGGGACGCCCTGCGGCACGATGGACCGACGATTTAAAAAAGGTGGCTGGCAGCGGATGGATGCGGGTTGCCCAAGACCGGGTTGGTTGGCGATCTCTGGGGGAGGCCTACGTTCAGCAGTGGATGGCAATAGGCTGATATATAATATACAAAATAACTGCTCTAATATAGATTCCGTCTCTGTGTCGGCCTCAACCACGTGTGATCTTGACAATTGTATTCTTACCAATATTATTCCCACTGACTCACTCAAAGTTCTTAATCAAAATATCAGAAGTATCTCAAAAAATATATCTGGCCTCCACACTATACTAGCTAGGACAAAAATAGATTGGGATATAATTACACTAACTGAGTGTTGGCTGCCCACCACTCATACAATCCCAGAATTGACAGGTTACAACTTATTCTCATCCAAAAACAATTTTACGCAGAATGAGGGAGTGGTAGTCTATGTACATACATAACTTAACGCTTCTGTACAAGAACCCTCATTTTCAGATGCAAATTGTCTCCTGATAAAAGTTGACCATAACACTATAATATTAGCAATTTACCGTCCTCCAAGCTACAAAGACATTACCAACTTTCTTAATTCCTTAAACATGACTTTAACAAGTATCAGACACTATAATAACATCATAATTACTGGTGATATAAATATAAATATCAATGATCAATGCAGTGATCCGAACAAACACATCTACCTAAACTTATTAGCATCACATGGTCTATTGCCTTCACATACCCTGCCCACACGACTTAACTCATGTCTCGATCATTTCATCCTAAAAACACAATACTCTGCCTCAACATTAGTCGCGCACTCTGCATTAACTGACCATGATACAGTACTATTATACCTTGCTAAAAAAACCTCTAGACAACCTGCAAAAAAAAAACAGTCGTACGTATTAATCATGACCAGTTAAATGCAGACTTAATGCTCATTGACTTTAGCAATGTTTATAAAACACAAGATCCTGACGAAGCGGCTGAAACCATGGTCAACTCGATTAAAAATGTGATTGAAATTAACTCTAAACTTGTCAAAGTACCCAGCCGTAAAACAATTATAAAGCCATGGATAACTCCTGGTCTTCTTCGTTGCATTCGACACAGAGACAACCTTCATAAAAAAATTAAAAAGTCACCAAATAATGAAACTCTAAAGATCACTTTCACTAGGTACAGAAACTTCTGCAACAAACTGTTGAAGAAGTTAAAGAGGGAATATGAAAAAAGCGAGTTGGCTAAGGCTGGTAATAATCCTAGGCAACTCTGGTCGGCAATAAACTCGTTAACGAATAGGGCAACTCACAAAGAAACTTCAAATCCTCTCCTAAAGTTGTCAAACACTCCAAAGCTCTCGACTAACACTGTAAACGACTTCTTTGCGACTGTTGGTACAAGTCTTGCCGAGCAAATATTAAGTTATCCATCAGATTTGTCAACTGGTGCCGCCGTAAAAGTTCCCCATTCTATGGCACTCTTACCTACCGACGAGGTCGAAGTTGGAAACTTATTGGTGAATCTACGTAGTAACAGCGCAGTAGGGTGGGACAAAATATCTAGTGACCTCCTAAAAAGACATCGGGTCTTGATTACTCCGCCTCTAACATACATCTGCAATCTTGCACTCTCCACAGGCAAATTCCCAAAAGTTTAAAAAAAATCAATTATACATCCTATCTTTAAGAAAGGGGACAGAAACCTGGTTGATAATTACAGACCAATAGCGGTGCTTCCCGCCATGTCAAAGGTACTAGAGAGGATAATGAACATTAGGCTTGTCAATTACCTGGAAAAGTATAATCTCCTCTCCTCGTCCCAGTTCGGTTTTCGCACCGGCAAGTCAACTTCGGATGCCGTTCATGAATTGACGAACTATATCGTTACAAACTTAGACAAAGGGCAAAAAGTCCTTGGCATATTCTTAGATCTAGCCAAGGCATTCGACACGGTTTCAGTTCCTATACTGACTGAAAAGATGGAGAACTTTGGAATTCGAGGGGTTCAACTTCAACTCTTCAAAGACTACTTAAGTGAGCGTACTCAGTGCGTTAAGATAGATGATTTCCTTAGTGACGAACGGAAAGTTACCTACGGCGTGCCTCAGGGCAGCGTGCTTGGCCCAACACTTTTCCTCATCTATATTAACGACCTGGGTATGCTCACACTCCCAAAGGGCAGAATTGTAAGTTTTGCTGATGACACAGCCCTCCTGTTTAGTGCAGATTCCTGGCGCAATGTCTACTCGTACGCTCAGTCGGGCTTTAATATTGTTACAAAATGTCTTCGTTCCATCGTACTATCACTAAATGCGAGTAAAACTCACTACCTTACCTTTGCTCTAAAAAAAACAAATTTACCTACAGCGCCAGAAACCATTAAAGTCCACTCATGCCCAACTCCGCACGAAGATATCTGCACCTGTTTCCACCTTACTAAAGCCGAATCCGTTAAATATCTGGGGGTAATAGTTGATAACACCCTTAGATTTCAAAAGCATATAGACTTACTGATTACTAGGCTACGTAAATTGATATATGTTTTTAAAACCCTGAGGCATGTGGCAGATGACAAACTAAAAAGATCTGTCTACTTCGCCCTCGTTCAGTCATTGATAAGTTACTGTAAGTATAACTATATGGGGTGGTGCACCAAAAACTAATATTCTTGAACTCGAGAGAGCCCAGAGAGTTATCTTAAAAGTATCAAATTTTCTGCCATACCGCTATCCTACAGAACTTCTTTACAAGCAAACAAAAACCCTAACTGTACGCCAATTATTTATCTTAAACACTCTACTAAAATAACACTCATTACTCACCTATCACCCCGCAACGACACATGGTAAGAGACGATTTAATCCCGTGAGTCGCACTCATTCTCCCCTTTCGACTGTTTTTTCTAACCGCTTCTTTTGCTTCTTAGGTCGATTTTTGTTTTGTTTTTTGTGTTTTTATTTGAATTCAACCCATATTTAACCTCACTAAGGGACAATGTAAAAAGAAGCTTACCACGTGGCTCCTGGGACTCAACTATGAGGATACTGAAAAACTACTTGCCATCGTGACTTAACGAATGGATACCTAATACTGTTTATTCCAACACCCACAACCCCCCACACATACACGCACGAAACACATCTACTTACTCACACTCTCATTACAAATGTTTACTAACAATACTAACACTCAAATACCATACCATACTAGTTTTTTTTTTCTCTCGCTTTCGCTTTTTACTTCATTAATTTTTTGTTTTTATTTTTAAACTTAAAATTTAAACTTAATTGTTGAGCTACAGACTCTTAAAAGTTGTACTTCACGTTAACCTAAATTGTTAAAGCACTTATATTTACTATAGAAATGTATCTAGCTGCCAGAGGGTGGAGACCTGGTGACCTGAACCACAGGCCCTTAAAGCCTAGCTTAGGCACCAGTCTCCCACAGTAAACTAAACTATTACGTTTGAATGTATGAACTGAAATTGTAACAATGTCTGCAATGTTTATTGTGGTGAGAAATAAATACTTATTATTATATTATTATTATTATTATGATTTTTATACAAAGTACATCGTATTCACGTAACATAATCTATTATAATTCTTGTAAATGCAAATTATAAACATTATTTTTTTAAAAGAGTATGTTTGGAGTTTCTTGCCCATTCTTCTCCATACAAAACTACCTTTTGGAATGGGCAACTAGATTAAAATTTTGCAATATGACGTTCAAAAGTGCCTTTAATGGTCTAATTGAAATAAATGATTTGACTTTGACTTTGATTTTGACTAGTAAGAGAGCTTACGAGCTTAGTTTGCAGATACAGAATTAAACACGATACCTAATTAAAATCAAAATTTATATTATTAGAACAATGTTCAGCAAACTCAGTTCAGTAAGAAAAATTAAATATTTGCACATGTACGTAACCTAGCTACACGAATCATAAATCATAGTTACGTACTTGAATTAATTAAACAAATATTAATTTGCCAACATGCCATGTAATCTAGGCACGTTGTTAATTTACGAAATAAGGTTAAACAAGAACGTATCTGTCCAAATATTTATACATAATGTAAAAGATGAAACGTGGGCTCATTGCCTTTGTTGAATAATTTATATTTTATTTCTCATACAATCCCGTTCTGACGTACAGTCGGTGATAGCTGTTAACTGACCCACTAAAAGTTAGACGAATTTTAACCTTATGCAATTAGCAGTAGATATCTGGGTATCTTCAAGGCACGAGTGAACCGGTTTATTCTAGGCAAGCGTGCTCCACCTTAGGCCGCATCATCACTTAAGATCAGGTGAGTTGCGGTCAAACGCAAGCCTATAACAATATAAAAAAAAAAAAAAAAAAAAATGTTAAGTGTTATTTGATACGTACGACTTGTTCAAGGCAGGCAAAATATTAAAGAATATAGTTATGCCAATTTAATCTTTAACACGTAACGATAAGGTAGATAATATAGTGACTACTGTTTTGTCACATGATGGAGTTGTTAATTTCAACGATGATAATAAAGTGTATTTGGTCTAGTGGTTGAACTAGTGGAAAAAAAGTGAGTATATGTGGTTGTGAGTTCGAAACTTACCTTCTATTTCTTGTAGTTTTTCAATATATTCATTTATGTTTTTTGAATTGAAAATACTATTTCTATTAGATTAAAAAAGTAGATTTCAATTAATAATAATATATAAATACAAATAACCACAAAAAATAAAAACAATAATGATAATGATAAAGATTTAATTCAAAATAAATAAAAAATAATTACTTACTACATTTTAAAAGAAGTTAGAATACTAAACTACTTAAATGGTATGCGTGAATTTTTTGTTTAAGTTGCTAACGCGACAGCAAAACAGTTCTTCGTTTTAATAGTGCCCCTAAAATACCCATTTTTATGAATTTTTAAGTAGGTAAGTAATCTGTTACATGCTTTACAAAGTGTTGAATGTAGTGAATCAACATGTTATATGTTTAGAAATATACCTATGATATTTCTATTTTATAACAATAACATCACCACATTAACTTACTGTCTTACATACCTACCTACTTATAAAATATTAGTGAAAAAAACAGCACTAAATACTTTGATGTTTTACCTACTTTTTAGATTTTTTTAAGTATTTTTAGTTTTAAATATGGATAAGATCGTTTTGTATGAAACACTTGCAAAGCACTTGCAAAGTTTTATTTAATGATTGGTGTGTTATTGTAATTATTGTTCTCATTTATTTATTTTATTTACATATTGTATTATATTTTTAAATATTAGTAAAAAAAAAACATAAAAACATTTAAAAATATAAAAAAATATTGTTATTATTATTATTGTAATATTTTAATTAATTCTCAATTTTAATATTTTTGAACTTAACATGACATGTATGGATATGGACTGGTTCCGAAATAAATGAATTTATTATTATTATTAAAAAAAGCAATTGTATGAACCTGCAAAATTGTAGGAAACACTTCCTTATGAATTATGATAACAACCGATTATTTAACACACACACTGACGTAAGTATTGTTGACTGCAGGTGGTGATCAGCGAAGTGGAGCATCATCTCTTTCTATAATTTGTTGTAAGCGGCTTCACATACTGCACACCATGTTCCAGCAGGCATCACTTCCTCTCATGAGTTTCCACGTTGAAGTCACAAGTTGCGCCAAATTTTATTTTGTCCTGACTTCTGATGAATCTCAGTTTAAAATCATTTGACCCCACAAGTTTCCAATTGGATTCAGATCAGGACTTTTAGATGGCCAACTTATTGTTTTGACACCTTCTTGACTGGTTAGCCAATTTTGCACCACAGCATCTCTGTGTATGGCGCAATTATCTTGCACGAAGTAAATATCCGTGTTTGGCTAAGCAACACGCACAGTCGGCAACATTACATCACGAAACATTTCCAAATATTAGCGACTATTAAATCGGCCTCCAATTTCCACAAGTTCTTAGTCGTTGGTTCTGAAGGATCCTTTTGAACATTTCCTGTTTCTTTAAAACGCCTTAACCACAATCTCACAGTAGTTTCTGAAACAAAGAAATTAAACGGTGTCACTTTACGTTTAAGTATAATTATAAAAAATATGTTTGTTTACGTCACGGGCTCGCGGCACAAGAAATAGCTAGATGTGAAATGTGGTTTAAAATTAGAAAAATACACTTACTGCTATATTAAGTCTCCTTGCAATCTCTCTGATGCCAATATTCTCCTCGTGCAAATAGATTATTTTGTATTATAAATAATCACTCAATTAAGACGTGTTAATAAAGCTACAAAGATTATATTTAAAAATTTGAAAAAGGCGTGGTTATTCGCAATTTAGAAAGGCAACATAGATAATGTTCGCGCGTAGTCATTGCGATTGTGCATAAAAACTGGCTTTAGTTATAGTCACGGTATTTTTTTATTTTCCTACCCATATCCTTAGTAACATTTGAATACCAGTTTTACAATGGATACGCATTTGTCTTTCAACTACCCACTTATTACAAGTTAGGTTAAAATGACACTAATTATATTACAATACTGTGATAAACTTTAAGTCTTAGCGCATAAAAATCAAAATTGCATAACAAGTAGTTATAAATATCCTAATGCTAACGTTTTAAAGATCAATTTTGCTTGTCTGTTTTATTATTGTATTCGTTTATCGAGTAGCGCTAGTCAGATGAACTCATATAAATCGAGTAACCCTTATTATTGCAGAGGGAGGGTTTAAATTCGTTTGTTTCTAGGGTGGGTCAGGTAACAGCTATCACCCACTGTACCTAAGCGCAAAACACACATAAGCCGGCTGCGGGTCAGGCGGGTCTATTAACCAGTATTTGGGTACACAAACAAAACACACGGGAACTCGCTCACGACCCGCGCCCGACCCGCTCTCGTTGTCGTTCATATTGGACCCGCCATTCTCCCGAAGCGACCCGCATCGCAGCCGTGTTGTGTGTTTTACGCTTTAAATGCGAGTCTATGAGCCCCGGGCAGTATTCATTTTTAGACACATAAGAGTTTCAAGCGAATAATGAACAAAGAAAAAATGAGGAGAAAATGTTATTATTTTTATGATTAAAAAATGTATTATTTCGACGTTTGTCAAATGTTAAGATGGTACAAATTAAGAATCATACCTATTCGTTAAATTAGTACCCACTTATTTGTTTTCTCTTTGTATTTTAATGGGCTTTACTTTAGTTTTCTTTATGTTTTTGGTAGGCAATTATAATATTATTGTTCTAAGTAACTACTTTTGAAGCTCATTTAGGTTGCGTAACGATTCGAACAGCGCTTTAATAAAGTGTAAAAAGGCTAATAGAATAATATTATAATGGATTTTATAATAACTAAAGGTAAAGAATTACTTAACTGGGTAGTTCTTCGAAATTTGATTCTTCGACTGATCCATATGGGCAAAATTTAATTTCACTTTCAGCTCAGTAACACATGTTCTTATGAAAATAGGTATACCAAATAACATATATTTGAATGAGGGACTCGTTTTTATAAAGTGGTTTTGAAGATATCGACGTCCGAATATTTTGTGCCCAGATGAATCAGAATTTATTACAGATGAATCAGAAACTGTATGTAGATAGGCTCTGTATTACGAAACGAATCATATTTTAACAACAACCATAATATATTATGTTTTTTATGAAAACCATTATGAGTAATCATAATTATCACGGAAAAAAATGGTGAATTCAAAAATAATTATTGTAGAACCTTTTTGTAACTCCATTACATAATTGTATTATATGGGGAAGCGAATTTCAACTATTGCTAATATTTGTAATAATACAATACATTCTGTTGGGTACTAGAAAGTTATTATAATGGTACCATATAATGGGATATTGTAAATTATTATTCTAACAATAAAGTAACAAAAACGAGATCAGCTTTAATTAAATGGCATTTTGACAATTATCTTCATTATTAACTTTCAAACACTTATTGTAAGTATGGTTAACTAATATTAGTAAATAGGAAATATTTCCTTGGTGCTTTACAAGGAAACGAGCTGCTTTAAATATCATCCTCTTGTTGCCAAGATCTTGAATTTTGGAGGAAGATGGAATAATCATATCTTCACCAATGACGTGAGACTCTTTTGTCCGTTTATTATATTAAAACTTTTTAAACACAAAAATATCCTCATCGTCAGAATCTGAGGGATCATCCACGCTTTTCTGATGAACGGTCGATAGGATATCTCTGATGAATTTTGGAGTTATAATTTTTTCATCGATTGACGAAGTCTGCATCCAAAAGCTGTCATCATCGGAAAGGGCCAGGCCTTGTAGGGATGTATCCGAATTAAATCATTATTATAAATTCTTAACTAAGACATATCAAAAATGTCCTATTTAGAACAAGTTTATACTCCTGTGATTTTTGAATTAATCATTCAAACTACTGACTTGTACACGTGTCAAAAATTGGACAAGGAGAATTACGCAACAAAAGCGCTCATTTCGTGCTGGAGATGAGAAAAACGAATTTATTTGGGGCTTTGACCATACGAATCAGGCACAGATGAATCAGGATTTTGCCTACTATCATGCATAACTCATGATACATACAGACGTCATGATTGTCATTTTTCTACACGAATCTACGAGTATAACCCAAAAGCATCACACGAAACACAGATTGAAGTTTAAAAACAATAAAATAAATTTTATAAGTAGGCATTGCAATCAGAGTGCCACCTGAACCAAACACAGATGAATCAGATGTTTACCTTCGTAACACCGGTATCTAAGCCAACAGCCGCACGTCCGCCTTCTATCTAGGTGGCTCGTTGCAAGACTGGTGCAAGACTGGCTTCCCCCTTGCGGGAAGCCAGACTCTCATCATTATTATAACCCGACCAAGTACGGTCAAGCGCAGCTTACGCCACATCAATCAGTATTATACGTCATACACTTCTTATTAACCCATTTATAAACACACTAAGGTAGTTTTAACTAATACATATTTTTTTTTTATAAGAGGACAATTCATTTCCTTTCGATATAATTATAATTTATATTGATGTATCAAAGGGAATATGCAACATCGACCAATTTGTTCCGGAAAATGGCAAACGGACGCGTTATATGAATCAGAAGAACAACCTTCAAATATTTTTATTGTATACCTAGACAGCAATTATTTAAAAAATATAATTTGTACTAGTAAGGCATAAAGCTAAACTGTCCAAAAAAAAAAATTACATACCGTTCTGTTAAATGGTTACAGAAATATACCCATAGAAATCGAAAATTTTGGTCCCTGTTAAACTACCCAACTGATAACTTTCCGGCCACGATGGGCTCCGTACAACCGAGCAATACGATGAAAACACCAGAAATGAAATAGTAAGGTACTGTCAACAAAATAATCAAGTAAAAAAAAAACGAATAGTCACAAGGATCGTCCGATATAGTTGAAGTTTATTTAGAAACCGATGGATGTTTTCGAATGAAATTTAAAATTCATAAAGAACTGTTTATTTTCTATTATTTAAATTAAATTGTATTTGAAAACTTCCAGCGGTTTCAAAGCAAACTTCAACTATATCCGATGACTTTGTTTACCTCTTTTGCTGACTGTACATTTGAATAACCCTTAAATTTTAGGCCGTGTTCACATCAAACGTAGAGTTACCAACTAGCGTAGAGTTGCCGACTAGCGACTGTGTAAAGTATAAAGTTCAAATGTATGAACACAGAGTGTACCTGGTAGAGTACATAGTCAACCGCCGACTGACTGCTGATTGCGGTGGTTGTCTATCAGCAAACGATATGTTCGGTGTGATTGCGGCTTTAGACTCAATAGCAATATTATTTTCAATATGATTGCTAATCTTAATAGTGTATTAATAATGAATACACTATTGAGATTAGCAAGTAATTATTACTCTTAGCAGGAGCCCGTTTTTGTGATACGAAGTTTAAGTAGAATAAAACTACAATATGATCTTTTCCACTACGTTACTTAAACATTTTATTTGTGAAAATGAACGCTAACGTAAAATAGTGCCCGTGAAAAATACAAAATTAAATTCCATTTGTAAGGTTCCACTGATAAAGTAGGTATACTATATTGTATTGCACAGACCTTGTTTTTCCATAACCAGTGGGAGAAAAAATGTAACAGTTTTTGAGTTCTAAATAATATTATTACCTATTATATTACTAGCTGTGCCCGGCGACACGCGTTGCAATGCCACGTAAAGAAAAAATGAGGTTGGTGTTTTTATTTTTACTTTTTATGGACTAGGATCGAGGTACGCATAACAACGATGTTTCATCACAAACGGATCAGTCATAGGACCGAGATACACACAATCTTTTTTATTTAAACAGAAATTGCCCTTATGTAGTTCCTACATAAGTACAAGAAAACTATCAAGCGAAGATTCTTTAATTTGCTTGGTACTTAAACTGCAGTATCATTAAGCTGTAATAAACAACAACAATACCAGGATCGCAGCGAACAACAGAGCATGTCTTAAATTTTCAATTTGGAGTCAGAACGAGGGTTGGGTATAGCAGACGCTCATAATGCCGCTCTCGACACGAGGACTGACCGCGGCTACTTCGACAGCTCCACATTTAAGTGTTTGGTGGAAGTTAATAACTGATAGTGGTGTTTCTGTATAGAATTTAAATAAAAAATATAATTGATAAGATACGATTTAATTTGGTTATCCATTTCCATGAGGATATAATTTTTTTTTAGTAATTTATTAATGTTAAGTACTGGATTGGTAAACTAAAAAAAACGATAAACTATGTAGTCTGAAGCCAATTATTTTTATTTCCTTATATTGGCTACTGTACGCTATTTAATTTGATTTATCAAAACATTTGATAGTAATAAAATCTCAAATGTATGCAGATTTTTCTGTCTGTTAGGTAGCTAAGCTAAGATATTCAGTTATACTTTTCAGTGGCATTGAGATGTTAATTTTGTTAACTTTAACTGCCACACTCAGAGACGTCACTTAATAATAATGAATCCACTTGTTTTTAGTTGTAGGCTTTGTAATAATGTTTAAATGTAGTAATTTAAATGTGTGAGTAAAAGGTTTTTCTTTCTTTTTCTATTAACTTAAATTGACCGACCTAACTTGTCAACAGCAATATTTTTGACTGACAGCATTCCAAGTCATGTTGGTCAATTAAAGTTAATGATTCATTATTATTAAGGGGCTATTAACCGACTTTTACAGATTTTAAACTGACAATCACGTCAAAATGTGCAGTGTAAATAATTTGAAAAAAATATATGTTAAACTAGAACATTCTCTTAATCACTTAGTAAGTGAATATTTTTAATTATATTCATATTATATAGTTTAATTAATACGTGAAGTTGTGTCTGACGCGGACAAAACATTGACAATCACACAAAATCTACCAGGTATAATTAAACGAAACTTACACCATCTTACAGACAATTTTATTATCTATCTTTTAGTATACGCCTTTTTTTTAAACCCAAAACCTTTTTTCCAAAACTCTCAAAGTTTAGTCGAAAAAATTAAATAAAAGTAGTACTCTTTCAAAATTAAAAAAAAGGCGTATACTAAAAGATAGATAATAAAATTGTCTGTAAGATAGTGTAAGTTTCGGATAATTATACCTGGTAGATTTTGTGTGATTGTCAATGTTTTGTCCGCGTCAGACACAACTTCACGAGTTAATTAAACTATTTAATATGAACTTCATCAAAAATATTCACTTTCTATATGATTAAGAGAATGTTCTAGTTTAACATATATTTTTTTCAAATCATTTACACTGCACATTTTGACGTGATTGTCAGTTTAAAATAAAATAAAATAAATAAATAAATAAATATCTTGGGACAACTCACACACGGTCATCTGGTCCCAAGCTAAGCAGAGCTTGTGTTATGGTAACCAGACAACTGATATACATACTTATATAATTTATAAATACATACATATTATAGATAAACACCCAGACACAGAACAAACACTCATGCTCATCACACAAAGTTTGTCCTGGGTGGGAATCGAACCCACGACCTCCGGCTTAGCAGTCAGGGTCAGTGACCACTAGACCAACAGGCCCGTCCGTCAAAATCTGTAAAAGTCGTATATTGTCGCCTTAAGTGACGTATCTGAGTGTGGTAGTTAATCTCTGTATTTTTTTTTGTTTTTTATGGATTCAGTATTAGATTTTTTATTTTGGTATGGCATCTCGCTTCTTATCCTAGGAGGTTGTCAACTGTTTAACCGAGGTTTCGTGTGCAGGTGCGTTAAAAGCTTGGCTTAGCTATATTCTCGTCTCTATCGTATACTTGCAGTTTGATAATTGTGCGACAGTGACAGGAATAATGCCTAGTCAATGCAAAACCTATGCAACATTTATTAATCTCCTCTAAAAGACACTTTCAAAAAAGCCTCTATCCCTTGTAACTTTCACCACACACTAGGTTTAGTCATTTAACCTCTTACAACTGGCCACTGAATGAAAAGTCGATTATAAGCCTCAAAATAGCCCTTTAAAAATGTCTAGTATGTTTAAAAGTATGTTCTTTTCGGTTCAACTTGAGTGTAACATAAAAATGGCCGTTCAGTATTAGGGGGTAGTTCTACTAACTTTTATGAACACTCGCATTTAAATCTCATTCTCATTCTGTCAATAACTGTTTTTTTAATATTTTTTTTGTAAAGTACGTAGCTTCGTTCTTTACAGGGGTCCCCCGATTGCACAAGTTTTTTTATCTACATTTTTGTCAATATTTTGACATGCAATGTCTCCGAGATGAGATGTACCTACTTACTTCGTGGACTGCGGCAACATTTTGAACGTTCTTTGGATTTAGTTAGCAAGTATCAACATTGTTTTACTCTTTTTGTTTAATAAATAAAATTTATTTTAATTATTTTATTTTATTTTATTTATTTATTTTTGTTTAATGTTTAATTACACATTTAAAAAGTATTGAAGCTGGATATAATTTGCAGCTAGTGGTTTTGTCGAGTGCACGTTTCACAGACGAGCGCAACGGAGACGGTTTTTTTTACGTTCGACTTTTTATGAAAAACGTCAGTGAAGCTTTATTCACCGCGATGCTTGGTGGTGGATATACATTTTAGCTCCACTGTGAACAACCTCAATTAACATTTTCAGTCTTAAGTACATACTAGATCAAAATGGAAATGAGTTCGTATATTGATATTAGTTTCAAGGTGAATATAGTAGCAGATTTATTATAATGGTCCTCTCGAGTACTAAAATCTATAGCAATTTCAGACAGGTGATAATGTATTTTGGATATAACAAGCACTACGACAATCACCACTTCAAATAATCTTCCATATTAATTCCAACGGTCAAGATATCTGAAAACAATAGCGACTAGCTTAAGCGACAGATTGGCCTAAAATTCAAAGCGACCCTTAGATTCAGGTCTTATTCACTATCTATATCCTAGTTTATAGGGACCTCGTTAAATTGGGAAACCGTACGTTTACCGCCATTGTATCGGGGTAGACGGCATTCTTCACACCCTTGGCTCGTAAAAGGGAACGCCGAGATATAGGCGAGTCTGTGAAGGGTCATCGGCGCCCTTATTAGGAACGTCTTTTGGCTCGCAGTATAAATTATTCGGAGCATATGGAGCCGCTGTGGTTTGAGGGCAGAGTTCAGAGCTTAGATATACATTAATATAACGTATCTTTGTAAGTTTTGTTTGCAGAGATTTTAGTGTTGTGTGTTCATTATCTCTGTATCTTTCTGTTCATTGTGTTGGACTTGTAGTAATGTTATATATTGTTTTGTTTGTCCATCATGAAATTGTTTGCCTAATTGACATGAAATCTGAAACGCTTTGAGCAAACGTATAAAATACTTTGTACTTGATTCTTGAAGTACTGAATCTTGTTACTCTTATAGGCAATACTTATACCTTGTATTTTTTCACAACATTTTTAGAACGGCTTCGAAACTTGATTTCGCCTGACTCATTTACCTGAAACATTTCAGGGCACATGTTAACCGTAGATTTTCCTCGTCATGTAAAAGTTATGTTTTCATCTTGTATAAACCACAACACCCAATATTCATATCTTTTCGCTCCTGCATCGTAAAAATATACGACAATGTTATATGTTAAAAGAATCGTAACTTTTGGGCGTTGATGTTTCAATATTTCTTTCAAAATTTACAAGGTATCCTCTGTGTTTTACGATAAGAAAATATGAAATTATTAATGCCTGTATGCTTTTATGGCTCGCACATGTTTTATATCAACAATCAGGGTATAGAGGTAAATAAGGAATCAGGCAGACTTTATGTTCTTGGCATGACAGCAGTTGTTACTCGTATTATTTTTAGATTCACTTGCGGCAATAACTTAAATAAGAGTTGGTTGCTTACATGAAGTTAAATTAGATTAAAATAGTTTCGTGTAAGCAGATAACTCTGGCATTAAACTGTGTATCTAATTTAAGTAACATCGAATAAAAAAACCAGAAAATGGATATTATCGTTACCATCAACTTTTTAACATTAAGGTCCGTGTGGTGTCGGACGTAAAGAATAGCACCATCCCATATCTTCCCGTGTCGTGTCGTAAGAGGCGACTAAGAGACTTACCAGAGAATGGGCAGCAGCGTTCTCTGTGCCTTTGTAACAACTATACTGCGATTGCCAACCCGCCTGCCAAGCGTGGCGATTATGGCAAAACCCCCCCCTTGGGGAGGTCTAAGTCCAGCAGTGGACGTCTTTCGGCTGAAATGATGATGATGAATGATCAACTTTTTCAGAATTACAGCTTTATTTATAAAGGTGTTAAGTCCGCTGCAAACTCTTGGTCAATGTTTTTCTCATTTTCTTACTTCGCGAATTAGTAATTTAAAAACCAACCGCAAGATGTTTTAGACATTAGATCTATAATAAGATTGCTACTAAGCCCAAAGTTGGCCAAAAACATTTTTATTGAACTTTTCAAAGCAATAAAAGATAATTGGATTAGCTTTTTATTCCATTTGATTTTTATAATCAAGATTCCATTCTCGTTTAGAATGCTAATATTTAAGGTTTCCAATCTAAATGTAGGTAATCGAATAGGTAGCTTATGTAAATATAGTTTGAAAAGGTTTTTAGTTTTGTAAAACTCTGATATTTAAAAAGCAAATGAAATTAATTTAAATATAATTGTGTGCAGTGAACATTACCTTCAGACATTGTTCAAGGATAAAAGACGAGTTGCTTTTGCTTCTGAAAACTAAATAAATTCTTTTCATTTTAAAATTTTCAAACAAATGTTATTAAAAAAAAAAAAAATACTTTAAAAACTAAAACCCGACTACAACAAAAAGTGATCTAAAAAGTACGAAACAAGAAAATATTTCACACAGAAATCAAGACAGGTACAAAATGGTCAAGGTAAGCCGTGGTTGCATGACTGTACCTATCCCATATGAGTGCGATGAACATGAATTATAATGGCATGCAACCACGGCTCACCTTGACCATTTTGTACCTATGTCTTGATTTCTGAGTGAAATATTTTCTTGTTTCGTACTTTTTAGATCACTTTTTGTTGTAGTCGGGTTTTAGTTTTTAAACTTATTTTTTTTATTTAAACCATTTTGGAGTCACAGCTAAGTATTATATATTTAAAAGGTACTAGTGAACCCCTTTCTAATGATACTAAACACGGTATGCGTATCTTAATTTATTTGGTAATCTTTCCTTTTTTTGAATAATTTGTGACAAGTCACAACTAAATATTATATATTTGAATGGTACTAGTGAACCACTTTCCAATGATACCAAACACGGTATGCTTGTCTTCATTTTTTTTTAAAATCTTGGTTTTTTTGTCCGCCAGAGGGCGCGACATTGGATTCGGTGACACGTCATATAGCCTATAACCAGCGGACAATCAAGACGCTTCTAACGATACCTCATTTGTTCAGTTCTGATGAGTGGTTTAGGAGCTATGAGCGAACAGATGAACATACATACATACATACATACAAACATACATACATACATACATACATACATAGCCTGTCAAAATCATAACCCTCCTTTGGCTTTGCCGTAGTCGGGTAATTAAATACTCTCAGCAGCATTAGACAGCAATTCTCTTTTACTTTTTTATCGCTGTAAAAGTCGGCGTAATAACATGGCCGCTACTATTTCACGGTGTTTTATAACAGATTAAAAATACTGAAAACTTTGAATTGAATTTAAAAATTTGTTTTGTTATTTTGAACTAAAATTTACATTTTCCGACTGCTTTATGCCTAAACTGTCTCAATAACATATTTATAGATTTTTTCTCGTATAGAGTAAAATACCCTATTGTGGGTGTTAACTAAATTTGTTATGATTTGTGTTTCTTATTGTTAATTTATGTGATTTTAATATCAATTATTGTCTATTAATTCGAAACATGATTTATTGTGTATGCACACTGATTTGTGGTTACTTTATTTTGATAATTGTTATCGATGGTTTTATTCAAAACAATTGTTGACACGTTACTTTGAATGTAAAACGAATTACTTTATGAAATCACTAGTGTTTATTCATGACAATTATTAGTGTATTATTTGATTACTTTATAATGAGGTCTTATTAGATTTAGCACATTTTAGTGTTTTGTATCAAGTAAACGCGTGACGCACTTCCGTGCGCCATGGACAGACTTGTATGGAGAGGTTGCAAGGTGGGGGCATCGTCTTATAAAAGAGCGTGCACTCCGTAAGTATAGTAGTCGATCCTCGGATACGACTCAGTAAAGAGCTCCTGCTCCCAACAATACTGTCGGTTTACCTGGTACAGCGCTGTTGTATATTCACATAGCTGTATAGGCTTGCTGCTAGCTAGCGATACACTTTGTATTTGGGTGGCTTATGCTACTGTGCGAACTATAAACCTTAAAGGGTTTGTTCGTTTATCATTGGGTGGCTTAGGCTGCTGTACGATCTGTAATCCTTATGGGTTTGTTCGTTTATCATTGGGTGGCTTAGGCTGCTGTACGAACTGTGGGACCTTAATGGTCTGCCAGCAGCAGATGATTATTTTCAGTGTCAACATTGACATCATTAAAATTGAATGGACATTCAGGCATTTTTCATACAGGATCAAGACTAAATTTTACTGGCACTCAAAGATTTCAACCAATATCATGTTGGATCTGCAAGAAGTAAGAAGTTTCCAACGAAGTCTCCAACTTTAATCTTCGGCACCCAGGGCTGCTTGTTTTCTTGCACGGGACCGATTTACTTCTATCTCCACACTGTCAACAGCTGAAACAATTGTTAAACTATTAAACAGTTGTATTATCAAGGGAATACTGCATTGGTCAATAACATTAACTCTTGTAATGATAGCACAATTTTTTTTCGGTCATATTAACTGCAAAAATAAAATTTAAAATCTCACAGCATTCCTATGATTGATCCAGTATCACATGAAAGCTCTAAATCCTAGCAACCAACTATCTCTGCCTCACTTAGAATTTGGTTGGTACATATCATCCCCTCAAAGTAAAAACAATCATTTCAATTAAACCATCTACAGGCACTGTTGTATTGTCCAAGAGTCAGCTAACCATAGTTCATCACAATTATTAAACGTACAAGAATACGTTTGTCAGTCCACTTTTCAGCAAATGTCTCAGCATTGTGAGAATATTCTCAATGATTAAAAAATAACAATAAACCATAACCCTCAAAATTAACTGTTTTTTATTACTAAATCACGCCACGCGCTGTTACGGTCGTCTTGCATCTTCACACGTCCTTGGGTGAATAGTTTATCGCATCAACTGTAAACAATCAGAAAAGAGCTCAAGTAAACAGCTTACGAGTAACGTTCGGTCATTCTGATCAATTTAAATCAAACACTACAGACCTGATATCACAAAACAAGTTTAGTATCTTACCACACATGTAATTACCTTATTACCACACATGTAATTACCTTATTACCACACATGTACCACACATGTAATTACCTTATTATCACACATGTAATTACCTTACCACACATGTAATTACCTTACCTCACAACACATGTCATTACCTTACCTCACAACACATGTCATTACCTTACCTCACAACACATGTCATTACCTTACCTCACAACACATGTCATTACCTTACCTCACAACACATGTCATTACCTTACCTCACAACACATGTCATTACCTTACCTCACAACACATGTCATTACCTTACCTCACAACACATGTCATTACCTTACCTCACAATACATGTCATTACCTTACCACACAACACATGTAATTAATCAGGGGGTACACAGTTACTTTTCAGATAAACTATTCCATAAACCTCAGAATCACGCTGTTTGTTTAGCTAAAAGCCAACTATTTGACATAGTTGTATTATCACTGATTTATATTCAGATGGAATATCAGTATCAATTTTATTCGGAGTTTCAGGAATAGAGCATAGCCGTTACAATCTCAACTTTTGTAATGGTAACAATACTTTCGGTTATAATAACCCCAAAATCTAAATTTAACCTCTCATGGCATAATATGATACTATGATTTGAATAAGCATTCAGTATTACATGAAACTTCACTTTATATTGACCATACAAGTAAGTTTGCCACACATGTATCAGTAATGAAAGTAGGTACATTCAAACCCAGAGTCATAACAAAATGGAAGCGTCTCACCAGATAGTTGTGGAACATCAGTGGTGGGTACATCACACTTATCTTATCACGGACTTCAACTTATCACGGATGATTAGTTGCTCGAAAACTGACTCACAGTATATTCACTCGAACCTCCCGGCTGTTCTCCGGTAGTCACTAAAGTGACATACTATTGTACCTGGTTTGAACCTAAGAGGGTTGAGAAGAAATGTGTAGGTCAGAGGAAAATGAGACTTTCTCTTAAGATGGGACAAGACACTCAGTTCTTGTTAAAGTTTAAACCTCATGTACTTCGGTAGTGAATGCTAGTAGATGAGCAAGGAAAATGAAATTTGGAAACATGGGCCAGTACAGTACAAACAGCAATTTGTTTGACACTTAGGTAGGTAAATAAGGGTAGCGGTAACTGTTGGAGTATGTAAACAATGAAATTAATGTGGGTAGGTGATTTATGAATGCCATTAAAACAGCCTTAGCTCTGCGCTAGGTAATCCCAAGAGAGGAAGCTGTCATAACAAGAGTGGAAAAGACATACGATAATTAGGGAAGCCATGCGCAAGCATTAAGAGGCTATCCCACTTCTGATGTCGGATCGTCAGTGAGCGATCGAGGAGGAGCGCCGAGCGGTATAGTACATCGTCAGGACTATAGGCGTTCCCATTATCCCATTATCGATAAACAAGACCTGTAAAAACAATTACACACTATTAGTAAAGAAAACATAATACAAATGGTAATCAGTAACAAGAATAAAGTAAGTTAAAGGTACAGCAACAATACAGTTAATCGAACAGACCATTAAGGTCCCACAGTTCGTACAGTGGCCAAGCCACCCAATGATAAACGAACAAACCCTTAAGGTTTACAGTTCGTACAGCAGCCTAAGCCACCCAATGATAAACGAACAAACCCTTAAGGTCTATAGTTCGTACAGTAGCATAAGCCACCCAAATACAAAGTGTATCGCTCGCTAGCAGCAAGCCTATACAGCTATGTGAATATACAGCAGCGCTGTACCAGGTAAACCGACAGTATTGTCGGGAGCAGGAACTCTTTACTGAGTCGAATCCGAGGATCGACTGCCATACTTACGGAGTGCACGCTCTTTTATAAGGCGATGCCCCCCACCTTGCAACCTCTCCATACAAGTCTGTCCATGCGCACGGAAGTGCGTCACGCGTTTACTTGATACAAAACACTAAAATGTGCTGAATCTAATAAAATCTGTAATCAAATAACACAATGATAATTGTCATGAATAAACAATAGTGATTTCATAAAGTAATTCGTTTAACATTCAAAGTAACGTGTCAACAATTGTTTTGAATAAAACCATCGATAATAATTATCGAAATAAAGTAACCACAAATCAGTGTGCACACACAATAAATCATGTTTCGACATAATAGACAATAATTGATAGTAAAATCACATAAATTAACAATAAGAAACAAATCATAACAAATTTAGTTAACACCCACAATTGTGATTAATAAACCATCTCCTACATATATATATATACATATATATATATATATATATATATATATATATATAAATATATATATATATGTATGAATGTATATTATGTTTATATAGATATATGGTATACCAGATATATAATTATGTATATATGTATCTTTTTAACTTTTTTAATTATTACTTTTTAGTTATGCTAATGCTAAGGCATTAAGTCCGCCTTTGTACCTTTGTGCATGAAGTATAAATAAATAAATACCCATTTCATACCGAGTTTCCTCCGTGCCTCGGAAAACACGTAAACCTGTTTGTCCCGGCTGTTATTCGTAGATTTTTGACAGTCGTTAAGGGTAGTCAGAGGCCAGAAAGTCTGACAACCAGTCCAATCAAGAGGTATCGTGTTACCCAGCAACTGGCTTGTGGAGGACCGATAGGCAGTCGCTCCATGTAAAACACTGGTATTCAGCTGCATCTGGTTACACTGGAAGACTTTTTTTTTTTTTTTGGTACGGGGTGGAAAATCCTCATGGATGTCCTCCGCCCTGGGGCGGGCGGAGGGGTCTGTCAGACTCTTACTGACTAAAAACTACCCCGGTGTTCCATCTCACACCTACGTCGGGGGTCGCGGGAACTGGAGATACTTCCGCAACCCCTGGAAGCCTACCCCAACATATTTGGGAAAAGGCTAGGCAGATGATGATTGTCAGTAAAGAGTACCTAATATCTGGAAATACTGATCATCTGGAAATCTGACGACACGGTCGGCGCAGTGGCTGAGCGATCGACTGCAGCGCAGCGAGTTGCGGGTTCGATTCCCGCCCAAGGTAAATATTTATGTGATGCCTTGTCTGGGTGTTGTTTATCTATATATGTATGTATTTT
Source organism: Charanyca ferruginea (assembly GCA_947361185.1). Taxonomy (NCBI): domain Eukaryota; kingdom Metazoa; phylum Arthropoda; class Insecta; order Lepidoptera; family Noctuidae; genus Charanyca; species Charanyca ferruginea. The sequence goes on from OX376056.1 coordinate 25,843,678, forward strand.
AATGTATTTGTGTATGAATATCAGCTGTCTGACACCAATAGTACAGGATCTGCCTAGTTTGGGGTCAGAAAACTATTTTTTGATAATAGATAGAAGAATTTTCAGAATCGGTCCTGTAGTTTCGGAGATTGGCGAGTTCAAAGAAACAAATTCTTCTCCTTTAATTTTTTTGTTAAGATTTATGTTCCATAAAATAGAGTATCTCCGTAATTTAAGTTTAAAGTGTATATTATTTCCCAGTTTATCGTACTTTAAGTATGGAGATCTTAACGATATATTGGTATTGTATTGTTTAAAGCTTCAATAACTAAGATAATAGCAGCATCAAATGCTGTTATTTCCTGCAAGTCTTATTACGTATCGTCGGCTGTCACGTCGGGCGCATCGCCACTGTACGCGATTTCCGAGCGTTCATTACAGTGATTGACATTCGATTATGCATTTCTGATTACCCACAGGATATGTGGAAGCGTGATGACACTACGGTCAATAAACGAGTGCTTAGATATTTAAGAATTGTGAATTCAAATATGAAGTTATAATAGGATAGTTTTGTGAGTCTAGCATGAGCCAGAGCACGTCGTTTATTTAAAAGTTTTCGAATCGTTTCGATTTTCGAATTTTAAATACAGACCTTTATTTTCGTAGTTTATTCTGTCTTTTTCTGCTGCGTGTATTTTATAGCTATTAAATTGTAAACCCGTGCTTGCCTGTAAGATCAGTTTATATTTTAAGATGAATTGTCTAAGCTGCTGTGGATATTGTGAATAATAAACAGATATGATTAGCAAAGTCTTAGAATTCGGTCTCATAGAATTTCGGAATTTAATTTAGTGTTGCTGTGTTTTGAATAATGAGAGCCATAAATGAAGGTTTTTTTTATCAACAGTGCAGCTAGCATCGATGTATATATATGCCAGCTAGCAAATATAAAATAATAATAATAATTATATATTGTATAACTTGTCTGTAGTATATTATGTATAATTGTATAAGCTATGGGTGTATGCATGCAAGTAAATGAATAAAATAAAATAAATAATTAAGAAAGAGAAGCACAAAGTATCATATTATGAAAACAGCTGTCAAACTTAATAAATATTTTGCAATTTACACGTATGGTTTATACCACGCGTTTTTGCTAGGCACTCGAATCTGTAATACAGACAATTAGTGGAGTCCTCTATCGGAGAGGAGAAAACAAATTGAGGTAATATGATTTTCAGTTCTAAAGGTGTCTAGACACTTGCAAATTAGCTGATCAAATAATTGAATTTTGGGAGCTAGCTAAATAAGAAGTGGTGAGGTTGTTGTAGGTTTAAAGTACATCCATTGGAACAAACACAAACAAATTCAGCAAAATCAGTCCAGCCGTTTAGAAGGAGTTCACTTTCATACACACGCACAGAAGATTTTTAAATATAAGATAAAAATAATTTCATTTATAAGAGACTTACTTACCTACCTTCTTTACTAGCTGTTGCCCGCGACTTCGTTTGCGTAGATTTCTAAGTCGCGTGAGGATTAAAAAAAAAAGAAGAATTAAGCAAAAGTTCGAAAGTTCGAATTATCCTTGGGGAATATAAAAACGGGATAAATATGGTATGTAGGTATGTTAAGGCGCTTCCCTGACCAAATTACCTTGAGCATTCGTTTCCTATTTGCCACAGAATCAGAAATCGCACAAATTTTTAAATTATCTATATATATAAAAGAAAGTCGTGTTTGTTACAACACTTATAACTCGAGAACGGCTGGACCGATTGCCATGGTTTTTGATTTGTTTGATTTGTTTCCGTCCCGAATAGCAGAATACATTAAAAAAAAAATGAAAACTCGATATGTGTAATGAATACTTAATCATTTCAATAGATGCTGATTTGTTTATTACATGTCAAACATTTGTTGTCCAATAGTGTAACGGGTAGGTGTAGGGTAGGTGTAGGGTAGGTGTAGGGTAGGTGTAGGGTAGGTGTAGGGTAGGTGTAGGGTAGGTGTAGGGTAGGTGTAGGGTAGGTGTAGGGTAGGTGTAGGGTAGGTGTAGGGTAGGTGTAGGGTAGGTGTAGGGTAGGTGTAGGGTAGGTGTAGGGTAGGTGTAGGGTAGGTGTAGGGTAGGTGTAGGGTAGGTGTAGGGTAGGTGTAGGGTAGGTGTAGGGTAGGTGTAGGGTAGGTGTAGGGTAGGTGTAGGGTAGGTGTAGGGTAGGTGTAGGGTAGGTGTAGGGTAGGTGTAGGGTAGGTGTAGGGTAGGTGTAGGGTAGGTGTAGGGTAGGTGTAGGGTAGGTGTAGGGTAGGTGTAGGGTAGGTGTAGGGTAGGTGTAGGGTAGGTGTAGGGTAGGTGTAGGGTAGGTGTAGGGTAGGTGTAGAGTAGGTGTAGGGTAGGTGTAGGGTAGGTGTAGGGTAGGTGTAGGGTAGGTGTAGGGTAGGTGTAGGGTAGGTGTAGGGTAGGTGTAGGGTAGGTGTAGGGTAGGTGTAGGGTAGGTGTAGGGTAGGTGTAGGGTAGGTGTAGGGTATTTTTTTTTTTTTTTTTTTTTTTTTTTTTTTTTTTTTTTTTTTTTTGGCAGGAGTGGGAAATCCTCATGGACACCCAGGCTGCCTCACAGGTGAGCCAGTCTGGGTAGTGCCGGACTCTTACCGGCTAAAACCACACTCCTGCCTTACAAAATATCCACAGGCAAGGAATGCCCGTGCTGTTGTTTACAGTGTTATAATTGTTTACATTTTTTCTTATCGTTATTACAGTTCGTGTTCCTACTGGACTAATGTTAGTAGCTTAAATAACTAACTTAAGTCTAAGTGAGTCCATTGTTTTTTTTTTTTTTTTTTTTATTTTTTTTATTTTTTTTTTTTATTTTTTTTTTTTTATTATATTACGTATATTATGTTAGTGTCGTGTCGTGGTGTTGGTGTTATTTTAAATTGTTACATGCAAAGTTTATTCCCGTTTAACTACATGGCAGAGTGAGCCGACCAGCCCCCACCGACGGCATCCGTTCTCGGACGTGACGTACACATCCGCGCCGCTTAGCTCAACCATATTTTAGGGAACTTAACGGCCGGATATGCACCGCCGCCACCGGAGGGACGTTTACGTGAGTATGACAGACTCACTCTGCCATGCAGTTTTACATTTTCGCACAGATTTGGGTTTGTCATTTATGGTGTGAGGGAGTTTGGATGGGGATTGGGTTTGTATGGGTAGGTCAGGTGTGTTGAGGTTTGCTGACCAGGGACTTCGCTAGCCTGAGCAAAGCTTCCACAACAGCTGCGTCTCGGTGCTGCATGGCCGTCTTTAGGTTGTAGTCGACGACCGTTTTAGTCGGCGCATCCATCGCTCTCTTCGCAAATCGGCCTGTGGCGTCATCGGCGTCGTCGGTGTAGTAGACGCAACTGGCTGTATGCCTGGACACCGCCACTACCGCGTGAGAGATGCTGTCGTGGATCTGAAGCCTCCTGGACTTGGTGTTGATGATTATTACGCTGTCGTAGGTCAACCCCTGAGCCTCGTGTATGGTCAACGTGCGCGAGCCTTCACCGGACCCATACCCCTGGCTCATAAGGGAGGATTTCTCCTCTTGCGTATGGACCAAGAATAGGGTGTTTTCGGCGGTGCTCGGTATTTGCGCTCCCGTGTAACCTTTCACCTTCAGGGAGTGGACCCGCGACAGCGACGACTTGGAGGAGTATATACCGGAGTATATCTCGCTCAGTGCAAACGCTACATCCATCGGGTTGCGGTGTGTGCAAAGCAACTCCTGGGTGATGCCTGCCACCAGGTTCGGACGGGTATACCTTAGTTCAAATAGGTTGTCTCTGTCCAAAAATGGTAACTGGTTCACGTCTCCGATGAGAACCATCTCGCTTGCTCCAGACAACTTGACTGCCATGACAATGGCCCCAAAGTGGTTCATGAGTGCTTCGTCTACCGTGAGGCGGTAGCATTTCTCTTTCTCTTTGAACCCGTTGGCTAAGATTGAGGCCATAGTGCGCACCTTGGTCTTCACTCGATCTCCTAAGCGGTGCGCTAGCTTCTCTCTGAGATCTTTGGCAGCTTCGGTTGTCGTGGTGGCAACGACGTCCTTCTCATCGTCGAAGTGTTTCACCACCCACGTTGTCTTGCCGCAACCTGGAACTCCGTTTACCCACCTGATACTGGGTACCGTCCAATGTTCCTGCAATGCCGGGGTGTCTGAGGTCCCCGAAATAGACTTTGACATTTCGAGGATCTTGTCATCCAGCATGATCTTGGTACATTTGGCGGTAACCACTACCGGGTCGTCCTTTGGAGCGTGGAATGTAACTTTCCCCTTGCGCTCCGTTTCTTCCTCGTCCAGGGTCACGAAACAGTTTTTAGCGCCGCTGTAGGCTGCCATGTACGACCCCGTCATTTCCCCAGCAATAACTTGGGACGTGGCGTTGTCGTATACGGCTGCCTCGGATTCCTCGAGTAGTACTCTAAGCAGACCCTCTGTGTTGCGTTGAAAGGTCTGCCAGATTTTGCTGCATGTCATGAGATTAACCTGTTTGGTCGCTCTCACAATTGCCACGTACTCGAGGAAGGCGCCCTTCACGTGGTCCGTGGTGCCCGAGTTTACTGCGAGGGTCGGCGGGCTGACTTGCCCTTTGTCGGCTCTTGTGGGTGTGGGTCTTTTTGGTGCCGGTTCTTTTGGTGATTTTTGAAAGAACCGTTCCACAGCTGTTTCCTGCCTTGCAGATGGTGATGCGCGACTGATGCTTGGGAGCAGTGCGGTGAGGAAAGTACCGATTGCTTTTAGGCGACTCCTCGACCGGGCTTTGTCCTCCGGGCTGGTGGTTTTGGCCTGCTCCTTCGCAGCTTTTTCGGCGGCTGCCTTTTGCTGGGCCCGTTCTGATCCGCTTTGGGTGGTCGGACTTGTCGTGGGGCTCGTCGTTGTGGCTGTTGGGTCCCGTGGGGCTTTGAGGAAACTCAGAGTTTCCCCTCTGTCCTCGTAGACGATCACCTCGTGATGTTCTGAGGCTTTTAAACAGCCGAAGCGGTCTGCGACGTCTCCTCTATCCCATCCGATCGCCATTGCGTCGACACTTATGGTGCGGGCTGTGACTGCCATGTGTCCTCCCACCTCCCTGATCTTTTGGAGTAGTGAGCTCGCTTGTGCGAATGGTGTTTCCTCTCTCCACTCGAATAGTGCGATTGTCTTCCCTTTAGATCGCATTAGACGGCATCGGTGAGAGGCTATTTCCACTTGAGGCAGTGCTGCGTACTTGCTGCCTTTCATGCTCGATTCGGCGGTACTCCCGTTGATCAGGGCTGCGAGGCCTGGTGATATGGCTATACGGGCTCTGGCTCGGCTTGAGCCTATGCAGAGGCTTATGCCCAGCTTCTCTGTTTCCCTGTTCATAAACAGAGCGACACTTCGCAATCTGATGCCTGGTGTTCCGCCTCCTCCGCATGCCAGGAACTGCGTGATGGGCATGGTGTTAAATAATATAAATAAATAAATCGTTTATTTAATACAACGTCACATTATTTTACAATATTTATCAATATACAATAGATCGTGATTGCATATTTGCCTGAACTAGGTTAAACCTGTGCTTCAGGCTAGAAAGTGCTTACTATTTGTTATAATAAATTAACGCTAAAATACAATAAAACTTAAATTAAAGTTACAATGAAAACTTAAATGATAGAGACAAAAAAAATTAAGTAGGTGTTGGGAGCCGACTGTGGGCTGGCTTCTGCTGCTGCTGCTACTGCCGCTGGTGGTGGCTGTATGTTGGTGTTGACGTGTGTGATCTGTATTGTTGTTATGGGTGACGTTCGTGTTGTGTTCTGTGAAGTTATTGTTTGTGTATCCGTTGTTGTTGTTGATGGTGTTGTCGTGGTTGTGTTCTGTGTCGTTGTTGTTTGTGTGTTTGTTGTTACAGTTGTTGGTGTTGTCATTGTTGTGGTTGTCGTTGGTAGTGTTGCTGTGGTTGCGTTCTGTGTCGTTGTTGTTTGTGTGTTCGTTGTTTCAGTTGTTGGTGTTGTCATTGTTGTGGTTGTCGTCGGTGGTGTAGTGGCGAGTTCTGCTTGTGTTTGTACAGATGGTGGTCGGTCTCGACTTTGTGGAGATGCGTCGGTTTTGTTGGCCCTTGCTGCAACTGTGGCGATTTTACTCGCGAATGCCAAGAATGGATTCCTGGTAGCCGGTGTCTCCATGATGGTATGGAGTGTGGACTGGCTAAGCTGGGTGTCAATCTTTTGTTCCAGCTCCATTCTGACGTTGCAAAACCTTGGACATTCGAAGAGTAGGTGCCAGACTGTTTCATCGCAGCTGGGATCACAGACGCACGATGGACTGTCCTTCAGGTGGAATCGGTGGAGATACGCTGAGAATCCTCCGTGTCCAGTTAAGATCTGAATGTGGACCGGTGTCAGGACTGCGTCTTTGAGTGTCCTTTTCGCCGCTAGGACGTTGGGGAAGAACACTTTTGTGACCGCTCCTGTGCTCGAGGACTCGTACCGCGCTTGCCACTTCTTTATGGTCCCCTCCCGTATCTTCTTTTTCACGAACGAAACAGGGACCTTGTTGTAGTCCGCTGTTTCTTTTGTTAAGGCTGCTTCCTTAGCCAGCTCGTCCGCTCTCTCGTTCCCGGCGGTTCCCACGTGGGCCCTGAGCCAAAAGAGCCTCACTTCTCTGCCCTCCTTTCTGGTCTGACGTACGAGTCTCTTTATTAGGAGTGCCAGGGGGTGAGTGACGGATGGGCTCCTCAGCAGGTCAAGTGACGATCTTGAGTCACTTAAGATGCTTACGGAGGCCACCTTTGATTCTCTTGCCATCCTGACAGCTCTGAAGAGAGCGTACATTTCCGATTGGAAAACTGTGTTGTGAGGCTCTAGGCCAAAGGTGCTGTACCTGGACTCCTTTCCGTTTTCCCACCAAGTTAAGGCAGCTCCGACTTTTCCGTCTATCTTGCTGCCGTCGGTGTATATTTGGGGGCCGAATACTTGATGGGTCTCCAGGGTTTCGGGAGTCAGGTCCTCTAGGCGTGCATACTCCGTTGTTGTGAGTAGCGCTGGGTGGGGATTTTGGGAGTGATGCACGTTGCACTCCAGCTCGCGGCCCGGCGGTATGAACTCTCGGGAATGTCCCTATTTGATCTTGAAAAGGGTTGCGGCCTCGATTACCCGGAGGTCTAGGGGGAGTTGGCCTGACAGGATAAGTGCCGATGTTAGTGACACCGTGCGGTATGCTTTGCAGATCTTCTGCGCGAAACCCCTCTGCAGTGAGTCAAACTGTTTCCTCGTCATCAGTTTCTCAGCTGCGGGGGCCCATGCGCTTGCTGCATACATCACGATGGGCTCTATCACCGACACATATATTGTCCTTATTATCTCTCTGTTGAGACCCCAAGTTACCTTTGCCGCGAATGCCAACCGCTTATAGATGTCTGCAGCCTTTTTACAGGTCGCAGTCACGTGCGCGTTGAAGGTGAGTTTGGAGTCTATTGTGAGACCTAGCAGCTTGACCTCTTCGACTAGGTTGAGCCGTGTGCCCGACATGTGTAGTACCGGAACGTCGTATTTGAGCTTTTTCGTTAACACCATCGCATTGGTCTTGTGCGCGGCGAAACGTAGCTTATTTTGGACGCCCCATTCCGATACTATGTCTAGCGTGTCGTTGGCTGATTGCTGCAGGGGACCGGCTGTAAAGTCCGAGAAAACAAGAACAACGTCGTCTGCAAAGGCTTGGCAGTATACCCCCATACTAGCCATCTTGTGTAGGAGTGAGTCTAGGATAAGGTTCCAAAACGTCGGACCGGCAATTGAGCCCTGGACGCATCCTTTCGTGGTTCCCTTTTCGCTAGTCGCTCTGGCATAGTTGACCCTGATGTTCCGGTCTTCCAGGTATGAGGTGACGAGAGCGTAGAGGTTTTTGGGACAGTTTTTGGCTACCATCTGTCTTTTGAGTGCTGGCCACCACGCGTTATCGAAGGCGCCCTCTATGTCCAATGATATCAAAAGCACGATCTTTTTGGCTTTGATTTCGGCTCGTAAGTGCCCTATTAGAGCGTAGAGGGCGTCCTCGGTACCTCGCTGTGGCATAAAACCGTATTGGTTTTGGTTAGTGCCACTGGAGTCTGCCTACTAGGAGCTTCTCGACGATTTTTCCTAGGACCGAGAGCAGACCTATTGGCCTGTACGACTTTGGGCTGGTGTAGTCGTCCTTTCCTGGCTTGCGAAGAATGCACACGTGGGCGACCTTCCACTGCTTCGGGAAGTGTGACAGCAATAGGCACCTGTTGGCTATCGCTAAGAACAATTCCCTATCGCAGTTTATTGCCGCAGTGCAGATGTCTGCTGTTAGTCCGTCGGGACCGGGTGCTTTTTTCGGATTTTGGTTTTGGAGAACCATTTCGAGCTCCGCGGTCGTGAAAGGTGGATCGTCGGCAGACAGTCCTCGGGGGTTTCTCTTCTCCGCTAGCCTCCTCAGATTGGTGTGGTAAGGCTGTTCGGCATCCGTTGAGTCGTCGGGGGTAGAGGGTTTTTGCCAGAAGATCTGCAGATTGTTCTGGGCTGAGCGTCTCGCCTGCAGTATTTCTAAGGAGCACGTCGTCCCGTCTTCTGGCTGTCTTCCTTAATACCCTGTAGACGCCGTCCCACATGCTCTCTCGGTCCTGCTTCGAGCAGAACTCCTTCCAACTGGCTGTGGCTGCTTCCGACGCTGCTGTGGTGTATGTGTTTTTGGCCATCACGTATTCTTGGATGGTGAAGTGTCTCCGGGTTGCGGCTGCGTTCCGGATCCTTCTCTTCTTCGTCATTGCTTCTTTTTTGAGACGTTCTAGAGAAGGGCTCCACCATGGGGGCTTGGCGTTGTGTTTAGGCGACCCTAGCTTTGGGATCGTTTTACGACATGCACTGTGGATGTTGTGTGTGTACGTGGTGATGAGTGTCTCCAGGTCCTCTGGGTTCGACACTTCCGCGACTCTTGCCTGTGTGATGTCGTTCTCCGCCAGGCTGGTCTTGAAGTGCGTGCTGAAGTCGGACCACTTTGCCTTCTTGGTGTTGTAGATGCGCGTTGAGATTGGCCTTAAGGGTTCTAAGACCTTTTCTAGGCGCATCGAGAAAGTTATTGCATTGTGGTCTGAAGTTATTAGACTCCTTTCTACCCGCCACTCCTCGACCTTCCCCAGCAGCGACAGACTGCATGCCGTCACGTCAACGGCGCTCGTGCACCATCTGTCTCCTCTGTAGGTCTCGAAAGTCGGTGTTTGGCCCGTGTTTAGGATCTGGAGATCTCTCTCGTTGAGGAATGAATTATACGCTGCCCCGCGATGGTTTTCGGAAACACTTCCCCACCACTGGCTCCAGGCGTTGATGTCACCTCCCACGAGGGTGTTGCTTGTGTGTAATTTGTGTATAGTGTCTTGTGTTGCGGTAAGGTAGGGTTCTATGTCTTGGTCACCCTCAAAATAGACAGATACCACCCCAAAGCTGAGCTGACCCGCCTTCAGCAGGACGGCAGCGATGTTCTCGGTCACAAGCTGGGGATCGTGGATGACCTCCAGGTTGTCTCCGAAAACAACGATCGCCGCCTTTACTGGTTTTTGGCGGTTCAGACTGCACTGGATGACTTGCGTGCCAGGGCTTTGTTTCATCACACCTGTTCTACCTACATAGGGTTCTTGAACAAGTGCTACTGAAATTCCCTTTGTCCGAGCCACCAGGTGAAGTTCTTCTGTGGCCAGCTTGGAGCGCTGAAGATTGATCTGGATGAAGTGCAATCTTGCTGTCGATCTTGATGCGTTTTGAGGAGTGACTGGTGTGGTTGTTATATCGTCTTGGTCGCCTTTAGCAATAGGAAACGCGCGATCTTGCTATGCCATCCCATTTTTGGCGTTCCTGGCAGTCTTCGCTGAACGCTGTGTGTGTCAGGTCGCTGCCCGTCCTGTGTGCTGCCTTGCAGTTTATGCACGTGGGCTGTTTGCCGTCGATTCGAGTGAGGCAGTCCTTCACATTATGTGCTCCACTGCAGTGGCTGCAGACTTCTTTAGCGGCCTTGCATATGGACTTGTTGTGTCCATATCCAAGGCACTTTGTGCACTGGACTAGTGGGGACTGGTCTTCGATCGAGCATCGCTTGATGCCCACGTGGACTTTTTGCACCTGCGTGTAGCATTTCCAGAGCTCTGGGGAGAGCTCCAGCACAGGATGGCACTCGTGGGGGTTCCTCGCGCGTTTCCTATAACGCACCTTTATGGTCTGTCCATCGACAGCGACGTTCTGCAGAAGGTGTTTATTCTGCGCTCTTAGGAGATCGACGATCTCCCCGTCGCTGTAGCTGGACAGCACTCCCTTGATGCAGACTAGAGGGTTTTGAGGTTTCGGCTCCTGAACCTTAAGCTCTGCGTTTGACTGAACTTGGCCCTTAATGAGATTTAGGTCCGACTTGGTCGCGCATCTCAGGATGACCTTCTGGTTCCGCGCTTTCCGAACCGTGTCGACTCGGGCTCCGCTAGTTTTCAGGTCCAGGGCGGTCCTGATCCTCTCGATGACGTTGTCTCCGGTATGTCGGGGGTTCGTTGACGAGACGATCAGGGTGTGGTTGGGTTGTGTAGGTGGCTTGGGGGGTTTGGGTGTACTGGCGACCTGGGCAAAGGTTTTGGGACCCAGCTGTTGTTGGATCGGTCTGTCCGCTTTACCCAGATCCGCTACCCCCTTCTCAATGCTTTGGAGGGTCTTCTTGACCTCCCCGACTGCGAGCTCTGCTTCCAGATTCAGGGCCGGGGGTGCCTGGATTGGTGGCTCCTTGTCGCGCAGCGCGCGGAGGTCTGCTGAGACAATTTCCAGTCTTTCTGTAATAGGTTTTAAAAGCTCTTTTAGGTGTGTGTGTGACTGTGGTGGTGGAGGTGGGAGTTCCACAGGCCTGTTGGCGATGGCCTGTATTTGATGGCGAAGTCTATCCATCTCCTCCTCGAAGCTGGTGGTCGTGAGTAAGGGTGGCTCTGGGCTACTCGGGTCAGTTCCGGCGTCTTTGGTCTGTGAGAGGTCCTCTTTGAGCCTTTCTAGCGCCTTCCGGAGCACGTCCAGCTGGTTGGAGATGCTGATTATGCTAGTGTCCAGGCGAGAAAGACCGGCCCCCATTGAATCCCACTTGGGATCACCCGGGACTCTTGCACATTCCTGCCTCGTCCTTTCGTGCTCTTTCAAGTTCTTTAGGCTCGCGTTCACGACCTCATCTTTCGCCTCCTTGATGCCCTTGAAGGCTTCAAGGGTCTCATGACCGAGCCATTCTCGAATCCCTTTCGCCTCTTTTTTAGTGTCTGAGACGTCCGTCCGCATGAGCGAGAGTTCCACTTTCAACGTCATAAGCTCTCTAGTATGAGCTCTCTCGACCCGCACAAGCTCTTGTGCATGTCGAGAGCGCTCCTTCTCGAGGTTGAACTTATGACGTGCTCTCGAGTCTGCCAGTGACAGAGCCGTCTCATACAATCCCTGTAGGCACTCATGGGCTGTGGTCTTACATTCTCTCTTCATGTTACCCGCAGCTTCGAGGGCGTCCTTGCCTTTCTGAAGGAGATTGTTGGCTTCCCTAGTGGCCAGGTCCATCTCCACCCCTGTGCCCCTTCTCGGCGTTCTGTAAAGGAGGCTCGGCCGTCCGCTAGCAGGGCAGTCGGTTTGGCTCACGGAGGAGGCCTCCGAGTTCTCCTCGTCCGAGATGATCTGGCGTGGGGGGGAGATGCCACACTGTTCCCAGTTGATGACTACTTCGGAGATTCTCCTACTATAGTCTGTGTGAGTGTCAGGCACCGATGGTGGTGGCATTATGCCCGTCACGTCCGGTTCCGACGCTGCCTTTGGCACCTGTGGCACCTGCGGTGGACGCTCCGGCTTGTCTGACACGACCGATTTTGCCGTGTTTTTCAGCACTTTCTCTCGTAGTGATCTGGCTTTGTTGGCTGTTCCGAGTGACTCCGTGGTCAATTTGCGGGATGTGATTGCGGATTGTCTGGATGACATGTTGAGGTTTGGGTGGTCGGCGAGTGTAATATTACTTAGTGTTAGTGATTGTTTTTTTTTTTTTTTTTTTTTTTTTTTTTTTTTTTTTTTTTTCTCCTTATTTTCTAATGTACAATGGACTCACTGCTGCTTCCGCTGATGTTCTGCTTCTGCTGTCCAGTGAGGAGCCCGATACTGCCCAGAGCTCGATGTTCTGAACCCTGTGTGCGCGATGGTAATGGTGTTCAGTGGATTTCCGAGGCGCCGCTGGATCGCTGTGTCAGTGTGGTGTCGAATTTAAGGATTCTGTTGGGGCCAATTTGAAGATCTTCTCTTGCCCTTTTAAATGAGCCCAAACTCGACGTCCTAGCTCCAACGGTTACGGAGTTACACTGCGGGGGGGTGAAGTAGCCCTGAGAGGGGGGTCGGGAGGGGGGGGTCGGGAGGTTTCGTGTGGAGGTGAGGGGGGTGAGGGGGTGGGGTCGGGGGGTCTCGTGGGGTGCCTATTGGTGGGGGGGGGGGTCGGGGGGGGGGTCCTTTTGAAATGACTATGGTTGAGGGGGTTGAGAGGTGAGGGGGGAAGGGTAGGAAGGTATGTCTTGTAAGATGAGTATGGAGGGGGGGGTTTGGGTGGGGGGGTCAGACCCGCGTTGGGAAAGGGGCGTGAAAGGTGTTGGGGGGTTTACTTACGGGGACGGCAGGGGGGGGGGATGGTGGGTCCCCTGGTGTGTGTGGCTTGGCCGCAGGATCCCGAGCAGGATGAGTCCAAACTCGAGGGGGGTAGAACGGGGGGTTATGGAGTTCCCTCAGGGCTTACCTGGTGGTGTGTCGTGGAGTCGTCACGGTGGTCTGGTCTGCAGGCAGATTCCTCGGCCGGCTTCGGAGTCTCCAGTGAGGGCTGGGAAGGCTGGATATACGTCACGCCTCGTGTCGTCGGTTGAACGGTCAACGAAGACACGCGGTCCTAAGTAAGGTTAAGTACTAAACTAACCGCGTGTTTTGGCGTATTCCGTACCTTAATAACTCCCTGAGTCCTGCTCCGATTTTTATAAGCGAGGTGTCTTTAAATTGGCCTCTGCCGCCTTTTCCTGGATTATTATTTGCAGAACGACTCCACTGACCTTTGCTGGGTTATTAGTTCCAGAAGTCCCGGGGGTCCTGCTCCGCAACCTGATGAAATAGGGGCTTGCCCACACGAATCCTGGTGAATTGGCACTTTAGAATTACACTGGTCACTGTTTTGCGCACGTAGCTCAACGCGTTGAAATTATATGAATTTTTATTGCGGAGCTGATGTTGTTCGTGGCGATTCGAATCGGTTACTCTAGGTGTAGGGTAGGTGTAGGGTAGGTGTAGGGTAGGTGTAGGGTAGGTGTAGGGTAGGTGTAGGGTAGGTGTAGGGTAGGTGTAGGGTAGGTGTAGGGTAGGTGTAGGGTAGGTGTAGGGTAGGTGTAGGGTAGGTGTAGGGTAGGTGTAGGGTAGGTGTAGGGTAGGTGTAGGGTAGGTGTAGGGTAGGTGTAGGGTAGGTGTAGGGTAGGTGTAGGGTAGGTGTAGGGTAGGTGTAGGGTAGGTGTAGGGTAGGTGTAGGGTAGGTGTAGGGTAGGTGTAGGGTAGGTGTAGGGTAGGTGTAGGGTAGGTGTAGGGTAGGTGTAGGGTAGGTGTAGGGTAGGTGTAGGGTAGGTGTAGGGTAGGTGTAGGGTAGGTGTAGGGTAGGTGTAGGGTAGGTGTAGGGTAGGTGTAGGGTAGGTGTAGGGTAGGTGTAGGGTAGGTGTAGGGTAGGTGTAGGGTAGGTGTAGGGTAGGTGTAGGGTAGGTGTAGGGTAGGTGTAGGGTAGGTGTAGGGTAGGTGTAGGGTAGGTGTAGGGTAGGTGTAGGGTAGGTGTAGGGTAGGTGTAGGGTAGGTGTAGGGTAGGTGTAGGGTAGGTGTAGGGTAGGTGTAGGGTAGGTGTAGGGTAGGTGTAGGGTAGGTGTAGGGTAGGTGTAGGGTAGGTGTAGGGTAGGTGTAGGGTAGGTGTAGGGTAGGTGTAGGGTAGGTGTAGGGTAGGTGTAGGGTAGGTGTAGGGTAGGTGTAGGGTAGGTGTAGGGTAGGTGTAGGGTAGGTGTAGGGTAGGTGTAGGGTAGGTGTAGGGTAGGTGTAGGGTAGGTGTAGGGTAGGTGTAGGGTAGGTGTAGGGTAGGTGTAGGGTAGGTGTAGGGTAGGTGTAGGGTAGGTGTAGGGTAGGTGTAGGGTAGGTGTAGGGTAGGTGTAGGGTAGGTGTAGGGTAGGTGTAGGGTAGGTGTAGGGTAGGTGTAGGGTAGGTGTAGGGTAGGTGTAGGGTAGGTGTAGGGTAGGTGTAGGGTAGGTGTAGGGTAGGTGTAGGGTAGGTGTAGGGTAGGTGTAGGGTAGGTGTAGGGTAGGTGTAGGGTAGGTGTAGGGTAGGTGTAGGGTAGGTGTAGGGTAGGTGTAGGGTAGGTGTAGGGTAGGTGTAGGGTAGGTGTAGGGTAGGTGTAGGGTAGGTGTAGGGTAGGTGTAGGGTAGGTGTAGGGTAGGTGTAGGGTAGGTGTAGGGTAGGTGTAGGGTAGGTGTAGGGTAGGTGTAGGGTAGGTGTAGGGTAGGTGTAGGGTAGGTGTAGGGTAGGTGTAGGGTAGGTGTAGGGTAGGTGTAGGGTAGGTGTAGGGTAGGTGTAGGGTAGGTGTAGGGTAGGTGTAGGGTAGGTGTAGGGTATTTTTTTTTTTTTTTTTTTGGCAGGAGTGGGAAATCCTCATGGACACCCAGGCTGCCTCTCCAGTCTGGGTAGTGCCGGACTCTTACCGGCTAAAACCACACTCCTGCCTTACAAAATATCCACAGGCAAGGAATGCCCGTGCTGTTGTTTATAGTGTTATAATTGTTAACATTTTTTCTTATCGGTATTACAGTTAATCGTGTTCCTACTGGACTAATGTTAGTAGCATAAATAACTAACTTAAGTCTAAGTGAGTCCATTGTTTTTTTTTTTTTTTTTTTTTATTATTATTGTATTACGTATATTATGTTAGTGTCGTGTCGTGGTGTTGGTGTTATTTTAAATTGTTACATGCAATGTTTATTCCGTTTAACTACATGGCAGAGTGAGCCGACCAGCCCCCACCGACGGCATCCGTTCTCGGACGTGACGTACACATCCGCGCCGTTTAGCTCAACCATATTTTAGGGAACTTAACGGCCGGATATGCACCGCCGCCACCGGAGGGACGTTTACGTGAGTATGACAGACTCACTCTGCCATGCAGTTTTACATTTTCGCACAGATTTGGGTTTGTAATTTATGGTGTGAGGGAGTTTGGATGGGGATTGGGTTAGTATGGGTAGGTCAGGTGTGTTGAGGTTTGCTGACCAGGGACTTCGCTAGCCTGAGCAAAGCTTCCACAACAGCTGCGTCTCGGTGCTGCATGGCCGTCTTTAGGTTGTAGTCGACGACCGTTTTAGTCGGCGCATCCATCGCTCTCTTCGCAAATCGGCCTGTGGCGTCATCGGCGTCGTCGGTGTAGTAGACGCAACTGGCTGTATGCCTGGACACCGCCACTACCGCGTGAGAGATGCTGTCGTGGATCTGAAGCCTCCTGGACTTGGTGTTGATGATTATTACGCTGTCGTAGGTCAACCCCTGAGCCTCGTGTATGGTCAACGTGCGCGACCCTTCACCGGACCCATACCCCTGGCTCATAAGGGAGGATTTCTCCTCTTGCGTATGGACCAAGAATAGGGTGTTTTCGGCGGTGCTCGGTATTTGCGCTCCCGTGTAACCTTTCACCATCAGGGAGTGGACCCGCGACAGCGACGACTTGGAGGAGTATATACCGGAGTATATCTCGCTCAGTGCAAACGCTACATCCATCGGGTTGCGGTGTGTGCAAAGCAACTCCTGGGTGATGCCTGCCACCAGGTTCGGACGGGTATACCTTAGTTCAAATAGGTTGTCTCTGTCCAAAAATGGTAACTGGTTCACGTCTCCGATGAGAACCACCTCGCTTGCTCCAGACAACTTGACTGCCATGACAATGGCCCCAAAGTGGTTCATGAGTGCTTCGTCTACCGTGAGGCGGTAGAATTTCTCTTTCTCTTTGAACCCGTTGGCTAAGATTGAGGCCATAGTGCGCACCTTGGTCTTCACTCGATCTCCTAAGCGGTGCGCTAACTTCTCTCTGAGATCTTTGGCAGCTTCGGTTGTCGTGGTGGCAACGACGTCCTTCTCTTCGTCGAAGTGTTTCACCACCCACGTTGTCTTACCGCATCCTGGAACTCCGTTTACCCACCTGATACTGGGTACCGTCCAATGTTCCTGCGATGCCGGGGTGTCTGAGGTCCCCGAAATAGACTGTGCCATTTCGAGGATCTTGTCATCCAGCATGATCTTGGTACATTTGGCGGTAACCACTACCGGGTCGTCCTTTGGAGCGTGGAATGTAACTTTCCCCTTGCGCTCCGTTTCTTCCTCGTCCAGGGTCACGAAACAGTTTTTAGTGCCGCTATAGGCTGCCATGTACGACCCCGTCATTTCCCCAGTAATAACTTGGGACGTGGCGTTGTCGTATACGGCTGCCTCGGATTCCTCGAGTAGTACTCTAAGCAGACCCTCTGTGTTGCGTTGAAAGGTCTGCCAGATTTTGCTGCATGTCATGAGATTAACCTGTTTGGTCGCTCTCACAATTGCCACGTACTCGAGGAAGGCGCTCTTCACGTGGTCCGTGGTGCCCGAGTTTACTGCGAGGGTCGGCGGGCTGACTTGCCCTTTGTCGGCTCTTGTGGGTGTGGGTCTTTTTGGTGCCGGTTCTTTTGGTGATTTTTGAAAGAACCGTTCCACAGCTGTTTCCTGCCTTGCAGATGGTGATGCGCGACTGATGCTTGGGAGCAGTGCGGTGAGGAAAGTACCGATTGCTTTTAGGCGACTCCTCGACCGGGCTTTGTCCTCCGGGCTGGTGGTTTTGGCCTGCTCCTTCGCAGCTTTTTCGGCGGCTGCCTTTTGCTGGGCCCGTTCTGATCCGCTTTGGGTGGTCGGACTTGTCGTGGGGCTCGTCGTTGTGGCTGTTGGGTCCCGTGGGGCTTTGAGGAAACTCAGAGTTTCCCCTCTGTCCTCGTAGACGATCACCTCGTGATGTTCTGAGGCTTTTAAACAGCCGAAGCGGTCTACGACGTCTCCTCTATCCCATCCGATCGCCATTGCGTCGACACTTATGGTGCAGGCTGTGACTGCCATGTGTCCTCCCACCTCCCTGATCTTTTGGAGTAGTGAGCTCGCTTGTGCGAATGGTGTTTCCTCTCTCCACTCGAATAGTGCGATTGTTTTCCCTTTAGATCGCATTAGACGGCATCGGTGAGAGGCTATTTCCACTTGAGGCAGTGCTGCGTACTTGCTGCCTTTCATGCTCGATTCGGCGGTGCTCCCGTTGATCAGGGCTGCGAGGCCTGGTGATATGCCTATACGGGCTCTGGCTCGGCTTGAGCCTATGCAGAAGCTTATGCCCAGCTTCTCTGTTTCCCTGTTCATAAACAGAGCGACACTTCGCAATCTGATGCCTGGTGTTCCGCCTCCTCCACATGCCAGGAACTGCGTGATGGGCATGGTGTTGGGAGCCGACTGTGGGCTGGCTTCTGCTGCTGCTGCTACTGCCGCTGGTGGTGGCTGTATGTTGGTGTTGACGTGTGTGATCTGTATTGTTGTTATGGGTGACGTTCGTGTTGTGTTCTGTGAAGTTATTGTTTGTGTATCCGTTGTTGTTGTTGATGGTGGTGTCGTGGTTGTGTTCTGTGTCGTTGTTGTTGTTGATGGTGTTGTCGTGGTTGTGTTCTGTGTCGTTGTTGTTTGTGTGTTTGTTGTTACAGTTGTTGGTGTTGTCATTGTTGTGGTTGTCGTTGGTGGTGTTGCTGTGGTTGTGTTCTGTGTCGTTGTTGTTTGTGTGTTCGTTGTTTCAGTTGTTGGTGTTGTCATTGTTGTGGTTGTCGTTGGTGGTGTAGTGGCGAGTTCTGCTTGTGTTTGTACAGATGGTGGTCGGTCTCGACTTTGTGGAGTTGCGTCGGTTTTGTTGGCCCTTGCTGCAACTGTGGCGATTTTACTCGCGAATGCCAAGAATGGATTCCTGGTAGCCGGTGTCTCCATGATGGTATGGAGTGTGGACTGGCTAAGCTGGGTGTCAATCTTTTGTTCCAGCTCCATTCTGACGTTGCAAAACCTTGGACATTCGAAGAGTAGGTGCCAGACTGTTTCATCGCAGCTGGGGTCACAGACGCACGAGGGACTGTCCTTCAGGTGGAATCGGTGGAGATACGCTGAGAATCCTCCGTGTCCAGTTAAGATCTGGATGTGGACCGGTGTCAGGACTGCGTCTTTGAGTGTCCTTTTCGCCGCTAGGACGTTGGGGAAGAACACTTTTGTGACCGTTCCTGTGCTCGAGGACTCGTACCGCGCTTGCCACTTCTTTATGGTCCCCTCCCGTATCTTCTTTTTCACGAACGAAACGGGGACCTTGTTGTAGTCCGCTGTTTCTTTTGTTAAGGCTGCTTCCTTAGCCAGCTCGTCCGCTCTCTCGTTCCCGGCGGTTCCCACGTGGGCCCTGAGCCAAAAGAGCCTCACTTCTCTGCCCTCCTTTCTGGTCTGACGTACGAGTCTCTTTATTAGGAGTGCCAGGGGGTGAGTGACGGATGGGCTCCTCAGCAGGTCAAGTGACGATCTTGAGTCACTTAAGATGCTTACGGAGGCCACTTTTGATTCTCTTGCCATCCTGACAGCTCTGAAGAGAGCGTACATTTCCGATTGGAAAACTGTGTTGTGAGGCTCTAGGCCAAAGGTGCTGTACCTGGACTCCTTTCCGTTTTCCCACCAAGTTAGGGCAGCTCCGACTTTTCCGTCTATCTTGCTGCCGTCGGTGTATATTTGGGGGCCGAATACTTGATGGGTCTCCAGGGTTTCGGGAGTCAGGTCCTCTAGGCGTGCATACTCCGTTGTTGTGAGTAGCGCTGGGTGGGGATTTTGGGAGTGGTGCACGTTGCACTCCAGCTCGCGGCCCGGCGGTATGAACTCTCGGGAATGTCCCTTTTTGATCTTGAAAAGGGTTGCGGCCTCGATTACCCGGAGGTCTAGGGGGAGTTGGCCTGACAGGATAAGTGCCGATGTTAGTGACACCGTGCGGTATGCTTTGCAGATCTTCTGCGCGAAACCCCTCTGCAGTGAGTCAAACTGTTTCCTCGTCATCAGTTTCTCAGCTGCGGGGGCCCATGCGCTTGCTGCATACATCACGATGGGCTCTATCACCGACACATATATTGTCCTTATTATCTCTCTGTTGAGACCCCAAGTTACCTTTGCCGCGCATGCCAACCGCTTATAGATGTCTGCAGCCTTTTTACAGGTCGCAGCCACGTGCGCGTTGAAGGTGAGTTTGGAGTCTATTGTGAGACCTAGCAGCTTGACCTCTTCGACTAGGTTGAGCCGTGTGCCCGACATGTGTAGTACCGGAACGTCGTATTTGAGCTTTTTCGTTAACACCATCGCATTGGTCTTGTGCGCGGCGAAACGCGAACGGCGAACGAAAAGCGTTAGTATAGCTATGCCAGCTAACTATACTAACGCTACACGGGAACTTAACCCGTATAGTAAGTCAGTTAAGAGCTATATTAGCGAGCGAAGCGTAGCGGGAAGAATGAAGGTGACAGACGTCGAAAATGAAGATTATTATTTTAGAAGAAAGATGAAATGATTATATTAATTATGATTAGCAATAGATACAAAATGGCACTAGCAACTTGGTACAATTCAACAATATTATTAGCGCGTCGCGACGGTTAAGCCAGCTAGTCAGAAGACGACTGATGTCCGTGGGCCGGCGCGCTCGCAGGTGGAGTCTCGATCACGCTAGCGCCCGGCCGCTCAAGGTTGTTGCCGGCCGCCTCCATACTAACTTCACGCGCCCGTACCGTGCCTGCTCCACGTGTAAGGCCGGTGCATTCGCACTTGATGACAAACAACACATCACCTGATTTGTGTGTGTGGTTCAGAATCATAAGCGGTAGCGGTTTTCTGGATGTTATAGGTGGTGGTCTAAATATGTTCCACCACATATTCCCCCTGGCCAGACCGTAACTACGGTCGATAAAAATCGGGGAATCTCACTCGCCGCCCGCTTCTCGTCCTCCTTTCTTCTTTTGCAGATGGAGTTGTAGTGTCAACAGGTGTGGTTGTTTTTCAGCAACTTCTTCACGTAGCAAGTAGGCTGGTTTGAGTCGGTCAATTGATACGTTATTTGGCCTCCCCTGTATCTCGATGGTGAAGTGTTTTGCGTGCCTCTGCAAAACTTTGTAGGGTCCAGCATATGGCGGTTCCAATGACCGTCGTACGTAGTCTCTTCGGAGGAACACGTGAGAGGAAGAGTGCAGGTTTCGTGGCACGTAGAAAGGTGATGTGGTATGCCACGCTGTAGGTTTTGGAGTCAGCTTAGCCATGTGACATCGTAGCCGGTTTGCATACTCAGTGACGTCAGCTGTACTGAAGTCTTCTGTTGATGTTAAAAATTGGCCTGGAAGCTGAAGTGCTTCTCCGTAGACGAGTTCGGCCGGCGTAGCTTGGATGTCTTCTTTCCACGAGTTACGCATGCCGAGAAGTACCAGTGGAAGTGCTTCAGTCCACTGTGAGGAAGTGTGGCACATGATGGCGGCCTTCAGCTGCCGGTGCAGCCGTTCCACGATGCCGTTCGCTGCTGGATGGTAGGCAGTGGTGCGGAAGTGGTCTGCCCCCAGCAAGGCAGTGAGAGCCTTGAACAGGTGGCTCTCGAACTGGCGACCACGGTCGGTGGTAACCCGGGCGGGACAGCCGAACCTGGCCACCCAGCCAGTCACCAGAGCGGATGCACAGGTCTCCGCCGTGATGTCTTTCAATGGGTACGCCTCAGGCCATCGAGTGTATCTATCGATGACGGTAAGGCAGTACCTGAAATCAGACGAAGGGATTAATGGTCCTATGATGTCTAGGTGTATGTGGGATAAACGAGAGGATGG
Organism: Charanyca ferruginea; assembly: GCA_947361185.1. Taxonomy (NCBI): domain Eukaryota; kingdom Metazoa; phylum Arthropoda; class Insecta; order Lepidoptera; family Noctuidae; genus Charanyca; species Charanyca ferruginea. The sequence goes on from OX376056.1 coordinate 25,864,642, forward strand.
GGTTAGGTAAGAGGAAAGTGGGGATTTAGTGTGACGTGTGATTTTACACGCCTGGCATTGTACACATTGCCTAGCCCACTCTCTACAGTGTCTGCGTATCCCTGGCCACACAAAGTGTTGTGTGACTAGTCGCACTGTAGCAGACTTCCCTGGATGATGCAAATTATGCAGTGAGTTGAAGACCTAGCTCTCTGCGCAGTGTTGGCGTAATGTATGGACGTGGTACCTGAGTGGAGGTATCGCAGTAAACAGGCAAGTTTCCACTGTAAGTTGATGCTATCTTTGTCAATTTTAATGTTGAACCATGAAGTAGAAGGTCTTGCAGCTCTGGATCATCGTCCTGAAGTTTTGCAAGGTCTTCGAAGTTGATAGCAGCTGATACTTCTTCCACGCGTGACAAGGCGTCAGCAACGATGTTCTCACTGCCTGGTAGATACCTTAAGTCTGTCGTGAATTGTCCGATGTAGTCCAGGTATCGAAATTGCCTTGGTGGAAGAGTTTCCTTGTTTGCCTTAAAGGCAAAGATAAGTGGTTTGTGATCTGTGAAAATCGCGAAAGTTCTGGCTTCAACCATATGACGGAAGTATTTGATGGCCTCGTACACTGCTAGTAGCTCTCGGTCGTACGGGCTGTACTTCTTTTGAGCATTGTTCAGTTTGTGAGAGTAAAAGGCTAGTGGCTGCCAGTTCTCACCTTTACGTTGCTGAAGAACTGCGCCAATTGCTGTATTCAATGCATCAGTAACGATTGCTAATTCAGCAGAAGCGTCTGGATGGGCCAAGAGTGTTGCTGTAGAAGACTTGCTACTTGCATCTTCGAATGCCTTCAGCAGCTCAGGAGTCATTTGCACGGGATGCGAACCTTTTACCTTTGGACCAGCTAAGACTGCGTTTAAAGGTGCTTGAATTTGGGCTGCGCTTGGGACAAATCGGCGATAGAAATTTATCATGCCCAAGAATCTTCGCAGCTCCTTCACAGTTTTGGGTATGGGGAATTCCTGGATCGCCTGCACCTTGGATTGAGGTGGTTTTATGCCTTCGGCTGACACACTGTACCCTAGAAAAGTCACCTCTGGTTGTCCAATGTTGCACTTTGCTGTGTTGATGACGACACCGTACTGCTTCAGGCGATCGAACAATAGGCGTAGATGTGCCTTGTGTTCTTCAGCAGTTGCTGAAAATACTAAAATGTCATCGACGTACCCATAGCAAAAGTCTAAGCTCAGTAGGACTTCGCGTTCCTCAAACCGAAGGTCATGAAAGGAAACTCGTACAGTCCAAATGGTGTTGTTATTGCCGTTTTAGGGATGTCCTCAGGGTTTATTGCTAGCTGATTATAGGCCTTTACGAGATCTATGGTTGAGAAAACGGTGCAGCCTGCTAGTTGGTGTGAGAAATCTTGTATGTGTCGGATGGGGTACCTGTCAGGTATTGTCCTCGAGTTAAGTGCCCTGTAGTCGCCACATGGTCTCCATCCGTCGTCTTTCTTCTTCACCAGATGCAGCGGCGCTGACCAAGGACTCTCCGAGCGCCGTGCTACACCGCTTGCAAGCATCTCCTCGAACTCCTTCTTTGCAGCTTGCAATCGAGAAGGGTCCAGGCGTCTGGGCTTGCATGCTACAGGTGGGCCTGGTGTCGTCCTGATGTAGTGCAGCGTGTTGTGATTGCCTGGTAGCTGTTTACCTGGGGGTCGCGTTATCTCCGGGTACTCACGTAAAATCTGATGGTAATCTGTGTCTCCTACCACTGCCTTCACGGAAGCGATGTCCACAGAGTTACAGTGTGCGGCAGGAACTGATAAGGACGTGAGGTGGTCGATCAGGCGTTGATTTCTGCAATCTACCAACAGATTATAAAAACTGAGAAAGTCTACCCCAATAATGGGTTTAGAAACATCCGCGATTGTGAAGTTCCAGCTGTAGTTCCGTCTGAGTCCTAAGTTTAATTGTAATTGTAGAGGGCCGTAAGTGTTAATGACTGTGTTGTTTGCGGCTACTAGATCGTACTTAGATTGTTTGCAGGGCGTCTTGACAGCAGACCGGGGAAAAACACATAGGTCTGATCCAGTGTCCACCAGAAACTGCATCTTTGTCGTTCGGTGTGTAATAAACAAACGGCCTGATGAAGAAGGGCAGTCGTTAGCCGCTACTTGCGACCACCCATCGTGTTTTCCGACTTGAATGTGCATGGTTGTTTGCATTTTTGTGCCTTGTCTCCATATGTGTAGTGATAAAAACAGTGTGGGTGATTTTGAGGTGGTTGCTGTGGTCTGGATTTCGAACGAACATACCTCCGATGGTTGTCACGCGGTCTTGAGCGTGAGCGTTGTCGGCCTCGGTTGTTTAAGCGTGTAGTGAGCAACGCTACCTGTCTCTGAAGCTCGCACACCTGCTTCGCCAGGTCCGACGAATCGGCGGTGGTAGCAGCGGATGCGCTTGCTACCTGTGGTGTCATTGGGGCGATTTCATACACCCTGTCCGCTATCTCCACTCATTTTTCCACCTGTAAATCTGCAATTTGAGAAGCGATTACTGTTTGGATGTTTTGTGGCAACCGGTTAGTCCATATGCTTTTGACAAACTCTGCAGCACCGGATGGCCCTGCTAAATTTTGCAAGTGCCTCAAGAATTGCGAAGGCTTGCGGTCACCTAACTCCTCATGTAGTAAAAGCTGTTGTATGCGCTTTTCTTGAGACGCTGACAACCGACTTATGAGTTCTGCTTTCAATTTCTCATATTTGTTCGCCTCGGGTGGATTGGTGAGGATGTCTCTGACTTGAATAGCGTATTTAGCATCGAGCTGAGCCGCTGCAAAATAAAATTTTGTCGTATCGCTGGTTATTCGCGACAAAATGAACTGGCCTTCAAGCTGCGCGAACCACACCTCCGGTTCCTCGGGGTAAAATGGTGGACAGCGCAATGGCATTCCAGCTGCCGCTACCTCACCTGAGGTAGCAGGGGCATCCTTACAATCAACAAAGGGGTCCGGCTCAGCCATGGTAAAATAAAAACAAAATCGCTCACCGCTTATGTGTTGTTAACCACGAACTTTTTCGTCAAATACCGATGTAAACAAACGTCACTCTTGCTCTTCGATTCCAACGGTATCTTGCAGGATTGAGTAACGTGGTAGTTGATCACCAATGCAGCTGTTCCAATCACGTCGGGGTCACCAATGTAGTATAGCTATGCCAGCTAACTATACTAACGCTACACGGGAACTTAACCCGTATAGTAAGTCAGTTAAGAGCTATATTAGCGAGCGAAGCGTAGCGGGAAGAATGAAGGTGAAAGACGTCGAAAATGAAGATTATTATTTTAGAAGAAAGATGAAATGATTATATTAATTATGATTAGCAATAGATACAAAATGGCACTAGCAACTTGGTGCAATTCAACAATACTATTAGCGCGTCGCGACGGTTAAGCCAGCTAGTCAGAAGACGACTGATGTCCGTGGGCCGGCGCGCTCGCAGGTGGAGTCTCGATCACGCTAGCGCCCGGCCGCTCAAGGTTGTTGCCGGCCGCCTCCATACTAACTTCACGCGCCCGTACCGTGCCTGCTCCACGTGTAAGCCCGGTGCATTCGCACTTGATGACAAACAACACATCACCTGATTTAGTAGCGGTTTTCTGGATGTTATAGGTGGTGGTCTAAATATGTTCCACCACAGCCCCATTCCGATACTATGTCTAGCGTGTCGTTGGCTGATTGCTGCAGGGGACCGGCTGTAAAGTCCGAGAAAACAAGAACAACGTCGTCTGCAAAGGCTTGGCAGTATACCCCCATACTAGCCATCTTGTGTAGGAGTGAGTCTAGGATAAGGTTCCAAAACGTCGGACCGGCAATTGAGCCCTGGACGCATCCTTTCGTGGTTCCCTTTTCGCTAGTCGCTCTGGCATAGTTGACCCTGATGTTCCGGTCTTCCAGGTATGAGGTGACGAGAGCGTAGAGGTTTTTGGGACAGTTTTTGGCTACCATCTGTCTTTTGAGTGCTGGCCACCACGCGTTATCGAAGGCGCCCTCTATGTCCAATGATATCAAAAGCACGATCTTTTTGGCTTTGATTTCGGCTCGTAAGTGCCCTATTAGAGCGTAGAGGGCGTCCTCGGTACCTCGCTGTGGCATAAAACCGTATTGGTTTTGGTTAGTGCCACTGGAGTCTGCCTACTAGGAGCTTCTCGACAATTTTTCCTAGGACCGAGAGCAGACCTATTGGCCTGTACGACTTTGGGCTGGTGCAGTCGTCCTTTCCTGGCTTGCGAAGAATGCACACGTAGGCGACCTTTCACTGCTTCGGGAAGTGTGACAGCAATAGGCACCTGTTGGCTATCGCTAAGAACAATTCCCTATCGCAGTTTATTGCCGCAGTGCAGATGTCTGCTGTTAGTCCGTCGGGACCGGGTGCTTTTTCCGGATTTTGGTTTTGGAGAACCATTTCGAGCTCCGCGGTCGTGAAAGGTGGATCGTCGGCAGACAGTCCTCGGGGGTTTCTCTTCTCCGCTAGCCTCCTCAGATTGGTGTGGTAAGGCTGTTCGGCATCCGTTGAGTCGTCGGGGTAGAGGGTTTTTGCCAGAAGATCTGCAGATTGTTCTGGGCTGAGCGTCTCGCCTGCAGTATTTCTAAGGAGCGCGTCGTCCCGTCTTCTGGCTGTCTTCCTTAATACCCTGTAGACGCCGTCCCACATGCTCTCTCGGTCTTGCTTCGAGCAGAACTCCTTCCAACTGGCTGTGGCTGCTTCCGACGCTGCTGTGGTGTATGTGTTTTTGGCCATCACGTATTCTTGGATGGTGAAGTGTCTCCGGGTTGCGGCTGCGTTCCGGATCCTTCTCTTCTTCGTCATTGCTTCTTTTTTTAGAAGTTCTAGAGAAGGGCTCCACCATGGGGGCTTGGCGTTGTGTTTAGGCGACCCCAGCTTTGGGATCGTTTTACGACATGCACTGTGGATGTGGTGTGTGTATGTGGTGATGAGTGTCTCCAGGTCCTCTGGGTTCGACACTTCCGCGACTCTTGCCTGTGTGATGTCGTTCTCCGCCAGGCTGGTCTTGAAGTGCGTGCTGAAGTCGGACCACTTTGCCTTCTTGGTGTTGTAGATGCGCGTTGAGATTGGCCTTAGGGGTTCTAAGACCTTTTCTAGGCGCATCGAGAAAGTTATTGCATTGTGGTCTGAAGTTATTAGACTCCTTTCTACCCGCCACTCCTCGACCTTCCCCAGCAGCGACAAACTGCATGCCGTCACGTCAACGGCGCTCGTGCACCATCTGTCTCCTCTGTAGGTCTCGAAAGTCGGTGTTTGGCCCGTGTTTAGGATCTGGAGATCTCTCTCGTTGAGGAATGAGTTATACGCTGCCCCGCGATGGTTTTCGGAAACACTTCCCCACCACTGGCTCCAGGCGTTGATGTCACCTCCCACGAGGGTGTTGCTTGTGTGTAATTTGTGCATAGTGTCTTGTGTTGCGGTAAGGTAGGGTTCCATGTCTTGGTCACCCTCAAAATAGACAGATACCACCCCAAAGCTGAGCTGACCCGCCTTCAGCAGGACGGCAGCGATGTTCTCGGTCACAAGCTGGGGATCGTGGATGACCTCCAGGTTGTCTCCGAAAACAACGATCGCCGCCTTTACTGGTTTTTGGCGGTTCAGACTGCACTGGATGACTTGCGTGCCAGGGCTTTGTTTCATCACACCTGTTCTACCTACATAGGGTTCTTGAACAAGTGCTACTGAAATTCCCTTTGTCCGAGCCACCAGGTGAAGTTCTTCTGTGGCCAGCTTGGAGCGCTGAAGATTGATCTGGATGAAGTGCAATCTTGCTGTCGATCTTGATGCGTTTTGAGGAGTGACTGGTGTGGTTGTTATATCGTCTTGGTCGCCTTTAGCAATAGGAAACGCGCGATCTTGCTATGCCATCCCATTTTTGGCGTTCCTGGCAGTCTTCGCTGAACGCTGTGTGTGCCAGGTCGCTGCCCGTCCTGTGTGCTGCCTTGCAGTTTATGCACGTGGGCTGTTTGCCGTCGATTCGAGTGAGGCAGACCTTCACATTATGTGCTCCACTGCAGTGGCTGCAGACTTCTTTAGCGGCCTTGCATATGGACTTGTTGTGTCCATATCCAAGGCACTTTGTGCACTGGACTAGTGGGGACTGGTCTTCGATCGAGCATCGCTTGATGCCCACGTGGACTTTTTGCACCTGCGTGTAGCATTTCCAGAGCTCTGGGGAGAGCTCCAGCACAGGATGGCACTCGTGGGGGTTCCTCGCGCGTTTCCTATAACGCACCTTTATGGTCTGTCCATCGACAGCGACGTTCTGCAGAAGGTGTTTATTCTGCGCTCTTAGGAGATCGACGATCTCCCCGTCGCTGTAGCTGGACAGCACTCCCTTGATGCAGACTAGAGGGTTTTGAGGTTTCGGCTCCTGAACCTTAAGCTCTGCGTTTGACTGAACTTGGCCCTTAATGAGATTTAGGTCCGACTTGGTCGCGCATCTCAGGATGACCTTCTGGTTCCGCGCTTTCCGAACCGTGTCGACTCGGGCTCCGCTAGTTTTCAGGTCCAGGGCGGTCCTGATCCTCTCGATGACGTTGTCTCCGGTATGTCGGGGGTTCGTTGACGAGACGATCAGGGTGTGGTTGGGTTGTGTAGGTGGCTTGGGAGGTTTGGGTGTACTGGCGACCTGGGCAAAGGTTTTGGGACCCAGCTGTTGTTGGATCGGTCTGTCCGCTTTACCCAGATCCGCTACCCCCTTCTCAATGCTTTGGAGGGTCTTCTTGACCTCCCCGACTGCGAGCTCTGCTTCCAGATTCAGGGCCGGGGGTGCCTGGATTGGTGGCTCCTTGTCGCGCAGCGCGCGGAGGTCTGCTGAGACAATTTCCAGTCTTTCTGTAATGGGTTTTAAAAACTCTTTTAGGTGTGTGTGTGACTGTGGTGGTGGAGGTGGGAGTTCCACAGGCCTGTTGGCGATGGCCTGTATTTGATGGCGAAGTCTCTCCATCTCCTCCTCGAAGCTGGTGGTCGTGAGTAAGGGTGGCTCTGGGCTACTCGGGTCAGTTCCGGCGTCTTTGGTCTGTGAGAGGTCCTCTTTGAGCCTTTCTAGCGCCTTCCGGAACACGTCCAGCTGGTTGGAGATGCTGGTTATGCTAGTGTCCAGGCGAGAAAGACCGGCCCCCATTGAATCCCACTTGGGATCACCAGGGACTCTTGCACATTCCTGCCTCGTCCTTTCGTGCTCTTTCAAGTTCTTTAGGCTCGCATTCACGACCTCATCTTTCGCCTCCTTGATGCCCTTGAAGGCTTCAAGGGTCTCATGACCGAGCCATTCTCGAATCCCTTTCGCCTCTTTTTTAGTGTCTGAGACGTCCGTCCGCATGAGCGAGAGTTCCACTTTCAACGTCATAAGCTCTCTAGTATGAGCTCTCTCGACCCGCACAAGCTCTTGTGCATGTCGAGAGCGCTCCTTCTCGAGGTTGAACTTATGACGTGCTCTCGAGTCTGCCAGTGACAGAGCCGTCTCATACAATCCCTGTAGGCACTCATGGGCTGTGGTCTTACATTCTCTCTTCATATTACCCGCAGCTTCGAGGGCGTCCTTGCCTTTCTGAAGGAGATTGTTGACTTCCCTAGTGGCCAGGTCCATCTCCACCCCTGTGCCCCTTCTCGGCGTTCTGTAAAGGAGGCTCGGCCGTCCGCTAGCAGGGCAGTCGGTTTGGCTCACGGAGGAGGCCTCCGAGTTCTCCTCGTCCGAGATGATCTGGCGTGGGGGGGAGATGCCACACTGTTCCCAGTTGATGACTACTTCGGAGATTCTCCTACTATAGTCGGTGTGAGTGTCAGGCACCGATGGTGGTGGCATACTGCCCGTCACGTCCGGTTCCGACGCTGCCTTTGGCATCTGTGGCACCTGCGGTGGACGCTCCGGCTTGTCTGATACGACCGATTTTGCCGTGTTTTTCAGCACTTTCTCTCGTAGTGGATCTGGCTTTGTTGGCTGTTCCGAGTGACTCCGTGGTCAATTTGCGGGATGTGATTGCGGATTGTCTGGATGACATGTTGAGGTTTGGGTGGTCGGTGAGTGTAATATTACTTAGTGTTAGTGATTGTTTTTTTTTTTTTTTTTTTTTTGGGGTGAAGTAGCCCTGAGGGTCTTCGGGAGGTTTCGTGTGGAGGTGAGGGGGGGGTGTCTCGTGGAGTGACTATTGGTGGGGGGGGTCGGGGGGGGTCCTTTTGAAATGACTATGGGTGAGGAGGGTTGAGGAGGTTGACAGGTGAGGGGGGAAGAACGGGGGGTTATGGAGTTCCCTCAGGGCTTACCTGGTGGTGTGTCGTGGAGTCGTCACGGTGGTCGGGTCTGCAGGCAGATTCCTCGGCCGGCTTCGGAGTCTCCAGTGAGGGCTGGGAAGGCTGGATATACGTCACGCCTCGTGTCGTCGGTTGATCGGTCAACGAAGACACGCGGTCCTAAGTAAGGTTAAGTACTAAACTAACCGCGTGTTTTGGCGTATTCCGTACCTTAATAACTCCCCGAGTCCTGCTCCGATTTTTATAAACGAGGTGTCTTTAAATTGGCCTCTGCCGCCTTTTCCTGGATTATTATTTGCAGAACGACTCCACTGACCTTTGCTGGGTTATTAGTTCCAGAAGTCCCGGGGGTCCTGCTCCGCAACCGTAGGTGTAGGGTAGGTGTAGGGTAGGTGTAGGGTAGGTGTAGGGTAGGTGTAGGGTAGGTGTAGGGTAGGTGTAGGGTAGGTGTAGGGTAGGTGTAGGGTAGGTGTAGGGTAGGTGTAGGGTAGGTGTAGGGTATTTTTTTTTTTTTTTTTTTGGCAGGAGTGGGAAATCCTCATGGACACCCAGGCTGCCTCACAGGTGAGCCAGTCTGGGTAGTGCCGGACTCTTACCGGCTAAAACCACACTCCTGCCTTACAAAATATCCACAGGCAAGGAATGCCCGTGCTGTTGTTTATAGTGTTACAATAATTGTTTACATTTTTTATCTTATCGGTGTTACAGTTCATCGTGTTCCTACTGGACTAATGTTAGTAGCCTAAATAACTAACTTAAATCTAAGTGAGTCCATTGTTTTTTTTTTTTTTTCTAATAATTTTAATTAAAATACCTACTTATATTATGTTAGTGTCATGTAGTGGTGTTGGTGTTATATTCTACATTTTTACATGCAATGTTTATTCCGTTTAACTACATGGCAGAGTGAGCCGACCAGCCCCCACCGACGGCATCCGTTCTCGGACGTGACGTTCACATCCGCGCCGCTTAGCTCAACCATATTTAAGGGAACTTAACGGCCGGATATGCACCGCCGCCATCGGAGGGACATTTACGTGAGTATGACAGACTCACTATGCCATGCAGTTTTACATTTTCACACAGATTTGGGTTTGTCAATTATGGTGTGAGGGAGTTTGGATGGGGATTAGGTTAGTATGGGTAGGTTAGGTGTGTTGAGGTTTGCTAACCAGGGACTTCGCTAGCCTGAGCAGAGCTTCCACAACAGCTGCGTCTCGGTGCTGCATGGCCGTCTTTAGGTTGTAGTCGACGACCGTTTTAGTCGGCGCATCCATCGCTCTCTTCGCAAATCGGCCCGTGGCGTCATCGGCGTCGTCGGTGTAGTAGACGCAACTGGCTGTATGCCTGGACACCGCCACTACCGCGTGAGAGATGCTGTCGTGGATCTGAAGCCTCCTGGACTTGGTGTTGATGATAATTACGCTGTCGTAGGTCAACCCCTGAGCCTCGTGTATGGTCAACGTGCGCGATCCTTCACCGGACCCATACCCCTGGCTCATAAGGGAGGATTTCTCCTCTTGCGTATGAACCAAGAATAGGGTGTTTTCGGCGGTGCTTGGTATTTGCGCTCCCGTGTAACCTTTCACCTTCAGGGAGTGGACCTGCGACAGCGACGACTTGGAGGAGTATATACCGGAGTATATCTCGCTCAGTGCAAACGCTACATCCATCGGGTTGCGGTGTGTGCAAAGCAACTCCTGGGTGATGGCTGCCACCAGGTTCGGACGGGTATACCTTTGTTCAAATAGGTTCTCTCTGTCCAAAAATGGTAACTGGTTCACGTCTCCGATGAGAACCACCTCGCTCGCTCCAGACAACTTGACTGCCATGACAATGGCCCCAAAGTGGTTCATGAGTGCTTCGTCTACCGTGAGGCGGTAGCATTTCTCTTTCTCTTTGAACCCGTTGGCTAAGATTGAGACCATAGTGCGCACCTTTGTCTTCACTCGATCTCCTAAGCGGTGCGCTAACTTCTCTCTGAGATCTTTGGCAGCTTCGGTTGTCGTGGTGGCAACGACGTCCTTCTCATCGTCGAAGTGTTTCACCACCCACGTTGTCTTGCCGCAACCTGGAACTCCGTTTACCCACCTGATACTGGGTACCGTCCAATGTTCCAGCGATGCCGGGGTGTCTGAGGTCCCCGAAATAGACTGTGCCATTTCGAGGATCTTGTCGTCCAGCATGATCTTGGTACATTTGGCGGTAACCACTACCGGGTCGTCCTTTGAAGTGTGGAATGTAACTTTCCCCTTGCGCTCCGTTTCTTCCTCGTCCAGGGTCACGAAACAGTTTTTAGTGCCGCTGTAGGCTGCCATGTACGACCCCGTCATTTCCCCAGCAACAACTTGGGACGTGGCGTTGTCGTATACGGCTGCCTCGGCTTCCTCGAGTAGTACTCTAAGCAGACCCTCTGTGTTGCGTTGAAAAGTCTGCCAGATTTTGCTGCATGTCATGAGATTAACCTGTTTGGTCGCTCTCACAATTGCCACGTACTCGAGGAAGGCGCTCTTCACGTGGTCCGTGGTGCCCGAGTTCACTGCGAGGGTCGGCGGGCTGACTTGCCCTTTGTCGGCTCTTGTGGGTGTGGGTCTTTTTGGTTCCGGTTCTTTGGGTGATCTTTGAAAGAACCTTTCCACAGCTGTTTCCTGCCTTGCAGATGGTGATGCGCGGCTGATGTTTGGGAGCAGTGCGGTGAGGAAAGTACCGATTGCTTTTAGGCGACTCCTCGACCGGGCTTTGTCCTCCGGGCTGGTGGATTTGGCCTGCTCCTTTGCAGCTTTTTCGGCAGCTGCCTTTTGCTGGGCCCGTTCTGATCCGCTTTGGGTAATCGGACTTGTCGTGGGGCTCGTCGTTGTGGCTGTTGGCTCTCGTGGGGCTTTGAGGAAACTCAGAGTTTCCCCTCTGTCCTCGTAGACGATCACCTCGTGATGTTCTGAGGCTTTCAAACAGCCGAAGCGGTCTGCGACGTCTCCTCTATCCCATCCGATCGCCATTGCGTCGACACTTATGGTGCGGGCTGTGACTGCCATGTGTGCTCCCACCTCCCTGATCTTTTGGAGTAGTGAGCTCGCTTGTGCGAATGGCGTTTCCTCTCTCCACTCGAATAGTGCGATTGTTTTTTCTTTAGATCGCATTAGACGGCATCGGTGAGAGGCTATTTCCACCTGAGGCAACGCTGCGTACCTGCTGCCTTTCATGCTCGATTTGGTGGTACTCCCGTTGATCAGGGCTGCGAGGCCTGGTGATATGGCTATACGGGCTCTTGCTAGGCTTGAGCCTATGCAGAAGCTTATGCCCAGCTTCTCTGTTTCCCTGTTCATGAACAGAGCGACACTTCGCAATCTGATGCCTGGTGTTCCGCTTCCTCCGCATGCCAGGAGCTGCGTGACGGGCATGGTGTTGGGAGCCGACTGTGGGCTGGCTTCTGCTGCTGCTGCTACTGCCGCTGGTGGTGGCTGTATGTTGGTGTTGACGTGTGTGATTTGTATTGTTGTTATGGGTGACGTTCGTGTTGCGTTCTGTGAAGTTATTGTTTGTGTGTCCGTTGTTGTTGTTGATGGTGTTGTCGTGGTTGTGTTTTGTGTCGTTGTTGTTGTTGGTGGTGTTGTCGTAGTTGTGTTTTGTGTCGTTGTTGTTTGCGTGTTTGTTGTTACAGTTGTTGGTGTTGTCATTGTTGTGGTTGTCGTTGGTGGTATTGTCGTGGTTGTATTTTGTGTCGTTGTTGTTTGTTGCAGTTGTTGGTGTTGTCATTGCTGTGGTTGTCGTTGGTAGTGTAGTGGCGAGAGGGGTAGGTGTAGGGTAGGTGTAGGGTAGGTGTAGGGTAGGTGTAGGGTAGGTGTAGGGTAGGTGTAGGGTAGGTGTAGGGTAGGTGTAGGGTAGGTGTAGGGTAGGTTTTTTTTTTTTTTTTTTTATTTTTTTTTTATTTTTTTTTAGTCCTACCTCCGACGCTATCGGAGTCTGTGGCTAACTAGTTCTCTTTCATTCCGGTTCTCACTTTTATTCCTCTCGCACTACCATTCTACATACTATTTCTTTCTATCATCCGTCTTCTTTCTGTCTTATGGGTGGGACTCCCATATGTATACTGTCTACTCTATTCTGTTTTTGTACTTAGAATATCTATTTTTATTTATTTCTGTTTTGAGCTGGGGAAATAATTTACCAAGGCATGATTTAATCTTTTACAGTTACAGTTCCTTAAATTTAATACAATTTCTTTACAATTTCATCTTATGGTCTAGGTTTTTATTTAACATATAAATCTTTATTTATTGATCATTTATTTTATGCTTAACTAATATATACTCAATTATATATTGTTAATACATTTTTCTTAGCCTGTTTTATTCCTATCTATTGCCCTCTGTGCAATCTTTGTGCAGTAGTCCAAGAATTTTTCTCTGTCCCTTCCTCGCATCATTTCCCCTATTGTTTCCCTGTCCATTTTTGTATTCAATGCCTGTTCAAGTGCATACCTATCTGCTGCATGTACGGGACATTCTAAAAGTAAGTGTGGCACGGTTTCAGGAGTGTTTGGATCGCAGATGCACGATGAACTCTCCTTGCACTTGAAGCGATTCAGGTACTCGGAGAATCCACCATGCCCTGTCATGATCTGTGCCCTGATGCTGGTCATCTCCATCTTTCTTATTGTCCTATACGCCGCCAGCGCATCCGGGAAAAACATTTTGGTGATGTTGGCGGTTTGGCCAGACTTGTATCTCCGATTCCATTCGTCAAGCGTCCTCATGCGTATGTGGCGTTTGACGAATGAGATCGGACATAGGTCGTAGTCCGGTCTTTTCTTCAGATTCGTGGCGGCCTCTTTTGCCAGCTGATCCGCTCTCTCGTTGCCTTCCAGCCCTGCGTGGGCTTTTATCCAGAACAGAGACACCATTTTGTTCTGGAGAGATGCGGCTGTTATATTCTGTCTGGCCTCTACTGCCAGGGGGTGAAGGCAACTGGGGTTTTTCACGGACAAAAGAGCCGCCATTGAATCACTGAAGACCCCAAAGGTAGGCGCTGTGTTGCTCCTGATTTCCCGCGTTGCCCGGCATATCGCGAGTAGCTCAGCCTGGTAAACCGTGCAGTATCCCGGTAGCGCCAACTTGAGGGCGCGCGTCTCGGCCTCTCCGTTCCATATGGACAGAGCTGCTCCGACGCGCCCCTCAATCTTACTACCGTCGGTGAATATCTTCACCTGCTGGTCCGAATTGGCGTCAACTTCCTCCTGGTTTACCAGGCCGGCGATCTTCAGGGCGCTTTGCTCCGCGGGATGCGGGGATTCAAGTGCAGAGGCCATTCGCTCTACGTCCCTGTCCCCCAGTATGGCTTGCGGCTCCCCTTTCTTGGCTCTGTATAGCGAAGCTACCTCCTGGATTCTAAGATCCAGGGGGAGTATCCCAGCTAGTAGGAGCGCCGAGTTTAGTGAGACAGTTCGGTAAGCCCTGCACATTTTCAGTGCTATTCCCCGTTGTACAACGCCTAACTGTTTGATAGTTCCCAGCTTGTTTGCGGCCTCTGCCCATGCGCTGGCGGCGTACAGGATTATCGGTTCTATCGCAGCTACGTATATGGTTTTGACGACTTCCGGATTTAGGCCCCAACTTACTTTTGCAGCTCTAGTTAGCTGCTTGTGGATCTTGATGGCCTTGCGGCACACTTCTGTGACGTGCGCGTTGAACGTGAGCTTGTCGTCGATGGTGACACCCAGAACTTTAATCTTGCGAGACATAGCAACGTCGACCCCGCCGATGCTCAAGCGTGGGGCGTCATATTTTATCTTATTTGTAAAGACCATTGCGTTGGTCTTGTGTGGTGCGAAGTTTAACTTGTTTTCTACGCCCCACGCTCGAACACGTTCGAGGGCGGCATTTGCCTGTCTCTCAATTTCCAATGCTGTGTCACCATCGAAGACCAGGATCACGTCGTCAGCGAAGGCTTGTGCGTAGACTCCACTTTTCTCGAGGTCTCTGAGGAGGGGGTCCAATATGAGGTTCCAGAGAATGGGGCCTCCAATTGAGCCTAGCACGCAGCCTTTCTCCGTGCTTCTCTGGTGCTCGGCACCGGCGTACCTTACTCGTACTTTCTTGTCGCACAGGTAGCTGTCGATGACCTTCCTCAGGTTGACCGGACACCTTTCCTCAGCCAGTCGGACTCGTATGGCTGGCCACCAGGCGTTGTCGAAGGCTCCCTCTATGTCCAGCGATATTAATGTTATTATTTTCTTTTGTGTCAGCTTATTGCGTATTCTTTGCATTAGGGTATAGAGGGAGTCTTCGGTACTCCTCTGTGGCATGAACCCGTACTGGCGAGTACTCATCCTCGGTGCTATGTAGAACCTGAGTCGGGCCACCAACATTTTCATAAAGATCTTTCCGAGTACTGGCAACAGGCCTATAGGTCGGTACGCCTTTGGTGTTGTGTAGTCCGATTTTCCTGGCTTCCGTAGTATTACCACTGTCGCTTCTTTCCATGGTCTGGGGAAGTGGTTGTAGGCAAGGCATTTGTTTATGATTGCCAGGAAAATTTCAGGATCTTTGCCGATGGCACGATTGCAAATATCGGCTGTGAGGCCGTCCATTCCCGGGGCCTTCTTTGGATTGAAGGACTCAGTTGACGTCTTCAGTTCGGCTATGGTGAATGGAGGGTCGTATGGTTCACCATTTTCGCCTTCATTCACCGATTCCGCCTCTAATCTGACGCGACTGTGGTGAGAGTTATCCGCAGCTGGGTGATCCTCTGGATACAGGGTCTCCGCTATGTATCGGGCCGACGCTTCAGCGTCCAGCACCTCCCCGTCTTTCACCAGCGGCGAGTCCTCCACCCTGCTCGTAGTCCTTCCTATTACCCTGTATATCCCCTCCCATACCCCCTCCCTATCCTGTCTGCAGCAGAACTCCTTCCAACTCTCGGTTTGGGCTCTGGCTGCCTCTAACTCATATTCCTCCTTCTGTTTCAGGTACGCTTCGACTACATAGGGTCTACGGACTGGAGCAGCGCACCGTATTCTCCTCTTCTTGGTAGCGACGGCTTTCTTCAGTAGCGCAAGTTTCTCCGACCACCACGGCAAGGTAAGTTTTTCTGTTTGTTTTTTGATTGGCATGGATGCCTTACATGCTTTTGTAATCACATCTGTGTAGTTATTTACTATTTTATCTAATTGGTCTATTTTACAAATTTTCTCTATTTCCTCTTTTGTGACTTTATGTTCTTGGCTCAGCTGGGTGAGTTTCTCATGAAACTCTGACCAGTTGGCCTTTTTGGTATTAAATATCCTAGTAGTTCGTTCCACTTTTAATCCTTTTGACCTGTTCTGTAAAATTTTGAAGACGATGCCGTTGTGGTCAGAGCTGCATAGGCCCTCGACGACTTCCCAGTCTGCTACCTTGTCGAGGATATTTGTCGAACAAGCTGTTATGTCGACATAGCTGCTGTAGCGTGTTGCCCCTCTGACCGTATCGAATGTAGGAGTTTCCCCTACGTTGAGTATATGCAGCCCGAGCTCACCGAGAGTTCCACATACCTCCTCTCCCCTACGGTCGACCGTCGGGCTTCCCCACCACGTGCTTTTTGCATTCGCGTCGCCTCCCACGATTATGGGCGTAGAGCCATTTTTAGCCGCTATTTCCCTAAGGTGGTCTAAGTAGGGCTCTACTGGTTTGTCCGGCTCGAAGTAAATGGACACGAGGGTGATCTCCCAGGCACTGGTCTGGATCCCCACCACGGCGATGTTATTTGTGGTGAGTTTTGGGTACTGCTTTAAGTTGAGATTGCCGTCAAAAACGGCAATTGCAGCTTTAACAGTCCCTTCTCCATCTTCAGTGCTCTGGAAGATCCTTACTCCCCTGTGGCGGTGTAGGGTAGGTGTAGGGTAGGTGTAGGGTAGGTGTAGGGTAGGTGTAGGGTAGGTGTAGGGTAGGTGTAGGGTAGGTGTAGGGTAGGTGTAGGGTAGGTGTAGGGTAGGTGTAGGGTAGGTGTAGGGTAGGTGTAGGGTAGGTGTAGGGTAGGTGTAGGGTAGGTGTAGGGTAGGTGTAGGGTAGGTGTAGGGTAGGTGTAGGGTAGGTGTAGGGTAGGTGTAGGGTAGGTGTAGGGTAGGTGTAGGGTAGGTGTAGGGTAGGTGTAGGGTAGGTGTAGGGTAGGTGTAGGGTAGGTGTAGGGTAGGTGTAGGGTAGGTGTAGGGTAGGTGTAGGGTAGGTGTAGGGTAGGTGTAGGGTAGGTGTAGGGTAGGTGTAGGGTAGGTGTAGGGTAGGTGTAGGGTAGGTGTAGGGTAGGTGTAGGGTAGGTGTAGGGTAGGTGTAGGGTAGGTGTAGGGTAGGTGTAGGGTAGGTGTAGGGTAGGTGTAGGGTAGGTGTAGGGTAGGTGTAGGGTAGGTGTAGGGTAGGTGTAGGGTAGGTGTAGGGTAGGTGTAGGGTAGGTGTAGGGTAGGTGTAGGGTAGGTGTAGGGTAGGTGTAGGGTAGGTGTAGGGTAGGTGGGTTGGTGTGGTGACAAGGTTTGAACAAACATAGTGTGGGAAACACGACTACATGACAGACCTCTATACGTAATGCCATAGAGTAGTAATTCGAAGCTTGCGCCGAGAGCACTTTTTGCTTTTTTGATGGTCAAATGGTTAATATTTAAAACAGAACGGCATAAAACGACGCATAACCACCCTCAATATTATAGCGCAATTATTGTGCTCGTACAGTCCATTCGTCTATAACACCATCAATAACGTCGTAACTTCAAATCCGACCATCAAAGCACAATTAGAACGTGCTCAGAGACCGTTTTGTCCCTTAGCTATGTCTTGAATAATATCCATTACCGACACATAAGCTTACCTCTTCATAAGATATTAACATCTAAGGCATTATTAACACGTAATCCTTCAGAGGAGAGGTGACCCAAGCTTTCATATGTTAATTCTGACCTATTAAAACGCCGCATAATCTTGACTCAGTTGATGCTGTGAATGGATGTGTGAATGTACGATGAAATTGCTTTATAAGTACGTCTCTTGGTATGTAGTTCTATGGGGATTTGACTTGTCAGAGGGATTTCAGGAATGTGTAGTCTTTTGTGTTAAAGAAGATGAGGAGAGTTGTCTGTACTTTTTTCTTATTTTGTTATAGGCTTGCCTAACTCACCTGATCTTTAGTGACGATGCGGCCTAAGGTGGAGCAAGCTTGCCTTAGATAAACCGGTTCACTCGTGCCTTGAAGATATCCAGATTATATGTATCGGGGAATAGAGAGGCGGGCAGTGAATTCCACAGTCTGGCAGTTTGCACAATAAATGTGAAAGCAAAGCGCTAGAAACGACTAGTAGTTTGAAAGTAACATTCTTTTAATAACCTGCGATCCGCCCGGCTTCGCGTGGGTGGAATTTAAGTACTTAACGCCACATTATTTCACCATCAACGGGAGATTTTCAAAATGTGTTCTTTTCATAAAAACCTTGTCCTGACATTTACGAAACCAACAAAAAGAAAAAAAAAAACAGCCAAATCAGTCGGAGAAATCGGGGGAATTGTCAGGATTCGACAATTTAAATTGTTTTATTAATATACTAGCAATTGTTTAATAATGTAATATAGCCTATGATACTCAGCGATAAAGTAGCTTTCGATTGGTGAAAGATTTGAAATCGGACTAGTAGTTGTTGAGTTTATTCGTTACATACAAAAATACAAATCTTTCCTCTTTATAATAGATATAAAATACTGCAAATCCCACAGCAGGTTTCACCAATTGCTCTCTTTTCACCCCTCTAATGCAATGACATACTTAGTTCGTGCATTTAAAGTTCTATTACTACCTGGAAATAGGGTCAAACAGTTGATGTTCTTATGTTTCCCTCGATGTATAAACACTACTCAAAAACTCATTACCACTAAGATAAGTTTCCATTTCAAATCTATGCACGTGGCTCAAAGTGGTACTTCGAGCTTTAGTGGCGATTACAACCCATACGTAGCCCCCATTTTTTAAACTAAATGTCGATATTTAGGATGATATTTGGGTCGAGTAGATAACTATGGTTCATGGCAGGGCTTACTTGACTTTATAGGTATACCTTGAGGATTTAAGTTCATGGTTGGGGGACCTGAAAAAAGAATACGATACTATTAATAATTTAATAAAATACAATCGTATCACAAACACAGCTTGTTGGAAAATAGGTTTCTATGAATTATTTCATAGAAAGTAACACAAAGTGGGAAAACAAGGCTGTTACCCCGAACGTGACAAAATGTAGTCGACCCTAGTTACTAACTAAACTAGTTTGGCTTTCGGAATATAATATCAAAGAAAATCGGGGTATGTCCAAAACAAGCTGATAGAATATACCTGTATTAGGACATTCCATTAATATTGGGACTTCTTTGGTAAGTTTGGGGCATGCAATGTGTTTCTTTTCTTCTTTTACTAAAATAGAAACTAGTTTCTCTTTCTGATTCACTTATCTTAAAGGACTAAGGAGTAAATGATTAAGGAAGTCGGAAAATCGCGCAACAGGTTATTTACGCGATCATGTGTAATAAATATCTCATTGGTATAATACAAGAACGGTTTCAGAACCGGAACTTTTCTTTGATTTTCTTACCACCTAACAGTTCTGAGTTTGGGATTTTTCTGTTTTTCTATGAACAACTCATCCCTTTAACAGTTATTAGTTTCCCATAAATCGGGGTCCATATAAACGGACACTTCAATATGACTTATCACCGCAAATAATTTTTGAATGTCCGTTTACCTGGACCCTTGGCGATCTTAACAACGCCTCTGACGCAGCAATAAACAAGGCCACTTAATGACCCCAAATATTATTAATAATAAAAAGATTGAAAACATTTCAGCCCTATTACACATAAGATTTTGAACATAAAACAGGGAAAATAATTACGAATCAGCAATTCGCCAATTATTTCCAAACCAAAGAACGCAAGTAACCATTTAATCATAATTTTGCAAAATACCACCATAAACATAGCGGTACCACATTGACCATTGCATAGCAGGTGGTGTAACCCTTGCGGACGAGGGCCATGTTAACCCACTTCCGTTAATTAATTATAAACGACTTTAAGATACTTACTCGTTAGCTTATTGAAGCAATAGTAGCATGAGGTAGCCTGTAGCTTCGAACCGCTTCCGTGCACTAGCAAGCAAATATTTTGTTAGCATTTTATGTTAAAATTTTGCATCTACCTATTGCAGATATTACAAAATCTTTTTCAGTTCAAGTTATAAGATTATTTGAATCCTTTTAACATGTTTTTTGAGAGGTGTGTGCGGCGCCGGAAGATGTCTTACGCTGACAGAATGTGTCAGATTACAGTCTGTTGGATGAGAAAATTTTAATTTAAATAATAATTTTGTGTGTATATTCCATAATATATCTACACCTGATTCGGATGCTGCATTCAAAGTATTTAAATTCGCTAGGTTATGTTTTAGCTAATAAAGGAGTTGTTTCAAAATGTATGGAGCCTGGGCCCAGTCCTTGTACACCCATATTTACAAATAGGGAAACACATTTCAAATAGTTCTCAACTGTACAATTACTTTAAAATGGCTTTTTGAGCAGTTAAAACACTAGAAATTGCACTTGAAATTGCAACACACAACAAAAAAACAGTCATAAGATAAGCTGTCATTTTGATTGATTAATGACGTTTGACATTTTTAATTCTGATTTTGTACGTCGATTTGTGGACAACCAGGTAAACAGATGGGAAAGAAAGGGTGTTGAATTCAAAAAAACGAATGGAAGGTTGTTAAAAAGAACTCCAAAAACTAGAAACAAAACGTGACGAAAGCACAGAACATACGGACGAAAATGACACTGTTGT
This sequence comes from Charanyca ferruginea, assembly GCA_947361185.1. Lineage (NCBI taxonomy): Eukaryota > Metazoa > Arthropoda > Insecta > Lepidoptera > Noctuidae > Charanyca > Charanyca ferruginea. The sequence goes on from OX376056.1 coordinate 25,884,777, forward strand.
AACACTGACAGCTGACAGTTCTCTTTCTATGATCAATGGTCGATCTATGGTTTATAGAGTAGGTAAATCTGAGTGACACTATGTTGAAAATCCATAAAAATAATTAATAAATATCTATTTACTACCACAACATTGAAATGAATTATCTGTATTTTTCCCGGATTCTAAGGATTTTTCTCTTTTTTTTTAAGTGCAGGTGTACATAGACTGGGCCCAATATGAAACATGTCTTTATAGAAATAAGATACAATGCACAAACGTCGGTGTTAAAACATTGAGTTAATCCTGCTGCACGTGGAGATGTCGTAAAATACGATGAATATTACCTACCTAAGATATTGGAAGGTAGGTAATATTTATATACAACTATTTACGTACTGCGATCAGTCAACAACTCATTATCGTCGAAACTAAAACGGATTGCCAACAGTCCATTGGTCCATAAACTATTGGTCAAAATTGTCTTTAAACCATGACTTTACTTTTCGTCCAATGGAATTTTCACCAGTTAACATAACTCTACGTCAGTGAATGTTTAACCAACAGAATGTTTTAACTATTATTTACGCATAACAGCTTACGCATAATTTTCCTGATCACGATTATGTTTAGGCATAATATTCTAAAGCATAAAGAATCGTGGCAGGATTTGTACAAAAAAATTAAGATGTTTAGAGAAGTTGAAATTCAAATTCTTATAATCTTGGGCACCTAAAGAGTATCTTCAGGCATTTACAATATTTTTTAAAAACCCCGCAAAAAAGTGAATATTTTAACAAGAAGTTCATTATTTCAGAACGAAACGGCGACTGACAGTAACAGTGATACTGACAGTCACCGTTTCGCAGTTCTTACTCTGAAATGCATCGTTTTATGAGAAATAATATCACAAACAATGATAATTTTTTTTCACACACTTGTCACATCACTTGTCTGCCAATTTGAAAGATCCGTTTACGTCGCTTGTCACTTTCTTTTTTTTTATAAACTCAAAATGGGCATCGAGACAAATCGAAAAAGTGTTATTTTCATTACGTAATATTTTACTTATGCGGGGGTTTAAAAATATGGTAAGTATATCAATCTACTCCTAGTAATGTATTCTTCACATTGGAAAATATCTTTAACCCTCTAAATTATTATTTTTTAATATAAATGAATGTATGGATCTCGCCATGATTCTTTACTTGGGGCACCCCGACTCTGACAGGTAAGCTATCTTCTTCCTCGTGGTTTTTTTTAACCAACTGTTGATATTATTATGCGTAAATAAACTTTAGTTTCAGTTTGATTATCGTCGGAGTAAGTGTTTGATTCCAACTATTTCATAAGTCCAATCTCAGTTGGATAGGAAAATTATAAATTCAATCGGTACCTGTTTATTTCCATCTAGTAATTTAATCGGTAGATAGGTAGGTATCGGGTAATCAATAGTAGATACTATTGACATCATTTTTCGTGTTGTGCTTAAACTTAAAGGGCGGATTCGACCAAACTTGTATAATCCTTATCTTGGTAATAAAATCACTCATTGCTCTAGAGTTAGAGAAGTTTTCATTTTACCAAATTTGAATCCCGGAATAACACTATCCGAGAGTGAATAGCTATAGGTACCTACCGCCAAAATGCATAGATTAAACAAGTTATCAGAAATTGATTGATATAGGTAATGGCGGTCGCTACATTACCAGCTGACAATGACAACTCGTACGAATATCATTGAGTAGACGTAAAATCTTGCGTTTTCTAAACAATTGTATTTCTATTTTAGTTGGCTTACACATGTCATTCAACATTGATAAATCAACCTAAGAGATAAAATACCTATAAGTATTGGCTACTTTACGTTTATGATGGTAAATCGCAAACAACGTTATCTGATGTAAATAGTCCTCATTTTACAAATAAGTACAGTACGCAAAGGAGATAAGTATCCATGTCGTCGGGAATAGTTGAAGATTTCTTAGAAACCAATGGGGGCTTTCAAATGAAATTTTATAAAATCATTAAACTGTTTATTCTCTATAAATTGTTTTTATTTTATTCATAAAAACCTATCGGTTTCTAAGTAAACTTCAACTGTTTCCGGCGACATGGATACTTATCTCCTTTGGTGACCGTACATGATGATACGTAACGTCTAGTAATTCTAGAGAGAATAACAAACAATAAAGTGAACTCTATCTAAATACTAACCACCGTACAAAGCACCCTACACTTGTTATCTATTAACCTTATAATTAAAACACAATTTGCGAGCAGTCCAAGTAATTTATAATGCATAATCAAGCTAAAAGCTTGCAGCTGGGTCGACGACTACTGGACATAGGTTTACGAAGCTAAGAGCCAGTTGCTTAGCAATTTAGAAGGCAGTTTCTGAATGTAAAGTGGGCGATAGATGTAAGAGCAACTACACGTACCTAAAAATGAATCGATAATCTTTTTTGCTCTATGTCACTCATACGTGAACTTTTGAAATTAATTATGGACGTTAAACGTTGTCGAGCTTTAATTAAGTGGACTTGCTCTTATCTTTCTTGTCTTCTTATCTTGCATATCTTTCGCTTACTTTAGAAGTCCGAATTGATAGCGTAATCCATACAAGAGTACTCTCGTCATATTTTGATACATTATGTTTTTTCTTTAATAGTCTATGCTGTCCCACTTCAGAACAAAGTCTTTCCCTAGGTCCGTCCAGGAACTTTTTTCCTGCATCAATTTGAACCAATATTGAAGGTACGCGTCCAGGCTATCTCGCCACTTTTTTTGGACTGTCCTCGGCGATGGCGTTCATTGTCAGGCACCTATAGCGTGGAGATTCTTGCCCAGCAGTCAATGTGCATGCGGCTGACGTGACACGCACAATACCACGCATAATTATGTAAAAACGATTGAATATTTAAGGCATTATATTATGCTTGTTGCTTGTGCATGACGCCTGCCAGGCGTGGGGATTATGATAACCCCACCTTATGGGGGACGCCTTTGTTCAACAGTGGACGTCTTGCGGATGATAATGATGATGATTATGCTTGTGGTTAGTAAATTAAAAAATGGTAACGATTCTTCAATCTTCGAATTACCTATGATTTTAAAATAATGTTATTAGATTGGTAACTAACTAACTATGAGCCTCCTCTATTCTTATCCTATCTACAACATTGTATCGACTAATTACCAAAATATGACAGTCCGTAACGGCAGCTATATCCTATAGGGGAAGGTTAATATGATTAGTACAGTCTTGCTGCTTAGTTGTTCAACATTCTATTTGTTAAACTTGTGTGAATAATGCATACTACTGTCCTTAGTTTAGTAGTTTGAAGTTTAGAGGTGTGAATGGCGGTTGCAAGTTGTGTGAAGGTATGATGAGGTATTAGTTTGCAATAGTTCTATGAGTTGCACGAAGGTATAATACGTCTTGATACTCAATTCGTCCATCTTATCTATCTAATACCTTTAAACCAGCAATTCTTGTATATATATAATCTGAATCTGGGAAACGGCTCCAACGATTTTCATGAAATTTAGTATGCAGGGGGTTTCGGGGGCTATAAATCGATCTAGCTAGGTTTCATTTATAAAAAACACGAAAAAATAAACGTCGCCCAGGTACTATCAAAAAAAAGACAACCGCCTTCAAAAACTAAAAAGTGAAAAATAACTTTAGCACAGAACACACATTGACTTTAGTTTCGAAATTCAGTGGCTTTGTTCTGTTTGTTGTTTTGTATTGCCACCGACTTCCGAAACTAAAGTCAATGTGTGTTCTGTGCTAAAGTTATTTTTCACTTTTTAGTTTTTGAAGGCGGTTGTCTTTTTTGTAAAAAGCTTTTTATTTTCCGCTTTCTAGTACCTCCTTCTCATCCAAATCTATTAAGAAGGGTATGAAAGTTAACTACTACAAAGATTGATGAAGCTAAAACGTCAACTATGTAAAATTTTTGGGTATTTGTTGATTTTTCAAAAAGTGCTGAATCAATTTCGATAAAATTTATATGGGACCACCCCTAAAGCATATCCTATCCGTAAAAAGAAGAATTTTCAAAATCGGTTTACGTTTGCCGGAGTGATCGCGTAACAAATCGCGCACATACTTAATGTAAATTTAAGACTTATACGGTTTTCTCATGGATGCCATTGTTAGAACCGGACCAAATTAAAATGGGACCACACGGGAAGCACTAGCTTTTAAACAAAAAAAGAATCATCAAAATCGGTTCACCCAGACCAAAGAAATCAGGTAACAAACATAAAAAAAAAGAAAAAAAAAAATACAGACGAATTGATAACCTCCTCCTTTTTTGAAGTCGGTTGAAAAATGAAACTATCTACTCATCTCGTCTAACCGGATGCAGCAGAATATCGGTATTTTACATAGAGCGACTGCCTCCACAACCGAGATACTGGGCAACACGATAACCCTTGGTAAGACAGGTTGTAAGACTTTCTGACTTTAGACAAAGTCTACACTGTGTATATCGTTGTATGTATATTTATCGTTTTTAGGGTTTCGTACTCGAAAAATGCCAATTGGGACTACGCGGTCTGACGCAGGGCTACAGCCTAGGCACAGAACAGGGCTGCGGCTGCGTGAGAGTTGAAGATACATCTTTTGAAACTATTTTTGCATCATATCTATATTGCTGTGGCCGTTATAACAACAAATAATAAAAATAAACTAAAGGTTTAAATAGGGGATCACCACCCTATTTCTACCCATGAGCGTCGTAGAAGGCGACTGAGGGATATTGACTAGAGGGTGGGCAGCAGCGTCCTTCTGAGTACCATAACACCTACTGCGATCGCCAACATGCATCGGCCAAGCATGCCAATTACGGCTGAACCGCCCCTTGAGGGAGACCTATGCCCAGCAGTGGGCTTGTTAAGGTTGACACGATGATGAACTTGTTCTTGTACGTTACTGTATATTTTGTACGTTTGCATAATAATATACATGGTCATTATGTCAACCTTTGTACGCCCACTGCTGGGCATAGGTCTCCCCCAAGGAGGGGTTCGGCCGTAATCGCCATGCTTAGCCGATGCATGTTGGCGGTCGCAGTAGGTGTTATGGTACTCAGTGGAACGCTGCTGCCCATCGTCTGGTCAATATCCCTCTGTCGCGTTCTACGACACCCATGGGTATTATATAATTATAATATAATTCTTATGGTACGAAATCAATCATCCAACTCGCACTTGGCAGGTTTTTGGTACTTACTATGTCACTCTCATAGTAAAGCGGTGAATACATACATACTTGTCTTTATAGCTAAACGTCATCATCATAACGTAACATAGTCTTCATCGCATAACATGGTTCTTATAGTGCAATTTAGTCTTTATAGCGTTCATAATACAGTCTTTAAAGCGCACTAAAGACTTCATAGCGTTGAGTTCGCTCAATCTGACAAACATCTAATGTAAGATATTGATTGTCATTGAGTTTTTTACTATTTAATAACGAGAAGTACCTACCTACCTGGGCGATCGAGCTTTGCTCGGTATTTTTTTTATTGTATTTTTTTAATGTAACCTAGCTAGATCAATTTGTCGCCCCCGAAACCTAAATTTCATGAAAATCGTTGGAGCCGTTTTCGACATTCAGATTATACAAGAAAAATTACAAGAATTGTTCTTTTAAAGGTAATAGATATATATACAAGAATTGCTCGTTTAAAGGTAATAGATATATATATGTCGGATCGTCAGGTGCGATCGAGAAGGAGCGCCGAGCGGTATAGTACATCGTCAGGACTATAGGCGTTCCCATTATCCCATTAGGGATAAACAACATACCTGTGAAAACAATTACACACTATTAGTAAAGAAAACAATACAAATGGTAATCAGTAACAAGAATAAAGTAAGTTCAAGGTACAGCAACAATACAGTTAATCGAACAGACCATTAAGGTCCCACAGTTCGTACAGTGGCGAAGCCACCCAATAATAAACGAACAAACCCTTAAGGTTTATAGTTCGTACAGCAGCCTAAGCCACCCAATGATAAACGAACAAACCCTTAAGGTTCATAGTTCGTACAGTAGCATAAGCCACCCAAATACAAAGTGTATCGCTCGCTAGCAGCAAGCCTATACAGCTATGTGAATATACAGCAGCGCTGTACCAGGTAAACCGACAGTATTGTCGGGAGCAGGAACTCTTTACTGAGTCGAATCCGAGGATCGACTGCCATACTTACGGAGTGCACGCTCTTTTATAAGGCGATGCCCCCCACCTTGCAACCTCTCCATACAAGTCTATCCATTGGCGCACGGAAGTGCGTCACGCGTTTACTTGATACAAAACACTACAATGTACTAAATCTAATAAGATTTAATTATAAAGCAATCAAATACCACACTAATAATTGTCATGAATAAACAATAGTGATTTCATAAAGTAATTCGTTTTACATTCAAAGTAACGTGTCAACAATTGTTTTGAATAAAACCATCGATAACAATTATCGAAATAAAGTAACCACAAATCAGTGTGCACATACAATAAATCATGTTTCGAATTAATAGACAATAATTGATAGTAAAATCACATAAATTAACAATAAGAAACACAAATCATAACAAATTTAGTTACACCCACAATTGTGATTAATAAACTGTCTCCGACATATACAAGAATTGCTCGTTTAAAAGTATTAGATTAGCCTTTATATTAACGATTCGTTTTTGTTCAAAAGTGCATGCACCAACAAACACAACAGTATCAAATAAGCTTTCCCGACCCAATCACGACAAACGAGCATAAAGCTATTAATTAAATGAATATTAATTATCACATTATGTTTTTGGCACACACACAGCCATAATATGCCACATAAAATATTGGCGTTTCGTCAATAGCAGAGTAGCCATCGGACATTTTAACTGTATAATCCTGCTTACAAATATCAACTCATTCCCGCAAACTCATTGCGGGGCTTACGTTGTACGAAAAGCACATCGGAACGCGTCATCACAATTGATGAAATAGTACTGAGAGCTACGAAAACACAGTGTTTGGTATACGTTTTTTGATAGATTTAGGGTATTAAAATGGATAAAAATTTAGCGAATCATCTAACAAAAAAATAAGCTGTATGAGTTTAGAGGTAAAAAAAAAACAAAACTGGTTCTCATCTTTAGCTAAGATTGGAAACAAATATTGATAAAAAAGATATTGAAGAAGAGATGATGATATGTTTTCTTGTCAGGAGTAAATTTTTATTATTAGTAAGTAATTATTATGCTATAAAAGCATAATAATTACTTACTAATAATAAAAATTAGGTACCTACTGTTATGGTGAAATTTAAAAAATTATACAACAAATAAATAATACTTAATAATAAATATGGAGTAAGATTATGTGTTAGGAGTTCAACTCTAAAAAAACATTTTTACAAAAAAGACAACCAACTTGACTTTAGTTTCGGAAGTCGGTGGCAATACAAAACAACAAACAGAACAAAGCCACCTTTTTTGTAAAAAGCTTTTTATTTTCCGCTTTTTAGTACCTCCTTCTCATCCAAATCTATTAAGAAGAGATTGAAAGTTAACTACTCCGAAGATTGAAGAAACTAAAACGTCGTCTATGTAAAATTTTTGGGTATTTGTTGATTTTTCCAAAAAGTGCTGAATCGATTTCGATAAAATTTATATGGGACCACCCCTGAAGCATACCCTATCCATAAAAAAAGTATTTTCTAAATCGGGTTACGTTTGCCGGAGAAACCGCGTAACAAATCGCGCACATACTTAATGCTTTAAGACTTATACGGTTTTCTCATGAATGCCATTGTCAGAACTTTACCAAATTAAAATGGGATTACACGGGAAGCCAAATAAAATAGAATCATCAAAATCGTTTCACCCAGTCCAAAGTTCTCAGGTAACAAACATATACAAAAAAAAAATACAGACGAATTGATAACCTCCCCCTTTTTTGAAGTCGGTTGAAAATAACTTCAAAACTTCGTGACGTGCGTTGTTTTATTTTATTGTTGATCACAATTTAATAATACTTACCTTTAGTGTGCTTTGTACTTATCAAGCAATCTCTAGATATCAAATTGAACCTACATTGTGCTGACCTAAGCTCATATGTATATACAGTACATATATTCAGTCCAAACATAGTCTTAATCCAAGTGCAGTTTATGTAATTATGCTACCAGATCAAACTATCAAGCCGACACGTTAATCAACAAAGCAATTGGATACCTACTTAAGGTTACTATAGTTGCCTTAATTACTTGGTGTTTTTAGGCCTACTTCTTCTGACCATCATAGAATTATCTGTAATGAAGCTAAATTACTGCAGAAATTCCTTAAGAGAAATAACAGTATATGCTTTTATTTATGATAATTTTCTGCATTGTATAATTATAAAGGGTAATTTTATAATTCTAGTAGGTAAATTGCTTTACAGTACACTAAAGGTACGACTCTAAAAGCGATCGCGAACCGCAACGGGTAACATAATTATTTGTATGAAAATAATTGTTTCCATAGTACGAAGAAACGAGTAGGTAGTGTTGTTGCGGTTGGGCGACACTGCCGCTGCGGTGTTGCCGGCTGCTGTCGCCTTCAGAATTGTTCCTTTAGAGTGGTTCTATGTTGGGGTTGGTTTCCGCACTTAGGCCTTAAGATGGACCATTGTACGTGAGCCATGGCAGCCATTACTCCAACCAACCCACTTCCCTTCAGAAGCAGATCAGTCTTCCCAGTCTTTTCAGGACATTCGCAAGGGAATTTGGTGTCCTTTAGAGTGGTTCTTAATATTATCTGCATGTCACCATTGTATTAATGGTGACATGCAGATAATATTAAGAACAACTCTAGAATGTTATAAAAACCAGGCGTTTTTATTACTCATTTGTAGTTCCATGTTTCTGTCCATTATACAAAATGGAAGCGCAGGATTTCAAGTTCATTAGACTTCGCATCTCGTTAGCGCATAGTCGAGTGCTTTTCCAATATTGGTCTTCTGGACAATACGTAGGTAAGTTCATGATTTACATTCATGCATTAGCTATTTATGTAGGCTTTATAACAAGAGTAAATCAACTGGTTGGACGACTAAATAAACGTAGCCACTGGATGTAAGAATTAAGTTCAACGTGTTTATTTTGTTGAAAAAAGCATTGTTTGCTAAAAAACGTGTGCATTATTATTTTATTTTTACTAGTAATTAGACTATTTAATTTACGAAAAATATGTACGATGAATTTAGCCCAGACTGCGAACATGGAGGGTATGTTGCTCCATGTTCCTTGTTGAATTTGAAGAAACACTAGTCAAAAATAAGCCCATTATTTAAAAAAAAGAAAATGATGTACTTACTTAGATTCATTTAGCATTTATTCAGATTTAGAATAAACAAAATTCAGAACTTTCATAATTATTATTTATAAAAACTTAATTGGAAGAGGATATCATGTTTTGCTTTGGCAAAATAGCAACAGCAAAATGAAAACTCTATTCAGAATATAATGTTTTATCCTGACTGTATTTTCTGTGTATTCTTATTATTTAAAAATATACTGCGTTTTATGTTTATGGTCGTGATATTACGTAGGTACAAACTTTACTTTGTGCAGTATACTTAAACACATAACACACACAGCCGGAACTGTTCCTTGGGTTGAAATTGCCCCAAAACATCCAGATTTAACGTTGATAGACAAGTACCGACCTACTTAAATGGATTGCTTTTTGCCTTTAAAAATATAAATTCTAACCACTTTCATATAAACGTCACTATGTCTTTTTGTCTGATAATGCACATTCAACTTAAAAACTTGCGCTTAATCCGATACGTATTTATTTTACTATTTCATGGGTAGGTTTAGTCATTATAATAATAATAATTTATTGATAATACAAGGTTATTTGTAGTTCGTACATGGAGTGCTAAGAAAGTATCAACATAATAAAAACGAAACTAAGAACATGTAATACCACGGAATGATAACAACGTTTGTAAAAAATATATATATACATATTATTCCGTGTGTAATACGCACAAATTGTTGAGTAGGCCCTGTTCTCCTAGTAAGATCACAAAGTAATTTGTGTTAAAAAAAGAGATTCCACTCCCTAGTGGGGATATAATAATATACAAGTGACCAGAACATAAGTATCGTATCGAAGATAATAATACTTACACGCTTATTTAAAAATATTTCAGCCGTCCCATACTAAGGTACTATAAAAATCTACGTCTCTAAATCTACACGGTAAAAAAAAAAAACGCAACAATCTTGAAACCATAGCAAAGATTTGCGAGTGAATGATGTAGCAAATCTACTGAATTTTATAGAAATAAAAAGCTAAGTAGACTTGCACATAAAATTTAATAGCTCTTCAAGAATGGAGTGATTAAAAAAACAGGGTTGTATAAAGACTAACCTAAACGCACTATGTTAGGGCAGTGTCGCCTAGGCTCCACAGCCTGGCCGGCTAACAGGATCGGACCAAAGATAGACTGGCGCGGTTGGCTACTAGCTCTGGGACGGAGGTCCCCAGGCGGTCCTATCAGTAGGACCCACCCTGGGAGCAGCAGGCAAGCGACAGCTCGACGGCTCGACTTAGGACTGTTACCGACTCTCGGTTGTGGACGTGTAGACTTATACGTTATGGAGACGTGTTTTTAGTTAGAAACCAAAATCTAGACTGACTCATCATTTGTCAGATTGCCTTCAAGTCGGCTATTCCGAAATTCATATTATTTTTTAAATATGATTTCTCTTCTGGAACTCCAGTATCGTCGTATAGAGGAGTGTATTTAGAACCGGCCAGGTCTAAATGCAGTCTGCCAGTTATATTTATAAATAACAAGTGCGTATAGAATTTTACAAAACACCAGATACATTAGCTAGTAACCAGCAGTTTTATAGAAAATACATAAACACACACTTATTAAACAACAACAGATATCAGTAAAAATAATTTAAGTTACACATGTCAATAACTAATTATAAAGAATAACTGACAGTTGTCGCTGCGCTTCGGCACCTATCATGTCCTCTCACCAGTTCGTACACTGTGTGGATGAAATAGCATGATTAATCCGGAATCGGTAATGTGGCAACATTGACACTACAATAAATTTTGGGGGTTTCCCATACTTAGAACTGACACTCAAATTTTTTTTTCATCAATCCCATACGTGTGGTGTATCTATGGATAGGTCTTCAAATAACAAATCAAGTATTGCTTTTCAGGTCTGTCTAAAGAAACTATAAATATTTATAATATTTATAAAAACATAATTAGAAGACACACAGTCTTAATCAAGCTTCGAAGACACGAGGTAAATATTCCTACAGGATTACCACGAATCCTATGAAAACAAATATTATATTATATGATTATAAGAAACGACAATTGAAGAAAATGGTTGGATGCATAAAAAACGTAAGTACATAGTATGTAATACTATAATGTGCTTTTCACCTTGTGTATTTTATAATGAAACCTTTTCTGTTTTCTAATCTCAACATAGGTCAGTTCACAAGCCAATAACTCCATATCACGTCACGGTCAAATAGTCCTCTTTGTAACTTTAAGCGATTTCTGCGGTCAAAGCAATTTGTGTGGACAATGATATAACAGCTATCGTAATTAGTGTGTCGAGGAATTAATGCAATTATAATGGAACGGCATGGAATTCCGGCCGGCCGTGTTTGTGCTAATGTGTACGTACCATAGTATCTACATATTTAGTGTAGGTATGTAATCAGAGGTATGTGCTGAGATTATTGTATTTTGGGTTGAAAAAGAGGACGTATTCAGCTGCAGAAAAGGCTAAAATGCTTCTACAAAAATCAATATAATAATTGTTTTAATTGCTAACTATGCTATGCTTTTATGGATTAGTTCTATTGAGCTCCAGCTATGCATTAACCACATTCATTTTCATGTCGACATAATAAACGTTAAAAGTCTCCCTAATTGATTGAAAAGACAAGTACTTTTACAAACCTGTTTTCCAGAAGAAATCATTTTACCTAACATTACAAAAATGGAATCCGCAGGAATCACAACCGCTGCTGGTGCGAATAAAAACTGGTAAGTAGGCACAAAACGTTTTTAATCTGAACCATTTAAATATTCACTTGTGTTTTTATTTTTCTTTTAAACAAAACAGTATTCTTTTGTGGACGTCTAATGAGAATGTTGGCGATGTTCACGGGCCAGGGGTCAAAGTGGCCTCAACTTAGAAACTTGAAACAATCTCAGCAACGTTCGTTATCTCGCAAGAAAATTGAACTTGCCAACATTGTCATCGTAATGAAATTCCTCTCGGATAATGCCACATTGCTACCCTTCTCAGTTTGCATTTTGCTCAGTGGAAAAAATCTAGATATTACTTGGTACTCTTGAAAATGTTGTTAAGATTTTTTCCCAGATAAAAGATGATAATTTAACGAGATAGTCTAACCGTGAATACTGGAAGGTACGGAGTTAAAAACAGGTGGTCTTCAACTTTTGTATTCTAGACGGTAGACCCAAATAAAACTACTCGCGAACCTTGTTTTTGTCTGGTCTGGAATATCAACCGTTTATACCTACATAGACGAAATTGCTAATTAAATATTCATGGATTAGATTCACATTATCTGCTGCCCTAAAATATTGAGCCCTCATAAATGAGCTTGACAAAATATAAAGATAAAGATGCGTTTTCACTCCCAATATTGTGTGTACTTAATCGCTTCCCCCTCTTTGTTGAATAGCTATCAATTGGAGCATACTGTGTCAGAATAGCTACACACTAGGCTAGGTCTAACTGGCAATAGTCAATATCAAGAAAATCTACGGGATTACAAATACGTGAACGCGCAGTGAGTCAAAAGTTTCATAAGGAGAGTTGCCACTCTGTGGCTTATTCTTACACTAGTATCCTCGTAATGTGTACACCACTGGGTAATAGGTTATGATTGATGACCGAACCAACTGCTGGGGGGATACTAAATTCATTTGCGAATCGATTAGTCATTTATTATTATTTTGTTAGCATTGATTATGTTGATTAAATTGGACAACATTACAATCAAGATTATCATAATTGACACATGGTGGGATGTAGGTACTAAAGCGTTGAAGTTAATCCGATATCTTTATAGCTCTGTTCGACACTTTATATTCTAAAAATATATTATTACAACAATTATGTACTAAGAAGCTTATGTTGTAATAGTAATATATGTTACCCGAACTTCTGAATATTAACACCAGGTTATTAGGGTTCAAAGCCTCTCCCAAGATGGCGGGTAGACGCGGATTAAAATTAAAATAAATTGCTTTACACTTTAATTGTATTTAGGGATAATTTTCCGTGCTCCTGAATTCTAGAGTTGCTAGCTGATGGTATGAAGATGTGGAGACATTGAGTGGTGTGGAAGAGATAAAGATTGAATAATATGACCTTCAAAATGCTTTTATAAACTCAATGTGATGGATAGAAGCCTAGGGCAGAACAAACAAAATTATTAACTAAATACTGTAACTAGTCCAATGTCTTATCAGACAATAATAATAATATAATATGTGGGGACATTTCACACATGGCCATCTGACCCCAAACTAGGGCGTCCCTGTACTATGGGTGTCAGACAGCTGATATACATTTTAAATACATACATAATTATAAGGTACAGGCGCCAATGAAGGCCCGCTTAATTTCAAAACCTCGTAAAATCTTGCAGATAAGTAAAGTAAAGAAAAAAGATAATGGAAGTTGTAATATATTTATTTGAGAAACAAGATATCTAAAAAAGTAGTACAGTTTTTGGCATTTTAACACAAATGTAAACACTTTTTAGAAACTTGTTATTGGGCTATCTTGGGAAGCTGGTCGCTGAAGATGGCCCGAAAAATATTAATGAAAGTATATGCATTATAAACTCTTAAACACTTTTAACATAAAACATCGAAATAAAAACACATACTTCCCATAACATTATTCATAAAAGGAAAAAAAATCAACCAAAAATTTAAATGTGGGCTATCTTAAATCTATCAAAATGAAAATCAACTATAAAATAAAAACAAACCACTAAATAAAATAAAATTTAACTTCGAGATCAATATTAAAAGTAACTTATCAAAAATAAAAATAAATCAGATTTTTTTTCTAAAATTTATTTTTTTGATGTCATTCATTAAGGGAATTATACTATGGGCCATGATAGGAAATTACACCCGGGTTGAGTATAATCTCGTAAAAATACAAAAAAAGGAAATGAAATAATAACACTCACCTGTAATTCGCTTATAAATAGATTAAATATGAATTTTCACATTTTAGAGCAAAGAGATTTGTTTTAAATTCGTTAATTTTCAAAAGGATTTAGATAATGCAGGTAATAAAAAGTGTATCGTCTTGACATGAACAAGCAAACTGCCATCAGTCTCCAAAATGGCGACGCGCCGGTAATGAAACAGACTTGCACTATTGTCTATAGTACCAATAGCATACCCCCACGAAATTTCAAATGTTTTGAATAATCATAACTGTATTTTTTTAAATGTGGGCTATCCTAGGAGCCGGGCCATCTTCGGCGACACTACCTTATAGATAAACAACACCCAGACATAAGGCAAACACAAGTGCTCATCACACAAATATTTACCCTGGGCGGGAATCGAATCCGCAACACGTGACGCAGCAGTCGATCGCTCAGCCACTGCGCCAACCGTGTCGTCACTCAAAAGCCACACTCCATCAAAAACAGTTAAAACGAAAAAACGACAGCTGCTTAAAATTTTTAGAAGTTTAATAAATACGAAGGCATTGTTCTCCCTCCAAGACAGATCATTCCTGCTCTTTTAAATTCGAGTCGGAAAATAAACGAAAAATCTTTACAATGAAAGTCAGCTCTACGCCCGTCTGTTTCCATTCGGCATACTCTAAATTTCATTAGGCGTTTAAGTCGAGCCACCGCCGCCGTCGTGTAATTGCTCATTTTCCTCGTCATCTCCTGGAAAAAACCTTACAGGCTAATAGTATTTTAGTCCTTCGGTGTACTGAAAAAATAATAGTTTTGGTGACTAAGTGTTTTGGTGCAGCTCATCTTCTTATTTTGAGTTGGTCGAAAAAAGGGTAAAAATAAGGTCTTTTAATAGAAAGGTAAAATAAAAGACTCCATGTGATATGTGTTTGTCTTAATAGGTAGTTCAAAAATCTGGCGCCATCTGGTGGAAGCCGAAGGTTGTTTGTTCCACCCTTTCAATACAGTATTGTTATTATGTTATAGATCTAGAATTCTAGACCATACCTGGGAACGTTCTGGTTACCGAGATCACTACAGATTATAAAACAAAGTCCCTCGCCGCATCTTTCTGTCTGTCTGTTCGCGATAAACTCAAAAACAATTGAACGGATTTTCATAAGGTTTTCGCCAATGGACACATTCATTCATGCAAAAGATTTAAGTGACGTTGAAATATGATGATAAAACCCGTGCGAAGCCGGAACCGGTCGCTAGTATTTTCCAGTTTTTTTTTTATCTTTTATTACGAAAGCAAGTTTTAAATGTTATAACTAAGCTTTAAATATCCCCAAGACGCACTACAATACTACTGTACTATTGTATGCGGGTGCAACGCACGCACAAATCACAATTTATGGTACTTAAATTGTGATTTTGCACACCAAAAATAAAAGATTTTTCTCAACAATGTTTTTTTTTTTTTACGCATTTTTTTATAGTTTAATGTATAGTAGGCGTAGAAGGCTAAGTAGTCTTTCATTTCGAAACATTTCCGTTAAATATTATAATAATTATATTTTCGTACACATACTTTTTAAATTTTCGGTCTACCTACAGATGATTCTCTTGTCTTCACGCAATAAAATCAGTCTTAAAACGATGCCGGCACTTAAAGTATTTTTTAACAAACTAAGCTTTAGTAAAAATGTACTAAACCATTAAAAAAGTTACGAAATGGCGAAAAAAGGTTTAATTCCTAAGCCGAACACATTTTTATACGATCCCATAAAAATCGGTAATCCGGTCCCGAGTGCCGTGCGCACAAAACGCGAAAAGCGAAAACAACGGAAAAAACAAAAGGAATAAACAAGTGTACATCATTCAATTTGACTATTCAGTAAATAATAATATTTGAAATTCAGAAAGGTAAGCGACAGTAAATAAAGTAGATATCTACAATTGCCATTTAAAAGCTTCCACAAATAAGATTTTTTTTCCACATATAATGGGTATACACACACATCAAAAAAAGTTTGTGATCAGTAGCATAACCCTTCAACTGTGTCAACACCGAATCTCCCAAAGTCAAATTTATTATCTGTCTGTGTTATAACCGATAGGTTGGCAACATTCCTTCGGGGATATTAAGTGACATTAAATAATCTACGTATTTGCTAACTCGCTCAAACTTGCACAGAGTCTAGAGGGATAAATGAGACACAAGAATTTCCATGGTCTAAATGTCTACGGTCTACTTTGAGTCGACTAGTTTGACATGTCGCCACTTGACAATTCTTTGACTTCACAAGTACGGACGCACGCACATCACCTCCTAGTTAAAAGTGGTTATATCTTATAAGCTGATATAATTTTTTAAATTGAACTTTACCAAGAAAAAATCTTTGTTGTGTGTTTTCTTTAAATAGAAATACCTACCTTGTTTGAAATTAAAAACAACACTATTTCTTATTTTTTATACAACAAAAAATTGAGTAATTAATCGTAATGTAATTGTAACGGAAAGATAGAAAAAAAAGACTGTTTAACCAAACTTAAACAACAATTTATCAATAAAAGGTTTATATTCAATATAATATAACTCTTCCCCTGGCTTGAACACATGCGAAGATTCTCCTGGGCATGCTGAGAATCAAGTTATCCAGCATTTCTTGGGGTAACCTGTCCCATTCTTGAATAGCGGCTGCCCTGAGCTCTGGCTCTGTCTGGGGACGTGGCTGACGGATCCAAACAGCTCGCTTAAGAGCATCCCACGCGTGCTCTATTGGGTTTAAGTCAGGCGAGCCGGCAGGCCAGTCTAACCTTGTGACGTCGTATTCTCGGAGAGCAGCATTGACTCGTTGAGCTCGATGAGCGGGCGCATTATCATCGACCAGTACAAATTGGTGCCCATGGTTTACTCGGAATGGTCTGAAAACTCCATCAATAGCAACTGCTCTATACATGTCTGCTGTCATGAAGCCTCGATACGAGATCAAAGGCGTTCTAGCTCCAATCATAATACCACCCCAAAAAGAATACATATTTCCCGCTTTGCTGAACTGTTCCAGTAGCAGTTCTTTGCCTTTTACGGTGTCCTGATCTTCGTCAGGCACGGACACGTCGTTTTTCTGGATGAGTACTGATTCCCGATCTGTCAACGATGAGACAGTTTTGCCAAATGTTTTTTCTTCATTTTGCTGAAGCCTAGTCCACTGCAATCTCCGCCGTTGACGTTGCCGGGAATTCAGAGGAGCACGCCAAGACCTCCGTCCTCGTAATCCAGTCTGGTGCAAGCAATTCCGAATGGTCTGAGTACTAACTTCAAGGCTAAAGGCGGCCCAAACTTGTTTTATTTCAGTAGTGTTGATTGTTAGGTCACGGGCTGCCAGCAATCTTATATAGCGCTTTTGGGCAGCAGTCAAAACAGTTGGGCGATCACTGCGGGGTCGGTCAGCTAAATTACCGTGATACCTCTACAACGTGGTCACGACACAGAATTGGGATATAGCAACTCTGCGTGCTATTTCTCTCGTGGTGTATCCTTCTTCCCTCAAAGTTACTATTCTTGCTCGTAAAACTTCTGGCAATCCTCTTGGTATTTTTTAAATCACAACTTTCCACGAAAAAGTATTTTAAATCCGTTAAAATTGACTAAGTTAGATTCCGAATGAGCGTAAGCTAGGACTGATAGCCTTTTTATATAGAAAAACAATTGAACTGTTTTATATTCTAAATCTATATTTTTAAATAAAGAATCTAAAAAGAAGAAGAATTCATATAATCTACTGTAACAAAAAAGATTTAATTTTTTTAAAGTGATCACAAACTTTTTGATTCCTATCTATAATAAATTGTTTCCTGAAAAGAAAAATATTAATGTTTTTACGTATTCATTTTTAACAGTGTAAAATTGGAAAAAAATAATGGTAAGTATACAACCTGCAAACAAACTATCGGAGAAATTTAATTCCGAATTTCTCTTCAATGTTTTTATTTTCATATATCGAGTACCGAAATACTTGCTACGGCCAAAATATTTTTCAATTTTTCATTTACAATTAAATTAAACTTAATGAAACTTTTTATTTACAATCACGAAAACTTACTAAAAGTCTGTTATTTAAAATAAAGATACAATTTAATGAACACATTCACAATTTACGTTCCCATAAAAATCTCTAATCCGGTCTCACAAAATCGAACACAAATCATCCCGGAACAAACAAAAGGGGACTGAATTATGAAAAACTCATTACTTTAAAGCGATATCAATGAAGTGCATTCCACCTTTACCGAGGCCGCCAGGAATTGAATTAAAAAAAAGTGCACTTGCAATTACGCCATTCAAATGCCTCTCTCGCGTTTCAATCTTTTATAGCAGCCTCTATGAATTCGAATGGAGTGCAATATGAAATGAGAGGGCCAATAATGAAATATAAAAACAGAAATAAGCACTCCTTTCCCCGGCTATGGGCTGTTGAGTATTCTCCATTATTCCTATTCAGTAGATTTGCTTTGACGAGTATCCTTACGGTGCGTTTAAATTATTTCACTTATTTTTGGTTTAGGTAATGCTGAGAAACATGAGAGAATTCGATCTTGTACTGCCAACAATGTTATAAAATACCTAATAAACAATACTGATTCTAGTTTATTAAAAGTTTAATGATTACAATGGATATTACAAATAATGTGTAAAGAAGCAACCACTTTTTAACCAACTTCAAAAAATAAGGTTTATTGGATTATTGGAACTGCTACATATTCTTTATGTTAATTTATCAGGGTTTCCAAACAAATTTACAGAATTGTAAAGGTGTATGTATGTATGTTTGTCCACGCATTTCCCCGAAACTCTTAATCGGATTGAGAGCATTATTTTATTTTTATTGGTTTACATTTACTTCAACTTAGGGAATAGTGCTAGTTTCATCAAAATCGGTTTAGTAATTTTAAAGACATGGGTTAATGCGTGTAAATTAACCGACATCATTTAATGTTTTGTATTGCCACCAACTTCTGAAACTGAAGTCATAATAATGTGTTCTGTGCTAAAGTTATTTTTCACTTTTTAGTTTTTGAAGGCTTTACTTATTGTAAAAAAGTATTTTTTCAAGAACATTACATGTTGTTGTAAATACATGTATTTATGATATTCATGTTCAACAAAGGCACTAAAATTCATCATAGAAATACCAAATTTGTACCAATAATGATGCAGCAATCGAAACGGAGGAGTACCTATGTATCAGATTCTCTTGTATAGACACTTCCAACTTCGGGTTTTCGAGGAGCACTTCACCTCAGCAACATTCAATATTGAGTTGTTTGAAATTACCAGACTTTGCTCCAAAAATGCATTGAAAATTACGACAATATTGTTTCGCAAAATATGGCAGTTTTTGATCAATGCTTTTACTTGTTGCGATAATAATTTTATTGGTGTCCATATATTCGATGCGAGAACAACAAAGATTTTATTTTAATTTTATATCAATTAATAATTAAAGTCATGACTTGAAATATGTGTTTCCTTTGTTACTCCATTTGGTTGTTTATATTTTCGGAACCTTTCTCTGGAAAATAAGATAGGTAGATACCTATCTTATTTTCCAGAGAAAGGTTCCGAAAAAGTGGAGATCCACTTCACTATTACTCAGAAATCACGGCGACCTTTTTCAATCACCCACCATATTTCACTTCAACATCTCTCGTTCATTGTACCTAGATTCAAGATACATTAATCTAAACTGTACGAAAATGAACTAAAAGACGTATTCATTCAATGTCGTCGACGAAACACGCAACGCACGCGAAACGCACAAAATAGAAAAAAGAAAAATGTCACCGCATTGCTAGTTGGAGCAAATAAAATTGTTTCCTGTACCCAGACACATCTACAGTGGTAACAAAAGGTGTCCAGACAATGTAATTGATCATTTTATTTCGGGATTTTTGTACGAAATGTGTTTCTTACTGCTGAAGCGCTGACGTTGTAGCTGTAAGTTTCAGTTTTATTAGATTTAACAATACAGAAGAGTTTATTTGGGAATGATTTCACTTGACTTAAGAAGCTCACTACGTTTTACAAAGACATAACAAGTAGTTAATTGAGCGATTTGAAATATTTTATATGCTGTTAAAAATCGAATAGATGTTCATATTATTTTTAGTTTCAAAGTAGAGTCGATATTTTAGTGGAGTTTGTGATTTATTTTGTGTTGCAAAAAGCAATTTCGAATCTCACGAAGCGTAACATTTGAAAACAAATTTGAATCACAAACCTAGGTTCAGGTTATGTATCCATTGAGGAGGCAACAAATCACTGAGCGGCCTAGCTGCAAGTGATTGTTAGGCGCACATTAAACGACGCGTGCGAAATAGAACAAAACGCGTCGTCTGTAACTGGCCGCATTGAGATTGTGGATCTGTAGGTAGAACGCAGATGATCGACATTGGTCTATAAAACAATCGGTTTAATAATTATTTACTGTCGTTAAAAAATACTGACTAGGAACGTATTAAATAAAATAATAATGATTAAATAAATCTTGCCAACGGAGACTCAACATACATAAAACATACCGTTATTTTTGGAAAACGCTTTCACACAAAAGCCTGCCTAACACTAGTCGAATTGAAACTACAACCGTAAGCGTGAATTGGATAAAAGGATAAAACATACGAGTGAACACGCATTAATGCAGGACGTGTGCGATGAATCGGTAGAAATCGGTCTATGCACCATGTTACCGCGCTAGGAGTCGTCGATTGTCGGACACCATCAATGACCGATAAAAATCGTTCGTCTGCGCTAGCCTAAACGAGACAGTTTCCAATAAATTTTTATTTCTCAAAAAAAAACTTAGTAGTAATACTTTACAGAAATAGTTTGGCAATATTCATTTCTAATAAATGGATGTAGCCACTGCAACCGAACTAGGCAAAGCCTGTATTTCGGTTTTCAGTGCCTTTTCCCTCGAAATTTTAACAGAAAATGCCAGCAAAGCAAATATGTAAATATGTTCAGTTGTACTACTCATTAATTTTAATTTTGACTAAGCTAAAGCTAACTTACTAAAAAGTTGCATTATTTAAAATGATACTAAACATAATTTAACAAGCCTTAAAATCTAAGTGAAGTGTTTGTGTGTGTGTGTTGGTATATGGGGTGTGTAAAGGTGAGCGTATGTGAGTGTAGCGGTGAGTGTGTGTGGTTGTGAGTGCATTAGCGTGTTTTAAACTAAGATTATTTTAACCAATTAAAACGTATTTAAAACCTAACATTCTCATTATTGTACCACATTTAGTAACAGCTCCGTTTCATCATAATTGAGTTGTTGCAAATATTCACTTACAACTTGTTTACATTTTGATTTGGTAAGAGGGTAAATATTTAATTCTTTATTAATTCTATTATAGAGGAACGGACCAAGAAATTCAATAAATCTTTCGCTAAATTTGGTTTTGCAAGTGGCCCGTTCCCTACATACTATTTTATTTCGTCGTTTTTGCGCGAGAGGGTCATAAGGCAGTTTTATATGCTGTTTCAAAATAATGTTGAGGATGAAAAGTTGCCTTACGGTTAGAACCCCACAAACCTGATATAGAGACACAGTAGGAAAAAGGACTGGCTTGATAATGCACACCTTCAAAATTGCACGCTGTGCGATTTCTATGGATTTCATAGTGGTTTTACAAGTGCCTCCCCAGGATGAAATGCAATAATTTAATAAAGACTGTCCTAGGGCATAATAAATTTGTTTTAAGAGACAAGGTTCCGCAGCATGTCGCAAGTTTTTAAAAACATATATGAGTTTGCGGACTCGAGCACCAAGCAGTTTTATATGTTCTTTGAAATTAAGATTTCTGTCTATAGTAACACCTAAGTACTTGATGTTATGAACACGTTCCAGTGATAGACACACGCAGTTGCCTTTTTGGGTACAGTCATGAGAGATAATTTTATGGTTGTTACAAAGACTTGAATCATTTTTGATACTGAAAGAAACATATTTGGTTTTATCCACATTTAACGTCAGAATGTTCGCTTGCAGCCAGCCTCTAGTAATATTATAGCCCTCCTGAGCAGCATCAAATACCTCATCCCAAGTATTTGCAGCAAAAACCAAAGCAGTGTCGTCTGCGAAGGATATAATTTCGCCTTGGGTGAGTTTAAGACTAGTGAGTTCGTTTATATAAACGAGAAATAATGTGGGACCTAATATGCTGCCCTGTGGTACGCCATGTGTGACTGGGAGGTAGGTACTTTTGTATTTACTCACACGGACACACTGTTTTCGCCCAGTCAAGTAACTTTTAAGGAGTTCAAGCTGGGTACCTCTGATTCCTACCTTCTCCAGTTTAGCCAATAAGAGGGAAACAGAAATCGTATCAAATGCCTTGGCGAGATCGAGAAATATTGAAAGACATTTTTTTCCTTTATCCAAATTAGTGCTAATAAAGCTGGTGAGTTTGTTCACTGCTTGTTCTGTGGATTTTCCAAGCCGAAAACCATACTGATTTTTAGACAGTAGATTATTTTTTTCCAAATAATTTACCAGGCGAGTGTTAATGATTTTTTCCAATATTTTCGATATTGCCGGTAGTATGGATATTGGCCTATAGTTGTTGATTTGATTTCTGCCTCCGCTCTTGTATATTGGGCACACTTCCGACCTTTTCAAGGAATCAGGAAATACCCCCGACTGCAAGCCATCATTTATAATTTTAGTAATAGGTGGAATAAGAGTATTTTTATGTATTTTTAAAAATTTACTACTAATCTTATCACAACCCGATGCACAATCTGTTTTTAGACCATTTATTATTTGTTCAACTTCTTGCTCATCAGTGTCCATCAAAACAAAAGAATTACTCTGTTGGTTACACTCGTCTATGTGATTGAGAAAATGTGCATCAGGTGTGTTAGTATTTTGGTAAATTTTATCAGCCAGTGAGGCTCCAACATTAATGAAGTAGGTATTTATTTTATTTAAGGATTGCTCTGGAGATGTAGAGAATGTTAGGAGTTCTTTTGTGCGTTGTATTGGTTTTGTTGTGTTAGCGATGTTTCGAATAGCTTTCCATAACTTTTTATTGTCTTTTTGTGCATTTTCAATTTGTTCTTTTTCGTACTTTCTCTTTATTTTACGCAACAGAGCGTTACAAAAATTCCTGTAACGTCTGAAGGTAATTTGTAAATTTTCATTTTTCGGAGATAATTTAGCTTTTCTATGCAATTTATCCCTGTTTCGCATGCATCTCAGTAAACCCGGGGTTATCCATGGTTTTATTATTTTTGATCGTCTTGGTATCGTTTTTGTTAGTGTATTTTTATCAATTATATTTTGTAGGGACTGGATCAAATAATCTAATGTAAGGTTAGGATCTACCGACTGATAAATTGGGTCAAGATCAAGTTGTTTAAGGTCTTGTACTATTCCATCAAAGTTAGTTTTAGTTATAGTTGTAGTTGTATAATGCCATGTTTTTTTTAGATGTAGGCTTAATAAAACCGGATAGTGGTCCGTTAGAGTTGAACATGGGACCACTGCCGTGGCATTGCTTATAGTTTTTATTAAGGCGTGATCCAAGCAGGTTTCACTATCACTACGCGTTACTAGACTATGTGCTGGAAGTAAGCCGTGTGTAGCAGCTAAAGTTAAGTATCGTTCCCCGCGTAAGTCTATTTTGTCAAGATTTATTGGAATGTTAATGTCACCCATTAACACGTTGTGGTTATAGATCGATACTAGTTGAAGTATTTTGTCTAAGGAAGAGAGGAATGGATCAATGTTGGTATATGATGGCGATCTATATATACCTAGAATAGCAACTTGCTCTTCTACAATAGCCATCAGACAATTACAGTCCTGAAAATCTGGTTCTTCTATGCGGACATTAAGGTTCTCTTTATAATATATAACTACACCATCGTTTTATTTTTAGTTGCTACGTGAGAATATCCGTCTAGTGTTGGTATGTCCGATGCACAAGAGAGCCAACACTCTGTCAGTATTAGAATGTCACATTCTAGTTTTAATCTACTTAATAAGATCTCAAATCCTGGCATATTACAGTTTAAACTACGTATGTTCTGCGTTAATATAATTATTTGATTAGAAGTACATGTAATGATAGTGTGACATTCTTCTATGTCAGCAGTTTGCGAATGGGATACGGACAAGCTATCAATGTCAGCAGAAAGGTCGATTATGTCACCGAATTTTAATAAACAACTTATTTTTGTAATGCTTTTTTATCAGGGGTTGAATGTTATTATGGAAAGCATTTATTAATGTAGTGAAATAGGTTGTTTTTATACTGTGTAGTGTGTTTGTAAAGAAGTGTTTGTATAGTATGCTTAAATGTATGGTTGTGTGTATGTTTATGTGTAGTATGTTTTCGACTATATGAATTTGAGTTATTTTAAAAATACAACTAAACGTATGATAAGAGAGGTGTAATAATAAGTTAAATGTATAACGTAAGTGTGTTTTGAGATGAGTATTATAAAGGGCAAGAAAAAAATATCCGACATTAAAACAATAAAAGAAAGCATGCATTAAAAAAACTTCAAACCATTTGAAGAGACAGACCATAACTAGTAATAGTCACATTGTGTTTCGTATCTTTTCTAAGTCCGCTGCGTCGTTGATACGAATATGTGGAGAGTCCTCGTTTCTTTTTAGGTACACAATTCCATTTGTTGTCCAACAGAAATTGAAGCCATGGCTATTCTTAAATTGTCTCGCCAAGAAGTAAAGTTTTTGAGATTTGTACGTGAGAGTTTCCGCTACATACAAAGGTTTAGCTACGTACTTAGGGTTCAGGTGCGTACTATTCAATTTTTCACCTTTTGTTTTCGGTTTATTAAAACTTTTGACAGCCTTAAGAAACTTGTCTTTTAATAATACGGTGGTTAGCTCCACGATTACTGGGTTTGAATCATCTTTCGACTTTAGTCGATAGATGTCTTTTATAGAAGACCCGTTTATATCGACGTTAATTGTTTTTCCTAGTTTTATAATTTCTTTACACAAAGCGTCTTTAGTCTCTGCATTTTGTTTCGGTATATTCCGAATTTCAATACCAGTTCCGCGGGTTTTTCGTTCCATTGTCTCTAGTTTTTCTTCCATCTCTTTAATTAGCCTTTTATCAGCCCTCCTTTCCTTTTCAAGTGTATTTATCTTTAACAAAAATTCGTCGTATTTATGAGACATCAAATCCATACCTACTCGTTTTTAGCTCTTGGAAGCGTTTGTCCTGTTCCTTTGAAAACGATACAAACATTTCTTTTATAAGGGCCATTATATCAGTATTTTCATCATCAAACTTCCGTTTTTTCCGCTTTGTAATGTTGACCGCAAGTGAGTGAAGATCGAGTTCAGACTCACAATGCTGCAACGGTAAGTCAATAGCTGCCTTAGTGAATGTTAGGGTAGTGCTCCGCATGTTTTCTGCTGCAGGCAACGATGTGGAGGGGGAAGGTGAAGCGGGAGAAGTTTGTTGTGATGGCATGATAAGAATAAAATTGTCTTCAAATCGTTACAACTAGTACCAGGACACCATAAGTTGTAAGCGTTAGATTCTTCACAGACGCAACAGAGGTCAAGCTTATCTAGCCGCAATCGAGGAATGCGAAGTTTTTGCCTTTACGTCCAGTGTAGTGAGAACTATGCTTTGAACAAAAGGTGAGTAAGCGCCGTTTTTTCTGGGTAGCTGGCAGAAATTATCTGTCTCTTACTCGCACGTTGACACGACGCAGTTCTATCCTTTGCGCGCTTTGATGTTCATGTCACACATCTGACGTATAAGTACGTAAAATAGTGTGCGTAAAAGAGCGTACTCACGGATTGCGGCAAGTTAGACTCCTGCGCCTTATGCACTCCTATTTTTTTATATCAATTAATAATTTGCTTTCTATTTTAATTATACGAAAATTAAAATAGTACAAACTATGTGGCACGTCTACTCTTGACAGAGGTCCGAAGGGAAGGGGGAATATAGATGACAATTTCTTTTCACTTTAGAATGTAATCTATTCCATAAAGTTCTGCAATGTAAAATGACATTAACGTTTAACGAGACACTAAATGTGGAGAACAAGACATTTAATTGGATAATCAGTTCTCTATTTTATGTTGAGTGTTAAACTGGGACTATTTTCTGGAATAAATTTGCGCCTTGATTTTATTTTTACCTAGAAACTAAAGTTAAATCAGAAGAGGCGTTTATCGTTTCCAGGTATTCACATCCTATTTTCATTATCTTCAAGTTCTCTTTAACAATTTGCTTGGAAGATACTGCACTGATAAAATAAGAAAGCAATTTTAAAAAATCACAAAACCTCATAATTATTTATATAATTAAAATTTTATTAATATATTTTAATTTCCTCAGGAAGTAGTTCGAATGCTAATCTTTTTTATTTGGGAAATTGCAAAACAGTAAATTTGACTACAGGCTAAGCATTGCCATCCAACGTGGCAACACCGCCAGTGTACAGGGACACATTTCTATAAGACAGTGATACCGAGAATTTTTTTGATGCCACTTTGTTTTAGTTTTTGTCTATTGGTTATAAAATATTATAACTTTCTTTGTGTATGTTTGTTCCTATTTCTATTATTAAAATGTAGAATACCTAATTTTGTTATCCGTGCGTGTCTTTCGTTAATAATTTGCAATACGTAAAACTCTTCTAATTGTAGCAAATATCTGCAGCTAACGCACAGCTTTTTCAACTTGCAGAAGGAGTATTCCCCCCGCCATAAAATAGTTTAGAAAAGGAAGTCACAAGCTTCTAGCCACAATGCCTTTCGCTCATCAAATCGTAATTTAAGTAACTCAAAATTAATTCACTACTTCATCAACACAAGATAACGTCAGAAAAGCTTTGAGTTTGTTAAAATATTCATTCCATTCTACAAGTAGACCCGTTCTAAAGGAACTTGGGCATATAGTTGTGGCTTTACCAAGCCGGGTCTGAATTAATTGTGAAATTAGTCAAGTTACATAATGCCCCGATGATGGGGCTCAAGCGCCTTTACTTAAGGTTTAGTACTTTATAACCTGTTCTTAGCCTGCTGGGATTAAACGTTTCATGTCAACAAAGTCTAAATTGATTAATCACAAGGACTTTGGTACAAAGTATACTATCTTACATTAAAGTTAAAGCTTTATAAGTTTTACTTTTGGGATATTGGGTACTTGAAAAGTTATTGGAGATTGGTTGAATCGGCAGGAGTGCTATTTTAAGACACGAGGTTTACAGAGATGGCACTAAACAGACTCATGGGAGAGTCCTAAAGACCGTCCTTTTAATTGTATCAGGATGATGAGAATTATTTAGCACTCAAACTAAACATCCTGAGATGACGTCATCACTGTAAGGCCCAAAATGAACTGTAACTTCTGAATATTCATTTATTTATTTCAAAACAACCCAGCATAGCAGTATTTTGCTGGTTTTGAACATAAATTAATCACAATACGAACAGTTGTTGCCAGCCACAATGTTTAAAAATGCAAATTACACGGAAACATAGACCACAACACATTGTGGTATGTACAAAATATCGCAAAGCCAAATACGTGTTGTGGTTCTATTGATAAATCAACCACATCGTGGCTTGCCAATGGATGCTGTACTGTTATATTCTCGATCAATCTGGCCGTAGGCAGTAGCCTAGTTAGGTTCCTGGTTACATGGCGTTTAGAAGTGGACACGGTCGGTGGAAGTTCATCAGTGTAGGTAGATGTTGTTCTTGTGTGTATCGTGTCCACTTCCGTAAAACCGATGGCATATTGTAATGTATTTCTAATGTGAAAATTAATGATCTGTCTATTTGCTTTCATCTAATAGGAAATTAGATGAAAGCAAATAGACAGATCATTAATTTTCACATGACTGTCCAAAAAAAGCAGTGTAATGTTTTCTTACGTACATTTTTTGAGCTCAAAAACAGTTGACATTCTGAAAGCAAAAAACATCGTTGGTAAAAATAAAGTTTCAGATACAACCATTAATAACATTACCATGTTATAGTATCTGGCAATCATCACTGAACTTCAAAGAAGCCCGCTTCGATATCCAAGCACCTGCCGGTTTGAATTAGATTGATGGTGTAATTAATACGTTGTGGCACTTCTCCTTTGACTGAGACCGTTGTGGTCATCCGCATGAAACCTCAAAGAACTTCGACGCACTTTCTGTTCACTCCCTAAGCATTGTGGCCACTTTTTGTTCCACGAACAAGAATAAATTAAGACGAACATTTGACAAAAGAATCTTTGTAATTTCCATTCTTGAACAAGTTTCTTCGAGTCAAAGAAAGGCATTAATTAATCCAAGATATTATAGATGCTATTCAAATAGCGCTAGACCTTAATATTAAATCAGAATTTCTACGTCCTTTGTCTTGAATGCTGAAAGCGGTTCCTATCGACATACCAATCATTCATCTAGGATATAAATCTTTTGCTAGCGTCTGCCGACAGAAGGTCGATTTGGGATTCCTGTTTTTGCTCAAGGGTCGAGAGAAGCGTTACAAAAAAGACGTTCTGTCATCAGGACCCAATGAGATAGACAACATTGCGAAATAGTAGGGCAATTCCCTAACTAACTTTATTTCGTATCGACGTTATTTACTACGTTTGTACTCGCCATGTTATAAAGTTAAGGATAAGTAGTTACAAATTCTAGACTGATTAAACAATCCAGCGACAATTAATCAAAAAGTTGTATAGAAACATATTAAATTAACGTGTTCCTAAAACAACAGCCTTGACATAATGGTAGGGAGTTTCCGTGAGAGGAACGAATTTGTAATTCAATCACCTAATTAGAGTTTGTTTGGAACAACTCCAGACTGTAGGCGAGTAATTAATAGGCTTTGTAATCTGAAATGTAATGAGAAGAAAACAACACAAATACTGAACAAAAAATACGGTACAGTCAGCAACAAAAGTAGATTATCACATTTTCATATCCTCTAAAAAGACACAAAAACAAATACGATGTAAGAAATACTTTACAGTATTTCAGGTCATAGTCTAGAGTTTATTTTATCTTGATTTTTTATCCTGTCCGTATTTCCTTCTGCTCAAGAAATTGATTTAAAAATCTGAAGTGTTAATCGACTTTCGTTGCTGACCATACCTACTGGACAACTGATCTTAATATTATTATGCGCTTTAGTATATAGGCCAATAACTTTATTATTACTAAAGTGTGTACAGTATAAACACAACAGTGAATAAAAATTAACCTTTATTAAAAATTACATGAATTAAATTGCATAAATTAAATGAATACATGAATAAATTGTTCACTTATTGTATCTTAATAATCGATCCAAAAACTGTTACAAATTTATTCGGTAAAATTCAAAACCTCTCTTTAAAAATGAAAATATTATTACACTCTGTTCCCAGCCTAATGAAAAACGACCAGCGAGCGGCGGAGCCGCACGAAAGCAACTTATTATCGCTTATTAGGTTTCCTCGATACATTGCTTTTCTGTTGTCTAGTCAATTTATCGTCGGCAAGTTAGTCGAGGGGACGCG
This sequence comes from Charanyca ferruginea, assembly GCA_947361185.1. Classification (NCBI taxonomy): domain Eukaryota; kingdom Metazoa; phylum Arthropoda; class Insecta; order Lepidoptera; family Noctuidae; genus Charanyca; species Charanyca ferruginea. The sequence goes on from OX376056.1 coordinate 25,914,576, forward strand.
GCGGTGGTACGTTCACTCAATTAGTTAATTTTGTTAAATATCCTTGATTGAGCAGCGGACAGCAATCAGCCATGCAAATTCTCCCCGTCATTTCCGAGACTGCCGAAATAGGATTTCGCTAAACGCAGTGTATTTAGCTTTGCGTTGTAATAAATTGTCCGTGCAGAACGAACGGTATAATGAATGAGAAGAATAATGTTCTAACATTTGAATAGAGAAGCTTTTATATTTTTGACATTTGGTTTTTTTTTGTCGGGAAGTTCAGGAGTTGGCGAAGCGTTTTGTGATTTTAATTTTGGTTTGTTATGTAACATTTAGGTACATAGGAAGCGTTTTGAAGTTTGTTTTAAATAGGTACGTTTTATGTAATTTAACAGGTCTTTGATAACTGTTGGAGACATGTAGGTGCTCGTTTATAGGGGGAATAATAATATGATAGGTACTTACTTAATTTCAAAATTGTCACAATTATTATGAAAAACAACTAACTTTAAAAAAACTGTCATTTAAGGGTGTTATAAACCACCGTACGCACTTAGGGCGGGTTGTTTCAAACAGTCGGTTAACGTTACATACGGATGGTTAAAAAGTTACTATGACGTGAGATGTTTAACGTACGTTAAATGTAACGAGTTGTTTCATGACATAAAAATCCGCCAGTTAAAGTTATTCAAAAAGAGATTCCATAATATGTTGATGTTGGAAGTAGCTGTTTGACAACACAAAATTACGTTGACTGGTCGGTTATAGTAATAGTAACTTTATGACGTACGATTTTGTGAAACAACCCATTTTTTTGATTTGACGATAGTTATCGCCATTTTTGACCATTACCGGTCAGTAATGTATAAGTAGTTGAAGCAACCCGCCCATATTAATTAAAACAATTTAATTAATTACATAGCACCACCATTATACCTACCATACAAACACGAGCCTCCACTAATCTCACGTCATAACAAACGCCATGAGCGCCATGACACACCACAGAGTTGTCACCTCACTAAATTTTAATTCGATGTGCCTGTAAAGGCTGGTTCAGATAGTGTAAGTAATTGATCTCATTAGGTGTTTTTTGAACGACAGAGTTCAGGAAAAGAAAAGAGAAACACACTTTTATTTTTCAAAAAAATAAAAGCGAAAAATTCTTTAATTTTTCCCAAACTAGGAGAAACCCATTAATTTTATTATGTGAACTTGCTGAATGGACGTCAGATGAAAAAATAAGTCCCTGATAAAAAAAAATATTATGAAATAAATAATTTAATGATGAATAAGGTCACGACATGGTTGGTGCAGTGGTATAGCGATTGACTGTTGCTCTGCGTGTCGCGGGTTCGATTCCTACACGGAATGAATATTTGTATGGCCTAGAGATAGTAGTACCGGGTCTGATGGTTTGTGTATGTGAGTTTATATGTTTGTAACTCACTCACGACACAGGAGAAATTCCTAGTGTTGAGCAACGTTTCATTTTGTTTAAAAAAGAATAATAGTACCTTTAGAATTTAAAATAAAATAATGTCTAAGGTAATACTACGTGTGTGTGCATTTATTTAGCTTTTAGCTACACATGATACACGACTCTGTATCTTTAGATATGTATTTATTTATAGGTATACGTACTGAACGCTTTCTGAAAATGTATGTATCCCTTTTGATGCTAAAGCATCAAAACTAATTTTGTTTCTAACTAAGGTAAATAAAACTCCCCGGTGATATTAAAACGTTCCGGTTACACCAAGGTCCTGACTGACGCCCAAAATTATCGATGGGGTTAAGAGGATGCTCAGCTGCAGCTTTTGTCTGGTGCGATTATGGTAATATTCTCCGAAGAAAGATTATATATCGTAATATACCTAGTAAAAAGCCCATGTGCTGCATGTTAATGCTGGTGTATCTATATGATGTTTTTCGAACCTGGTTATTCAACATTTACACGGATTTTGACAAACTTCGTTTGATAATATGTCAAAGTCAAAGTCAAAGTCAAATCATTTATTTCAATTAGACCATTATAAGGCACTTTTAAACGTCAAATGAGAAAAAAAAAAATGATTCTAGTTGCCCATTCCAAAAGGTAGTTTTGTATGGAGAAGAATGGGCAAGAAACTCCATACTTACTCTTTTAAAAACGATGTTAACAATATTTGCATTTACAGGAATTATATAATTATACGTGAATACGATGTACCTTGCATAAAAACACTATTTTAAAGTGTGTACAAAGTATCACAGATTAAGGAATGACAAACTAAGTTATGTACATAATAGGTATACATAGTGTTCACATATTACAAATGTTTAAACAGTAGACGTCCACTCCTTGTATTTTAACAAACAATGAATCAGTATGTGAGCCTGAGCAGTGTATAAAAAAGAGTCAAATATATAAATACACATATTTATACTAAGTATGAAATTAGGTATTTTAAATTAGCAATCGGTTCGATTTTGTCTAGACTGTCGATTGTCATATGGAGCTAGACCAGCATGTTTCCAAGCATTATTATCTTGAATATAGTCCTCTAAATTATGATAAGCTTGTTTACAGAGTGTAAACAAGCTTATTATAATTTATGTATTTTAAATTTTGTTTCACTAAGGGCGGGTTGCTTCAACTAACCATTACTGACCGGTAATAGTCAAAAATGGCGCTAACTATCGTCAAATCAAAAAAATGGGTTGTTTCACAAAATCATACGTCAAAAAGATACTATTACCATAACCGACCAGTCAACGTAATTTTGTGTTGTCAAACAGCTACTTCAAACGCCAAAATATAATGAAATCTCTTTTTGAATAACTTTAACTGACGGATTTTTATGTCATGAAACAACCCGTTACATTTAACGTACGTTAAACATCATCAGTCATAGTAACTTTTTAACCGTCCGTATGTAACGTTAACCGACTGTTTGAAACAACCCGCCCTTAGTTGTAGTATATCACTAGGAGTTATATGGCGATAATAACTACACTTCGTGCCTAGGTTGGTGATTGCCATCAGTTATAATTTCATTAGCCAACAGGACGACGCTGCCGGCCCCCTGGATGCTATCCCTTACTCGCCTTTTATGAGACCCATGGGAAGAGGGTTATTCCATGGAGGTACGAGTACGAAATACCGCTTAAAATATATGTGAACCGACCTTAACTTAAGGGTGAAACATACGTAGTTTTGGCACATAACCTGAAATGATGTGGTATTTTAATGCCTCAGTGGTGTGTTTTACGGTTAATTTTGTTAAAAATACTCGCTGTAAAACAGTAAACAGTCGACGACATTCTTGAAATTCAGAAGGCTTTGTTGAAATTTCTTTGACTTATTTCTAAATGTGTGTTCGAAGATAATTGTGTGCCTTTAATACCGTAGGTTTTGAAATTTCAAAATTGCAGATTTAGAAGGTTTTTATTGTATGGACATTTATTTGATTTTAGCCTTTCTTAAAGAAAAATGAAACTATATCCTATGCCAAACATGATATGCTAAACATGAATTTTAAGTAGCTCAGGCAATATAAATATTGTAAGTGGTGGGTTCAATGATATAGTAGGTATAATTCATATAATTGGTACAAAACAATGCATTTTTATTTAATTATTATATTATTATGTATATGTAGCGTCAGGGTCCGACATTATTTAAAAAAAACACAAAAAAAGTCTTCGCTCACTCACTTATTTATTTTAGTTATATAAACCTTATTTAATTTCACATTAATTCAATTTAAAATCACTAAATTAATCTATACTGAATATAAAAACTACCCGACAAATGATTACTCAGTGATTACGTAACGTGTGCACTGGGCAGCGGCCGACGAACGACTGAGCCGAGTCGTTTTTTTTTTTTTTTTTTTTTTTTTTTCGGATTGGCATCTCGCAGGTCAACCTAGGAGGTTGTCGGCTGCTTAACCGGACTTTCCTGTGGTGCCTTAAAAATTATTATTTTTAGGGCCTCCAGCCAGGGCATAAAAGCTTACAAACTAAGCGACTACACGCTAAGGGCACCCCCTGTGGGGTACGAGCCTCGGCTTAGGGCGTCGCTGGGAGAGGACAGCAAAGGGACAGGCTGGATCGGATTTCCATTATTTAGGGACGAATTTAAAACTACAGGCTCAGCGGCGCGGGCTGGCACGAGCAAGGGTCGGGGAGGAACCTGAGCCGAGTCGCAGAGTGCGCTGCCTTATATAGCGTTCGGAGTTGACGTGACGTCGTTCAGTCGCTCGTTCACCGCTTGTCCGTTGCACTCGCAGTTTACAAAATAATGACGGTTGCGCCGTCACGGCCATACTGACATACGCTCGTCCTCGAGCGTCGTCCGAGCATCTGGGAACAAGACAACAACCTGTTCGTCCATCCTGACATAATCTCTATCTATCTTTAACAAAAGGTTTCAATAATGTGCTGGTCCGATTAACCCTTCAGCTTTCCACAACTACTATGCTATCTCATCAGTATTAAAACTGGAGACGATTGTGCTAGACCGGATAGATATCCCTTTAGCGAATGCTAGGCCGGATATCAGTCCCTATAGCCAAACATGCTAGACCGGATTGCAATCCCTATAGCCGCAGGGCTAGGCCGGATCGCAACCCCTTTAGCTGAGTCATTGGACCGGATTGTCCCTTCAATGACTCTTTCCTACATTTTTTTTTCTCTCTCTTTTTTTTTTTTTTTTTTTTTTTTTACTTCCTGTATATTTTTTTTTTTTTTTTTTTTTTTTTTTTTTTGTGTTACTTCTCTCATTTTTTGTCCTACATTTTTTTTTAATTAATTACTTTCATCGTGGTGTACAATGGCATCAGTTACAACACTTATTGACTCTGGTAAATCTGATGATGGACTTTCTATATTATCACTAGTAGCGCTCAAGGTACGTGAACTAGCCGATATAGTGCTACTATTAGCAGATATAGTGTCGCTATCGGAAAGTTCATCCTCAACGTCACCAATCACAGCTATGTTATCATTATCACGATCAGTTTCATGAACAACATTACTCTGGCTAACATCCGCCGTCACTTCATCATCATTATAGCCGTAGTAGGTACTACAATAATCAATTCGAATCCTCTTTATCGCTAAATTATCGCTTGCTGCGACACGGCCATACTGACTCGTCACACGTCCTCGTGTGTACCTGTGAACAATGTTACCAAATGTGAGGTATCACAGCGATCTCGGCTAACCTGGCCATAAGTTTTATCAAGGAGAACAATAATTAACCAAACAAAATCCGTTTGTTGACAATATTAGGCTCGGCCTACCTGACTAATTGTCTATCTCAATAAATAAACTCGCATCAGAAGGAATACTACAGGTTTCATAAAGGTAAAAAATTAAAGGAACTGAATCACAATATTAATGCACCCAGTATTAACAATAGTCAACGTCATTCTCGCTGGTAATCTGTTATGAAACAGTGGATCAGTAATAGCCCTTCTCGCTGTCATGCCTTACATACATGGGACAATACCAGTTCTTCTCTCTGGCAAGCCCAGTATCAAACGGCTAGTATCAGTCCTTCACACTGATAAGCTCAAAACAGAATGGACATTACTGGTCCTTCTCTTCGGTAAGTCAAAAGTATAGACAAAAGACATACATTGTGCATTAACATTTAGAACGAGTTGATGGGCCTTCACCCGCATCTTCAACATCTAACCCTTCACTAATCACGTCTAATTCGCTAGAGTTATCACCTTGTGGCATCCTTCTTATGCGGTCATAAGCTTACTTTTATGTTCTGTTACAGTGCAGTGCTTTTAAATTATAGCGATCACCGCCAAGTAAAACTATGACCTCAAACTTTACGTAATTTAAATTTCCAAAACCAAAACGACGACGACGACGACGTTCCAAAACGAACAAGCAAGTAAACTTCAACCTTCTGACTGACTGACTGACTCTTTGACAATTCAAAAGTGCCTGCAAATGGTCCAATTGAAATAAATGCTTTGACTTTGACTTTACTTCAACTTCGACTTTGAATTCCACTTCGACTTTTTCTTCAACTTCTACTTCTACTTAGACTTCCACTTCGAGTTCTCAATGCATAAAGATGCTAACTTCCTAATGTCTATAATGTCGTCATTGTCGTTAGCTATAAGATAAAGTGGACGTGCTATATAACCTATCAAAGTTCTAATGGACTAGCTTTTGTAACACGATCAACTATACGGTACTGAGATGTACCGAACTGTACTGTAACCACTATGGACGCTTCTAAACCGTAGAATTCTGATTAATAAGCCCAATTTCTAACTCGCCAGTAGTCACGCGACTAGTAGGAAAACCGGTTACCTATGAAAAGTTCGAATATTGTTGAAAAATGTTGTCAAGGATTTCACATTATCGCCATTTTCAATCTAACGAAATGTCAATGCAAATAAAATCATTTTTATGCAAGAGGTAACCATTACTCGAATTGCAAACATTTAGGTACAATCTTGTCCTTTGACAAAGAAAACTCAGTTGCAGTCATACTAACACGAAAACCGTTACAAAAAAAATCTCTTGACCCAATTAAATATCACTAAACACGTAACGTAGGTAGTCGTGAAATAATGTCTTCGTCAAAATCATTATTTACTACCTGGCACAGCAATTTATTGCAAAGTACTATTAACATTATTATTTCATAGCCACTAAAAATACCACATCATTTACTCTTCGACATCTTAATTTGCAAGAAATACTATCCTACATTAAAGAACATTCAGTATCAGAATCAAAATCAAATTTGAAACACTCACTTTCATATTCGTTGCCGCTTGCTCTCTTATCTTATTAATGCCAAAAGGTTTAATGGCCTAGTTACGCATCATATCAAAAACCTAAATAGGGCTTGCCCTTAGTACATGAAATAGACACGTTCATTGTAAAACTAAGGTTTAAAATAAGTCCGCTAATCATCACATTATATTTCAAACAATAACCGAGTAACACATGAAATAAAAATCGTAAAAGATTACCACCAATTAATACGTCACAAAGAATTTGTTCAGTAGGTACAGTCTACTTTAGCAAAACCTATACCCTGAACAAGCAAATGTAGGTACGTTTACCTACGAAATTACGGCTAACAGATTGCTTAACAAGAGAGCATTCGGCACCAGAAACAAAATAAAAATAATACGACTCACCAGATTCGGTAGATAATAGATCAGTAGCTGGCTTAATGGTATAGCTATCCGCTCATTTTTCAACTTGACTTTTAACGGAGTCAGTCTCCTTCTTTGGACAGCGTGTAGCGATGTGCCCCGGCTTGCCACAGAAAGTCATCACAGGTCATCGGCGTCGATACTTTCTTAAAAACGCAGTCTTTGGCCCGTTGCGATCCATTATTTCCTGAAAACTGAGATTGAGAGTTAGCAGAAGAATCGCGGTAGCTTTTATTCGAACATTAATTTGCCATTTGGCCCAGATTGCCATAGTTGTAGCAACACCTTGACATGCCAGGTTATTCCAGGTAAAGTATTCTAAGCTAACCAAGAAGCAGTCGACCACTTAATTAAGGGCTTTACTCGTTGTAATAATTAATCAACTGCTAGATTTTTTGAATGCACAAATTAAGGGTATTGCACCAAACTCTAGTATCACTTTCTCGAAAATCGGGATTAAATTCAGGTAAAGATAGCTTATTGTATTCTGAACTAGGATCTTTAATTAATCGTGTGAATTAATTTAATTATTTAGCGATGCTGCATTTCGAATAAAATTTTCAAACAGTTTTTCACTTGATAATAAATCAACACTCTGACCTTTAGATTGTTCCTGCGACGTTCCGTTAGATGCTATGTGATTTTTGACATAGTTCACCGCCTTATGCGCCGGTTTACCCGCAGTTGATTGAGTTTTGATGTTTCGATCACCTGCATCATATTCCTTAGCTGCATCTCGAACATGGCGTGCGAGTGGGTTTCAGATCCCGCTTCTGATGTAGCGTCAGGGTCCGACATTATTTAAAAAAAACACAAAAAAAGTCTTCGCTCACTCACTTATTTATTTTAGTTATATAAACCTTATTTAATTTCACATTAATTCAATTTAAAATCACTAAATTAATCTATACTGAATATAAAAACTACCCGACAAATGATTACTCAGTGATTACGTAACGTGTGCACTGGGCAGCGGCCGACGAACGACTGAGCCGAGTCGCAGAGTGCGCTGCCTTATATAGCGTTCGGAGTTGACGTGACGTCGTTCAGTCGCTCGTTCACCGCTTGTCCGTTGCACTCGCAGTTTACAAAATAATGACGGTTGCGCCGTCATATACGTTTTACTGTTATGCTTTCATGTTTATTTGAATGTGCCCAAAAGTAGATAATTTCTATTGAATGGTTTGATGCAGTGGTGTATGTATGTATATGTTTGATAATAACTTTAGCGTTTTCAGTATAATGCTGCCGGATCTCTCGTTTAATTTTTCAATAACATTATCAATATTTGCAGCAAAACCACAGTTATGAACGTCAATTTTGGTTATGTCTGTGCAATCATTTGATGAAATTATTTTGAATACAGATTGATTTTTACTCGGCATTTTTAGGTTTTCATGGTAGAAAGTATTCTTTAATTAATGATTATATAACTGAATTGTAGGTAAGAGAGTGACTTGTACACTTTAAGTGGCTTGTAGGTGAAAAAGATCGGCAATCGGTCATCACTAGCGTCGGACACACGGTGTCCGGCAAGACGTTCAACGTGTTAAGCTGCTTGTCACGGTTGGTCCGAGGATGGGTGACCGTCTAATTCATACCGAGACAGTTCCGTGTCTCGTAATGCACGGCGGTCGTAAAGCCGTTGCTCCCGGCTGTCATTCATAGATTTTTACAGTCGTTATGAGTAGAAGCCAGAAAGTCTGACAACTAGTCTTACTAAAGGGTACAGTGTTGCCTAGTACCTAGATTGTGGAATTTAGCCAGACAGTAGCTTCATGTAAAACACTGTTATTCAGCGGCATTCGGTTAGACTGGATGTCGACCCCGTCGTAATTGCGAAAGGCTAGGCAGATGAGAGTACAAAAACTTCTGTGGTGGCTTTGTTCTATTTATTGATTTGTATTGCCACCGACTTCCGAAACTAAAGTCATGTGTGTTCTGTGGTAAAGTTATTTATCACTTTTTAGTTTTTTTTAAGGCGGTTCTCTTTTTTCAAAAAAGTTATTATTTTTCACTTTTTAGTGCCTCCTTATCACCCAAATCAATTAAGAAACGGCAACACAGTTGCACACAGTAGATTGAAAGTCCTCCAAAGTTGGAAACATGAAAGAAACGAAAACGTCTTCTCGGTTTTTGTTCTTTTCAAAAAGCGCTGAATAAATTTCTGTTTGATGTATACTAAAACCTTCTCCAGAATGTAATAAACACTTTTCTGAAAACCGTATCAAAATCGGTGCAGCCAAACGGGATATAATCGCGGACAAACATACATACATACAAACATACGGGCACAGTAAAGATTTCAAAGGAACTATTCGTTAATCTGTGATACGGGTCGAACTGAGAACCTCCTTATTTTTGAAGTCGGTTAAAGAAATGTGCTATCTTGACATTGATGACATTTTCAAAAAGTTTATCAAACTAAGTAAAAACAAACTACTAAACTTAATATAGAAGGGAACTAAGTATAGAAAATAACACCATCGGCATGTAAACAACTGTGTATCAACAACACCACTTAATGAAGGTAAGAAGATAATCCAAACAAGAATTTAAAATTACATTAGTTCGGAATCCTTATTAGACCACGCGCTCTTGTTAATGTTGCTGAACAAAACCCACCCCATATAGAGGGTTGTTTACATGCGGTCGACGATTGCGGCGAGTCGAGTAAGAGAGTCGGCGCTAGTAAATGCATGTACTCGTAGGTATTATAATTTAGGAGACAGTGCTGTTTGCCTGAAATTAGCGACCTTGTTTTGGTGAACTCACATTTAGACGGTGGTTTTTGGTATGTGTGTGAAGGCAGCATACAGTTGTTGTTCCATATCATAGATATATGTTCGAAATATACTACCAACACACACACACTTCTTTAAGATTGAAGGAAATTATGCTATAAGTGGACTAGGCTATCGTTAAGTTTAAAAAAACGGTGTTTATATTTAAACTAGCGACCCGGCCCGGCTTCGCATGGGCCTTTCTCGCCTAGCCTAGCCTTCTTCGATAAATGGACTGTTCAACACAAAAATAATTTTTCAATCCGAACCAGTAGATCCTGAGATTAGCACGTTCAACCAAACAAACAAACAAGCTCTTCAACTTTATAATATTAATATATAATAATAATAATAATGCTAAGACCCTGCACAATCGTGAGATATGCAGTCTCAGCGAATATTTCCTAGAAGCTGACGTGGGGATGCATCAAGATGTAGTTGCAGTGGACAAGGTCCTCACCCCGCTCTCCTTGGCTAAAGATAACTGGTGCAAGCCTGTAGTACTTGAGACTAACGATTGCGAGGAGGTTTGGAAGAGTAAGGAGCTACACGGACGCTCTTTCCGGGCCCTACATGGGCCTGATGTAGACTTCTTGGCGTCCGTATCCTGGCTGCGATTCGGTGATCTATTTGGAGAAATCGAAGGTTTTGTCTGTGCAATTATGGACGAAGTTATTTTGACGAATGACTACCGGAGATTTGAAGGATGGCACGGTTGACATTTGTTGGGCATGTCACCGACCGGGAAAATCAATCCGTCACATTATCATAGGCACAACCTTATGGTCAGTATTATCCATCAGCAACTGGCTCTGAAATACAACCTCGTGGAATCAGAAGTACCATAATACACCTATATAAATATAATTCAAGAACCGTCATTTTCAAGAACTGGATCGGGCACCTACCTATGTGCCTGATCCAGTTCTTGAAAATGGCAATGTCACATTGTACTGGGATCGATCCATCATCACTGACAGGACTATTGCAGCCAATAAGCCTGATGTAGTGGTAGTGGATAGATTGGGAGAGGCGCGCAATGATTATTGATATAGAAAGAAAGAAAGAAAAAGCATTTATTAGCCCGCACAGGACGAAACACACAAATAACAACAAGGTTTAATATTATTACAAAATAAAAAATAAGAAACGAATCGGTCCTGTACGATGCCAAAAGGCCCCTATCTCAGCATTGTGCTGTAACATTTAAAAATGTCACAGCGCTGATATTCTGATAGGGCCCAAAGTGATGCCACAGTCAGATACGGATATAATAAAAAATAAATAGTGTAAATGAATAATAATATGTGGGGACATTTTCACACACGGCCATCTAACCCCAAACTAGGGAAACCCTGTACTATGGGTGTCAGACAGCTGATATACATACACAAATACATTTTTTTTTTGTAAATACATACATATATAGATAAACAACACCCAGACACAAGGCAAACACAAGTGCTCATCACACAAATGTTTACCCTGGGCGGGAATCGAACCCGCAACACGCTGCGCAGCAGTCGATCGCTCAGCCACTGCGCCAACCGCGTCGTGAATAAACAAATATAAATACATGTAAAAAAGTAAATTAGAGAAAACAGTAAATAAAAAATAATAATAATTATTATATCTACACCCAACGTAACCATACCCTTCGTCAATCTGCGCGATGGGATGGCCGATAACTTTCATTTTCATTCACTGGCAAAGTGGCAAGTGGCAACACTGACGAACAGAGACGGACGCGGGCGCAGACATATTTGTTTATTGTTATGGAACGTAGCATTAATTATTATAACATCAATTATCAAAGCGAATTCAAAATCATAATCCATACTCTTTGCGTAATACCAGATAGCGTGCAGTGATTGTGAAACAAACTTGTATTATAGTGGGGCTCTAAACCCAGTTAAAACAAGAAACAAACATTACATATCAGCGGTATAGTACCTACGTGAGTTACAGATGGAAAGAACCAAAAAACATATAGCAGTTCCGCATGACGTGAACCTCGTGAAGGTCGAGAAAGACAAAGTATCTTGACTTGGCCCGCGAGGTTGTCGACATGTAGGATGTGGACTCAGTGATCATTGTGCCGATAGTTGTTACAGCCAATTGCTTAATTGCCAAGAGCCTCGACCAACATCGAAGGAGGCTCTCGTTAGGCGGCTGGATTGAAGCTGCAAGGGCTTGATTCAGAAGGCAGTACCTCTGGACACGGCCCGCACTGTCAGGGGGTTTCTCTCTCTGGAGCCCTGACCACCGGTAGCTTGGACCCTGTTCCCGATACCGCTGGGCTACTAGTTTTTTATATTTTTAAATGTTATTATTTTTTTATTAATGTTTAAAAATGAAAACTATGTGTATATACGATGAATAAATGAGAACAATAATAATAATAATAATAATATATTAAACATTAATAAAGTATAGATAAATAAATGATCATCACTATCACTTCATCATCACTACATATAATTAGAGTTATCCCTGAGCGGTTATGCTATATCTTATATTAGCGACCTGACCCGGCTTCGCATGGGCCTATAGCCTTCCTCGATAAATGGACTATCCAACACAAAAAGAAAAGATTAGTGCGTTCAACCAAACAAAGAAACAAACAAACTCTTCAGCTTAATAATATTAGTATAGATAGATATAAAAATCTTCTGTGCGTGTGTATGAAAGTGAACTCCTCCTTAACGGCTTGACCGGTTGGGATGAATTTTTTTGAGTGTGTTCTAGTGGATTTAAGAATGGTTTAGATTCTCAATTGGATCCGGTAGGTGGCGCTGCAGTCGAGTTGTAGAAGTCGTGGGCAAAGTGCTAGTGCTAGTTTAATGAATGCAGCTGAATACCAGTGTTTTATAAGGGCCGGCTGCCTGCCTGACTTCCACAACCTAGGTACTGGGTATCATGATACCCTTTTTTTAAATATTATAATTCACCTGATATTAAGTGATGCTGCGGCCTAATATGGAACACGCTTGTCTAGGATGAACCGATGGTAAGACTGAATGTCAGTATACATATTTATTTATTTATTTGTAATAAGCCACCAACAGCACTGTCATTTACAATTCAAATAAAAATAGCATATAAAATCAGTATTTCAGTAACCATGCAAATAACAGGTAAATAATAGGTATACGTCATATCGAAAAATTCAAATGTGTGTGTAGTAGACTTAAATCCAAAAGCACTACAAAAAAAACACCACCGTCTTTGACAATCTTAGTAACGACGGCAAAATAGATTTACTGTGTTCATATAATGAAAGCAGTTCGAAATAATTATTTCAATCAACGAAAACCTAATAGAATTGATTTATTTATAGCCCAGTTGTGTAATCAAGTTATATTTATATAGGTATTGACTGAACCCACGTCCCACGTAGTTTTAGAGAGGTTTGTATGAGATTGAATTGAGTACTACGCCTACACTAAGTTAATAGAATAAATCACTGACTGAGTAAATTAATGTTTACATTACATTACATAACTAAGTTGTTAATAAACGTAAAAAGCAGATTTTAATAACCACAGTAGGTATCCGGAAAAGCAGGCAGTGATGATTACGCAGAACTTCGGTCCTGACCAATTTCAATGGGGACCAACCAAATACTGACCAACCAAATACCAAATACAAAAACCAAATATTGTACACAAAGTGTGTGATTGGACATTTCGACGACATGACCGGGGAAAGATTAGGCGCAGGACCAATGTCTTTACATTCTTTGCAAGTGACGGGGGCGTAATGGCAGCTACTTCAAAACTCCTGGCTGATACAGAGAAATTCTTAACGGGAAAACCTAGAATCACTTTGTCCAATCTGAAAATTTACCAAAGTTATTAAATTGGAGATCAACAAGGCAGATATACATCTATACTCCGTAAATTGTTGGTGTATTTAATATTTTAGTGGGATTTTGTATGTTTTCAGTAATGGCATACATTCATTCGAAAAAATATTATTATAATAGGGCAGAACCCAAATTGTGCTATTTCCTTTCTGAATTTAAAGTTTTTTATAACGGACTGCAATTACAAACTTTTTTGAGCATTTTTTTTGTTTATTATTATTATATTCAGCCTGGATTTTCCCACCGCTGGGCAAAGGCCTCTGTACTCTCATTCCAACTCTCTCTAGTAAGGGCTATTTGGGACCAGTCTTTGTCGCAGGAGCCCGCCATCTTCGCCATCCCGCCATTTTTGTTTACTTAATTTTATTTTATATAATTAGCCATAAAATTACCATTAGTCATCATAAGCAATGTATTATTCTGATCCACTTACTTAATCTATAAAAAACTACAGAATAGCTTTTTGCTTTAATCATAACGTTGCAACTTTCATTGCACTACATTGACATGTAGGGCGATGAGAAATTCATTCAAAGATATTATTCATTTCACCCAGGGAGCCCCTTCTCATTAATTAGAAAGTAAAGTGACTCCGCTGAATTTATCCATAAAGCAACATAATACCATAAATTCGCTTATCTGCATTTTATCAAAGACATTTCACTGACAAAGTTAGGTTTAATGTTACAGTTTATTAGGCTTGTTTGAATAAAAAGTTTGGGAATTAAAGCATCGTCGGCTATTTTGTTTACGAACTTATGTTTAGTGTTGTCTCGGGTTGTTTTACGGTTATCATTTCAGGCCTTAAAACTTTGTTAGTAAGGTAAAGTATTCATAAAAAAAAAGTATTAATAAAATACGAGCTAAAAGGAAACGATTTCACAAATAAAACCGAGCTTTATCAACTCTGAAAATGGAAACAAAAATGTTTATTTAGCGGCATTAAAACTTTCTCATTCGGTTTCATATAGGTGTGGAACAGAGGAATCGTTTGAGGCAAATACTTAAACACAACGTAACCAAAAGTTAATATGGTCGGTAGTGGAGTTCAATAAAACGATCCGTGTTCGTGACGGATGTCGACAGGGGTTGCGAACATTTGCTTTTATTTCGTCGTGCAACTCGTTTAGCACATGCCGACTGACAATCAATCTCAGTCAATATATGGAACAAAGGATCGTTGTTTCTGTGTTGTCGCGGCCTAATGAAATTTTTCTGGTGCGCTTTTTTGCAACTGAACTCTCTCTCTCTAGCAGAGTGGACATAAAGGCCTGTTTAACACGGACATTATTGCGAAAAATGTTTGTCATTTTGCGAAAAAGGTATTTCAAATATGCGCGTGTTTTTACCAAAAGTTTGTGTCGGCTTTGTTATGGAACCAAAGTTTGGGAAAATCGTGCCATATATTGCCATGTTGAATTTTGAGTACGGACTTATTCTCCCTAAGTCCGACTTTATAAGTCTAATCATTTCAGCATATAACTAAGTATCATCATTTTAATTTGTTTCTTTATTTGTTTCTTTTCCCTTTTCCTACATTTAGTTCACATGTTCTATAATGGGTAGGTATATCATTCCTTTGTCTATGCGTCACCCCGAATACAGACAGATTTTCCGACTTTCCATAAGCCGTCTACCCAAAAACGACAATCAGCGTAACATCTGTTGCTGAGTCACCGGCTACTTTCCAAGTTTTAATATTCACAAATGGGCTATCTTTATTTGTGGCCCACCCTTATCACGAGTGACATAAACCAGCACCCTATTAATTTATGCTCAGTTGCTCACTGTTAACTAATAAAGAAAAATGAGTGAGCAGGGATCCCCCATAGAAGCTACATTGAAAATCACCTCTCTCTGGCCGACAAATTAAATTTCCTACACATTGATTTTCACCGAGCGCAGTAATTACTTAATTTACCGATTAGTTTACAGAGTCGTGAGCGCAGCCAATGGGGGAAGATTTATGGACTAATTTTATAAGGGAGCTCCTCAGGTATCGAGATATTCAATTACGGAGATTGTGCTGTGAAAAATTCTCTGATGAGATAATTTGGGGAGTATTTTTTTTCAACGATGTCGTGTTTATGATAAAAGTTCACTTTTACGGTTTATGACCCATTCATTGAAGAGGGTTTGAAGACACTTTCAGGTATTAAGTTCATAAATTATTTCACTCGTCAAAATTGACCTATTTCTAAATTATTATAAAAAGCATGATAGCATTTTACATTGAAGTTCGTACCGTAGGTATTGTGAAATCATTGTAGATTTTAAGTCAGTCAAAAACCATATTTCAAAACTATATTTGTATTGATCTTAGTATGCAATCTGACAGTAAGTGCTTATTGTATCGAGGTTTGAAAATAGAAGCCTTATTATATTGAGTTCATTAAACTCTCGTCCGGATAAAAATAAACACAGGTCATAACTACCTTCAAACCTTCATTTTAAAAAGCATCAAGTACTTTCACGTTAGGTATTTATGTCACTTTAATATAAGTTTATTTTATTGAAAAGGTCCCGCGGCGTTCGTCAGAGGTTACTTTGCGTAACACGATACTTTGCGTTCCATATCTGTCATTATTTGTCATCGCAGTTATTAATTGCAAATTGTTATTTTGATCGGATAAAAATTCTATATTAAACTTTAATACGATACTTTTGTACTCCATAATCCATAAAGTAGATACCTACTTATATTTTATTTAAGTGTAAAATACGGACTTGACTTATATACCGCAATCGAAAAGATCAACTGTTTTAGGGGCATTAGGACATTGTAGACTTGATCAAGATTTGATTGGTCATTTCAGACAGACTTGATTGGTTTCAAGGCCTTACTTACTCAATAAGTGCCCAATCAATTGTTGGTAGTTACTTAAGGTAGAAACAAAGGTTCGCTGGAAAAATAAAACATGCATGTTACTAAGTAGGCACACGCGCGGTCACTAGTTTACTTGTAAGTACCAAGTGCTCAACAAAGAGGGGGTTGGTCACAGGCTTAGTGCCACTTAGTTCTAATTATACATTCATGTTGATCAAAAGAATGAGTGCTTTCAAAAGCACTCATGAATTAATACAATCAATGAATTAGTACATTAAAAGGAACCACTCTGGACTCACAACGGTCAACAGTGCTTTTTGATGAACAAATGACCGGCCCTCGGTTTGAGAGCACTTCCAGCGACCCCTGTGATCAACATTACGCTTGTTTCTACACAGCCATGTTCGCGAAAGCTAATGTTAACGATTTTTTGCATTTGAATATGGAAATTATATTTTTATACCTATCGGAAATCTTCTGGTCCACATCATATTGAATGTTTCAAAGCTGACCAATAAGCGTCCTTGTTACAAGATGCTTAAGTCACGTAGACTTCATCTTTTTCTTTTCGAATCAATGGTAGGTAGTAAATTGGGAGTCAGTGAAAGCATGACGTTAGACAAGACGAAATGGAAGAAGAAAACATGTTACGCCGACCCCAAGTAGCATGGGATAAGTGCAGGAAGAAGAAGAAGTAAATAGTAAGTAGGTAGTCAATTCTTGTTATTTTTAAATTAAAATACTTTGGCCCAGAATGTAGCGACGTTCATCGCGACTTCAATGGCGTTTTTAATGTCCTCTAAAGTGCAGCTGTACGGACACTTTGGGCACTAAAGTTAATGGGCCATCGTCTGGTCAGGAGCAACGCACTCGCGAGGATTCTCTCTCTCTGGGGAATTATAGATCCCACCGACACCCACTATGTCGGTGGGATCTATAATTCCTCATTTTGCTAGGCTATGTTTGCAGTGGCCTACTTGGGTCCGCGTCTTTATTAACAGATGTATGAGTCACATCGACTACAGTTGGGAAAGCCAAGATGACGTGTTTTTAATTTAATCTCTTTTAAACCTTTATTTTATTCAATAATGCATCCTAAAGTGATCTAGAACGTGAAAAACTAGAACAAGCTTCATTTTAGTTTCCGATTTCATATCGATCATTGGCAATAATTTGTATATTTTAGGCGAACTAAGTCCTCCACACTTGCACCAGATGTAATTACACACGTTTTACGCTAAACGTAATTAAAACATAATTCTGTCTCTGTCAATTTCAGACAACTTGACGGGGATGCACTGATGTTCTAAAACGTTTAACGCTAAATGTATTTATTGATTAGTAGTGCCAGTAAGCACTGTAGTTGTTACTTAAAAAAACCGCAATATGCCTAAATGTACATTAACAGCCACTCCATTAGAAATATCAGTGACATATATCTTTAAAATCATCATCAACCTCACCACTACCATCCACGACCACCACCACCATCCATCCTCCACCCTCTCACCTATCCTCCAACATCATCTTTATAATTTGTCTCTCTCTAAAATATTAAACATAAATACCAACTCTAAATGCCTCCAACAATTCAGTTATATCTACTAATAGAAGAGGAAGTTTATCAGTTCTCGGCACGTTTTGCCTGTTACAGGGAACTTCATTAACGCACACTATCCTACCGGGAATTTATGCTTAGTGACATATAATGACGTTAACTAGTGAATTATTACGTGACTGTATTAGAATGTATAAGTCTTATGTGACTGCTAAAGTATTTTGATTGATATTAGTGTCGGTTGGTTATTTATTAGCTTGTTCCTCTTGAAAGGTTTTTTTTTGGGAAACTTTTTGTGTTTGCAGTATCACTGTGCTTGTGTCAGTGGCGCTTTCTATGCATGTCCAATACAGAATATGAGCTTCGACAGCTTGAAAAAAAAAAACGCAATAATCACACTTAACGAAAATATTTTTCTTGTGTGATGAATATATCGCAGTGTTAACCCATTAGCCGCCAAAATGGAAACAGCAGAAATATGTTTATTAAAAATGGATTTCATTATTGTTTACTAAACACATAAGCTCAAAAATCTGAAAAAAAAAAAATTTCCTCCCTTAGAGGGGGGTGTGAGTACAGGTACAGTACAGCTAGATTGAGTACAGTGGCGTATTGCAGGTGAATAATTTCGAAGCATTGTTTTTCGACATTTAATGTTTTGAGACACTTTTTGCAATGCCAGCGAACTCTCGCGGGGCATTTAACGCATGGTTATGGTTTTTCAATCTTCTGAGGCTTTATATGTATAATATGTTCTAAACTGTCTTGAGGCAAGCCGCGGACCAATGAAGACGAAGGTAGAGTCTTATGTTGTGTTTTCTGGACAAGTAGAACCTCGCGAAGGTGCGTCGAAACAGTAGCTGGTCCTTGTAAACGCCAGGTATTATGGTCATATCTACCATGTAGGTAAACTAAACCCACCACTACTTTTTCCGTGAACAGTTGTTTTGATTGGCCTATAAATAAGAGTTTGTAATAACTATCAAACTAAAAGCTTATTCATAAACTATTTGTACTGGTATGAGAACTTCAATCTATTCTTTTGTCACTATTCATGGAGAAGGTGCCGACCTTCCTCATCTGTTACGAAGCTAGGTTCAGGCGGTATCACCGCAAAGTTGTAGTGGACACTACAGCTATCACTAACCTCTAAAATGACATCAACTGCTTTCTCTAAGCTTATGTAATGGTTAGAAATAATAAAACATTTCGAAATCATTAGAAAAAAAAATAAAAAGTAGAACAATTGTTATATGGATTCGGCTGCTGTACCCAACTGGGTACAGCAGTGTTTCAGGCACGATTTCTTTGTAAATATAACTTGAAAAATACTTATTTATTATTTATTTTATAAATACGGATCAATCCAATAAAAAAATATACATAAAACTAAAATTGGACTTATGAAATCACTCAAAAATAATATAGTTATGTTCTTACCTGCACAGCCTGTTTAACTGTTAAGTTAGATGTGTTTCGCTGACAGGTATATTGAATATACCCGTCAAAATTGGTATTATTTTAACGCAATGTCTCTAATAAATTAAATTGAAAAAACAAATGTAGCGTTTAAAATTCTATAACTACCCTCCTTGTTTTTGCTGTACCCAATCAGGTACAGTGGCGGTTAATGGGCGCATAGAATGCTCTTTTCGTTTCCATTTGACTAACTTTGCGATGATCGTTCTAAATTGATTTATAGCTATTTGTAGATATACGATGTGAGTAGATAATCTTATGACCATAGGTTTCTATCCTGATTTACTAGAATGAAATAAAATCATCATCATGTCAACTTTTAGACGCCCACTGCTGTAAACAGGTCTCCCCCAAGGGTTCAGCCGTCATCGCCATGCATGGCGGATGCATGTTGGCGATCGCAGTAGATGTTATGGTACTCAGAAGGACGCTGCTACCCATTCTCTGGTCAATATTCCTCTGTCGCCTTCTACGACACCCATGGGTGCATTTCTGGATACGATGTAAGTAATCGTATGAGTATAAGTTTCTATCCTACTTTACTAGAATAAGTTATTTTTTTAATCCCCAAAAATATAGATGCTAAAACGAGCACGGGTTGAAAATATTCGAAGCGTTTTGGTAGCATAAAACATTTTAAAATACCGCGAATCATATTTCACGTAATATTTTTTATAAATTAAATACTTGGATAGAATTTATATTTATTTCTCACAATTTCTACAGTCCTTCTCCATAAACAAGTTAATGCTATTCCCTTGAAGGCTCAATCGAGAATGTGCGAGAGAATGCCAGCAGTCGCCAAGCCACTTCGCCCCTCACCGAGGCCACCGATAACGATAGTTCCTATTTCTACCGGCTTGGCGCTGCTGACTCTCAACCAGTAAAGTCTATTAACTACTTATTAATCTTATTATTAATGAGTTAATAACTATTTATGCTAAAATTATGAATAATTGTATTAAATATTTAACAAATCATTACATTCGGCCATCTGAACTAGTGCTACCTCCTGGTGCACTAAGAGTGAGTATTTCAATTTAATTAATTCCACTAACTAACCTTACGTACGAGTAGCCAACTGTTTTAAACAAAAGAATACAAAACTAAAAGGGTAGGTACCTACTTACAACTAAATTGTATAACATAACCTACTAAATAGTTAGGATTTTTCAAAAATATCTGAGGTCTTATGTAGGTACCTACGTAATTATGCCAATAATTATTATTTTGATTTTACTGTTTAAAAACATCTTAACTAACAATATTACATAATTCATAAACACAAACCAACTCCAATTAAATCTTATCTCAACTAACTCACATCTGCATTGATCTATTAAAACAATTTCCAAATTGCCTAGATATTTAAATCTACTAAATTCTAAGTCTCACTCAAAATAATAATACTTTCGACTTCATACTAACCATGAATCAACCTAATCAAGACAGTATTTAGACTAATGATAACAATATTTTTATACATCAATCAGCATTCATAGCTTATTTACATACATATACGAGTGTAGGTATTATACTTAGCAGAACAATTATTACATTCGTTTACGAAATCGTAAAACAATCTGATTCTACTTACATTACCTAGGTATAAGTATAAACATCTATCCTACTATAAATCTAATAATTCGCTGTAACCTAAATATGGATTTAACAATGATCTCGTTTTACATCCTCCTCATCTGTTTCACTGTATTAACATCACTATTCAAGTTAAGTGATTCAAATGAATGCACGGTATTATACTATCTGCAGCAACAATTGTATTTTACACCATTTTTGACACAGAAATCT
Source organism: Charanyca ferruginea (assembly GCA_947361185.1). Classification (NCBI taxonomy): domain Eukaryota; kingdom Metazoa; phylum Arthropoda; class Insecta; order Lepidoptera; family Noctuidae; genus Charanyca; species Charanyca ferruginea. Next base: position 25,936,072 of record OX376056.1, read on the forward strand.
TTAAAGAGGTTTGATGTTAATGACGATCCACAATTAACTTTCAAGTACCCCAAAATCATTAAATATATTTTTTCTAACACTCTAATAACATTTTGTTTTTGGTGTCTTTTACGGGCTTACCAAACAAATATTTTCTAAAACCATCTACGATAGTCAGAATGTAGCTATTTCGAGATCTACACTTAACAAAAGGTCCTAAATGATCTACATGAAGAGATGAGAGAGAGATGAGAACGGAATATCTTTCTTTTCGATCGGGTACAAATATCCAGACTTAGCTTTAGCAGCGCTATCTTTAGTATGCACAATTAATTCATGCAACCACGTATTTTTTTACGAATCGTCGAAGTTTGGGACACCATTACTGATCATGAATTCTTTCTAACGTCTTTGCTTGTCCAAAATGACCAATATCGTCATGATTCATCCTAACAATAACAATTGCCTAATTAATTATTAATATAATAATTGGATAATTAATAATAAAATAATTTCATAGTTACATATTTAATAAGCAGATACAACCAACATAATAGCCAAACAAAAGCCTTCTTCCTCTCTCCTACTTTTATTTTTACTGTGCCCGACAGGGTCCACAATGTTCAATTTTATACCTACCATCTAAGTTCACTTGTGGATGCAATAAATTTATTGAGTATTGAGTATTGAGTACATACTTGCCATCGAGCATTACGTGATATCACCAACTTTGACTGATTCCCAACTCTTCTGTACAAAACGTTATTTCATTGCATAATACTTTTTTATTTCAACAACTTCATTATCAGTTTTAGGTTTAAGAATTTTAGTTATTCTAACGAGTTCAGGATCAGCTAACTGAAGTGTTACAAGCCAGTTCTCAGTGGAGAGTTCTTCTTCTACAGATTTCGATGGCACAAGAAGATCGTCCATATAGGCCAAAACTGACGTGAACCTGCGCGATCCAAGAACTTTATTTATCTTTTTTTTTTTAAACATTGCAGGTGCGTTTGCCAAACCGCACAGTATACGTTTAAATTCATATTGGCCGCCCGGTGTAACAAACGCAGTCAGATGACAACTCTCTTTTGCCATCGGTACCCGGTAGTATCCCGATGCAATTTTATTTACTAACAACACTAGACTAGCATAATTAGACTCAGACTCCTGCACAATATCATTATTAATCAATTCATCTTCAATTTTCCTGACTTTGCCACGTTCATAAAACGACATACCATAAGGACTATATACTACTGGTTTGTCGTCGTAAATTCAATACTCATTTCAGCTTTTTGTGTACAACTTATTAAGGCTTGTAGCAAAGCATGACCTATATTTTTGTAAAAGTTCATACAGTTTTGTAACGTATTTCTCAACTAATTGTGATCCTATCTTAATGTCATCTTTGTCTAATGGTAGAAAACTTGTAGCACCTTCCGAATTGATTTAAAGGGTTTGGCTTTCAGTTATGGGTTTAGTTCTACCAATTAAAACATTTTCATCGAAAACTATAGGAGTACTGGTCAGTGCTATAACAACAATAAACCCCCTTCCTTTATCTAGCCTATAACAGTCACTGTGTAATCTATACTCTTGGTTTGGATTTAATCTAGTATCACCTTCTTAATAAATGTCAATTGTCTTATTTTCTCATAAGTCCCCATTTGTTTATCACTGTTCTATTGACAACAAATAGGTCAATTTTGTCTGTTGTCACATCATTCGTCACTAAAGTAGGACTATTGTAAAAGTATAGGGTTCCCTTATCCTTCAATACCATAACATTAGGTAGCTCGGTAAAATTTCGGCCAACAAGCACAGGCTTATGTAAATATTCGTCGTTTACAACTAAAACTTCTAAACGAGCTTCTATATCGTCTAACTTTGCGTTGATCAGGGTTTTGAACAAAGGTCTAATGGCCGTATTGCCAAAACCGAGTACTGTTGGCAGGTTATTTATATCTTCAATCACACCAAGTTTTTTTGGCATCCCAGACTCGGATTAATATGCAGTCACTACCTAAATCAACATATGCCTGCAATGATGTATCATCAACATAAATGATCTTATAGATTCTTTTATTTGATTCTTCAATATTAGGATGTATAATGTCCGGTATCGCTAAATATATCTTTAAAGTTTTCCTAACTGGAGTTACCTGCTTTGGATCATAGCTTAATAAGGGCTTCTTCGTATAATTACTAAGGTCGTGACCTATCCTACCACATTTGAGTTATAATCACAGTCTTAGGGCACTTATAGAAAGTGTGACCTCTCTCTTGGAAATTGTAGCAGATTGGACCAACTCTACGGCCTGAATCGTTAGCATCAGTATCTCTAGTCGCATTAGATGCGTTATTTCCGTATGCATTAGGATGGTCTCTACTTAGATGACTAGTCGTTTGGAACCCTATCTGATCTTTGGGTAGTTAAGATACTAAATAAGCTAATAGATCTTCTGGTTCTGTACACTGCAGTGCTTGGGCTCCATTCCTTATCGATGGATCCTTAATGCCATGGACTACACAATCTACAGCCTTACGCCCTATAATTTCACAACATGTTATCACGACAGTTTTCATAAAAGTATTCCGCCTTGACGGCAGCGCCTATTCAAACTTCCTGTAAAATAATGCCATAATTTTCCTCGCTTGGAAATGACGTTCGCAATTAAATCTGCCACTCTTTTTCAGGAATAACTGAGAGTGGATAGTGATTCGTACCACTTTTTGGCTAAGACACAGTTTTTTCAAGGAGACTTAGTGTATCGTCGTCTACCTTTCGTTCCATCCATAGATAGTCGAACATTCACTTACCTTACCTAACCATCTATCTACATTTTGTGACTTGTTATTGGGAGCAAACTCTGGAACTACATTGGGCTGATGGTTAGCGCCTAATAACTTGTTAGAGTCACCTCGCAGCGAAACAATAATTTTCATAAGATATTCAGCAGTCAAAATCTGAGTGGAAACGTGTGTTGTATTACTAGATTCATGAAATCATTATATATTATCTAAATATACATAAGATCACACAAGATTTTGAGGACACAATATTATTGTCATACACGTAGCTGTCCTTAAATATTATTTAAAACTCACGCTATCAGCTATAAACTTCTTCAAAACTTATTAATGACCCATACAGGTTAAAACTTTTAAATTGCATAATTATTATTATCAAAGACATACAAGTCCCAGCAATTAACTTTGTATGATAATATTAAAGACACATAAATGTCTAGAATATAAACTTCATCAAATATTATTGAACACACGCACGTAGTAGGTCTAATTTTAGACATCTTAAAATGTTACTCAAGGCACATACCTATACCACACAATGTCCAATTAATTTCATAACTATAATTGAAAACACATACAGGTCTCAACAATAAACTTCGTATTTTATTATATTTTAAGACATCTACATGTCCAACTTTAAACTTCATAAAATACCGTTGAAAACACATACATGTCCAATTAATTACTTCATAAAATATTGTTGAAAACACATACATGACCAACTTTAAACTTCATAATATATTGTGGAAAACACATACATGTCCACCTTTAAACGGCATAAAATATTTTGAAAACACCTACATGTCCAACTAAACTCCATAATATATTGTAGAAAACACATACATGTACACCTTTAAACTTCATAATATATTGTGGAAAACACATACATGTCCATCTTTAAACGGTATAAAATATTTTGAAAACACATACATGTCCAACTTTAAACTTCTTAATATATTGTGGAAAACACATACATGCCCACCTGTAAACGGCATAAAATATTTTGAAAACACATACATGTCCAACTAAACTCCATAATATATTGTAAAAAACACATACATGTACACCTTTAAACTTCATAATATATTGTGGAAAACACATACATGTCCACCTTTAAATGTCATAAAATATTTTAAAAACACATACATGTCCAACTTTAAACTTCATAATATATTGTGGAAAACACATACATGTCCACCTGTAAACGGCATAAAATATTTTGAAAACCCATACATGTCCATCTTAGAGAGATTTGATTTGATTTTGAAGAAAAATCATAAAATATTATTAAAGACACATACAAGTCTCAATAAATTCTAAACTTCATAAAATATTGTTGAAGACATACAAGTCTCAACAATACACTTTATAAAATATTGTTGAAGACAAGTCTCAACTATAAAGAAAATAATATTGTTGAAGACACATTACAAGTCTCAACTATAAACTTCATAAAATATTATTGAAGGCACAACATGTCCAAATTGAACGTAGGATAATATTGGAGACGCATACATGGCTTATTTGAGTAGTCTACATGTCTCCTCAATTACGTTTTTTTTTAAAGTTAAATTCAACACAATCGTAGGTATATAATAGGTATAGTAGGTATATAATATGCCCCTAAGACTACCCACTGACCAAATCTTGCAATGGAAACCACACCCACAAAAAGTTAATAAATAAATGTAGGTAGGTACAACGTATAAAGTACATTCCAACAATCATATGTAATCGTTCCTTTAGGTACATTTAATTTAGCATACCTAGGAACCTAAAAATACACATTTCAAAAAGGACTGTTCATAATCGTAGTACTTAATTTCTAGGGACAACCAAGATTTAATTTAATGAACAAACAAAGACAGACACGATCTGACTTTGCATAAAAAATCTCTTATCTCTTTCTTCAAACTCTGAAGGTAGGTATTTGGATTGATAGATTAAATTGTTCTACATCTTAAACCTTAGAAAACAGCTGTGATCATATATTTCGATTTATTTAATTTATTTAAAAATCTACTCAACTGATATTATTTTTCAACTACCCTCCGAAAAATAAAACTGATGAACAATTATGAACAGTCCGAATAGCACGATTGCAATTCGAGTTACCATGGGGTGGATCAACATGGTTGCCTTAAACGATTTGATAAATTATATCAAAGCATCCAAATATAATATACCTAATCATAGTATGTACTTACGTTCAGGATGTGACCAACCACTTTGTAGGCTTGAATTTACGATGTCACTTCTGAGATTTTATAAATTAAATACTTGGATAGAATTTATATTTATTTCTCACAATTTCTACAGTCTTTCTCCATAAACAAGTTAATGCTATTCCCTTGAAGGCTCAATCGAGAATGTGCGAGAGAATGCCAGCAGTCGCCAAGCCACTTCGCCCCTCACCGAGGCCACCGATAACGATAGTTCCTATTTCTACCGGCTTGGCGCTGCTGACTCTCAACCAGTAAAGTCTATTAACTACTTATTAATCTTATTATTAATGAGTTAATAACTATTTATGCTAAAATTATGAATAATTGTATTAAATATTTAACAAATCATTACATATTATAAGAAACGCGCTAACATTGAACGGAGAATAGCGTGTTTTAAAGCTAAAATGCAGCCGACCTATAAGGTAGTGTCGCCGAAGATGGCCCGGGTCCTAGGATAGCCCACATTTAAAAAAATACAGTTATGATTATTCGAAACATTTGAAATTTCGTGGGTGTATGCTATTGGTACTATAAACAATAGTGCAAGTGTGTTTCATTACCGGCGCGTCGCCATTTTGGAGACTGATGGCAGTTTGCTTGTTCATGTCAAGACGATACACTTTTTATTACCTGCATTATCTAAATCCTTTTGAAAATTAACGAATTTAAAACAAATCTCTTTGCTCTAAAATGTGAAAATTCATATTTAATCTATTTATAAGCGAATTACAGGTGAGTGTTACTATTTTATTTCCTTTTTTTGTATTTTTACGAGATTATACTCAACCCGGGTGTAATTTCCTATCATGGCCCATAGTATAATTCCCTTAATGAATGACATCAAAAAAATAAATTTTAGAAAAAAAATATGATTTATTTTTATTTTTGATAAGTTACTTTCAATATTGATCTCGAAGTTAAATTTTATTTTATTTAGTGGTTTGTTTTTATTTTATAGTTGATTTTCATTTTGATAGATTTAAGATAGCCCACATTTAAATTTTTGGTTGATTTTTTTTACCTTTTATGAATAATGTTATGGGAAGTATTTTTTTATTTCGATGTTTTATGTTAAAAGTGTTTAAGAGTTTATAATGCATATACTTTCATTAATATTTTTCGGGCCATCTTCAGCGACCAGCTTCCCAAGATAGCCCAATAACAAGTTTCTAAAAAGTGTTTACATTTGTGTTAAAATGCCAAAAACTGTACTACTTTTTTAGATATCTTGTTTCTCAAATAAATATATTACAACTTCCATTATCTTTTTTCTTTACTTTACTTATCTGCAAGATTTTACGAGGTTTTGAAATTAAGCGGGCCTTCATCGGCGCCTGTACCTTATATTCAACACAATGGCCTATGTTTTCGGGAGCACAATGCGATCCCATCGTTCACTCCCGTTGCAGTTTGTACAGGTGCTCGCGATTTTTACTCACAACGCGATTTTAGTCCAAAATTCCTGTTTGAAAATAGAAATATAATTTTGCTTTATACCTTTGAACGTTTCTAAAGTAGGCATTCATCTAAGATCAAATTTTGAAAAAAAAAATATTGTAGATAACTGGGTTTTCTTTTAATATTGTAGATAACTGGGTTTTCTTTTCAGGTTTCTATTTTTTACTACATGATTGTTGGAACAAGACTAGATGGAGCGGTCTTGACACAGAACGTGCGATACGTAAAATATTTGATTGATAGAAAATTGGATTCACGGATGTTTAATTCGTGTAATATCCGATTTGCAAAATTTCCTCATATCTCATATTAATTCAAAGACAATTGTGCATTCCGGAAGCGATATTTTTCAATTGTTACTTTTAGATGTATAAAGGTGCGTACAGATTTAGTAACATGTTGTATAACTTGTGTTTTATAACACGTCTACATTATGGAACATTGTTTTTCAACATTGGAACTCATAATAATACTGTACACATTAGAAATACAATGCAATATAACAATGTCATATAACTTTGTCGTTTGTCGTTCTGCAGTGCTGTTCACTATTGCAAAAGTTATTTAACATTGTTGTAAATATTAAGTACATGTTAAATAACACGTTTAATAATTTTCAGCCTCCACATTACTGAAACATGTTACATTACAACGTTTTATAACATGTTATGTTATATACTATGTACGCACCTTAACAATAAGAATAATTTAAAAATAAGAATAAAAGAATGAACATAAGCATCTCAAAAATCTACGTAAATCAATAAATCTGAGCTATTCATTTAAGTCCCAGTACCTCGTTAGGTATGTATCGATGGACACACAATCCAACAACTTAAGCTTAACTCCTATTCATCCGACGCAAGAACGTCACTTAACTTCAAAGATTGCAACTTAGTATAATTAATAGGGTGCTTGCTTTCCTAGCTCAGAAAACCTTTAGTCTACTATCAACTCTTAAATTCAATAGTACTGCAGCTGATGAATATAAGAATCCTAACAGTGTTATAATCTGTAATCAAATTAATTGTTTTTAAATGATGACGAATTGAAACGAATCGAACAAGTTACAAAAATCACAATAAAAGAAAATAATATTATGTTATTTTATAATCCTATCTGAAGTACTAAACCTATAACAATCTTATATACGATTTGTTTCGATACTAAGATATTTTTACCCATTTGAGTTTTCAAGACCCAAACTAACCAAGTAAAACACGTCGTTGTGCATAACTATCACCAATACGAGTAAAGACACCATTAACCAATAATTCCAAAAGACAACTTTTCTGAAAAGTCCATTTATTTTAAACCTGGAAATCCGATAAACTTACTGTAAAATCGGATTTTTAGTGGCTTTGAAATAAATAAATACTTAGTCAATTGAGTTAGCTAATAAGTGACACATCACATCACCCCAATGCTATGCAAAATATATGTGGGAATTATATTTTGACAGCTCATAAAAAGTAGGTACGTGTATTAGTTGCAAAATCTATCTAATATGTATGTAATATAGAATACTTTATCCCACGACACAATTATATAACAATCCGTATCGTCGAAAAAGAAAGTACCTACAGTTCGTATCGGAAACTCTCAGTGGGAACTTGAACAATAAGAACAGTGCATCTTGTACAGTCGACCAATCTTAAGTGCATAGCGTCGTCATGTTCTGCATTTAGACATTCGTATTCAGTCTCCTTGCCATTGTTGAAGCTTTCGATAAGGAATTTAAACTGAATTTCGTGAAGTAGATTGTAGTGTGATACCTAGTTTTGTTTCAGACGTGTCGTGTGTAATGATGAAAACGGGGAGGCAATTCTAGTTTCATAATCATTTTCCCACAATCACAACATTTATGGCATTGACTGTCGCTGATATGGGCGACTAGATTTGGAACGTTTATAGTTACAAAAATAGGCCTTCTAAACCGAAGACCATGGAATAGGAAAGACGATGTCTACAATTGCAATGGCAGGATAAAGATGCAGTATTATGTAGAAGAAAAAGTCATAATCATTTGCCTAGCCTTTTTCCAACTAAGTTGGGGTCGGCTTCCAGTCTAACCGGATGCAGCTGAATATAAGTGCTTTACAAGGAGCGACTGCCTATCGGACCTCCACAACCCAATTACTGGGTAACACGATACCCCTTGGTAGTACTGGTGGTCAGACTTTCTGGCTTCTGACTACCCAAAACGACTGCCTAAGTTCTACGAATACCACCCATATACTAAGTTCTAACCTCGAAAGCTCCTCGACTCACAACTCAATCAAGGAGCCCTCAAGGCGTGCCTCGAAAGTCCCTCAAAATTCGTATTCATAGTTGACAGATTAAGGAAACTATGAGTTTCCTCGAATGAGTGTGAGTCGAGAGGAAACGTCACGAATACGTCATTGTTTGGAGGATTATTTCGTTGTCATATTGGCCAAACTTACTTGGAGAGCAGTCTGTAAGCGCGTTATTGTGGCATTCAACTTGGAAGTGTCACATTTGTCAAACGAAAGTGGAACGTTTTAAATAAACAAACCCTAATAAATATATCCACTTGAACTAAAAACCGTATCCCCAGCAAAAAATATGCCGATACTTGAGAAGTGGATAACATGGGATCATAGTTCTTTAGTAGTGTTTCATTATTACCAGTGTTGTGTTGTCGCTATATTGTGTTTACTTGCTCAAAATGGCTGGATCTGGAAGACAGTTTTTTAATGAAAGCGAAAAGATTTGTCTTCAGGAGTTAATAATAAAATATAAATTAAACTCGGTGGCGACGACTATGGGGAGCTCGGCAGCTAAAAAAGCTGCATGGGCTAGCCTAACGGAGGAATACAACACCATCGAAACAAATTCAAAAGTAAGTACTATTGCATATTAAAGTTAATTCTTTCTTTAAACTTTATATAAGTAGGTACCTACGATTATTCATTTCTACAATGTCACATTCTTTTCACAGAGAACTGAAGCTCAACTTAAAAAATGTTGGGACAATTTAAAAACCCGGCGTAAAAGTGTATTGGCCCACGATAAAAGAGAAAGAATGAGGACTGGGGGTGGATCTTTTAACCCTAATTTGCCTAGTACGTCTTATCAAGATCAAGTACTGGAAGACGCTCTTGCTGAGCAAATTGATGTCGAGTTATTAGAAGTTATTGATAGTGATAACACTCCTTCTTATGGTACGTACATCATCATCATGTAATTTGTTAACTTAAGTACCTACTACGTACCCCTCAATAAAAAATTATGTGATTTAAAATTTTTCTTTTTCTTTTAGCAGAAGTGCTAATTGAGTCTGTATTGCCAGACGCACCTCAAGTTCCTACTGCCAGTGAGAACAGAGCACAAATGTTAAATGAGTCTGCAATAGAAACAGGTACAGGTTATCAACAATTTAGAAAATAATATTGAATGAGATAGAATAATATCAAAGACTAACAAAAATCTATTTTTTTTTCAGAATGGAATACCGCCACTCCTCCTCGTCTTTCTGAGTCCCGTCTGACTGATTATGATGTAGCTCCCTCGCAAGGTAAATGCCTATATTATTTTCTATACAAATAATCTGTTTGGATTTGTTTTAACTAACAATACTTACCATAAATGCTTATTATATTGGAATAGAAATCTAAACAGAATTTAAAAATCGCACCTCAGTCATGAATTAATGAGAACACAACATAATAAATATTAATATGCAAGTTGTTTTATAAAATTATTACGTTTTATATAGGTAGCTATTTAACATGGACTTTAATTTTTACATTACAGGATCAAGAAATGTACGGACTCGAGTGATTCAAGAGGAATTTTCTATTCGTCGAAGATCATACGACAAATCCCAAAAAAGAGAAGAGGAGCTACACAAACTTAGAATAACTGAGAACGAGTGGATGATGAAGGCAGCTGAGGAGAACTATTTGAAAGTTAAAATTGAGAGGCAAGCTGCAGAGGAACTTCTTCGCTGTAATAAAGCTAAAAGAGAAGAAGCTGAATTGAAATTGGCAATATTTAGAAATAAAAATTTAGAACTTTAAAATGGAATTTATTTACATGTATTTCATATACCTTACTTATGTATCTTTATTATTAAAGATATAAGTACATAGGTTACATTGGTACAAATAAAGCTACCTACTTAAATTACAGTGACCTATTTAATTCTACCTTTTAGCAAAAATAAAACTAAAACATAATACATATCATGTACAAATGCTTCTCACAAGTACCTATTTTAACTTGACCATTTACTACATCTACATAAAAAGAAGGTTGCCTAAATAAGAACCCTTACCAATTAGCTTATAAATACTAATTAAAATTAACAAATAATATGTAAATAAGAATATAAAACCAACGCATGTAAATATGTACCTAGTTGAAAAATTAAAAATAAACCTATTTAATTAAAAGTAACCCACACTTAAATAACACTTATTTTCATAATGTTATAGCTATTAACTAAAATGCCTTGTAATAAATGCAGCCCTGATAACACTACCTCTTGAAGTATCTCTCAATGTGTGAGACTGGAACAGAGTCGGTACTCATGATGGGTTCAGGCATTTCTTGATTTGTTTCTATGCTAATGTTATGTAGCACAGCACAAGCCACTATTATATTACACGTGTTTGATAAATTGTTTTGTAATTTTCTACTTAAACATGCAAATCTTCTTTTCCATACGCCATTAAATCTTTCTATAATATTCCTTGTTGTTATGTGAGCTTTATTATATCTTATTTCTGATTAAGATTGTGGATTAAGCACAGGCGTATACATATACGACGATTGCGCATATCCACTATCACCAATCAGTAAACCTGCAAGTTGTCCTTCTTCGAATCTCATACGACACCTGCTATTCGAAAATATTCTTGAGTCGTGGACAGATCCAGGCCAGCGAGCTACTACATCATAGATTTCCATTTGTGGTCCACACACTATTTGCACATTAATTGAAAACCAACCTTTGCGATTGCGAAATACTTCACCGTTTTGTCTGTTTGGATTTTTTATTGGTATATTATTTATTTATTTATTTATTTATACTTCATGCACAAAGGTACAAAGGCGGACTTAATGCCTTAGGAATCAATACATCCTATAGCCCCAGGAAATCCAGCAATGCGATGAAATCTAATTTTCACATCAGCTTGCTCAGTGGTATCAGGAAATTTGACGAAACGTCTTATTTTTAAAGCCAAAGCTTTAGAAATTTTAGCCACAATCCTTGAAATCATAGACTGACTGATTTTGTGCAAATCTCCACAAACAATCTGAAAATTCAAAACACTTATTTAAGTATATATTTATAGCTATAGGTTGTAGGCTGTAGTTAAAATGTATTAATATATAGTCATATTTTAATACATTTTAACTGTTAAATCCTTGTGTGCAAAAAATTAGACCACTTACTTGAAAGTTTCCTGTTGCATAAAATCGTAAAGCGGCTAGCACTTGAATTATGGGTGGAATTGGCAATCCACGTCTGTTACTACCACCAATGTTTTCGAACAACAAGGGTAACAAAAAGTTCAACACAACATCTTTAGTAAAGCGAAATCTAATTTTAAATTCATTATCATCATAACACTCAATTGGATTGTCTGCATCTCGTATGTAGCGTCGCGATATATAATCATATGGATTATCGTACAAATAAACAATAAACTCTTCAAAAGACATGAATAAAATTGAATAAAATACGCGTAAGTTCTACAATTCCTTCCTCAAGGTAGGTCGCGACGTACCTTATAATATTTGACAGTTGGTTTCTCAACTCAAACTCACCTCGACTGAGGAAACTGTTTGAGGTGAGGAGCAAATTAACAACTATGAATATCAAACCACCTCAGTGAGGTTGAGTCGAGTCGAGGAAATCATGAGTTTTTGACTTAGAATATGGGTGTCAGTATGAATAGGATGGTCACCCATCCACAAACCGACCGCGGAAAACCGTGACCGAGCTATCCGTTCGGCTTTTAGAAGAAGTTCTCAACAAACAAGAAAAGGGCAGGAATACAATCAAGAGCAATACACTTAGGAAATTACAAAATAAATTTTCTTAAAAAAATACGATTGCAACTTATTCGGACGGTCTTAGATCCAGAATACTATATACAATCTCAACCAATATTTTAAAATAAGAGAGAAATTCAATTTGGTATGTTATGTGACATTAAGTCCGCCTTTGTACAATGTTTTTTTACATTATGTGCATAAAGTTTAATAAATAAATAAATGTTGCTAAGCATATTCATGTACAACATGCTTGTGACGGCATAATAATGATTGCATAGTGCATACCTAATGAATAATGTTTACCTACCCTTGGCAGTTTACTGCACATGAAAAATTCTGATCTGAGTCAAAAGGAATGTCTATCTTTTTTGATCCATTTCACAATCTCGTCGTTTTCACGTAGGGGTTTTAGACAGATTTTGAGTGACGTGTTTCATAGAAAATTCAAAGATAGGGGACAGACAGTACCTGTTATCCGGTCTGTACCGGTTTTTTGCTAACGAAAGAGAGAACTTTTACGAAGTTAGCTCGCTTAAAAATAATAGATTCTATCCGCAACTCCGTCTGCATAAAAGACAATGCCCATTTCCTAGAACAATCCTGGCCCACAGTGGCCACATATAAATAGTTTATGGAATTATAGTATACATTGTTATGAACACTTCCTAGAACTTGTCAGTTTAGAAAATAAGTCTCCATTTGGAAATACAAGAGTTTTTGTGTCTTCGTATGATAGTTTTAAAAGGGCTCTAGTTTTTTCTTACAAGTGGTGGCTGAACAGTCTCAAGACGTAGAATTTACTAATTTTATTGTAGGTGCATCACGGTATATACAATAAAAATAAATGTAACCTTGAATGACTAATCTGACCGGGTTATAGGTGCAGGTGAGTTTTAATTAGTGTCTAGCTGACCAATAGTCGACTTATTTATCTACCTACGTACCTACTTACCTAATATATACCTACTAGCTACCTACCTACCTACCTTACTTACCTACCTACCTACCCTACCTACCTACCCTACCTACCTACCTACCTACCTACCTACCTACCCTACCTACCTACCTACCCTACCTACCTACCTACCCTACCTACCTACCCTACCTACCTACCCTACCTACCTACCCTACCTACCTACCCTACCTACCTACCCTACCTACCTACCCTACCTACCTACCCTACCTACCTACCCTACCTACCTACCCTACCTACCTACCCTACCTACCTACCCTACCTACCTACCCTACCTACCTACCCTACCTACCTACCCTACCTACCTACCCTACCTACCTACCCTACCTACCTACCCTACCTACCTACCCTACCTACCTACCCTACCTACCTACCCTACCTACCTACCCTACCTACCTACCTACCCCACCTACCTACCCTACCTACCTACCCTACCTACCTACCCTACCTACCTACCCTACCTACCTACCCTACCTACCTACCTACCTACCCTACCTACCTACCCTGCCTACCTACCCTACCTACCTACCCTGCCTACCTACCCTACCTACCTACCCTACCTACCTACTCTACCTACCTACCTACCCTACCTACCTACCTATCTATTCTACCTACCTACCTACCTACCCTACCCTACCTACCTACCCTACCCTACCTACCTACCCTACCTACCTACCCTACCTACCTACCCTACCTACCTACCCTACCTACCTACCCTACCTACCTACCCTACCTACCTACCCTACCTACCTACCCTACCTACCTACCCTACCTACCTACCCTACCTACCTACCCTACCTACCTACCCTACCTACCTACCCTACCTACCTACCCTACCTACCTACCCTACCTACCTACCCTACCTTCCTACCCTACCTACCTACCCTACCTACCTACCCTACCTACCTACCCTACCTACATACCCTACCTACCTACCCTACCTACCTACCCTACCTACCTACCTACCCTGCCTACCTACACTACCTACCTACCCTACCTACCTACCCTACCTACCTACCCTACCTACCTACCTACCCCACCTACCTACCCTACCTACCTACCCTACCTACCTACCCTACCTACCTACCCTACCTACCTACCCTACCTACCTACCCTACCTACCTACCTACCTACCCTACCTACCTACCCTGCCTACCTACCCTACCTACCTACCCTGCCTACCTACCCTACCTACCTACCCTACCTACCTACCCTACCTACCTACCCTACCTACCTACCCTACCTACCTACCCTACCTACCTACCCTACCTACCTACCCTACCTACCTACCCTACCTACCTACCCTACCTACCTACCCTACCTACCTACCCTACCTACCTACCCTACCTACCTACCCTACCTACCTACCCTACCTACCTACCCTACCTACCTACCCTACCTACCTACCCTACCTACCTACCCTACCTACCTACCCTACCTACCTACCCTACCTACCTACCCTACCTACCTACCCTACCTACCTACCCTACCTACCTACCCTACCTACCTACCCTACCTACCTACCCTACCTACCTACCCTACCTACCTACCCTACCTACCTACCCTACCTACCTACCCTACCTACCTACCCTACCTACCTACCCTGCCTACCTACCCTACCTACCTACCCTACCTACCTACCTACCCTACCTACCTACCCTACCTACCTACCCTACCTACCTACCCTACCTACCTACCTACCAACCTACCTACCTATTCTACCTACCTACCTACCTACCCTACCCCACCTACCCTACCTACCTACCCTACCTACCTACCCTACCTACCTACCCTACCTACCTACCCTACCTACCTAACCTACCTACCTACCCTACCTACCTACCTACCTACCTACCCTACCTACCTACCCTGCCTACCTACCCTACCTACCTACCCTACCTACCTACCTACCCTACCTACCTACCCTACCTACCTACCCTACCTACCTACCCTACCTACCTACCCTACCTACCTACCTACCTACCTACCTACCTATTCTACCTACCTACCTACCTACCCTACCTACCTACCCTACCTACCTACCCTACCTACCTACTCTACCTACCTACTCTACCTTTATTCTGTACTATCATCACATATACCAACACACCGTCTTAAAACTGTGCTGGAGGGACTATATTGGTTTGGTGCCATGCCCATCCAAGATACCAGACAACAGACACATCCTACAGTTCTGCGGCCTACAATACAATTACAGCAGTACCTACGGATAAATGGCTGCACTTCCAGTGGCATTATTCCTGGTAAAAATATAGACAAAGTATGTCTTTCGGCTAATATGCCTGCTTTGGTCTCGGGCCCTTAATAACGAGCAATCATTTTCAAAAAGTGAACCTTCCAAAATACTGGTTCTCCTATCATAAGAAACCTCAATACGATAAGATCCATTTAATCTAATGTGCTCTCCATATTAAGACCTGGAATGTTTTAATTGATATGTTTATCCTATTTATACTAAATATAAAATAAAATACATATTTATACTAAATATTTATTAAATATTTATACATATCTAACTATTTTTTTATTTATACATATACATATTTTTTATACATATCTTAATGTTTATACATATTCTGCTGCAGCAAAGAAGCAAACTCTTTGATGTGGGATGAACTAAAATTAGTATTGGGTTTTCTGTAAAGTCTCCGAACAAGTCCAATGAGTTGCTTGTTAGATGATAATTGCAAATTCTGCATTGTACGGGTACATAATATTTAGATTCACAGAAAAGTGTTACTCTTAGTGATGCTGGAGCGGTTAGGTGATCAGCACTTGTAAATCTAGGAACAAAGCAGCAGCGCTGAGCTTACATAATTTGGTAAAAATATCTCTTGCCCTTGAGATGGATTTTGTGTTGACTCATTTGCTTCAGTATGATTGAATAATATTATAAATCTAAATATTTAACACCGTAAACTAAAATATAAAAATTATTTATTTGAAACCTTAAGTACCTGACATGGAGCAATTTGTTTAGAAATGTTTTTTCTTATTTGATTTTCTTGTGGAGAATCTTGAGACAGCAGGTGATTTCTTTGTCTATGAAGTGAGCGACCACAGCTAACACAAATGAGTCAAGCAGTAGAAGGTGAGACTTTCTGCCGCATGTCTTATTTCATTCTATACTGCAGTCCAAAACAAAAAAAAGTGACAAGTCATTGAGACAGGCACCTGAAAATGCAATTGATTATTATTTTATATTAATTTCACTGTAAATGGTGAGAAAGAATGAAATGGGTAGCATAAAAGTCAACAGATTTTGTTAGTTTCTCGAAATATTTATAAAAAATATTTTTACTAAGTCTTGTATGAAAATGTTTCATAATACTTATGTGAAATTACTATTTTTAAGTACTAAAGGGTCAGTGGGTCATATTAGGGGCAAGGTTGCATATGTAACATACCTATGATAACATGGTTTTCTAAAGGATTAATGTAGATGAGTAAGCTTACCTAATGTGAAAGAACCCATTGCTTTGCTGTACAATTCATCGTATTTTTATTTAATGGTAAGCAATGGCGCGCTTATTGAGTAGATTGTCAAATCAAATACATTAATACACAATTATACATAATAAACATTACATCATCCGTCAAAGGATAATGTTGCCATATTTTGAAAAATAATCGATTAGTTGTATCGATTTTTAGTCTCGATTAATTTATTTTTTATCAAACTACGATAAAGCTATAAAGAATACAGTGATTTTGCCATTTTATGTTTATGTATGTGTAAACTATTGGATAGTCTGAGGTGTTTATTAACATAATTGTTCTGTCGAATAAAGTGTAAAGTCGAATAGGTTTCGTTCAGAAACTTAAATGTCCATGACAGCAGAAAAACTTATTGCTAACCATAGTAATACATAAAATCAGTTTAAAAAAACTCTTAACGTATTTAGCAATATTATAAGCGCTTCCTGAATTTATAGTCATAAAATACGCAAGTAGTGTATTTTATGTCGTTATATTTCTTTTTACCGTCTGGTTTTACATTTCAAGGACCTATTTTTTTTGTTTTTTTTTTTTTTTTTTAACCAATATTATATTATTATTAATTAATCCGTAATCGATTAGACTTATTAAATAAATGAATTGACATAGATTGACCATATAATGGCAACACTAAACTACACGGTAAAATGGCTGTCGTGTTGATAATAAGTTAAATGACTTATTAATTTGTTGTGATTACGTAGACTTATTTGGATAGGTAGCATAAATCGGATAATTCCTATTTTAAAAAGTTATATTTTTTGATTATCTTTCAAAAGGTGTTCGCTGGCGGCCGATTCTTGGCATTGTCCTTTGAAGATTAAGCTTACTTTTTAGTTGGTTGGTTGGTTAGTGATTTTCAAATCATGGTATAGGTATACCTACCCTTCATAATTACTGCTACACAAACAATTGTTTTTTTTTAAATTATTTGTTCTCTTCTTCTCGTCTTTTAGGTTGGAATTATGGAAAATAGTCATTTATTTAAATTACCAACTTATTAAAAACTAGCTTCTGCCCGCGACTTCGTATGCGGATCCGGTTGCTTATGCCAGCGACAACGGGGTCGGCAAAATCGAAGATCTGAAACGTCTGATGTCGAATTCTAAGAGCCCGGGGACGGGAACACAACGGGATGCGCGAGATGATTCGAGACGTTCAAAAAGTACAATTTTGAATCATACCTCCGATGGCGGAATATGTGGCGTAGTCAATCATAGGAGTATACGTAAATGAACTCCGTTACTTACCAACCCAAGGAAGGTCGCCATGACCTACGGCTATATCTTGAGACACATCCGATTCTTCAGATGATATCGACATTCTGTTCAGAGAATGTCGAAGTCGATCAGAATTCAAACGTTCGTTGCGCTCTTCTTCTGTCTCTTCATGCCGTACTCCAGCAATTCTTTTTCTCTCACTTTCTAACTGATTATGAATATTTTGTTGTGTTCGTGTTCGGGACAATCTATACTATAATATTATAAAGCTGAAGTTTGTTTGTTTGTTTGGTTGAACGCGCTAATCACAGGATCTACTGGTTCGAATTAAAAAAATCTTTTTGTGTTAGATAGTCCATATACCGAGGAAGGCTATAGGCCAATGCGAAGCTGGGTCGGGTCGCTAGTGTATGATAATCTCAATCAGCAGTTAGTCGTGCATCACGTTCATCATTCGGTTCATAAGACCTGTTAGTATATGTGCGAATACGCTGAGAACTCAAGCGTGATTCTGTATCGGTAAACGTTTCCGATTCGCGTGACAATGCTTGTCGCTCACGATCAGCGGACAGTCGCGCATCACTTTCCGCAGCAGATGCGTAGATACGCTGAGAACTCAAGCGTAATTCTCTATCCGTGAACGTCTCCGACTCGCGAGACAATGTATGACGTTCACGATCAGCGGTCAGTCGCGCATCATACTCTTCACTGGTCTCTAGAGACCTGGATGAAGATGCGTAAATACGCTGAGAACGCAGGCGTGCTTCGCTATCTGAAGAGGTTGCCACGGAGCGAGTTGCAGCCTGATGTTCTCGAACAGCATCAAGTCTCTCCTGACGCTCTTCGGTAGATTCTTGGGATCTTATGATCCTCAATCTTTTAGCTCCTTTGGAACATTGGGAAAGATTTGACCTATTTCTAGGCATGGTTATAGTTTTATTGTAAAGATACCTGATCAATTAAAATCTAAGTGACTGCTCCCCTGCGTTACCGGGTAGGCTACCGTGTCGCGAAGATAAATGGAAAAGGAAATTAAACACCCAAATAACATATACACCCGAAGGCATATTTATTCGATAAAATAAAAAAATAAATGGGAATTTTGGCCAGTAGAGTCAAATTTTCAATGATATACCATCGTCATCAAAAATCAGTCCTAAACTGTTACCGCCTTCACCGCGTGGAGGTACTCCTGGTTATGTTATTTTATAAGATACAGTGAAATTAGTGATAGCTTTGATTTTCACACCAGATGTTTCTGATCTTCGATTTTTATAAGTCAACAGGAAATGCCTATCAGACCGAACAACTTTTGCTAAGACGTCATTCCTATATGTGTCATGGTGTAGCTGGGCTCTTGGAGTTCCACATCAGGTGGTCCAGATCTTCAAATTTATTCTCTCAGCAGAAAATGCTCATCACGTGGAACAATTTTTGCTATGGTACCATTTTTGTATCTCTTATAGTTTAGCTGGTCTGTTGCGGTTCTGCATCAAGTGTTCAAGTTTCCAAGATAAATTATAGCCTATATGTTGCCCTGACTTAATACCTATACGACAATAGAAAAATCATTCAAATCCGCCCAGTAGTTCCGAAGATTAGCGTGTACAAACAAACAGACAAACAGACAAACAGACAGAATTTTTTTTTTGGATTCGTGCTCTATTACTGTTCCTAAACCCCCCTCAATTATTTTTTTTTTAATATATTCAATGTACAGACACAGTTTTGTGACTGTTTTATTATATGTATAGATTGTATGTACGACATGTAAAAATCATACTCGTATAATTATTAGTGTTAGTTTCTGCCACAATGTAGCACCATAACCAAACATATTTTTTTATTTAGTTCCGACGATTTTATTTTCCCAACCTTTTGCCAAAACTTTACCTTAAATAAATAAAAATAGTGTAGGGGTTTTCGCCTTTGACGATACTCCAAGTAGTTGATTGTAGATGATAAATGACACTCCACAAACACTATTAATTAATTGTTTATTTACTTCAATAGAGTAAATACAAATTGCTGTCTACGCACAAGTTTGAGGGTCTGAGCCGCGCATTACGTTTATTAAACGAATTGATTATTGACACCTAAGCGCGTGACGGCTGTTTTGTTACGACTGAATTAGAATGTTTAGTAAAGTATTTAATATAAAGTATATTTGCTGTACGTGCATTATTGGCTCGTACAAATAGCATTACTTTGAACATTGTCGTGAAGCGGCAGATAAATAAAAGAATAGGTAAAGGTATAAAGGTACAAATATAATTAATGTAAAACATGATATAAAAATATAGAACTGTTGGATTATTGATGAAGAATGAAGGATGTCACGAAGGTGTAGGTAGGTGTAGGTAGTATAGTAATGGGTGTAGATGGATTGATGATAGAAGATTTAGGAAGACGACAGCAGATGCAAACAGGCCAATCAGGAAGGTGAAGGTAGGATGTGAAGACGTGGGCCGCGAAGCTCAGGCCACCGACTCCGGCTTCAATTCGGCGGACCTTGCAGGCTCCAAGGTTGCAGAAAGGTTGGCAATTGTAAGCTTCCACACCACATTTCTGTAGGTAGCATAGTCCAACCCTATTCAATAAAGACGCGATCAGTTATAGTGTATGGTAAAATACCTTTTCCAGGCTCCAGGTCAGCTGCATAAAAGTACAGTGCGGAGTACATATACATCAATGGTCAGCTGCTTCTGATGCTTGTTTGTTTGTAGACACAATTTACGGCAATATAGGTACCTTGGTACTTTGAAAACTTCGTAGTAAATTATGTAAATAACTGATAATATTAAAGTGAAATAAGTCTATGTAAAAATACGTTTTCACCATCCAAAAGTCAGGGGAAGAGTCAAGTCCTTTTTTCTGACACCAAGATGACAAGCTTTCTTTTATTTTGAAAATGGCATTGATAGTTTTACTCTAGTTTTAGTGCCTTACGAAAAGGTTGTCAAGGGATTTAAACTTCATAGTGTTTAGAAATATGTTGAAGGTAAGAAATATGTTAATAATGTAAACATCACAACATATAAACTTATACAGTATAAAAGCGATTATGTAAAAAGTAAAAAATAATACTTTTGTTGAGCCATCAAATGTTTGTTCGTTGAAATGGCGCTATATTGTCGCGGCGGGGTACCGCTTAAGTAAGTCAGTCCCTCAATTTCATTCACTGTCTATTAATTTACCAGCATTTCCGACCAATTTGCTTCGATATTATCAAATTTTTGTTGCTAATCTAGTTGTTAATCTTGTTGCAAATCTAGTCACCATCAGTTCGCTATTTTAGATATTTAGTTATTGCTTTAAACTTAGCGGTACCCCGCCGCGACATTATAGCGCCATTTCAACGAACAAACATTTGATGGCTCAACAAAAGTATTATTTTTTACTTTTTACATAATCGCTTTTATGTTTTGCGTTGGGGGTTTTTTTAAATTTTTAATTTAATTTTTATTTTAATTTTTTTAAATGTAATTTAGTTTGGTTTTGTGTGGTCAGTGTGGTCACCTATAATAATATGTTTGAAAGCAAAGTAAACATCCGGTATGCGTCTAAGATCCCTACCGCAGCAAACAAAAGAGCTGATAACTTTAAAACTGCTGAACCGATTTTGATGAAACATGTCTAAGAACCATCGCTAGAGAATCTACTTTCAAATACAAAAAACCGCATTCAAATTGGTTCACCCGTTAAAGAGCTACAGTGCCACAGACAGACACACAGACACACAGACACACAGACACGTCAAACTTATAACACCCCTCTTTTTCGTCGGGGGTTAAAAATAACAGACTATCGCAATAAAGTTAACTCGCTCGAAATAAAATACGAGAAGCTTACGTTGATTTAAATGGTTTAAACCTTCGGGATTATAAACTAAGAGTTTTCCACCTACACATTCTTGCTACTAAAATACAGAGAGTCGTTAGTTGTTTTGTGTGAACAGACTTATCCCGAGGGCGGGCACTATCGTCTGTATCTACGTTTTTAATCTAGTAATTAGCTTCTCGGGACACAGGAGTTATATTACCCTGTTGTGTTGGTTTTGCTACAACTGCTGTAGTGTTCTCAAAGAGAGGATTAGGTGTGTGGCTTTTTAAGTCTGGACAAAGGGACTATATTTTGGGCAGGAAACATAATTTGCGGTTGTGGCACGGTGACTCATCATCATCATCATCATTTCAGCCGAAAGACGTCCACTGCTGGACATAGGCCTCCCCCAAGTGGCGCCACATTGACCGGTCCCGTGCGACTATGACACGGTGACGGTGACTATGACAAATAAACTTTTAAATAAAGAATCGTGACGAGTCTAATTTCAAACAGTTCTTTATATTTACTTTTTAATAATTTTCTTTGCGATGTTTTGTAGTTTTTATTTTTTATTTTAATTTATTTTATTCAAAAAGGAACAACAAACAGCTACAATATACAGTATAGAAAAAGAAATACACATAGCAATTAAACAATATTGTAGCCCACAACGCTGTTCACAGATTAACTGTGGAATAAAATATACAATCAAACGCTAGGTAAAAATAAAATATTAAAGCTAAACTTAACTAACTATCATGTTTATCCATATTTTATACATAAAACAATCAAAATCAAGAGAGCTCCTTAATAATAAGACTCTTGAATCTACTGGGAGAACATGCAAAAATGACAATATGTTCAAAAGTCCCATTGTAGGCGTCTATCATTCTGCGAACAGGTGAGCGTAAACCGGTGTTAAAATGGCATTTACGCGTGGAAAATACTATGCCAGCGCGCACCTTTCGCTTGTACACTGTTCTAGGGACGACATAGCATAACATGTTGGTCAACTCATTGCAGTCAAATTTATTACCTACAATATTATATAGGTTCATGGCTTCCAAGTACTTACGTCTATTTTCAAGTGTTGTGAGTTTGTACTTATTAAGTAAATCCTGATATGGCAAATAATATCCGAAGCATCTAAAATGAATAGCTCGTAGGAATTTCTGTTGAACACACTCAATCGCCTCAATGTATTTTTTATAATATGGACTCCAGACGGACACGGCATACTCCAATTGCGAGCGTACGAGAGACTTATATAGACAAATATATGAAGAAGGCTTCTTAAAATCTAAAGTCGAGCGCATAACAAATCCATAAAGTTGGTATGCCTTATTAACTATTTTGCTGATATGTAAGTCTAAGCAAAGCTTGGAGTCAAGGATAATACCGAGATCACGGACAGAGTCCACTTTTGTTAGTGGAACATCGCACAGTTTGTATGTATGATTTACGATGTTTTTATTTAGCAAAAAAAAAAGTTAGCAAATTACATTTAGGTAAACTAAGCTGCAGTTTATTTCTACGACAGTAGATCGACAGCCTATCCAAGTCTTGTTGCAACAGAAGACAGTCATTTACATCGTGTATTGTTCTGTACACCTTAAGATCATCGGCATATAAGAGGAATTTGGTATTAAGAAAACACTGGCTAATGTCGTTAACATACAAAAAATTAAATTAAAAATTAAAAAAACCCCCAACGCAAAACATATAAGCGATTATGTAAAAAGTAAAAAATAATACTTTTGTTGAGCCATCAAATGTTTGTTCGTTGAAATGGCGCTATAATGTCGCGGCGGGGTACCGCTTAAGTAAGTCAGTCCCTTAATTTCATTCACTGTCTATTAATTTACCAGCATATCCGACCAATTTGCTTCGATATTATCAAATTTTGTTGCTAATCTAGTTGTTAATCTTGTTGCAAATCTAGTTACCATCAGTTCGCTATTTTAGCTATTTAGTTATTGCTTTAAACTTAGCGGTACCCCGCCGCGACATTATTTCCCGATTTTGAAACATGTCTAAGAACCATCGCTAGAGAATCTACTTTCAAATAAAAAAAACCGCATTTAAATCGGTTCACCCGTTAAAGAGCTACAGTGCCACAGACAGACACACAGACACACAGACACGTCAAACTTATAACACCCCTCTTTTTCGTCGGGGGTTAAAAACAAATAGAAGGGGACCAAGAATAGAACCTTGTGGTACACCGGAGGTGACCTGCTCAATACAAGAAGAATGACCATTAATTACAACTCTCTGACTGCGGTTAGTGATGTAGGAAGAAAACCATCTCAGCAGATTTCCACGAATTCCATTAATTGCTAATTTATTGAGTAAAATTACATGATCTACCTTGTCGAAAGCCTTGCAGAAGTCTGTGTACACTGCATCCACCTACACGCGGCCGTCAACATTATCAAATAAAAAGCTTGAGAACAGCAAGAGATTAGTGATTGTGGACCTCCGTTTTACAAAACCGTGCTGTTGTTGAATGATGATGTTATGAAGAATAGAATATATTTCATTATGCACTAACCTCTCAAAGAGCTTCGACAAGGCAGACAAGATAGATATAGGACGATAGTGTTCAACGTTGCGTCTTGATCCATCTTTGTGGACAGGCACAATAAAGGCATCTTTCCACAGTTTGGGCACCACACCTTCAGACATGCATTTATTATAAATTATAAAAAGAGGTTTGTAAATAGAGACGGCGACGTTTTTTAAGAAATAAGGAGAAAGTCCATCTGGTCCAGGACCTTTAGATGTGTCTAGATTTTTCAGCTCAGTCAGTATTTTATCTTCACTAAGAGATATATCACAAATTAAAGTATCGTGAAGTGCATTGTCAGGTGGGGGCTTCCATTGTGGCAACGACTGTGAGGCAGGTTCAAAAACGGAGTGGAAGAAATCAGAAAACATATTACAGACCGAAACCGGATCATTAGATTCAGTGTTTTTGTATTGGACCTTAGCTGGTATCCCAGGTTTCTCTTTCCGATTAGTAATGTATGTCCAGAAATGCTTAATGTTTTTACACAGACTATCCTCCACAGAGCCAATGTATGAGTTGAAACATTTTAGACACACGTCCTTAAACTGTCTTCTAAATTTAGCAAATATATTGTAGTCTGAAATGTTATGATATTTCGTCCACTTAACCCACGCCTTGTGTTTCTTTTTTGAGATAGTTATAAGAGTCCTTGAGAACCAGATAGGATAACCAACAGATTTGGCCCGAGACAAAGGAGTATCTAATTTAATAATATTATCTAACTCGTCGTAGAAGATAGTTAGTGCGTTCTCAGAATTTTTAGAGCTAAGCAGCGCTGTCCAATTTATTTGGTGTATGTTACAGTTAATGTTTTCAAAATTAGCTTTATGAAAATTATATTTGTGTAGGGGGATCTTTGTCAAGGGGGAAATCCTAACATCCAAGCAGGTCTCACAGGTTAAAGCAGGGTGGTAAGTGTCAATAGGTAGTAACGTATTTTGAGAACGGGTGACTAAACAGGCGTTGTTAGATATAATTAAGTCAAGTATTTTGCCTTTGTCATTCATCACACTATTGAGTTGTGAGGCACCAAGAAGTGAAACGAGATTATATAAATTAGTACAAATCACAGACGTCACAGAGTTGAGGGAGGCAACTCCAGGGGAATTCGCGACAGAGGATGCTAACCAGTTGGCTTCTGGGAGATTGTAGTCGCCCATAATATAGAAGCTGTCAATAGTAGGGTGACTCAACACCTCTTGTTACGTTGCGAAATGCTTATTGTATACTAACGAAGAAGTCCTAGGTGGTATATAGGCAGCACTTATAATGTGCCGTTTTTTATGACAAGTGCTTTGCAATTCCACAATGAGGTGTTCGATATGGTTGTGTGAGAGGTCGCTACGCTGAGTTAGCGCAAGCTCTAGTTCAGACGGCTTGAGAGAGCTCAAGATTGCAACGAAAACACCGCTACCGTCCCGTTTGTTTGTAGCAAGACGGTCACGATCGCATCGAAATACTGTATAGCGCTTGTCTATGAACTCGCTGTCGTATATTTCAGGTGTTAACCAAGTTTCAGTCAATACCAAAATTTCATAAGTGTTCATGAGGATGTTTTTGTATAGTTGGTCTAGTTTTGTGCGAATGCCCCTACAGTTTTGGTAGAAAATAGTTATGTGTTTATTAGACATTTTTAAAACTAAAATATAAATACATATTTATAATATGAGAGTGTTCATACTGTGAAAAAATTATGAGCATAGAAGTAAAATTTATGGGTAAGGATAACGGATAAAATAGGCAGTACGAACCACAACACTTGATTAGATTGAGAAAAAATAAATATGTATTAACTGCGATGCTAGAACGATGTATGCCAATTATCACCAAATAAACTTGACTCAAAAGCTATGTAGACGAGGCTAAATTGACAAAAACTATTTTTTATACTTAAACATAGGGAATAGACATGCAGACGATAAATACTTAACAAAATCCAGTAGTTAAGGTAAATTGATACAAAGAAATGGATATAAATAAAACTAAATAATATTATTGTCCCTAGCACTGTTCTCATTAAGTATATCATCATCAGATCTAACTGCAAAAGCAGCGTCGCCGTCTTATTTACGAACAAGAATGGTACAATTCTTAACCCAAACATATTTGTACTGATAAAGTTTTGCAGCTTCCTTACATTTACGAAATAATACTTTGTTCCTTAATGTTAGGTGCTCATTTATGTAAATATTTATAGAGGACCCGGAAATACCAATTTGATCAGTTTTGAGAGACTTGGCTTGCCGATACGCGCTAAGGACATTGTCTCGTAGTATACGCGTAGAAAACTTGACAATAATATTTTTCGGCCTATTGTTTTGCTGGTGTGCGTGCGGTACTCTATGAATGGATATGACCTCTTTTTGAGGTATGGTAAAGCCGACAGACTCCCCAATTGAGGCCAAGATCTGTAGCAGATTTTCCCCACGCTTGTCAGGAACATTGCAAATTTCAAGGTTACTAGCTCTCGCCTGCTGCTCAAACGTATCTATCTTCGATTCTAGGTAGGAGATCGAGGATGTTGACTGTTCAGCCTGCTGACGTGCAATATTTTCAACCCTTCTTTTAAGGTCATCCTGTTCACGTTCGTGGAACTGTAGCGACTCTTTGAGGCCAGATGTTTCTTCGGTCATTTGCTTCACATCCTGCTTAAATTCAGCCTGGACAGTATAGACAGTACTCAACTCCTGCCTCATTTCCAACAGGCTGCTTTTAACAGTTGCATGAAAACTAAGCATGATTGTATCGATCTCGCCACGCCAATCTTGTATCGTGGTTTTGATGTCTTCCTTGAATGATTCAAGGGTCCGATCAATGTCAGAACACCAACCCTGCAGAGTTCTATTGAATCCTTGGGTGAGCGCCTGGATTAGACACCCTTGTCTTGTGTAGCCAATGAGCAGGTATCACCATCCTTGGCAGCAGATGGCACATACATCGGTGGAGTGCGCGGAGATAGCGCACGCTGATCCATGATGTCGCAGGACATGTTCATACTATTGTCCTCATAAATCGGAGACTGGGTAGAAGAACCAGGCGTGTCCAAGTTAAGGCGAGTACGACGAGTAATATTACTGCACGGAGGACATTTCCAGCAGGACTTGTATTCCTGGGTCAGCGTCAAAAAATGTTGACGCGTAATGTTTACACATTCGTGATGGTATTTACCATCACATAAATTACATAATAAGTATCCAGCGTCAGGAGCCAAAACATCATTGCACCCGTTGCAGAGCATTTTGAAGATAAATAATAATGAAGTTATTTGTAGTCCAAATAGAAGTAACGTAGTATCCAAAATGGGTTGAAGTGGCGCCACCTGAAAACAATTAAAACCACAACCAAATATCAACAAATCTACAGTATTCTGATTATGAAGTAGGAAACTTTTCTAAAGGTTTCGTTTGAACTAATTTGGCAATGTTATTCTACTGCTTTTATTAAATACCTTCTAGCACCTTGCCCGCGACTTCGTCCGCGTGAATGTTCTCAAGGATCTCTAATTTTTTGATCATATGAAATAGCCTATATCACTCAGGGATAACGTAGCTTCCTATTGGTGAAAAAAATTTTGAAATCGATTAAGCAGTTTCGGAGATTACCCCCCTACATACAAACTTACAAACATAATAACTAACAAACATACAAACTTACAAACAAATTTTACCTCTTAATAATATTAAGCATAGGTAGAGATTTAGGTTTAGGTTTTTATTTATTGAATACGTTACTTACAAAAGTGCCACGAATTAAAAAACGTACTACCAGCTACTAGACTAGACTAAACCAGCTTTGAATCTAATAAAGGCAGTGCGTACTTGTAGTTTTGGTATCTAATTGGTCGTCTGTTCAGCTTGCTCCCAGATAATTGGATTATCTTGCGAGTGTTTCCGACGCCCGTATCCTCGTTTGGTGGTTAACTGATTGTAAAGGTTCTCGCGTCTAACGCCACCATCTTTGAATTTTGTCACAGATATGTAATTGGCCATGTAATTTGCTTGCTTGGTGGATTTAGAACGCAAATATCTAATTTTCATGGTAGTAATTACCTGTCAAAGTAACCACACGAGTGTTTTGATTAAGGTTGAGAACAATTTCGGTGTAAGTAATTTGTTGAATTGTCTATTGTGATATTATAATTATATAGAAAATTACAATGTATTTTTTTTCTTAAACATTGCCCCGGACACTAGACTTTTTTCCTGTATCGTGGGTGCGTTTACAAATATATTAAATATAATAATAATAATAATAATAATATGTGGGGACATTTCACACACGGCCATCTGACCCCAAACTAGGGAGACCCTGTACTATGGGTGTCAGACAGCTGATACATACACAAATATATTTTAAATACATACATATATAGATAAACAACACCCAGACACAAGGCAAACACAAGTGCTCATCACACAAATATTTACCTTGGGCGGGAACCGAACCCGCAACACGCTGCGCAGCAGTCGATCGCTCAGCCACTGCGCCAACCGTGTCGTCAAAATGTATGCGTAGGTATGCCAAGTAAACGCTATCTCCGCCTAGCAAGATGGTCAAGGTCCCACAAAGTTACAAATTGTTTACTCAAATAAATTGCTTTGTAAACCTCAGGCGGTAAAAAAAAATATTCCTGTATCTGTCATGATAACTTCAAGAATAATAATCTTATGTCTGCAACGTTATTTATAATATACGGAACCCTGGAATTAAATGGTAATGGGGAAATTTGTTTTCAGATTCCAAAAAAAATTCCCGGAGTTGCTTGCTCAAATATATTTTAATCTTGGGTAAGAAAGAAAAGACGTGGTTTTCTAATATGGATAACATAATTTTATTACTATGGTGATTGTTCTTATTATGAAGTATTTGAAGCATGTACCTACGTTTAGTATTGATACTTATACTGGTGCTTACAGTAAGGAATGAAATGGCATGGAATATGATTAGTTTTCTTTGTTTTAGATCTTTTTTTACATAAGTTTTCCTTGCACCTGGAAATTATCCAGTTTCGTAGGTGTGTTTTCAAAACATTTATAAATTCACTTGTACAAAAATTACCAAAAATGTTAATACTATAATCGAAAATTAATATTAATAAAGTAACTTTTAATTTGCAAATTGGCTTATCAATTTGCGTTTCAAATGAAAGAAGTTTGGTTTTGGTTATACCTACTAACCAATAATATTAATTTCGCCTGTTTGTCAAATTTCCAATAATGGGAACATTACTCGGCAATTACGAACAATAATATGAGTTACCATTATAATTCGCAAACAATATGGAAATGGACGAACGAAATTATAATTATTTCAATACAATTAACGAATCATATCAATCAAATTATTTTAATTAATTGTCATGCTTGATTACTGTGATGTTTAATATTTAATAGGTACATACCTACGTATATTATGAAATCAAATTATGAAAACAATGATGAAGTAATTAGCAGATGTTTTGTTATTCCAAAATTGTTGCAGTTTTGTTTAAGTTTTTTAAGTTTGTAACATTGTGTTACACGAAACTAACATTAGTTACACAGACACTTTAAATTCATGCTATCCTTTACATTTTGTATCAAAAAGAAAGTGACAGCATCAATTTAGTTTTTGTTAAACTAATATTGGTTTTGGGCAAATCACTATTAGTTATCGACTCAGTCGAGTAAGAGTATGATACATAGAGTATGGTCTAGGTAGTTGTCTCTGTGTGTAAGTTTAAATACGTTTGTAAACTGACCCATGATATAGGCGAAATTTCTTGTATGTGGGGGTAATGTTTTTCTTTTTGGAAATGGTGGATAACTTTTCATAAACTTTTTCCCAGTTTCACAGAAAACTACAGATTCCCTAGCGTCAAGTCATCTCATAGAAGTCTCATTTTACCTTCTTTTATATTTTTGCTCTTTTCCATTGCTTTTTTTTTTATTGCACTCATTAAAAACCCCCTTTTACTTATTATGTTTGTATTATTTTTCATAGTATCTTGTTAAGTCACTACGTGAATATACATTTATTACAACGCCTTAGCACACCCGCGACACTCCATAGAAACGAAACGATATAATTGCCTACACTACTACTAAAATAACAGACAATACAGATATGTGCATGTGTTTGCGTGACTACGCGCCGCTCGAACAAAAACGCAGTTCCCAGAGCAGTCGTTCGATGCGGGGAGAGGTGAGGAACGGTTTCAGAGGGAGGCGTGTCGCTACTGTACGGTAGAACTAATATTTATACTGTGGCCTTAGTATGTAAGTGCTGTTTGCCTCATTGTATGTATGTTATTAGTGGAAAAGTCGCTGGAGTTTTCTGACACGTGTGTGTACTATTAATGTCCTTTACTTTAATAAAGTCCTATCATTAAAAACCTCAATGTATCGGAAAAAGCACTTATTTCGATACAGGCAGCATGATCTAAGTTCGTGATTGTTCTCACAACTTGTTCATTCAGTTTATAATTAAACTTGGGTCAAGTCCTAGTTGACTTCGCTGTAGTTGCCCGGCTCTCGGGAACTTTCTTCGTTTGTTTACTACTACTGCTTTGATTATTCTTTAAGTGCGTCCCAGATTGATCAATATTCAATTAGTAGATAACGTTGTATTAGCGGTTGACACTCGAAATCTTCTTTTAAGTCTAAACTGTGTTTTTAGGGTTCCGTACCTAAATAAAAAAAAACGGAACCCTTATAGGATCACTTTGTTGTCCGTCTGTCTGTCTGTCTGTCAAGACCCTTTATCTCAGGAACGCGTGGAGGTATCAAGTTGAAATTAAAACCATGTACTCAAGTCTACGGTCCCTTGAACCTTCTAAAAATAATCCTTCTATGTTTACGTGAAAAATAGATACGGCCGTTTATGTCGCAAAAAAACGAATTAATATTATTAAGTAGATTAAAGTATGGATAGTAGGTATGGAATAGTATAGAAGTATGGATATGTACCTACAAATTACAAAACCCCCGATAGGCGAGTCCGACTCGCACTTGTCCGGTTTTTTTTCTGAAATCGCTTTTGATAAGGGTATCTCAAAAATACGATTAAAAACAATATTTAATTGTTAGACAGCTACACTGTTTCTGACACTATTTCTGAGTGACTTATGGCCAAATACACAAACGCTACTCAATTATAAGACGCCGTTAAGTCTTGTGCTGTCGTTATCACTTTATGTCAAAGTGACTATGATAGAACGAGGCTTAACGGCATCTTAAAAAAGCTTTTTTACGAAAACGACAACCGCCTTCAAAATCTAAAAAGTGGTAAATAACTTTAGCACATAACATGAATTTGTTCTGTTTGATGTTTTGTATTGCCACGCCACCGACTTCTGAAACTAAAGTCATTTGTGTTATGTGCTGAAGTTATGTATCACTTTTTAGATTTTAAAGGCGTTTGACTTTTTTGTCAAAAAGCTTTTTAATTTTATTTTTAGTTCTTCCTTATCATCCAAATCCTTAAGAAAAGGCAACACAGTCAAAACAGAGATTGAAAGTACAAGGTTGGAGAACATTACAACATCATCCATGTATATTTTTTTGCTTTTTGTCGAACCTTCAAAAAATGCTGAATCAACTTTGATAAAATTTATATGAGACCACCCTTGAGACATACCCTATCCATTAAAAAAATAATTTTCAAAATCGCTTTACCTTTGACGGACAAATCGCGTAACAAATATACAAATAAAAAAAAAAACAACATGCAGACGAATTGAGAACCTCCTTCTTTTTGAAGTCTGTTGAAAATGAGTAGCGTTTGAGTATTTGACCATTAGAATACCTCTATCGTCTGGTAACCCACAAGGACATTTCACAGGCACAGAACAGCCTGTGAAATGTCCTTGTGGGTGAGGCCGCGGGGCATTTTTAGTCTTAAATATTCTACGTAGGCTTGTTTTAATTGATCCCTTTTATACAAAGAGGTAGTACGGTTTTATGATTCGATTGCTTCCTTTTATTACAGGGTTCAAGGGGCTCTTAAAAAAATCTATTCGGAAGCGTAATCTAGAATGCTAATAAGTTGAGAATTAAGCTTCCGTCTTTTGTTTCTCCAAATTAATTAGCTAAAAGCTCGCATTGCAATTGCAAATAGGAACTTTAAATGTTTATAAATAGAGGTTAAAACACTTGTTTCTGTTTAAAAAGTTTTATCCTACATATAATTCTACAAATTAGCGGGAGAACTTTTATTAAAAAATATAACTGATCTATAAAATACAACCGTACTAGAATATGCATGCTCATGTGGAGAATCAAAGTAATCTCTCTTGTATTAAAAATAATACAAAGTAGGTACCACGAGAATTCTAACATTTGTGAGCAAACCTCGGAAACAGGGTAGTGAGATAGATTTTAATTTTAGATTCAGTTCATATGTCGTATGAAATTGAAACGGTGAAAATATAAGTCTCATTTTTTAATTGAGTTAAAAAAAAATGGAGGTTCTCGATTTGACATGTATTTTTTTTAATGTTTGACCACTCATAACTTTTAACAGTATAGTCCGATTTCGATTTTTTTTATGGATTGTGTAAATTTCAAGGTCGGTCCCATATAAATTTTAAGAAAATATTCAACCTTTGAGGGTGCATGATTAAGGGATGACTGAATTTTTTTGGGTTTGTTTTACCGTTATTTAATGAATTTGGATGATAAGAAGTCCCGTGGCATCTCTGCAAGGCCCTGTCATATATACCAGCGCTGCGACATTTCATGTCGTAGCATTGTGCTGAGACAGGAGCCTTTTTGGTCTCGTACAGGTTAAGTCTTTTTTTTTATGTGGTATCATTTGTTTATGTTTCGGTTTACCTGTACGAGGTTTCAAATAAACAATTTTTCTTTTCTTTCTTCTTTCTTTCTTAAGAAGTATAAACGGCACTAAAAAGCGAAAACCTTTTTACAAAGTCTGACAAGCTACTAACTATAACTGTTCCATGTGTTGTTATGCAGATAACTTCGTTCTATTACTTTTGTTGTATTTAGAACATAACATATTTAAAAACCTTGTAAAAAAGTGTGAGTGATCTTTTGAGTTTTATTTAAAGTTTGATACGTACTAAAATAGTGTTCAATATAGTTATTGAATTAGATAATATGTAAAAGAAGTGAAAAAAGGAAACCTGTTTCTATCTAATAATCATTTTGTAATACATCCAACGAAAGAAACGTTCTATAGGTAGTTTTAAAGCCGTTTAGATTTTTAAGTAGGTTGTAGACAACGGGGACTGTATGAGTAGGTAATGAAACTAGCGAAATAACATAAAGTTTTGCGAGCGTGCGGAAGCGGTGTGCGTACGTGCATGCGGTGCTGTTGCTAAGCCGAACTGTTTGCCCGTTCGCCGTCGGCCGGCCGGCGGCGCTCGCGTCTGTCACGTGACTCGGGACCCCTCCCCGCGCGCTCACTCGGCGCACCCTGCTGCCGCCGCGCTCGTTGGTACAATTTATTTATTTAACAATAATGATTTATAAAATTCACGCGCATCGTTAACACACCCCACCCCAGTGCGTCAGCACTCATTCCCAACAGGTAGCCGTGCGATGCGCGTCACAGACCGCTGCAGTAAGCCTGAGCTCGTTCTGACCTCAACCACCCTGATTCGGCCATCTCGACCAGGCATCACCCTTTCAACTCTTTCTCGTGGCCAGACATTACGGGGAGAAGCAGGATCCACAATCAATACTAGGTCTCCCACTTGTATGGGCCTTTGTTCCTGCTGCCCTTTTTCCGGGGACGCATATCGGGCAGCACTTCCTTCACCCATCTTTTCCAAAATAAATCCGATAGCCGCTGCGACATTATTTATGAAGTAGACACTCAGCGCTTGCAATCAGAAATACAGGCTCTGGATGACTCACTAAAATCTCTTTATAATAAATATGTGATATCTGAAAACCAAATAAAGGAACATATATTAGCTGCAAATGAGTTAGTGGATTTATGTAACTACAATGCAGACAGGGTAGACTCGCTGACTCTCAGCAACACTCAGTGTACCTGTCAGAAGGAGTCCAACCTTGTGGCCCTTCAGCCTGAGGCAACGGAGGACCCGTCCCAGGCTGTAGGTGCTCAAGGCTCTATCCTCAACCATAACATTGATATTGTTGAAGAAGTGCCACATACAATCTCTAGTACTTGTTCCTCTGGTAGCAGTCATGCAAGTCTCTCAGTAATGTTTTCAGACAGTATAGGAAGAGGTATAGGGAAATTAATTAATAATAACCTTAGATATAACACCCTAAACCATTGTACACTCGGCCAACGTAATTGATTTACAGGCCACACATACGGGATATTGTCACTGTGTGTGTAAATGAACTAGTCGGTTGGTCGGTTATGAAGTTAAACTGTTTGTGTGCGTATGATATACCCACGTATACCAATTTTAATTGAATCAAGTCCAATATTTCAACCTTTTAAATAAGGACCAGGTAGCCGGTCGGTGAAAGCACTTGGCATAGATAAGCCTCGTGTCGTAAGATCAAACCCCGGCAGGTGTTATGGTTTTGGGTTTTTATTTTTCCTTTGTCCTATAAAACATTAATATTTTGTGTCAAATAAAATTACATAAACAAAAAAATAAAAAGGTAATTAAATAAAACCAATAAAATAAATCAAAATATTTTATTAAATAACCTAGGCGTTGGAATCATCGATCAGTAATAAAAGATGGAATGCGGAATCCTATTGTTCCTTATCGCTATTGGGTCATCATTAGTGAATGAGCCAGCTCGTTTCGACTATTATGTTTCTTACAAGAGTTGGCTTAGGGTTCAATTTGGCATGGGTTATAATATTAGCAAATAAAAAACTACGTGTAACCAATACAATTATTTATATAACGCAAACTATTGTAAAAATATTATTATATCGCTATTGATACCTAACTTTTTTATGATTAGAACACTATTGGCAACTTCATTAAGAGTTTATAAGACAAGACAAAGTTTTCTTTTTATTGAATATGAATGGACGTAATTGTTTTTTCAATGTATAAACTAAACTAAAACTACAAAAATAAATTTAAACAAAGTGGAATTGAAAGTGAAGTGAATCAACATGTTAGATAGTAAGAAATTAATTTTACTTCTAACTGAATAACAATAACATCACTTACACTTCAAAATATATACTGCAAATAACTGTCAACTACGGACTATACATAATAACTTAGGTGTTTATAAGAGAATCACGGCAACATGAAGTAGCTTTTAAACCTAAGTATATTAATAGTAATTCGGCTTCGTTTACAGTATTTTAACGCCATCCATAAACGACTTTAAACATTTCTCATCACTAAAATAAACACATTGTTCTCCCAATTAAAATGAATATAATAATATGACCTAGCGAATAGAATTTGTTTTTGCCGGTGAGCGTTGGACAGAAAAATCTTCCGTGGTGGCTTACTGCAACTTAAACCAGCTTCATGCCGGTCAGCAGGTGATATCGCACTGTTTGTAAGCACACATGTCATTATGTGTTGATGCAGTTATGCGGGTGGACAAAAACGGATTAGTCCCGTAAACAGCCTTGCCACGATGTCGTGGTAACGAGCCGAAGAATTCGCCTTCGGTTTTGGCCCACGTCGATGATGGTCTATTTCTTCAGAATACGCACTCCGATGAACACATAACTGCACGGTTCTCCTTAATGAATAAAAACAAAATAATATTTAAAATAATGCAGATAAACAATGGTGAATTGGTGGATAATTAATCATAGATAAATTAACTGACTGTCTTATATTGCCTCATTGTAATAAAACTTAATACCGTTATTTATTTATTAGATAAATAATAAACGTGTTTCATGACTATTTTAATTACATAATTTAAAAGTTTTTCTTTATTTCGACTAAATGTTTTATGTTAGACAAAAACAGACTGGCATAAGTAAATTTTATCAGAATCAAATTCTGATATATTTAAATATTATTTTACATTAATTTAGTCATAGGTCAAAGGTGAGATAAGTTAAGAATTTGAGTTGGAATATTACTAACGTAATGAAAACATTGTCACGAGTAGCTTTGTTACTCACCGATATTAATAATCACCTTGCAATTTCACTAACGAAAACGTTTTGCTCATGCAAAACAATGAATTGCGTCTTGTTGCATGGTTGGAAGAAGTTCAAGCACAATTGGATCACAAACAAAGAACGCACAGAAATATAAGTGTTCATCTATATACTTAGGATTGCAATTTATATTCGTAGACTGACAACTAAGAATGCTCATTTTTTATAAACTAAGGTGGAACTATAAAAAAATAAACAAAAATTGTGGGTAGTTATATCCTAAACGGTCAAAATAAATTGGCTGAGAGTTCCGTGTGCACTTCTCAAACGTTATTTTACTCATCTGTGAACGGAATTGAATTGTTAGCAATTCAACTAGGTAATGAAAGTTTTACGAAAATTATGTTTACAAAACAAAAAGAATATATTGCAACCGAGATTTGATCTTAAGACTTCTTAATAACTAACCCGATACGTTAGCCATTGCGCCAAACCTGTTACAATGATTGGGTGCGAAATATTATAACTTATTCAATTACACAGATTACTGATGACGATACATACATTAATATTATAGTTACTGCTTAGTGACGACATACGCACACTAATAAAAAGCAGAACTCGTTCGTTTTATTTAACGTTTGTGTATGTAACTCTTCATACCGCGTGTGCGTGCAATGTGTAAACTAATTACGTTGTTCCACTGTACACCTGGGTTGTCCTACAAACATATAATGTCAACAATACCAAAGTTCGAATATAATCCTTCCACCAATATTTGTGTATTTATAGGTAATAGTTTAACGGTCAAAAAGGAGGATATTACTGACAGTGTTACCGAGATTCTAAATATTAATTGTAATAAAATAATTTTGTGTGCTTTCCCATATTTTAAACATTTAACATCTAGACAGAACAATTATATACACATGTTAAATAATCATGTGCATTTTTTAGTAAGTCACTATAGTGATAAGCTTTTGTTTTTTGACACCAACAGTTTTGTTGAGAAATTAAAATCGACTAGGGATACCGTGTCTAGGACTAGGGATATCTGCCCATTAGGTTTAGACGTCAAATAGCGCGGCTATTAGCTCATAGTTTTAACTCAGACATAAGTAGTATGTCGAAGTCAGGTGTTATTAACTCTTCAACAATTAGTAATAGTACTAATAATAAGGTGAATAATTGATGATTAAACGAACTTACCTGTACGTGAAGTTCAATCATAATTACTCGAAGAGCTTCGTTCGAAGATATTAGCAATAGTACACATGTAGTTTCACTAACATACCCGCCATTTCGCACTGAATTTAGGAGAAAATAAATTAAAAATCTAATGTAAGGTAGATTAAAAAACTTTGTTCTTGATTATGACATTTGTACCTAGCCATCTCATTTAGTTTAGAGATTTGCTGAGCTGTTTTTGATATTTCACGACTAGGGGTTCAATATATGACTGGGAGGGAGGGATGCTAATATCTTCGAACGAAGCTCTTCGAGTAATTATGATTAAACTTCACGTACAGGTAAGTTCGTTTAATCATCAATTACTCTCAAGCTTCGTTCTCGATATTAGCAATAGTACACATGTAGATGTTGAGAGATAGCAGTTGTGAAATATAATTAATTACATTACACCTTTGCCGTGGATGAATGAAATAAATAAATCTTTTTATAGCTGTGTATCTAAGCCATAATAAATACCTCTTGAATGATTACAATGTAAGTAAGTACTTAATTAAATGTTTACATACAGGAACAATATGAACTCAAAATTGTTGATTAATTAACCATTTAACACGCCTGTGACAAGATCAAGTTCGTTAGGCGCGTCGTTTGATATTATTCTATTATAATATTTAGCAAACACAGTAGAAGTTGAACTCCACCCGGCCGTTTTACGTATGGAATCCAGACTAACACCTACTCTATAAGCCTTAGAAGTGGCTGCGTGCCTGGTGCTGTGCGCAGTGAACAGCGAGATATCAATGCCGCTGTTTTGCATCATGGTTTTTACCCACTTGCTCAAAGTCTGCGATGTTACAGCACGGTATGGTTTTCTAAATGAAATCAAAAGTGATTGATGGTCTTGACGTATCTCATTGGTCTTATCAAGATATACTTGCAGAGTACTAGCAGGGGCATATTTGCGGTCTTTGTTAAAAATACGGTAAGGAAAATACTGGTTGTAAGGAACCTACTCGTGACGTTATAATTAAATCAGTTATTTTATATATCATAAATATAATAAATATTCCCTTGAAGTATCTCTGTATATAATCATTGTTTACTACATCGCATCCAAGTAACAACGATAAAGCGGATCGTGAGCTATTTAAGGTACCATACTGAGCTCCGGCATCAAATATTTGTGTTAGAAAACCAAGAATATTTGATGTAGAATCAGAATAAGGTTCCATGTCGTTTTCGTGACAGTACGCAAACCACTTCCTAAGGCATGAATCGTACTGCTTGGCAGTGTTATCTGATAAAGACGCTAGCATTATGGGAATGGACGACTGTGGAATTCTTCTTCGGAGAAACGATGTCCGGACAACCTCCCGACAACCAGAGTAATTTGCCGGTGTATTGCACGTTCGCTACAATGAGAAATAATTAAATCATCTTCAGATTTCAGAACGAGAAGTTTTGATGTAGGAAGTCTTGCAAAAAGAGGGTACCAGGGCTGTGTTGGCCATTTTAGTACAACGACAATACTAGTGGCTCTGTCGTTAATAATTTTACGTAAAGTTTTTAAGATAACCGAAACTGGTGGAAACGCATAAAGGTAATAATTAGTCCATGATATAGTAAACGCGTTAATTACATAAGCGTCAGGGTCCCTATGCCAAGAAACATATGTATCGCATTTATGATTTATTCTACTCGCGAACAAATCAATACAGGGGACACCGAAGTATTGTGTTATTTTATAATAAGCAATCTGAGAAATTTCCCACTCGATGTCGGGGTGCAATCTCCTAGATTCAGCGTCCGCAACTATATTATTAGAAGACCGTATGTAATCAGCGTGAACCATAATGTTACGTACTTCACACCATTTCCACAGTTGTTTCGTAATATCAGTTAAATGAGGAAATTGCACTCCCCCCATTCTATTTATGTACGATATTGCTGTCGTGTTGTCAATCCGTAACAAAATTTGACAATTTTGAAAATGTTTTGCAAAAACTTTCAGCCCAAAGAAAGCTGCAAGTATTTCCAAATAATTAATATGCAGAGTATGCTCATGTTGATTCCAAGGTCCACTGGCAGTTTTATCCCCACAGGCGGCGCCCCATCCCGTTGTTGAGGCATCACTAAATATCTCTATGGAATATTTATCACTTTTTATTTTACATACGGAGTCATTTATAGCATTAAGCCACCAATCAAAGACGGCGGACAACTCAATAGGTAAAGTCATAAATTTATCGTAGTTTTCATCATCTTTGAGGTTTGGGTATTTACACCTCTCAAAGTCTTTGGTATAAAGCCAGCCGTCTTTTATCATCAAGTAGTCTAACTTCAAATCTTTTTGAATCTATAATATTTCCCAAAAACTTGCAAGTGATTCGTAGGCCTAACAGAACTTTTTTCTGTGTTGATGATGAATCCTAACGATTTTGACAATCGTTTTGTGTCATTCATATTTTGTAAACAGTCAGCATATGATTGACCAATTAAAAACAAGTCCTCTAAATAAAAAGTAGATAAATATCCCAGACCTCAATATTGTTGCAACTGGTTTGAGAATTTTCGTAAAAATATAAGGGGCAGTGTTTAAATTTAAAACGTAAATATTTTTTTTTTTGAGTTAGGATGTATGCTTATTAAAAAGTAGGCATCTTAAAAATCAATTGTTGACATAAAGCAGTTTCTTGAAATAAGTTTTAAAGCTGTCCTTAAATTTTCAAGTTTAAAATGTTGGGTTGGTATATATTTATTTAATTGTTTCAGATTTAAAATAAAACGTTGTTTACCATTCGGCTTAGGGACATGAAATATACTTGATATGTATTGATCTGCTCATGGTTGACATAAAGACACTGCCCCAGTAGTAATAAGGTTTTGTATTGAAAGTTTAAAGGCCTCATATTCTGATCTTGAATAGATAGGCTCTAATGGAACAGTTGTCTGAATAACTGGGCCAGAAAACATAATTTCATAGCCAGAAATCCAAGAGAGTATAACAGGGTTACTTGTTAATAAACACCACTGTTCATAAAAACCAGAAAGACGGCCTGCAAAGCTTAACGTCTCTAACGTCTGTGACCTGCTTGCGGCTGACGTGACAATGTCCTGGAAGCGTTGTTGTGCGTCGACCTCGTCTGCTGCCTCTGAGTCTGAGTTGATGGTGCTGAGCGTGCATACCTCGCGCCCCCCGGCGATGGAGGTTGAAACTGTCTGCGGCCCGCCGGGGGGGCTCGGTAGTTTAAAGATCTATTGAACGCTTTTGTCGGTTTATGTGCTGCAGATTTCATTGTAGAAGATGACCGTAAATCTGCTGCAGATTTTATAATTGTTTTAGCTGATTTTAATGTTTCTGATAGGCTATTTCCAAAAAGCATCTCATCTATTTTTGTGTTATCTAACTGATCTTTTAGTTCTTTCTTAACAGTTGAAAGAATGAAAGCACGTCGCGTGGTTGAGTCTGTATATTGTATGTCACCGAGGATTCGAGCTGTATCCATCAACAGCTTGAGAAGTTCAGGGTGTTTTTGACCTGACGAGAGCAGCACGGTAATGGCCTCACTGATGGAGGACAGAGCACAGGCCGTTAGAATCTGTTTACTCTCTATACCCTTGTCTCGTTTTGCTTGAGTTTCTATTAGCGATACTCGTATCTCTGGATTGAGGGTAGGCGCTTTTATAAACTTACAGTTTACTGGAACCAAATATCGGTCTTTGAACTCCCTGCGGTTCTCTTTAGAGAGGCCGGAAGTAGCAATGTGATTGAGTCTAATCGCCAAGTCCTTCTGAATTTCATTGCCGAATTCTCTAGTAGAAGTGGGGTCGTCACCTAATATTTCCATTAAATCTGGATCTAATTCGGGGACATCTTGTGGAAGAGCAGCGGGCTCAGGCTCGCTCACTTTCTCGTGTTGGCGTACGGCAGTCGACTCCACGGTAGGCGCAGCGACTATCTGCTCAGAAGGCAGTGCGGCAGTATCGGTGTTCGGCGATAGTACGTTCGCTTGTGCCGTTGTATGGTCGGCGGTAGGCGACTGTGCGACGATCGCGGCCGGAATCTCCTCATCACTATAATCCGTTGGGACTGGTTTCCAATATGAACATCCAGGTTGAGGATCTGTGTCGCCGCGATATGTAGCATAATCGTCATCGACGGGGATTGGTTCGCACTCTGCAAGCAAAATAAGTATTTTGCTTACATAAACCTATTTACAAGTGGGAAGTGAGACTCCTTGCGAGAAACACGCGGTCCCCAATAGGTAGTTTAATGTTTATTCTTCTTGGAATAAGGTAGGTACGAGCTATAGAAAAA
Source organism: Charanyca ferruginea (assembly GCA_947361185.1). NCBI lineage: Eukaryota > Metazoa > Arthropoda > Insecta > Lepidoptera > Noctuidae > Charanyca > Charanyca ferruginea. The sequence continues at coordinate 25,978,220 of OX376056.1, forward strand.
CCCTACAGGTAGTTCCGAGCAGCAAGTACTTAATTTCGAAAGTGGAAGGCCCCCATAGGACAATCCGATTTTCCGATTCAATTAAATTATGAATCCGTTAAGGATTCAAAAGATATAAATAACACTACCACGTAGCGGTATTTGAAAAAGGTATACTTTCGTATTCGAAGGAACCCACTAATCAATCTGGTTGCAATCCTAAAAGTAACCTAGTAATATGTAAACACAAAATAATTATGTCAATGACTCACCCTGTTGGTTATAAGGCGTAGCGAAATCGTCCGACGACGACGTACTTGCATAGCGATTACATCGCCCACTTTTTATCCCACGTTCTAACTTTTTAAGTTTTTTACTTAGATAACTATAATTATCGCGCTTGTCACCCTTTCTTTTAGGCATTCTAAAGCTTAAAATATTAAGAATACGCACTTAACAGAGGTACAGATGCGAAACAGCGAAGCACTGAGACGTGAATGTGAGATGGCTAGGTACAAATGTCATAATCAAGAACAAAGTTTTTTAATCTACCTTACATTAGATTTTTAATTTATTTTCTCCTAAATTCAGTGCGAAATGGCGGGTATGTTAGTGAAACTACATGTGTACTATTGCTAATATCGAGAACGAAGCTTGAGAGTAATTGTAGCTCTGCTATAAATAATTTTACAAAGTGTACGAAGGAGGATCCATGTGTCACTATGGACCAGCCATCTATTGATGGGAGTTTCACAAGTGGTAGGAACACACTACCTGTTATTGAAGTCCGTGGTCAAACTCCGGATACTCATTTAAACTAGTCTGTAAGACAATAGAAGGTACCAGTAACAATATAGCTATTTCTACAAACAATAAAGTACCTTCTTGCTCTCAAAAAGTTAAGTTGCAAAAACAGCAGAATACCTTAAAATTATTTCATCAAAATATTCAAGGTATTTCTTCCAAATTATTAGAAATTGAACTGTTTTTAGAAAAAACCATGTTTGACATTGTTTGTTTTACTGAACATTGGTTAAAAGATTACCAGATGCTAATTAATTATGAAAACTATAGTGTAGGCAGTTGTTTTAATCGTAACGCTATGTCCTGTGGAGGGTCATTAATCTTAGTAAAAAATTGTTTGAAATATAAACAACGGAATGACATTGTTAGCCTATCGGTTGAACATTGCATTGAACTATCCTGTGTCGAGCTGGATAAGCATATTATAGTGTGCGTGTACAGACCCCCAATTTTCCTAAACTATTCTTTATTTGAGTCGGTAATGGAAGATGTCCTAGCGAAACTTGCAACTTGTAGCAAATCTGCAATTATTTGTGGTGATTTTAATATTAATATCTTAGAAGATAATTTGAATAGTTGTCGATTATTAAACCTATTTAAATCATTTAATTTGTCGAACGTTTTTATGGAACCTACTAGAGTAACTCCAACGACTGCTACCTGTATCGATAATATTTTTTGTGATTGTGATTATTTAGATAAAGCCATTGTTAATTATCTGCCATCGGATCATAGCGGTCAAACGGTAACTTATGTGTTTAAAATGCCTTTAACAAAAGTGCAAATAAAATTTAGACCAATAACAACTGGTAAATTAAATAGATTCAATGTTACCTTAAATGATAAGTTAAGTACTCTAGACCATAATAATAACGATGCAAATAAATTGTATGATGATTTCTTTTTTGTAGTGCAGTCTGAATTCGATAATAATTTTGAAAAAAAGACAAAACATATTAGCCCTAAGTTTGTATTTAGTGACTGGGCAACTAGAGGTATTAGAAAAAGTAGGGAAAGACTGTTTGAGCTTTATGCCTTAAGCCTTATGTTAACACGGATACTTTCAACAAGTATGTTGCTACTTATTCTAAAACTTTTAGAAATATTTGCAGGGTAGCGAAGGCCCTATACATTAGCAACAAAATCAAATCGGCAGACGATAAAATGAAGACAGTTTGGAAAGTTATTAATAACGAGACTGGCAGGAAAAAAGTTCGTAACACTGAGTATACATTAGAGACACCACGTGGTCCCCTAAGCTCTAACATAGAAGTAGCGCATGAATTTGTGAATTTCTTTACCAACATACCAATTAAAACCACGGAAGCTTTAAATTCTTCACCTGGCATTTCAATTGCCTTTTTAAAAGCGAACGTACCAGGCTGCCCGGTAGAATTTCAATTTAAACATATTAACCCCGTGACAGTTTTAAAAGATTTTCGGCAAATTAAGATAAAATTTACTGAGGATCTGTGGGGTATGTCTATTAAAGTTTGTACGTCTATAATTGAGACAATAGCGCCTTATTTGGCTTTAATATTTAATATGTGCGTAGACCAAGGAGTTTTTCCGGATCTAATGAAGTTTAGTAAGGTTATACCTCTTTTCAAATCCGGTAACAGTAAAGACACTAATAATTATAGACCCGTGTCCGTGCTGCCGGCTTTCAGCAAGGTTTTTGAAAGGATTATGCTTAATCAGGTGCTTAATCATTTTAACACTAATGGCATTTTACACGATCAACAGTATGGTTTCACCAAAGGACGTTGTACGACTGACGCTGGTGTCACTTTATTAAAACACATATTTACTGCGTGGGAAGAGGCGCAAGATGCCATAGGAATTTTTTGTGACCTCTCCAAGGCATTTGATTGCGTAAATCATGACACACTACTTTTGAAACTTGAGCATTACGGACTAGGTAGACTTGCGCTTAGTTTAGTAAAATCTTATTTGATTAATAGGCAGCAGCAAGTCCAAATAAATGGGGTGAATTCACATGGTTTAAAGGTAGAAATGGGGGTTCCACAAGGTTCAATTTTGAGTCCTTTCTTCTTTTTAGTGTATATTAATGATCTTCTTCATCTGTTGAAAAATCAACCACAAATGGTGTTATTTGCTGATGACACTTCTTTAATATTTAAGATAGACAGACGAGCCCAGAACCTAGACCACGTAAATAACGCCTTACTGCAAGTCCAAAATTGGTTCACGGCGAATAATTTAGTATTGAATGAAGAAAAAACGAAGTGCATCAGATTTTCTTTACCAAATGTCAAAAGTAATGACTGTGACATAGTATTGAATAATGAGAAGCTGGAATTCGTTGATAAAACTGTTTTCCTGGGGATCACGCTCGACTCAAGGCTACAATGGGGTCCTCATTTAACATCTCTCGCTGGACGGCTAAGCTCGGCAGCATATGCTGTCAGAAAAATCCGGCAATTTACTGATGTGGATACCGCGAGACTGGTCTACTTTAGTTATTTTCATAGTATAATGTCTTACGGTATTTTACTGTGGGGACGAGCTGCAGACATCGAGTCTATTTTTATTCTGCAGAAAAGAGCCATCAGAGCCATTTACAATCTCCGTATGCGCGATTCTCTAAGGAAATTAACATAATGACGGTACCTTCTCAATACATCTATGAAAACATAATGTACGCTAGAAAAAATCTGCATCTTTTTAGTAAAAGGGGTGAAAGACATAATTATAACACTAGAAATAGGGACCAACTACATAGTTCAACCGAGTTTCAGACTGGCTAAAGTAGATACTTCTTTCATGGGGTACTGTTTAAAATGTTACAATAAAATACCTCCCCACATTGTTCAACTAAATGAGACAAAATTTAAGTCTTATATAAAACGCACACTATGCAGCCGAGCATATTATTCATTGGGTGAATACATCACTGATAAAAATGCTTGGCTAGATGCTGGTCTAGCTCCACAGCCATAAGGGTTCATAGATTCATTGATTAGCATTTTTAATTATTTTTGGAGCTGCTGAAGATATAGATCTACATTATCTTTGCATTGTATAAACTCAATGTGTTAGTATTATATAAATTTTTCATAGCACATACATGTGAGCACTATGTTATTTAAAGCTACCATTTACGAGGTATGTCTTTCATTGACTTGAATGTGCCCTGGCGGTTGGGAGTATGTCATGCTCACTGGAATGTCTCGCTGACGGTGGCGCGCGTGTTGGATCATTCGGTTCCCTTCAAAATGGTTGAGTCGAATGATGCCAAACCGTGCGTCATGTTCGTGAACGGGCGCCGTTAGTTGGGACTGGTCATCTCTTAGCTGCCTCGGTTATTCTAATTTTATTTTGAATTGTTTATTATGATTATATTTTTATCTAAACCTCTTTTAACGTACATGACTTGTTACATTGTTCTCACAATGTACCCTAGATTCAATATGAATGATGTAACCGAAATTTGTAACATGTTTTTGATTTTAAAAGAGTGTTGTTCATGGAGTTTCTTGCTCGTTCTTCTCCATAGAAACCTACTGTTTGGAACGAGCAACTAGCTTCAACTTTCTGACTGACTGACTCTGAGAATTCAGAAGTACCTGTAAATGGTTTATTTGAAATAAATGATTTTGAGTTTGAGTTTGAGTTTGACATACGCCACTGTTTACGGAGGTATATGTCTGTCTCGTCGAAGTTTCCCAGGACTGGTAGATTAGAAGAGGAACCAAGTAAAAAATGATTTGGTGTCAATGTCTCCTCGCTATTGGGTTCAACACTTACGTGTGTAAGAGGGCGGCTGTTCACCATGAGTTCCACCTCTGCCATTAATGTGGTCAGCACCGCCTCACGTGGCGCTCGCTCCTTTAGGACGACCTTCAAGGCATTCTTTACGCAGCGTATGAGTCGCTCCCATGCCCCACCCCAATGCGGGCTGGCGGGAGGGGAAAATGTCCACGTGGTCGTCGAACCATAGGTAAGTGCGTCACGAGCAAGCTGGTCTTCATCTATGTCAGAGACACATTTCTTCAGTTCTTTGTCAGCGCCTCTCAAATTAGTGCCGTTATCGGAATAAAGGTATGCTGGCCATCCACGTCTAGCCGCCATCCTGCGGAGTGCCATTATTACGTCATCAGTGGTAAGACTACTAACAATCTCTATATGAATAGCCCTTACTGTTAGGCACGTGAAAAGCACACCATATCTCTTTTCCCGTCGTCGTGCTACGGCTACGTACATTGGGCCGAACAGGTCAACGCCAGTGAAGGTGAACGGGCGCTGATGGTGGGCCAATCGTGCTTTCGGTAAATCACCCATTCTAGGTGGTTGAGGTTGTGCTCGCTTGATCCTACAAAACATACATTTTGAAGCTACATATATGTTTTACGGTAGGTCTGTCGTATGATCCAGTATTTCTGTTTCAGTTCGTTCACCACCAGCTCTTGGTTGCCGTGGTATGCTCTCTCATGGTACTGTCTCACGATCAGGTGAGTAATATAGTTGCGACCATCAAGTATAATAGGTTGTTTCACCTCTTGTTTTATTTCAGAAGCATCGTCGATGCGGCCGCCAACACGGAGTACACCATCGTCATCAATAATTGGTGATAAGGTAAGTAATTTACTTTTTCTTAATAATGTTTTATTTTGTTTCAGATTTTCCAGGTCTTCGGGGAACGATTGCATCTGCGAGTATTTTATTAATAACTTCTCTGCTCGCTCCATCATGGCGCCGTCAATAGTGCCGGCGCGTTTCTTACATTTCTTTTCTACGAAGGACATAACAACACACGTAGCTCGCAGTAGTCTGCGCCAACTGGCAAACTTCTCTGGTTCGGGTACAGCCGGTAAACGGGAACACCCAAATATTCCGAAATATTTTATTCCGAATTTCGATATTACGATTTTCAAAAGTCCGAATTTCATTATACCAAAAAATTATAATCTCTAATAGTTAAAATCACGAAAGATATTTTACCGAATGTCGTAAATCCGATTTGTTTGTTTTCCGATTTTCATATGTTCGAAGACTCAAATGCTCGATGAGTTCTCGGTCCGAAAAACGAAATTCCGAATTTCAATATTCCGAATAAACTGTTAAAATTAGGATTCTGATTCAATTCAGCTACGCATATATATTCAAAATGGTGTCTCCTTGTTTCGCAGACAGAAATTTCATAGAATTTCGTTTCCCAGAAAATGTTTCATATAATATTTGGTTCTTGTATTTTTATTTCGACTATTATTGTTTCAAAGACTATTTACTTGAATGAAACATATTTCACAGAAACACAATTCAAAGAATTTTTAATCACATTTTTTTGTTTAACAAACTTATCAAACAGTAAAATTACTTTTTAACGAATATTGTTTATTCGGTGTATTTTTCTATGGAATTTATTTCAACAAAAATATATAGGTATAAAAAGAAAGACAATAACAAAAATAATCTTAAAAAGTCAATATGTTGTGCCACAAAATTTAATGACAGAAACGAATTGCTGTGAAACCGACTCCACGTAGTCTTGTCTGCCCTACCCTAGAGTGTAATTTAAATTCGCGTAGGCGCGGAGGGGCGAGGTGGCCAGCGAGCTGAGGAGCAGGTGGTTTTAACGCCCGCCGCCGCGGCTGAGGCTGGCCGGCAAAGCCGGCCAGTAAGCCGAAGCTGCGGTGGTGAGCGTGAATACCATCTGCGACGTTAAGCTCGCGTGGTACCGCCGGAGCCCCGCAGCGCCGTAGCCGTGACAGAAACCATGCCTGCTGCATGTTGCATGTTTGCTTGCATGCTCGCTTGCATGATGCATGCTTGCTTGCTTGCATGCTTGCTTGCATGCTGCATGCTTGCTTGCATGCTGCATGCTTGCTTGCACGCTGCATGCTTGCTTGCATGCTGCATGCTTGCATTGCACGATAAACGATTGCACGATAACGATAAAGATAATCGGAATTTTAATAATCGGAATTCGTATTTTTGATGTTCGGAATTTTCATTATGTCGGACTTTTTCTTATTCGATCTTTTGAAACTCGGTATTTTGAGAATAGTAATTATAAACGTTCGGAATTTTGAAATTTTAGTATTATAAAAATAGGATGAATGATAAATCGGAGTTGCCATATTAGGAATTTTGAACTATTCGGAATTATGAAAATCGGTATTTTGAAATTCGTATTTCTGACTTTCGGAATAAAGTTTTTCGTATTTATGTAGTGTACCCCCGGTAAACAAATAGGAGTAATGTGAAGGGTATTTACACATTCAAGGTCCACATCACTAACATCAGGTAGCTGTACGTTAAATTGCTGCGGCCATAGGTGTTCATCTTCATATAAAAATGCCGGTCCGTATAACCATTCGTTTTCTAATGCTTTTACGTCACAACATTCGCGGGTCGCGACGTCGGCGATATTTATCTTCGTAGGAACATATTTCCATTCCTTTATTTGTGTGTACTCGTCGATCTCGCCGAGTCTGTGTGCTACGTAGGCTTTATATGTGCGCCTATCATTGTAAATCCAATGTAAAACTGTAGCGGAGTCACTCCACATAAACTTTTGTGTTATTTCCATTTTGTGTTCTTGTTTTATTGTGTCTGCTAATCGGGCACTAATTAAAGCAGCTTGAAGTTCAAGTCGTGGCACAGAGACGTATTTAACAGATGCAACTCTGCACTTACTAGAAATAAACGCCACCCGTATTTGTTTATTACGATCAAACCATCTCCAATACGCTACGGCGCACATAGCTTTGACTGATGCGTCACAGAACACATGTAGTTGTAAGTTCTGATAGCTATCATTGACCGCGCCATGCGTCTCGCTCTCACTCGTGGTTGATCCCGCCTGTGCGTGAAGATCACCGTTCGTAGCAGGCGTAGCTCTCGTAGCAGTCGTAGCTGGCGATCTCGTAGCTGATAGATAATGTCTGGGCAGTCGCACGTTGCTTATGTTTTTTAATTCGCTCAACCAATGTGTCCACTTTATGTATAAGTCGTCTGTTATCTCTTCGTCCCAGCTGATAGCAGATCTCCATGCGTCTTGCAACATAATTTTTCCTTTTATGGTAAACGGTGATAAGAAGCCGAAGACATCAAATATGGACATGACCACCCGTAACATTTCTCTTTTTGAGGGTTTCTTCTGTCCCGTGATAATATTGTTGGGGATTTTTTTAAACGACACGTCAAATCCTAACGTGTCATCTTTCGGATTCCAGATAAGGCCGAGCGTACGTTCGCCGTCGCATTGTTGTCCGACTTTAAACGTCACTGCCGTCGATCGTAAATATTCTGTAGGTATTGTGTTTAACACGGCGTGATTATTGCAAGTCCAGTTCCTCATCTCGAAGCCTCCCTGTTTATGTATGTGATTTATTTCATTCACAACTCTGGCAGCCGTTTCTTCGTTTTGAAAACTGTCTATGTAGTCGTCCATGTAATGTTGTTTATGTATCGCTTGTACGGCGGCTGGCATGGATGTTTTGTATAGTTCCGCATTTTTGTTTTTTATAAATTGTGCTATAAATGGCGAGCAGTTAGCACCGAAGATTAACGAACTCATAGCATAAGTTTTCACAGGTTCTTCCGGCGATTCTCGCCACAAGAATCGGAGCGCATCTCTGTCTTCGTTTCTGATTTTTATTCGAAGAAACATGTCACGAATATCGCCCTTTATGCCGATTTTGTTTTCTCTGAATCTCAACATAGTTCCATACAGAGATATAAGTAGGTCGGGACCTTTGAGTAAATAATCATTGAGACACACACCGTTAGAGTTAGCGGCAGCGTCAACTTCTGTTTGTTGGGGTTGTCGACCCCAAAGTGTGGGAGGTACCAAATTTTGTTTGGTTCATCCGTGTCTTCTATTTGTGAAGCATAATCATTATCTTATGATCTCCTGCGTGGTCATTGTCTGTGCAACCTGCTTCGGACACTTAATGATATGTATTGTTTTATTATTGCCGGTTGATTTGTATTTTGTTTTTGAAATACTAACATTAGGTATAAGGTTTTTGTTTTACTAACAAAATGGATTACATTGTTGTCCGAAACTGAATATATAAATAAATAAAAAAAAAAAAAAAAATTAGATAGCAGATGTTCTATGCGTTCTCTGTATCTGCTTGCGTAGCCTGTGCTGGACATTTTCTTCTCGACGCCTCGCAGTCTTGTCAACGCGTTTGTGTACGAGTCTGGCATTTTACTTAGCGAGTCTTTCCACGGTAGTCCGACGTACCATCTGCCGTCTTTTGTTTTGGCGGTACGCTCCAAACACTCCAGTGCCTGAAGATCTTCTACGTTCTGTCTAGGTTTAACAGAAACACCAATGTTTTCAATTGCGTAAGACTGGCGTATTTCATCGTGGATGTTTCGCAGAATACGCTCACTTTCCAGGTTTTCGTCAAACATGAAAAATGTAGATTGCAGATGCAGCGACGACGCAGCACCTGTCAGCGACGGCGCGCGCACGCAGCCGTGTACACACCAGCCCAGAGGAGTACGTGTCAGGTAAGGTTCGTTAGGTTTGCCTTTTATTATTTCTAACGGCAAGATCAAATGATAGTTGTCTTGACCTGTCAATATTTCAGGTTTGCTTTGTCCATCACTAATTACACTTTTTATTTCAGGATTAAGTCTGTAATCACTAAGGTCGACGAAGGTTTTGTTTTGTACTGGTAAGTTCATATTATTAACACTACGCGCTTTTATGTTAAAGATTTTTCCTTCAAAGTTTGATATGTTTAAGTCTATTATTTCACTGTCACATACTATTAGCTCACTATTGTCCCAAGCGCCGCACACACGCATAGATTATTTATAGCCGCGCAAACCTAATCGCGCTACGAGCGACTCGCTTATCAATGTCACTGTCGAGCCGTCGTCCAAAAGTGCTACACTGCGCGACGTTCCGTTGGGTCCATTTATTAACACAGGTACAGTTTTTAATAACACTTTACGATTGTCCAGATTTATATTTGTTATAGTTTCCGCAACTGTTGTATCACTCGTTTCAATAACTGTAGACGAAGTCGGTTGAGATGACCCACTGACCGGTTGTTCGCCTTCGGTTGTTTCTTTTATGTTGTAGAGTAATAAGCGATGATGATTCTTGCCACAACTTTCACACGCGGCAGAAGTACAAGTGTCATTCCTGTGTCGTGCCATCAGGCACGACAGGAATCGTCCATCATTTTTACGTAGTGCTTTTTCAAATTTCGTGCACTCGGGTAATGTATGTTTTGATTGATGACAAAACCCACATTTATCACTGTTGTTTTTATTTTCATTTTCTTCGGTGTTCACTAATACTGTTTGAGATTTCGATTTGTTGTGACCACAATTATGTTGTTGTGAAGTAAACAGATTTACACTACACTGTGTTATTTTCAGTGCTTCTAAACTCAGAAACTCAGATAATACGACGAGACTTGGCTTCGTATTTTGTTCTAGTAATGGGTAACTATAATCAGTCCATTTAGAAATCAATACTGTAGGTAATTTTGATAATACAGTTGACATGAGTGCCATGCCCTTCAGGTAATCTTCACAGCCCATAGCTGTCACTGCTGCGACACAGTTCTTCACTTTAACTGAGAAGGGAACAATTTCTCTTTGATAATCCTGTGATATTGGTCGGAGTTTGTTGATGTCTTGTAATATTCTTGATATTATTACATCTGAATTTCCGAATTGCAGCTGCAGTGTAGTCATTACGACGGCAGGGGAAGTAGCGCCGATCAGCAGCGCCATAACAGCTTCTTTAGCACGTCCTTGCAGACTTTTTCGAATCCGCCATAGGTTCTCCCTGTCACTGAAGTTGCAGACTGCGGACGATTCTTCATATGCCTGTTTGTACTGTAGCCACTCCAACGGGTCACCATTGAATACTGGTAATTCTTTAGGCATACACAGACGGTTATACATATTTGCGTTGGTTTCATTGGTTCCGGTGGTGGCGGCAGCGGCTAGGTCCTTAAGTGCACTCGCCAGCATGTGCATGGTGTCATCAGTACCGTCGAGCGCGGGCGCGGCGGTCATGCGTTCTGGCCGGAGTACGGGTTCAGCAGCAGAAGGTATTGGGCCGGTGGCCTTCATCAGTTCCTGCTGACTGGTTTCAAACCACTCTTCCACATTACGGTGATGAAACTCACTGGGTTCCTTTTCAGATCTTGAGCTCTCGAGCTCCGCCAGGTCCACAGCGAGCTTTTTATCAATTAGTTCCAATTGTATTTGCCCTTTTTCTTTTGCGGCTTCTAGCAGCAAGTGCGCTCTCCTTGCCTTCGCTGAAGATGTGCTCGATTTCTTTGTAATTTTCGAGGTCTGACTGGCAGGTGGAGAGTATTTTACGTCTTGTTTCGTAACTTGAGTAGCTTCGCTTTTGCTCGCCATATTTTGCTGTTCGCGTTCGCGCCGTACTGTGCTCCGCGTGCCCACCATTTTGTTTTCAGTGCGCGGCGGCGTGCGGAACATGCGTTCTCGAACAAATTCTTCTTGTTTTTCTTTCGGAGTGCTAATTCTCTTGATCCGGCTAGAAGGACCAGCGGATGTAGACAACGGGGACTGTATGAGTAGGAAATGAAACTAGCGAAATAACAAAGTTTTGCGAGCGTGCGGAAGCGGTGTGCGTACGTGCATGCGGTGCTGTTGCTAAGCCGAACTGTTTGCCCGTTCGCCGTCGGCCGGCCGGCGGCGCTCGCGTCTGTCACGTGACTCGGGACCCCTCCCCGCGCGCTCACTCGTCGCACCCTGCTGCCGCCGCGCTCGTTGGTACAATTTATTTATTTAACAATAATGATTTATTTTTTTCGACCCATCCGTATACAATTTAAACCAGTTGTTATATTTATTATACAAGTCCTCTAATACATTGGTTCTTAATAGGTTGATATCGTAGGATTTCTTAGGCAATGTAACACTATCAAGGTGGTCTTTTATCACATTTTCTATATTTATATTAGATATCCATGTATCTAATTCAAACATTTCCAAAGGATAGCTGGAGGATACATTGTCCTCCTTAGGCGATTAACACACGGCACCGCGCACCGCCGCGGTTGGCGGTGAAGCGGATCTCATGTCGCATTGATCTCTATTAAATCCGTCGATGCCTAACACACGTACACCGCCTGACCGCGCGTTCGAGCGGTGCTCTCACCGCCACCGCCCCTCCGCGCGGCCGGCCGCGCGGAGGGGCGGTGCATCACACACGGGGCGCCGCATAACCGCGCGAATCATCTGTGTGCAGGATGTGTTGCAATTTAAAAATGGATTTTGATATTGAAAAGTTTATTTCGGAGATTGAAAGTCGCTCTGCTATATGGGACATGAAAAGCACACAGTATAGTGATAGACTCTTTAAAATGAAACAATGGGAAGAAAAAATAAAAATAAATAAATGGTTGAGCCCAATATCTTCTTTGTAATTTCTTTTTACGCCATAAAAGCCAGATTATTGCCACCACGTCAGCGTCCATTCTTGCCAGTGTCTGTGATCAAACTGGTCAAATCCGCATTAAATCCAACCGCGCGGACAGGCGCGTAAACCGCCTTACCGCGCGGGGTACCGCTACGAAATCCGCTTTACTGCCACCGCCCTCCGCGGCGGCGCGCGGTGCCGTGTGATAATCGCCTTAGTATCGGTATATACTGTCGCTAATAATGGTTTCTTTTTATTTTGCCAATATCTATTTGTAATATAACTTGTTAAAGAGTTCAATAAACTTGTAGTTATATTATTGTCAAATGATTGTGCCTTTAAGCAATACTTAGTGGCTAAATATTTTCTTCTTAAAGTCAGACCAGGAATACACAACTCTGACTCCATAACATGAATAGGTGTTGTACGTATGAAACCTCCAATTATCCTCATAGCTTGATTCTGTACCTTATCAAGCTTACTTAGATGTGTCTTTGCGCTGCTATCAAATAAGAAACTTGCATAATCAACCCTACTCCTAATCAAAGCTATATATAATCTGCGAAGGTGTTGAGGATGAACACCCCAAGCACTCCCCGATAGAACTTTAAGTAAGCTCAAGTATCTTTGTGTTTTTTCCCATGTTTCGTTTATATGTTTTCCCCATCGCAATGTTCTATCTAACCATAGGCCCAGATACTTTATATGTTCTACCGAATTTATTTGCGTTCCGTTTATATTTAAGTTAATTTGTTGTCTTCTTCGCCCTCTACTAAATACACAAAATTTTGATTTGTTACTTGATAATTGTAAACCTAACTGTTCCAATAATATATAAATAGTATTCAGCGCATTTTGAACATCTGAAACATTATCACTTAGACTATGGCTGCTAGTATATATCACAAAATCATCGGCATATTGTGATATTATGACATTTGATATACTCTGGCACAATTTATAAGTAGTAATATTAAAAATTAAAGGCGAAAGTGGGTCGCCCTGGGCGATGCCCTTACCAGTCCATCTAACTATATATTGATTGTCTGCGCTACAATTAATTTTTGATTTGAGATGTCTTTCCGTTAAAAAGTTCCACAAATATTTACAAATTTTCTTACCTACGTTGATTTTATCAAGGGTTTGGATCATACTATCTATTGACACATTATTATAGGCGTTATCTATATCTAGAAAGCAAGCTAACGTAGGTTCATTTTTGGAAAAACCGATCTGTACTTGGCTGACCAGCCGAACTAAACTATCTAAACGACTCAAGACCCAAGATCAAGACTCAAGATCCTTTTACGACTCAAGAAATAAAATTAGTGGTATGTACAGAATATCTGAAGGTCAGATCAGTATCATGACGGCGGAACTCATTGCAATATCGGAAGCCCTTAAATATCTTCAAAATACTAGCAGCGAAGAATGTGTTGTCTTTGTAGATAGTAGGAGTGCTCTGCAGCATTTAGCTCGATGCGCCTCTGGCTACAGAGGTGTTTCGATAGCTTACGCCATATTAAAACAGATTCATCATTTTACGTCTATTAATGTTAACCTGGTTTTGCAGTGGGTTCCGTCACATGTTGGCTTACCAGGAAATGAGGAGGCAGATCGCTTGGCAAGGAAAGCTATTTCAGATGGTACCGAAATCAATGTCACTCCAAGTTATTACGAAGTTTTAACGAAATATAAAATTATATGCCACAACAATTGGAAAGAATATTTTAATCAAAGATCGTTAGAAAAGGGAATCTGGTATCGAACGATTCAAAGTGAACCTCTCCGTGTTCCCTGGTTTGCCAACAGTGGTCTTCATAGGAAATTTGTTGTGATAGCTCATAGGCTACGATCTGGACACGTTCCACTTAACAAGTTTAGACACCTCATGGGAATAAGTACCAGCCCTAACTGTACTGAGTGCGGGGTTGTGGAGGACGTCCATCACTTGTTGGTGGAATGTGTGAAAACTACGGCTGGGAGAGAGGCTCTGAGCAATCGGTTAAAAATAAGTTTGATAGATGTAGGTATTTTTCAAAGTATTTTGTCAGCGCCTCTGTCGGAAGGAGCCATTTTAGTTTATAAAATAGTTGATAGTTTAGAATAAGTACGTACATGTTTAGGTTACGATGGGGCTGGCATGGTCTTATTTGTGACTAAAAGCCCCTAAATAAAATTAGAATAAAAAAAAAAAAAAAAAAACAATAATGATTTATAAAATTCACGCGCATCGTTAACATAGGTTATGTTCTTAATACAACTAAAGCAATAAAACGAAGTTATCTGCAAAACAACACATGGAACAGTTATATTGTGAAGTTAGTAGCTTGTCAGACAGCAGGCCGATAACCTAGGGAGCACGTCGAACTATAAAGTGGGCTCGCACTTCCCCCAAGGGGGTATGCCGAACCGTTGGGCATGTAGTGCCTCAGCCATCCGGTTGTACGAGAGGAGTCTGAATAAAATATAATAATATGTTGAAGATAGACAAAACAAGTAGAATAAGTAGTTATATAAAGGACTGTCTAGTTTTTGTTCACGAGTCCGTCGGACTCAAAGTTAATATGTAGGTATGGGAAAGCAAAAACGGGATAAAAATTATCCTTATTTTATGTGTTCGAGATCATCATTGTTATGTGTGCCGAATTTTAGTGAATTCCGTTCAGCCAAATTGAAGTAGGTACGATTTAAAGACTTTTTAAGTTACATAGGAGAATTTAAAAAAAGAAAATCACTACTTGATATTTCTTGGATATTCAAGCACAATTACAACGCTTTTAAGTTTATAAAGGTAAAGTTACTTCCTGATCAATGGATTTAACCAAATTACAAAAGCTAAACCGAAAAAAAGGCGACATGTAAACCACGCAAAAATTGAACCCCCTCAGACAGGATGTATTAAAATTTCCACAGTTTAACTTTGGGGTGCGCGAGGCGATGCGTTTTGGTATTCACGTATACACACCTACCAGCTTATACATCCTTACAACGGATTTTCTCTATAGGCCTACCTCTTCCCCAAATTTACACCCTATTTAAAAGAACATAAAGCCGATATTACAACAATGTGTTTAACACTGTTGATCGCCAGGAAATTGTTGAATATTAATGGGTACGTTATGCTCAATTTCCTGGCTTTCAACGAGTTGCTATCGGTAACTTTGTCCTCTAAAATGTAGAGTGTTTCTATTTTTTTTTGCCATTACATATTTGTGGAATGTCCCATGATTTTGAAGATGAATAACTATGGTGTAATCTACAAATTATTGATACGAATTTGCTTACGAGCATAATTGTTATTAAAATTTACAGAAAATATTATACCAGGTCATAAATACATAGTATTTAAATAAAAAATCAACTAAATATAAGCTGTCGAAAATTGCAATGTATGAAAATTCTTATGTCCCAGTCTACCACTCGCAATTTCAAACTCAATTATTTTGATAAAGTTCAAAGAAACTATACTGAGATTTTGATTTTAAATCATATTACATAGTAAAAAGGTTCATGTTGTATTTCCTTTTTGGTAATTTGGTTAAAATTTTACGGTCATAAATGAATTTTAAACTTGTCCCAGAAAAAGTTCCTAGAATGGATTTCAGTTTTTGTTACCCATTTTGAATGTGAAATATTAAAAAAAACTTCCATTTAGCTGTGTTTTTTTGAACTAGCATCACCGTAGATGCCATAAATGCCGCTATCTTGATGTACTGTGTCAGTTGCCGTTCCGAAGTATGCAGTATGCGCACATACTTATTTTAGAGTGAATCTCATTCCGGCTTTTGTTATTGCTGTTTAAAGGTAAATTGACAATATTTACTACTCTTTCTATCAAGAGTACAATAGTTATTAACTTCCATTCAAATTAAGTGTGTAATAGTAGACGTATCTGCAATGTTAACTACCACAATAATATTTTGAAAAAATCGATCACTTGTTTTGTTACTTTTTTTTTGTTACTTAGGGGTTGTAACGTATAAGCGGAAAATTCAAATAACAAAAACGGAATTATAAAGCTATGTTTACAATTCAACAGCACAAGAAAATGCCACTAGCACCGGCATAAAAGATGAGGTAAATTAAAGCAAAACCCGGATATGTTTTATGTAAGTTAAGTTAACAAGCTTTATGTTTTTATTTTGTTACCTTTCTATTCCTTTTTTGTTACTGTTCCAAAAATCTCCCGTCTTTAAACTCACTTTAACATATTTATTTATATAATTTACATCAATATAACTTGTAAAGTAAATCAATTTCGCTCAACATTTTTATGAGAAGTAGGCAAAATCTTTCAATTCTGTTTATTTTTCATATAATCAAAACTTTAAATTGACTTTAAGTTAAAAGTAACAAAAAAAATATCCAAGTACCTAAATTGGAATTAGTTTTTCACTTTTCGTAGTATTTCTTGCGATGATTTTACTAAATTTATCATGAAGTTTATGAAACGTAAAATTTTTGCCACAGAATTTGCGACTTTCAAGTGTTTTTTAAACAATTAAGGAGTAACAAAATGGTAACGTTTAGCCTACCTTCATTTAGTTTTTTATATTATTTTTACAAAAATCCTAAATCAAATAGAATTCCATGTAAAAAATCCAAATATTCATGAATTAAACTATCTGATTACAAGACAAAAAACACGATTTACTAATATTTTTATTTTTGGCCACTTTTTAAAAATATGGCAAAAAAAAATAGAAACGCTCTAATAGGAATACTTGGTTGAATAAGTTGATAGATAAATAACACTTTAAATAAGGCGCGTCATTGTTTCAATTTATCGGGAAGGATATTAATTAGTGTTTAATTAGACCATAAAACTGTTTTTTATGAAGCATTGCACGTGAAGATTTACTAACGTAGGTACCAAATTAAAATGTATGTAATTATGACCTATAAAATATCTTTCTAAGAAAACACGTACACTTGATATTTTTAAATAACGAGAGATTTATTAACATTTTAAACTTAAAATGATACGTGAGTACCTACTTATAACAGTTGCTTGTAATTGATGTACCTAGAAGACGCCAGTGCTGTTTAACTCGAGCTGTCATAAATACCTACAACATTAATTTAGAATATAACAAAATATGTATTTCATAACCGACGCTCGACATCAAACAAAAGCTCTGCCGGATTTCAGGCCCTGGTTTCGTTATTTTAAACATGTTAGTCGGTCAGTAGCACTTTTGTAGGCTCGGTCGTCCAATATAAGAGCAGAGAGAGATCGACGCTTTTGAAAAATTACATTTATTAAATTTGCAAACGTTATTCAACACGCCATCCGTTGATTATTCCAATTTTTCGCATCATCCAGCCCCGTTAATTGTTTTCCCAGTCGATCCAATTCGCTCTTCAGTTAGCTTTACAATTTCAAAGTGGCATTTGATTCGTGATGGATTTCGGAAGTTTTTTGGCAATTTCACGGTTCACGGCTATCCCCAATGGATTCTGTTTTGTTTCAACATACATCTGAATCGACGGATCAACGCCGATAACGTAGTTCCAGGCAATTGTCCCAAAAAGTGGGTGTATCGAATGAAACTGTTTTTATTTATAGGAAAGATATTTTTAATTTGCTTTTATGAGGTTTAGTTGTATAAAGTTTCCCTTACAAAATTAATACGATTTCGAATGGTGTAGCCATTAAGTTGGATTGACACCAAAGCCATAAATAAAACAAATGAGTTCATAATGTGTGTAGCCTAATTACATTAACTGAAACCCTACAAACATTTAATATAGAATGAAAAAGAATGGAACCACTTAAGACTTTGCTTTTCTACTTTACAAAAAAATAAAAAAGATAAATTCTTATCACACAGAAAAACACGAGCTAATGATAGCAGAAACACCACACAACAAACATTACATTAAAAACAGTAATGATCGTAAAACTGTCACGATAAATAATAAAGTTTAATTTAAAATATCGCACATAACGGTGGCGAAATGTCTCAATTTATTTTACGTAAGCGTGACAAAAGCTGTAAATGTGAAATGGTCACTTAAATCACAGCAATTGCCACGCCTATGCTGACCAAAACTGTGTTTTCATGTAAAATTGCGTTACTGTTAAGTTATTCATATCACAACATAACCAATTACGATAAGACTTCGCCAATGACTTATTTTCTTTGAGCGTTTTCTTTTTCAAGTGAAACGCAGTAAAGAGATTTAGTACTCAATTTAGTCGGTGACATGCTGAATAAATTTCATTATCTGCACAAATTGAGTCTTTTGAAAGACGTACGATTTTACGAAACTACATTATAAATAAATCGTGATAGTGCTTTTGAAGTCTAGGCAGTCATAAGCACAGCTCTAAAACATGGCTCCATTTCTCTAGAGATTCCATCGTAATCGTGTAGTTGAGAACAATGCCACAGTTTCCTATCGATAACTGCAGTAGTATCGATTCCGCATTCGGTGTGCTTGGTATCGATATCACAGTTTCCCTAAATGTCACAGTTTGCTTATGAATGAGTTATCAATAAACATAGACTAGAATTTGTGGTTTGTCTATGACAACTGGGTTTGTAAATCGAATGAATTTTAAATGGAATAATTATTGTATCCTGGATCAAGCTCACCTTGCGAGCGAATACATAAGATCTCCTTGTAAATTGGTTATACTGTACTTATCTTATAATTTGTTCGAGAAAAAATAAAAATAACTTTTCTTAGTATTTTTGTGCTTGGAATTTTCTTCCAAACAAGTATGATATTTTAACGATATTCCTTTTTTAATAGGTTTATTGTTTTTCAGGCGTCCAGTCAGTCATCATCGTCATGTAAACCTTGAGACGCCCACTGCTAGGCATAAGTCTGCGATACTTGTTGACGATCGCAGTAGGTGTTATGGTGCAGACAGTCATCAATTACTTACCCCCTATCTGAGTAAATTTTAATGCGTGGGGGGTAAGCAGTTGATGACGCTGCTGCCCATCCTCTGATCAATATCCTTCTGTCGCCTTCTTTGACACCCACAGGTAGAAATGGGGTGGTGCTATTCGCGGCCGGTACGATACGCCCGAAAACACCCTAATCATAGTGAGCTTATTTTGAGAACCTGGGTTCATGTTACGAACAAATACCTTCCAAATAAAAGCTAAGACACTCACAATACCCCACATCTTCAAGTGAAGCATGGCATTAGATTGGTAATCAAGCGTCCATCCGAATGCGATTACCATATCTAATACGTACGTGCCTTCATCATTTCATTGTGTTTAATTCTACACTAATAAGTTCCGATACTGTTAACCACATCAAAGGTCCGAATTAGCATGAGCGGGCACGTTTGAGGGATAATAAAGCGGTAGTGGTAGTCAGCTAGAACACCTTAGGGGCTAATTTTGCTTGGCAAGTAATGATTATGAGTCTGGCGCGAGGTCTGCAAAGGACCGCAATATGCAAATGATTTTAGCCTTTAGCGTTCAACTGGCTGACGCTCCTGTAAAATAATTATATTAAGCAAAATTAACTTCAAAATTATTTTCTTAGAATTTTGTCACAGCTACAAAATAAATCTCTTTAGGTAATAGGTTGATGGCGTAATTACAATTATAAAGAAGAATGTACCTACATTATTTATACATTCAGCTAATTGGCCAATTATTAAGCTTCACGAAGTTATCAAATACTGGAACTATTATCTTTGACCTATTCCAAGTTTTAATGGTATATAATGTCATTCCTCACATTCATAAAATGAACAACAAATTAGATGTCGTTAACTCTGTCTCAATCACTTTATGTCAAAGTAACTGTGACAGTACAAGACTTACCGGCATTTTAAAATTGAGTGGCGGTTGAGTATTTGGCCATTACCTTTTTAGGTCTCACTTTAGTACTAAGGATTACTCATTATTCCTATTAAATTAGATTACAGAATAAGTAGTCCATCGTTATATTATTATTAGGCAGTGTTGGCTTGACAAGTAGCGTCTGAAAACTTCAAGTACCTAACTTTTATTCATGAATCTTCAATAACCTTTACTCAGAATTGCTCTAAACAAAAGAATAGATTTATTTTCTACGCTAAAATATTCCTCTTACAAAGATTAACTACAAGGAGGATGCTCCATTTAGACGATTAAGCTTTTGTTAATAAACGCTTCAGAATAACAACAAAAGGGGTGACAAATAATTCGTTTATTTACCCTCTAAAGATAGGATAATCATTCAAGAAGACGGTATTCGGACAGCCCTGAATTATTAGACACTTTTGTCGGCTTTAATCACGTGATAACGTAGAAATATTACTGGCTATTGCTGGTAATTACAACTGCTTTAGATGTTAAGGTGTAAATAAGACGTACTACTGATCATGACAAGGATAAAGATACTACAGTTATGTTGTGACTTTTTATTAGGCTAGGTATTATATGATGTACCCACTTGACAACTTACAGTCCACTGGCATTTCTGCTACAATAGAATTATATAAGCATACCCAGGCCGGGTATGATACCCTATGGCCGGGCACTGCCCCATAAGATACAGACCTAGCCTAGTTTAAGGGATAGGGTTGAACCTAGTGTACTTACCTAATGCTAAATTATGAACTTTAATCTGTATGACAGTGCAATGAACTTGAACTTTGTGGTACCTAAACCATTTATTATTTATTTTATATTATTTTCATTGAGTCACATTAATGAGAAGTTTTTCTTTAATCGTCCTATGTTCTCGTTTAGTATTTTTCCCCCAAAAGTTTTATTACAAAGTTACCGAAATAAATATACTTATCTGGAAACTTTATTTATAAAACGTTATCCATTAGGTATATATATTCCACCTTATGTGACGCGTCGCGCCGTGCAACAAGCAACTATACATTAGAGAAGTTTTCAACTTTAAAATGCACCATTTGCTCAAAGCTCTCGTCGACTTTTTAATCTGTTGATCAAACAGGCGGACGGCCGACGACAAATTTATTCTTGTACACTCGACCAACGTAATTGATTTACAGGCCACACATACGGGATATTGTCACTGTGTGTGTAAATGAACTAGTCGGTTGGTCGGTTATGAAGTTAAACTGTTTGTGTGCGTACCCACGTATACCAATTTTAATTGAATGAAGTCCAATATTTCAACATTTTAAATAAGGACCAGGTAGCCGGTCGGTGAAAGCACTTGGCATAGATAAGCCTCGTGTCGTAAGATCAAACCCCGGCAGGTGTTATGGTTTTGGGTTTTTATTTTTCATTTGTCCTATAAAACATTAATATTTTGTGTCAAATAAAATTACTTAAACAAAAAAATAAAAAGGTAATTAAATAAAACCAATAAAATAAATCAATATATTTTATTCAATTACCTAGGCGTTGGAATCATCGATCACTAATAAAAGATGGAATGCGGAATCCTATTGTTCCTTATCGCTATTGGGTCACTCATTAGTGAATGAGCCAGCTCGTTTCGACTATTATGTTTCTTACAAGAGTTGGCTTAGGGTTCAATTTGGCATGGGTTTTAATATTAGCAAATAAAAAACTACGTGTAACCAATACAATTATTTATATAACGCAAACTATTGTAAAAATATTATTATATCGCTATTGATACCTAACTTTTTTATGATTAGAACACTATTGGCAACTTCATTAAGAGTTTATAAGACAAGACAAAGTTTTCTTTTATTGAATATGAATGGACGTAATTGTTTTTTCAATGTATACAAATTTAAACAAAGTGGAATTGAAAGTGAAGTGAATCAACATGTTAGATAGTAAGAAATTAATTTAACTTCTAACTGAATAACAATAACATCACTTACACTTCAAAATATATACTGCAAATAACTGTCAACTACGGACTATACATAATAACTTAGGTGTTTATATGAGAATCACGGCAACATGAAGTAGCTTTTAAACCTAAGTATATTAATAGTAATTCGGCTTCGTTTCCAGTATTTTAACGCCATCCATAAAGGACTTTAAACATTTCTCATCACTAAAATAAACACATTGTTCTCCCAATTAAAATGAATATAATAATATGACCTAGCGAATAGAATTTGTTTTTGCCGGTGAGCGTTGGTTGGACAGAAAAATCTTCCGTGGTGGCTTACTGCAACTTAAACCAGCTTCATGCCGGTCAGCAGGTGATATCGCACTGTTTATAAGCACACATGTCATTATGTGTTGATGCAGTTATGCGGGTGGATAAAAACGGATTAGTCCCGTAAACAGCCTTGCCACGATGTCGTGGTAACGAGCCGAAGAATTCGCCTTCGGTTTTGGCCCACGTCGATGATGGTCTATTTCTTCAGAATACGCACTTCGATGGACACATAACTGCACGGTTCTCCTTAATGAATAAAAACAAAATAATATTTAAAATAATGCAGATAAACAATGGTGAATTGGTGGATAATTAATCATAGATAAATTAACTGACTGTCTTATATTGCCTCGTTGTAATAAAACTTAATACCGTTATTTATTTATTAGATAAATAATAAACGTGTTTCATGACTATTTTAATTACATAATTTAAAAGTTTTTCTTTATTTCGACTAAATGTTTTATGTTAGACAAAAACAGACTGGCATAAGTAAATTTTATCAGAATCAAATTCTGATATATTTAAATATTATTTTACATTAATTTAGTCATAGGTCAAAGGTGAGATAAGTTAAGAATTTGAGTTGGAATATTACTAACGTAATGAAAACATTGTCACGAGTAGCTTTGTTACTCACCGATATTAATAATCACCTTGCAATTTCACTAATGAAAACGTTTTGCTCATGCAAAACAATGAATTGCGTCTTGTTGCATGGTTGGAAGAAGTTGAAGCACAATTGGATCAGAAACAAAGAACGCACAGAAATATGTGTGTTCATCTATATACTTAGGATTGCAATTTATATTCGTAGACTGACAACTAAGAATGCTCATTTTTTATAAACTAAGGTGGAAGTATAAAAAAATAAACAAAAATTGTGGGTAGTTACATCCTAAACGGTCAAAATAAATTGGCTGAGAGTTCCGTGCGCACTTCTCAAACGTTATTTTACTCATCTGTGAACGGAATTGAATTGTTAGCAATTCAACCAGGTAATGAAAATTTTACGAAAATTATGTTTACAAAACAAAAAGAATGTATTGCAACCGAGATTTGATCTTAAGACTTCTTAATAACTAACCAGATACGTTAGCCATTGCGCCAAACCTGTTATAATGATTGGGTGCGAAATATTATAACTTATTCAATTGCACAGATTACTGATGACGATACATACATTGATATTATAGTTACTGCTTAGTGACGCGACATACGCACACTAATAAAAAGCAGAACTCGTTCGTTTTATTTAACGTTTGTGTATGTAACTCTTCATACCGCGTGTGCGTGCAATGTGTAAACTAATTACGTTGTTCCACTGTACACAGAGATCTTAATCGCGACGTTTGCTTTTAAGCTTCAGGTCTTTTTTAAACTGAAGATATATTTTGCTAAACTACAAGAAAACATTAAAATATAACACGTTTGAAGTCGAGCTGTGAAAACTTGGCGGAATATTTTTGTGTTCGTTATGGTCTGTTGTGAAAGAAAGTTTTAATTTTGATATAAAAAATTTGATTCAATTCGCACATTTTAAGAAAGTACATCCAGTTTGGTAATGCTGACTTTAAGATTGAAAGAAGGGTGATCAGGAAGAAAAAAAAAATTAAAATGTAACTGGCACCCTAATTTTATTACGTAACACATTCAAACATAGTATAGAGACGTTACAAAAAAAAACAGTGATTTAAAAAAAATATGATTTGTTTGAGAATCTTTCTTACATCGCCTGTCAGGTGTGTCGTGTATTTTTGCATTGGCATCCGGCCAAAGCTTTGTCATTTAAAAAAAATCTGTAAACCACAACACATGCTTTCCAAAAAATTGCCGGTGTGAAATTAACTTGCGTACAATGGCATTATTGTGTAACATGCAACTGACACATGTTAAATGTTCAATAATTATGTCAGGGATGATGTGACTTTTATAATAATAATAGCTGGCCCAACAAAGTTGTTTGGCAATACAAAAATCCATCTTAAACCGCATCATCGCTTTCCATCAGGTGAGATAGTGGTCAAACGTATGCCTATCAATAGATAAAAAAAAGAAAAACAAAAAAATAATACCTATTCTCAGACATACCATATAAATACAAAAAAATCACAAGCCAATCGGTCAAGCCGTTTCGGAGGAGTTCATTAACAAACACTATGACACGAGATTTTATATATTAGAAGATAATCATAATTATATTTTTTTTATTCTGTAGATTTTTAACATAAGCATTGTAGTGTAGTGACAGCAATAGGTACTACGTGTTTCATTTTGAAAACTCCGTAACATCAATAGAACTCGAGTGAAAATCCACTTTATAAGCTCTTCATTTCCAAGACCTTTCCAATAAATCATTAAAACGTTGCATCTATGTACTCGAATGTTAAAGAATGGACAAACAATCATGGTTTGACGGTAACAAAACAAAACAACATGATGTTGTACAGAAAATTTCGACTCTTCCAAAATTAACCCATAGAATCTCAAGCTGCAACCGGTTGCTAAATTATTGTAATAAGCGGTAGGGTCAGCGTGCAAATTGTGGGGCATTAAGCAAATTCGGTCAAATTAGCGCTGGTACGGCCAATAATAACTGCAGAGCTTCCAGTCCTGCCAACAGTTGCACAACTAAAAACATTATTTACATTATTTTGCATCTTAAACTTGGAATATTTTCCCGATGTTGTAATCTTCTTTCGCTGATTGGCTGTTGTTGTGGACTTTAAAGGAAACTTATGGTTGGTAGCAGTAATTGCGTTTCATGTTTAAAGTTCAGAAACATGGCTTCTGTTGTTGCAAGAAAATGATTGTGAATTGTGTTAACACTAATTTCATATTGTTTGATTTTCAGTATTTTATAATTTTCTAGTCTAAACTAGAGCAATGCTTTCCGATTGCGTTGCTTTCCTATTGACATTGTATATTGAATTATCTGTTGTATTTCATTTTGCAAGTATAGCTTGTTCGTTTTATAACGATTAAATCTGTATTAAAAAAATGGTTTATTTCACAAGCATTTTTTTATTTGACGGCATTTTACTAGAAAAGCTTAAGTAATCGTTTTTATATACGCTTAAATGGTTTTAGGTAACATTTTGCAACGACTCAGATATTTTATTTTTATTAAAATACAAAATAGTAAACCTAATTATTAATTATCTAATGATATTTTATAAACCTTATTTAATTTTAGGAAATCGGGATATTTTAAGAGTCTATAAATTTCAGTTTATTTGATTTAGATTTTATCAGATTTTATCATTTTAATGACGACACATTATTTAACAGGTGCTATTTATAACACGAAAAGAACTAAACGTTTTCAACACTTGCAACGTAAATAAAATATGTCGTATATATAGGGCAGGTGTAGGGTAGGTGTAGGGTAGGTGTAGGGTAGGTGTAGGGTAGGTGTACGGTAGGTGTAGGGTAGGTGTAGGGTAGGTGTAGGGTAGGTGTAGGGTAGGTGTAGGGTAGGTGTAGGGTAGGTGTAGGGTAGGTGTAGGGTAGGTGTAGGGTAGGTGTAGGGTAGGTGTAGGATAGGTGTAGGGTAGGTGTAGGGTAGGTGTAGGGTAGGTGTAGGGTAGGTGTAGGGTAGGTGTAGGGTAGGTGTAGGGTAGGTGTAGGGTAGGTGTAGGGTAGGTGTAGGGTAGGTGTAGGGTAGGTGTAGGGTAGGTGTAGGGTAGGTGTAGGGTAGGTGTAGGGTAGGTGTAGGGTAGGTGTAGGGTAGGTGTAGGGTAGGTGTAGGGTAGGTGTAGGGTAGGTTTTTTTTTTTTTTTTTTTTTTTTTTTTTTTTTTTTTTTTTTTTTTTTTTTTTTGGTCCTACCTCCGACGCTATCGGAGTCTGTGGCTAACTAGTTCTCTTTCATTCCGGTTCTCACTTTTATTCCTCTCGCACTACCATTCTACATACTATTTCTTTCTATCATCCGCCTTCTTTCTGTCTTATGGGTGGGACTCCCATATATATACTGTCTACTCTATTCTGTTTTTGTACTTAGAGTATCTATTTTTATTTATTTCTGTTTTGAGCTGGGGAAATAATTTACCAAGGCATGATTTAATCTTTTACAGTTACAGTTCCTTAAATCTAATACAATTTCTTTACAATTTCATCTTATGGTCTAGGTTTTTATTTAACATGTAAATCTTTATTTATTAATCATTTTTATTTTATGCTTAACTAATATATACTCAATTATATATTGTTAATACATTTTTCTTAGCCTGTTTTATTCCTATCTATTGCCCTCTGTGCAATCTTTGTGCAGTAGTCCAAGAATTTTTCTCTGTCCCTTCCTCGCATCATTTCCCCTATTGTTTCCCTGTCCATTTTTGTATTCAATGCCTGTTCAAGTGCATACCTATCTGCTGCATGTACGGGACATTCTAAAAGTAAGTGTGGCACGGTTTCAGGAGTGTTTGGATCGCAGATGCACGATGAACTCTCCTTGCACTTGAAGCGATTCAGGTACTCGGAGAATCCACCGTGCCCTGTCATGATCTGTGCCCTGATGCTGGTCATCTCCATCTTTCTTATTGTCCTATACGCCGCCACCGCATCCGGGAAAAACATTTTGGTGATGTTGGCGGTTTGGCCAGACTTGTATCTCCGATTCCATTCGTCAAGCGTCCTCATGCGTATGTGGCGTTTGACGAATGAGATCGGACATAGGTCGTAGTCCGGTCTTTTCTTCAGATTCGTGGCGGCCTCTTTTGCCAGCTGATCCGCTCTCTCGTTGCCTTCCAGCCCTGCGTGGGCTTTTATCCAGAACAGAGACACCATTTTGTTCTGGAGAGATGCGGCTGTTATATTCTGTCTGGCCTCTACTGCCAGGGGGTGAAGGCAACTGAGGTTTTTCACGGACAAAAGAGCCGCCATTGAATCACTGAAGACCCCGAAGGTAGGCGCTGTGTTGCTCCTGATTTCCCGCGTTGCCCGGCATATCGCGAGTAGCTCAGCCTGGTAAACCGTGCAGTATCCCGGTAGCGCCAACTTGAGGGCGCGCGTCTCGGCCTCTCCGTTCCATATGGACAGAGCTGCTCCGACGCGCCCCCCAATCTTACTACCGTCGGTGAATATCTTCACCTGCTGGTCCGAATTGGCGTCAACTTCCTCCTGGTTTACCAGGCCGGCGATCTTCAGGTCGCTTTGCTCCGCGGGATGCGGGGATTCAAGTGCAGAGGCCATTCGCTCTACCTCCCTGTCCCCCAGTATGGCTTGCGGCTCCCCTTTCTTGGCTCTGTATAGCGAAGCTACCTCCTGGATTCTAAGATCCAGGGGGAGTATCCCAGCTAGTAGGAGCGCCGAGTTTAGTGAGACAGTTCGGTAAGCCCTGCACATTTTCAGTGCTATTCCCCGTTGTACAACGCCTAACTGTTTGATAGTTCCCAGCTTGTTTGCGGCCTCTGCCCATGCGCTGGCGGCGTACAGGATTATCGGCTCTATCGCAGCTACGTATATGGTTTTGACGACTTCCGGATTTAGGCCCCAACTTACTTTCGCAGCTCTAGTTAGCTGCTTGTGGATCTTGATGGCCTTGCGGCACACTTCTGTGACGTGCGCGTTGAATGTGAGCTTGTCGTCGATGGTGACACCCAGAACTTTAATCTTGCGAGACATAGCAACGTCGACCCCGCCCATGCTCAAGCGTGGGGCGTCATATTTTATCTTATTTGTAATGACCATTGCGTTGGTCTTGTGTGGTGCGAAGTTTAACTTGTTTTCTACGCCCCACGCTCGAACACGTTCGAGGGCGGCATTTGCCTGTCTCTCAATTTCCAATGCTGTGTCACCATCGAAGACCAGGATCACGTCGTCAGCGAAGGCTTGTGCGTAGACTCCACTTTTCTCGAGGTCTCTGAGGAGGGGGTCCAATATGAGGTTCCAGAGAATGGGGCCTCCAATTGAGCCTTGCACGCAGCCTTTCTCCGTGCTTCTCTGGTGCTCGGCACCGGCGTACCTTACTCGTACTTTCCTGTCGCACAGGTAGCTGTCGATGACCTTCCTCAGGTTGACCGGACACCTTTCCTCAGCCAGTCGGACTCGTATGGCTGGCCACCAGGCGTTGTCGAAGGCTCCCTCTATGTCCAGCGATATTAATGTTATTATTTTCTTTTGTGTCAGCTTATTGCGTATTCTTTGCATTAGGGTATAGAGGGAGTCTTCGGTACTCCTCTGTGGCATGAACCCGTACTGGCGAGTACTCATCCTCGGTGCTATGTAGAACCTGAGTCGGGCCACCAACATTTTCTCAAAGATCTTTCCGAGTACTGGCAACAGGCCTATAGGTCGGTACGCCTTTGGTGTTGTGTAGTCCGATTTTCCTGGCTTCCGTAGTATTACCACTGTCGCTTCTTTCCATGGTCTGGGGAAGTGGTTGTAGGCAAGGCATTTGTTTATGATTGCCAGGAAAATTTCAGGATCTTTGCCGATGGCACGATTGCAAATATCGGCTGTGAGGCCGTCCATTCCTGGGGCCTTCTTTGGATTGAAGGACTCAGTTGACGTCTTCAGTTCGGCTATGGTGAATGGAGGGTCGTATGGTTCACCATTTTCGCCTTCATTCACCGATTCCGCCTCTAATCTGACGCGACTGTGGTGAGAGTTGTCCGCAGCTGGGTGATCCTCTGGATACAGGGTCTCCGCTATGTATCGGGCCGACGCTTCAGCGTCCAGCACCTCCCCGTCTTTCACCAGCGGCGAGTCCTCCACCCTGCTCGTAGTCCTTCCTATTACCCTGTATATCCCCTCCCATACCCCCTCCCTATCCTGTCTGCAGCAGAACTCCTTCCAACTCTCGGTTTGGGCTCTGGCTGCCTCTAACTCATATTCCTCCTTCTGTTTCAGGTACGCTTCGACTACATAGGGTCTACGGACTGGAGCAGCGCACCGTATTCTCCTCTTCTTGGTAGCGACGGCTTTCTTCAGTAGCGCAAGTTTCTCCGACCACCACGGCAAGGTAAGTTTTTCTGTTTGTTTTTTGATTGGCATGGATGCCTTACATGCTTTTGTAATCACATCTGTGTAGTTATTTACTATTTTATCTAATTGGTCTATTTTACAAATTTTCTCTATTTCCTCTTTTGTGACTTTATGTTCTTGGCTCAGCTGGGTGAGTTTCTCATGAAACTCAGACCAGTTGGCCTTTTTGGTATTAAATATCCTAGTAGTTCGTTCCACTTTTAATCCTTTTGACCTGTTCTGTAAAATTTTGAAGACGATGCCGTTGTGGTCAGAGCTGCATAGGCCCTCGACGACTTCCCAGTCTGCTACCTTGTCGAGGATATTTGTCGAACAAGCTGTTATGTCGACATAGCTGCTGTAGCGTGTTGCCCCTCTGACCGTATCGAATGTAGGAGTTTCCCCTACGTTGAGTATATGCAGCCCGAGCTCACCGAGAGTTCCACATACCTCCTCTCCCCTACGGTCGACCGTCGGGCTTCCCCACCACGTGCTTTTTGCATTCGCGTCGCCTCCCACGATTATGGGCGTAGAGCCATTTTTAGCCGCTATTTCCCTAAGGTGGTCTAAGTAGGGCTCTACTGGTTTGTCCGGCTCGAAGTAAATGGACACGAGGGTGATCTCCCAGGCACTGGTCTGGATCCCCACCACGGCGATGTTATTTGTGGTGAGTTTTGGGTACTGCTTTACGTTGAGATTGCCGTCAAAGACGGCAATTGCGGCTTTAACAGTCCCTTCTCCATCTTCAGTGCTCTGGAAGATCCTTACTCCCCTGTGGCTCTTCATTGTCCTGCCCCCCCCAACATATGGTTCCTGCAACAAGGCTGCGGCTACCCCTTGATTTTGCGCTTCGAGCAACAGCTCGAGTGTTGCTAGCCTTTTCCGTTGGAGGTTCGCTTGCATACAGCTGTATGTGGTGGTGACAACGTTGGCGTTAACAGTACGCGACGGTCGACCGGGCCAGTTCGTCCCACCGACGGCGTACCGGGCACTCGGAGCTGAAGGCGTTGTGCTCTATTAGCGTCAGCTTAGCCTTTTTACAGTTTCTGCAGGCGGGTGGCTCCCCAGCTAGCCAGTCCACGCACGCCGTTCTCAAGTGAGGGCCGCCACAGTGGCTGCATGCATCTGCAGTCTCTTGGCAGTACTTTCTGCCGTGGCCGTATCCTAGGCAGCGCGTGCACTGGACTAGCGGAGTCTGGTCCTCGGCTCTGACCCGCTGAAGGTCTATGTAGACATAGCCCCTCTCCGTCACCCGCCTCCAGATACTGGGCGATGCGCTTATAATGACATGGGTAGTGTGAGGGTTTCTGGCTCTCCTCCTATATTTGACAGCTACCCTGTCCTCCCCTTCACCGAGGCCGTGGAAAACAGCCCCGTTCTGGTTCCGAAGAGCCTTGAGGATGTCATCGTCGGTATTTACTGACAGGACATCCCCAAGCCTGATCAGCGGGTCTTTGTTTTCCACGTCCTCGATGGTGAGACTACCTCCTTCTTTCCCTATCCTGTCCTTAACCTTGTCCCGTTCCTCTTTGGACCCGAAACCCATGATCACCTTTCTGTTCTTAGCCTTTCTGACCCTCTCCACCTTTACCCATCCCTCCTTGGCGTCTATTGCCTTCCTTACTCTTTCGAGCACCTCCTCTCCGGTTTCTGACTCTACAGTCGAGGTGACCGCAACCGAGTGTAGCGTACGCTTTGGTAGCGCCACGTCACTCCGGGCAGCGGCCACCCCGGCGTAGGTGGGTGCTTCTGCTCTGTCGATTTTTTCGGCGTGCTTCTCAATCGACGCCTTCAGCTCCTCCATTTTTCTGTTGCTTTCCCTAATTAATTTGGTGTGCTCCTCCAAACATTTCCTGAACTGGCTTTCGTCGGAGGTAGTGAGGGGAGGGGGGGCGGAGTCAGGAGGTAGAGCAGCACATGCTCCAGCTCCCCCCTCCGCCCGCTCTCCCCCCATTGTATTTCCCTTGGTTTTGAGCTCCGCCTCGGCCTCCTTAACTAATTCATGGAGCCGTGCGAGCGCCTTCTCCACCCCCTCCTTTATCTCCGTCTTTAGGTTCCTCGAGTTTCTAAGGTGGGCCTTTGCCTTAATCAGGCAGGCTGTCGCTTCTGCCGCTCTACTGGCGTAGGTTTTTGTGGGAGTCTCATCGTGTCCCGCAGACATCCTGCGCGCGGCGGCGAGGTTTCCTTGCGTGGGGGCGGTTGTCGTTGCGGGTAGCGCTGATTTCGCGGCCGTCCTTATTGGTGCTGCAGGGCCTGCCTGCATTGTCGCGCTGGGCCTTGTTGCTGCTACTACTGCACCTGTCTTTGTAGTGGGCTCTTCGCTTGGCTTAGCGGCCTCCCATCTGTCAATACTTTTACGGACGGCTTCCTTTGGGGGTGACCTATTACCCTCAGGTTTTTTAACAGGCGTGCGGTGCCCAAACATTCTGGGAGATGATGCGGAAAGGGCAGGTAACTCTGTATAAGTTGTAAAATTTACCCTCACCCGCTAAGATTGCACAGTAATATTTGTCAGAATAATTGTATTATAGAGTCTCTGACTCTAGTCAATACACGAACACTAGTTACAACAAAATAAACAATGAAATTAAAATAAAACACAAATAAATACGACTGTTTGGTCAGTCTTTGGTAGAGTCGACTCTACTTTAGTCACTACGTGCCGTGTAGTGTGTTTAATGCCCAATGTCTACTTGCAGGAGTTACCGGATTAATTTGAATTACGAGAATTTTCAAAATAATTTTCAGACTCTATGTAGAGTCGATCTGATGAGTCGACCGAATAGAGCCCGCCGAGCCCGTTTCAGCGAATTCAAACTCGGGGTACCTAGCCCCAGGGGTTCCGGAGCAATCACGATACAAAAATACTGGTTATAACCCAAGACGGCCGCCCAAATATGGTTATACCGCGACTACTCCGCCACCACTGGTCCGAATTTACCCGTGTTTGGGTTTACCTGCGCGTGCTCGACAAGATCCAGCCAGCTGAGGCGGTTTCAGACTGAAAAGCTTTCAGGCGCTGAAAATTCCTGAGAGCCACCGGGGCGGGTGAAGAGTGGTCCGCCGATGACCCCGAAGAAAACCCGAGCTTTCTACGACCTCTAGTTTGGGAGTTATCCGGTCCTGAAAAATGATCTGACAGTTCAAGAACTGTCAAATTTAAATTTCAAACCGGTGTAACTTTACTTGCAGTTGAGGTAGAAAACCCGAGTTTAGTTTCTTTCGGCTTGGCCCGCTCCGCTACGTCACACTACGCGACTTTCAGGCTCCTGAAAATTTCCAGCGCCGATCCGCCCGAAAACAGGTTTGCCGGACAGGGGAAGCCCCCCAAATCACAGCTGCGAAATTCGCAACTCTCCACGACCACCGGTTTCGGAGATACGTCGGCTCAAAGTTTAACAAGATGGCCGCCGAGCTGTCAAAGTCCAACTTTAGTTGGCTGTATCTCCGCAACCGTTTGTCCTAGAGAGACGCGGCCTCGAGTGCTGTGGCCAGCCTGACCTGCGCTATCCGCCAAATATGGTCTCAGCGCGGAAAGTTTTCAGACTTTGAAAACGCCTGAAAACCTATTCAGCCCAAAGACCAGACCAAGCCCCACAGTCCTAAAAAAGTCCGGGGTTTCTTAGGCCACCGGTTCTCCTGCTATCTTAATTGCTAACTTATAACCTAAATAACCTAAATGACGGATTAGAGTCAAAATCTGCAATTTTCAACGTTTTTGTGCCAACTTTGGGCTTAAAAAAGGTCAGATATGGTGTTTGAACCCAAATCCGTCGCAAAAAACAAATATTTTCTATTTATACGCTATTTATTAAGAAAAAGCATAAAAAATAAATAACTTTATGACCCGTGGTCCTAAAAATCTAAATTTTCTATACTATATACAATAAGTTAGGGTCTATGTGATGTAGTAAAAATAAAATTTTTTGGAAAAGATTTTCCTCAGGAATTTTAAATTTTCCAAAAAATTTCAATTTTTTATCACTGTTTAAAAACTACTTATGCTAAAATTCCACCAGCTAGGTGATGTCTTCTCCCTGCAAGCGCGCCAAAGATAGCAGTTGCAGAATCCTTAAATTCTTCTTGGGTTGCCAGCAATTCGCCCTCCAAGTTGTGATCTTGCATCTGCTGTCAAAAATCAGCCGAAGGTCGAAAAAATCAGTTGGTTGCTGATTCTAAGCTTTGATGCAGTGCTCTTACTGCCGCCAAAGTTTGGTTGCGCTCACTCGTCTGGTTTCGGTTTTCGGCACCACGTGGTTTTCAGTTTTCCTGACTTTTCTCTAAAACCAGAGTGGTTTCAGGGTCGGTGGTGCCGGTGGTGGCTGCTGTAAGGTGTTCCCCTCCGCTTCCAATTCCAAGAGTGGTTTCCGTGCGCCTCCTGCTCCTCTAGTGTGCTGCGAAAGGTTTGCCGTCAGGACTTAACCTCAAAAAAAAAGGTTGTTTTGGCCCTATAGCTCTGGAACCACTGCAGTCCAGGGTGCGATTACACTGTCACTGTACGCGGGGCACTTTTCTGCATACGCCAATACTAAATTCGTCGGAATCGGTGCACGTTTTACCACTTAAACGAATTTTTTAATGCGGAGGACCGCGATTTCATGTCTGATCGCCACGAGAGTCGGGGGGGAACTGGTGTAGGGTAGGTGTAGGGTAGGTGTAGGGTAGGTGTAGGGTAGGTGTAGGGTAGGTGTAGGGTAGGTGTAGGGTAGGTGTAGGGTAGGTGTAGGGTAGGTGTAGGGTAGGTGTAGGGTAGGTGTAGGGTAGGTGTAGGGTAGATGTAGGGTAGGTGTAGGGTAGATGTAGGGTAGGTGTAGGGTAGGTGTAGGGTAGGTGTAGGGTAGGTGTAGGGTAGGTGTAGGGTAGGTGTAGGGTAGGTGTAGGGTAGGTGTAGGGTAGGTGTAGGGTAGGTGTAGGGTAGGTGTAGGGTAGGTGTAGGGTAGGTGTAGGGTAGGTGTAGGGTAGGTGTAGGGTAGGTGTAGGGTAGGTGTAGGGTAGGTGTAGGGTAGGTGTAGGGTAGGTGTAGGGTAGGTGTAGGGTAGGTGTAGGGTAGGTGTAGGGTAGGTGTAGGGTAGGTGTAGGGTAGGTGTAGGGTAGGTGTAGGGTAGGTGTAGGGTAGGTGTAGGGTAGGTGTAGGGTAGGTGTAGGGTAGGTGTAGGGTAGGTGTAGGGTAGGTGTAGGGTAGGTGTAGGGTAGATGTAGGGTAGGTGTAGGGTAGGTGTAGGGTAGGTGTAGGGTAGGTGTAGGGTAGGTGTAGGGTAGGTGTAGGGTAGGTGTAGGGTAGGTGTAGGGTAGGTGTAGGGTAGGTGTAGGGTAGGTGTAGGGTAGGTGTAGGGTAGGTGTAGGGTAGGTGTAGGGTAGGTGTAGGGTAGGTGTAGGGTAGGTGTAGGGTAGGTGTAGGGTAGGTGTAGGGTAGGTGTAGGGTAGGTGTAGGGTAGGTGTAGGGTAGGTGTAGGGTAGGTGTAGGGTAGGTGTAGGGTAGGTGTAGGGTAGGTGTAGGGTAGGTGTAGGGTAGGTGTAGGGTAGGTGTAGGGTAGGTGTAGGGTAGGTGTAGGGTAGGTGTAGGGTAGGTGTAGGGTAGGTGTAGGGTAGGTGTAGGGTAGGTGTAGGGTAGGTGTAGGGTAGGTGTAGGGTAGGTGTAGGGTAGGTGTAGGGTAGGTGTAGGGTAGGTGTAGGGTAGGTGTAGGGTAGGTGTAGGGTAGGTGTAGGGTAGGTGTAGGGTAGGTGTAGGGTAGGTGTAGGGTAGGTGTAGGGTAGGTGTAGGGTAGGTGTAGGGTAGGTGTAGGGTAGGTGTAGGGTAGGTGTAGGGCAAGGGGAAAGGTCCCCCTAATTCCTCGGAGACGGCTGCCCTTGAACTCATTGGGCAGAAAAGCCCCATGCTTTTCTGCCCAATGGGTTCAAGGGCTACCGCCACAGGAAAGACGGCCCAGCCCTCCAAGGGTAAGGGAAAGGGTACTCGACCCACCAAACCAAGACTGTCACCTCCTCGTACGGCAGCAGTCATAGTAAAACTTCAGCCGGAAGCTGCCGAAAAGGGGGTGACCTACAAACAAGTGCTGGAGCAAGCCGAGGAGCACGTGAACCTAGCAGAGCTCGGCATACCTAACATAAGGTTCCGAGAGTCAGTGACCGGGGCCAGAATTATGGAGCTGCCGAGTTCCCTCGGACCTGAAAAAGCCGACCAACTGGCTGAAAAGTTGCGCGTGGCACTTGACGGGGTAGTAAGTGTCATTCGGCCCAACAAATGTGCGGACATACGCATCACTGGGCTGAGTGACACGGCCACGAAAGAAAAAGTGGCCGCTGCCGTGGCCCATGCCGGAGGCTGCCCTGTGGACCAAATAAAGTCTTTGGAGGTGCAGCATGGTCCCCGTGGGACGGGCACTGTGATTGTTCAGTGTCCGATCGCGGTGGCCAAAACCTTGTCCGACTCGGGCAAATTGATGGTTGGTTGGTGCTCGACAAACGTCCATGTGCTGGAGCGGCGTGTATTGCGCTGTTACAAGTGCATGGGCGTCGAGCACACAAGGCCTAAGTGCCCGTCGAACGTGAGCCGAGACTCGCTCTGCTTCCGGTGCGGAGAGGAGGGCCACAAGTCCGCTGACTGCACCCGAGCACTGCACTGTGCAGTATGCGCAGATGCCGGAAAGCCCGCAGGACACATCATGGGCGGCAGAAAGTGCAACCCCCCACAGAGGAAAGGGGGAACGACTACCGCAGCTGAGTCTGCCAACGCGGGGAGGGAAGCTAATGTCATGTCAGAATGAATCGATCCCGACACATTAGCTTTCTTCAGTCGAACCTTAACCACTGTGCAGGGGCTCAGGACCTCCTTCTACAGTCCATGGTGGAGTGGGAAATAGATGTGGCTGTCGCATGTGAGCCCTACTTTGTCCCTTCCTATACAAACTGGGTGGGGGACCTGAACGGTGACGTTGCCGTCTTGGCACGGATTGCGGAGGGTCCTCCCCTCTCGATGCTTGAAAGAGGCTCGGGATACGTAGTGGCAGGATGGGGGGAGTACGCTATCATCGGTGCGTATTTCTCACCTAACCGCAACCTAGCGGAGTTCGAGGTTTTTCTCGACTCCATCAGGGCGGCGGTTGGACGACTGGCGTCAAGGCAAATCATTTTACTTGGCGACCTTAACGCCAAATCTCGGGCCTGGGGTAACCCTGCCACTGATGTCCGCGGCAGAGCCGTTCAGGTGTGGGCCCTCCTCACGGGCCTATCGCTCTTAAACAGGGGGACCACCGCCACCTGCGTGCGTCAGCAGGGAAGTTCTATCGTAGATGTATCATTTGCCTCTCCCGCTGTAGCGCGCAGAGTTCGTAACTGGCGGGTCATGGAGGGCACGGAGACTCTATCGGACCACCTCTACATATGTTTCGAAGTGTCCTCCAACGAGACGACGACGGCGAACCGCCCTGGGGCCCAAAGTCACTTCCCTCGGTGGTCCCTCAGCCACTTAAATAGGGAACTAGCCGAGGAGGCTGCAATTGTAAGGCGTTGGGTGTCCCGATGTGCTCCACCGAGCGACGATGTTGACGAGCTGGCCTCCCAAATGCGTACTGCACTTTCTGCGGTGTGCAATGCAGCCATGCCCAGAACCAGGCGGAGGCCAAACCGTCGCCAAGTCTAATGGTGGACGCCCGAGATAAGGGACCTGCGGGCAGCGTGCAATAGGACTCGTCGGGCGTATATTCGGAGTCGTAGACGCAACGGCCACGACCCAGACCTCGAGGACCAGCTGCGGACAGCCTATCGTCGCGCCAAAAAGGAGCTGCAGTTGGCTATAAGTCGGGCCAAGAGCGACGCATGGAAAGAAATCCTCGAGAGTCTGAATCGGGACCCTTGGGGGCGCCCGTACCGCGCGGCGAGGAAGAAGCTCGGCACTCTGGGTGCTCCACTGACGGAGACACTGCAGCCGACATTTCTGCTACGCATAGTGAAGGAGCTGTTCCCAGACCACCCGGGACATACACCTCCTGCTATGGCCGCTCCCTCTTCAGGTAACGAGGATAACTCTGATGCTCCTCTTATCACGGAGGCAGAAATAGGAGTGGCGTTGCTACGGCTGCAGGGTAAAAGAACGGCACCGGGGCCGGATGGTGTTCCAGGGCGAATTCTTCTAATTGCCTCGAAACACCTGGCAGGCCAGCTTCGAGAACTGTTCGATCGGTGCATTCTTACCGGCCAGTTCCCGAAGCTGTGGAAGGAAGGAAAGTTGTGTCTGCTGCAGAAAACAGGCCGTCCTTCGGAGAACCCTTCTGCGTACAGGCCAATCGTGCTGCTTGACGAGGTGGGCAAGATGTTTGAAAAAATCCTTGCAGACCGTCTCGTCAAGCATCTAGACGAAGTCAGTCCTGGGTTATGTGACGCGCAGTATGGGTTCAGAGCGGGTCGCTCTACTATCGACGCGCTGGCCGCTCTAAAGACCCTATCCTCGGCAGCGATCGCGCAAGGGGAGGTCGCCTTGGCGGTGTCCCTCGACGTAAAAAACGCCTTCAACACCCTCCCTTTTGAGACTCTAAGAGAGGCGCTCCGGTACCACGGGGTGCCTCCTTATCTCAGGAGGGTGTTGGAATCATACCTCGAGGATAGGGTGATTGTGTGGGCAGGCAGTGATGGAGAACTTTGCCGCCGTCACATGAGTTGCGGAGTTCCACAGGGTTCTGTTATTGGGCCTAACCTGTGGAACGTGGGGTTCGACTGGCTCTTGCGTGGGCTTCTTCCACCCAGTGCTAGGGTGATCTGCTACGCGGATGACACCCTCGTTATTGTCAGGGCTGGGTCCTACGAGGAGGCGGTGCGGCTTGGTGCGGACGCTACAAATCTCGTGGTGAGTCGCATCCAGCAACTAGGTTTGACGGTGTCCCTCTCTAAAACAGAGGCCCTCCTCTTCCATGGACCTAGAAGAGGGCCCCCTAGAGGCGCAAACATCACCATTCGCGTCCAGGGGGTGCAGATCGACATCAAGGCCCAGATGAAATATCTGGGTCTCGTGTTAGACGGGAAATGGAACTTCGGGGCGCATTTCATCCAACTCGCCCCGAAACTGGTAAATACTGCAGCGGCACTTGGGAGGTTGCTGCCGAACATTGGTGGCCCCAACTCCACCTGTAGGAAATTGTACTCCGGAGTGATAAGGAGCATGGCCATGTACGGGGCCCCCATATGGGTCGACGCCCTAAATTCCGCCAACAAAACCCTGCTGCAAAGACCGCAGAGGGTCATCGACGTGAGAGCCATCCGGGGCTACCGCACGGTGTCGTGGACGGCGGCCACTCTACTCGCCGGCGACCCACCATGGTCGCTTCAAGCCGAAGTTCTGGCGGATGTCTATCGACGCCGTGCAGAGATGAGGGCCAGGGGTGAGCGCCCTAGCTTAGAAGAGGTGCAGCGAATCAGGGCGGCCAGCCACAGTGCTCTCGTCCGCAAATGGGCTGATGAGCTCGAGTCTCCTGTGGCCGGCGAGATGACTGTGGCAGCAATTCGCCCTCACCTGGACCGATGGCTCTCCCGACGACATGGGGCCTTGACGTTTCGTCTGGTGCAGGTGCTTACCGGCCATGGCTGCTTCGGTAAGTACCTGCACCAGATAGCCGGAAGGGAACCGACACCCGCCTGTCACGAGTGTGACGCGCCTGTCGATACGGCGCGACACACCTTAGAAGAGTGCGCGGCCTGGGCGCCACAACGGTACACCCTGTATGTATGGCAGGTAGCTGTCAGTCTCACTGTTACTGTCAGGCGCAGCTTTTCGTCAAAATATTCAGATTTTATTGCGGGGTTTTAAAAATATAGTAAATGCCTGAAGATATTCTTTAGGTACTTAAGAATATAAGAATTGGAATGTCAACTTCTCTAAACATTTTTTTTTGTACATATCTTGCCATGATCCTTTGCTTTTTAGTTGCTTTGAAACCAATAAAATCAATTGAGAGATGACAACAGACTAGAAGTGACATAATCGCGTTTTGAAAAAGAAAAAGTATATCAATTGATTTGTTGTGTAATCTACCTAATTCGATAGATGGCGTTAGGTAGCGTAGTAAACAATTGGATTTTATTCATAATTTTTTCGTTCAAGAAACCGGCATGTGGCGCGGTTAGTAAAGTTTTTTTTGTCTTGTTCCAGAAAACGCCTTAACCCTCGCCAGGATGATTTAGATTTAGGGAAGAATCTTCTAGAGAATATTATGGAAGTTGGTATGAGTACTGCGCGCGCTGCCATACATACAGGATGCGACCTAACGCTGCCCAGCATCATTAACGCCATGCTGGACAGCGACACATGCTGGGAAGCAATGGTCTCCTTCTGCGAATCCGTCATATCGCTGAAGGAGGCCGCGGAGCGCGTCAGAGAGGAAGACGTCCATGCAGACGCGCTCCGCCGACGGAGGCCGGGGAGAAGAAGGCGGCGCTTTGCGCATCTTCAACCCTCGCCATAGTGGCCTGGGTGTCCGGGTCGGGGGACCCGGGCATCCAAAATAGGCCCACCTGCCTGAGAGTGCCCCGTGAACCCCGGGGCACCCTGTACTGGCCGAACACCATTCCGCCGGAGCGCCTCAGTGGAATACTAAAGTGATCCTGGGACGCTCCCTCCACGGCGATGAGGGTCTCCCCTGTGTTTTTAGTGAGTAGGTCTGGGTCCTCTAGGTGTAGGGTAGGTGTAGGGTAGGTGTAGGGTAGGTGTAGGGTAGGTGTAGGGTAGGTGTAGGGTTTTTTTTTTTTTTTTTTTGGCAGGAGTGGGAAATCCTCATGGACACCCAGGCTGCCTCACAGGTGAGCCAGTCTGGGTAGTGCCGGACTCTTACCGGCTAAAACCACACTCCTGCCTTACAAAATATCCACAGGCAAGGAATGCCCGTGCTGTTGTTTAAAGTGTTATAATTGTTTACATTTTTTCTTATCGGTATTACAGTTAATCGTGTTCCAAACTTCCAAGTCTAAGTGAGTCCATTTTTTTTTTTTTTTTTTTTTTTTTTTTTTTTTTTTTTTATATTATATTACGTTTATTATGTTATTGTCGTGTCGTGCTGTTAGTGTTATTTTAAATTGTTACATGCAATGTTTATTCCGTTTAACTACATGGCAGAGTGAGCCGACTAGCCCCCACTGACGGCATCCGTTCTCGGACGTGACGTACACATCCGCGCCGTTTAGCTCAACCATATTTTAGGGAACTTAACGGCCGGATATGCACCGCCGCCACCGGAGGGACGTTTACGTGAGTATGACAGACTCACTCTGCCATGCAGTTTTACATTTTCGCACAGATTTGGGTTTGTCATTTATGGTGTGAGGGAGTTTGGATGGGGATTGGGTTAGTATGGGTAGGTCAGGTATGTTGAGGTTTGCTGACCAGGGACTTCGCTAGCCTGAGCAAAGCTTCCACAACAGCTGCGTCTCGGTGCTGCATGGCCGTCTTTAGGTTGTAGTCGACGACCGTTTTAGTCGGCGCATCCATCGCTCTCTTCGCAAATCGGCCTGTGGCGTCATCGGCGTCGTCGGTGTAGTAGACGCAACTGGCTGTATGCCTGGACACCGCCACTACCGCGTGAGAGATGCTGTCGTGGATCTGAAGCCTCCTGGACTTGGTGTTGATGATTATTACGCTGTCGTAGGTCAACCCCTGAGCCTCGTGTATGGTCAACGTGCGCGACCCTTCACCGGACCCATACCCCTGGCTCATAAGGGAGGATTTCTCCTCTTGCGTATGGACCAAGAATAGGGTGTTTTCGGCGGTGCTCGGTATTTGCGCTCCCGTGTAACCTTTCACCTTCAGGGAGTGGACCCGCGACAGCGACGACTTGGAGGAGTATATACCGGAGTATATCTCGCTCAGTGCAAACGCTACATCCATCGGGTTGCGGTGTGTGCAAAGCAACTCCTGGGTGATGCCTGCCACCAGGTTCGGACGGGTATACCTTAGTTCAAATAGGTTGTCTCTGTCCAAAAATGGTAACTGGTTCACGTCTCCGATGAGAACCACCTCGCTTGCTCCAGACAACTTGACTGCCATGACAATGGCCCCAAAGTGGTTCATGAGTGCTTCGTCTACCGTGAGGCGGTAGCATTTCTCTTTCTCTTTGAACCCGTTGGCTAAGATTGAGGCCATAGTGCGCACCTTGGTCTTCACTCGATCTCCTAAGCGGTGCGCTAACTTCTCTCTGAGATCTTTGGCAGCTTCGGTTGTCGTGGTGGCAACGACGTCCTTCTCATCGTCGAAGTGTTTCACCACCCACGTTGTCTTACCGCATCCTGGAACTCCGTTTACCCACCTGATACTGGGTACCGTCCAATGTTCCTGCGATGCCGGGGTGTCTGAGGTCCCCGAAATAGACTGTGCCATTTCGAGGATCTTGTCATCCAGCATGATCTTGGTACATTTGGCGGTAACCACTACCGGGTCGTCCTTTGGAGCGTGGAATGTAACTTTCCCCTTGCGCTCCGTTTCTTCCTCGTCCAGGGTCACGAAACAGTTTTTAGTGCCGCTGTAGGCTGCTATGTACGACCCCGTCATTTCCCCAGCAATAACTTGGGACGTGGCGTTGTCGTATACGGCTGCCTCGGATTCCTCGAGTAGTACTCTAAGCAGACCCTCTGTGTTGCGTTGAAAGGTCTGCCAGATTTTGCTGCATGTCATGAGATTAACCTGTTTGGTCGCTCTCACAATTGCCACGTACTCGAGGAAGGCGCTCTTCACGTGGTCCGTGGTGCCCGAGTTTACTGCGAGGGTCGGCGGGCTGACTTGCCCTTTGTCGGCTCTTGTGGGTGTGGGTCTTTTTGGTGCCGGTTCTTTTGGTGATTTTTGAAAGAACCGTTCCACAGCTGTTTCCTGCCTTGCAGATGGTGATGCGCGACTGATGCTTGGGAGCAGTGCGGTGAGGAAAGTACCGATTGCTTTTAGGCGACTCCTCGACCGGGCTTTGTCCTCCGGGCTGGTGGTTTTGGCCTGCTCCTTCGCAGCTTTTTCGGCGGCTGCCTTTTGCTGGGCCCGTTCTGATCCGCTTTGGGTGGTCGGACTTGTCGTGGGGCTCGCCGTTGTGGCTGTTGGGTCCCGTGGGGCTTTGAGGAAACTCCAGAGTTTCCCCTCTGTCCTCGTAGACGATCACCTCGTGATGTTCTGAGGCTTTTAAACAGCCGAAGCGGTCTACGACGTCTCCTCTATCCCATCCGATCGCCATTGCGTCGACACTTATGGTGCGGGCTGTGACTGCCATGTGTCCTCCCACCTCCCTGATCTTTTGGAGTAGTGAGCTCGCTTGTGCGAATGGTGTTTCCTCTCTCCACTCGAATAGTGCGATTGTTTTCCCTTTAGATCGCATTAGACGGCATCGGTGAGAGGCTATTTCCACTTGAGGCAGTGCTGCGTACTTGCTGCCTTTCATGCTCGATTCGGCGGTGCTCCCGTTGATCAGGGCTGCGAGGCCTGGTGATATGCCTATACGGGCTCTGGCTCGGCTTGAGCCTATGCAGAAGCTTATGCCCAGCTTCTCTGTTTCCCTGTTCATAAACAGAGCGACACTTCGCAATCTGATGCCTGGTGTTCCGCCTCCTCCACATGCCAGGAACTGCGTGATGGGCATGGTGTTGGGAGCCGACTGTGGGCTGGCTTCTGCTGCTGCTGCTACTGCCGCTGGTGGTGGCTGTATGTTGGTGTTGACGTGTGTGATCTGTATTGTTGTTATGGGTGACGTTCGTGTTGTGTTCTGTGAAGTTATTGTTTGTGTATCCGTTGTTGTTGTTGATGGTGTTGTCGTGGTTGTGTTCTGTGTCGTTGTTGTTGTTGATGGTGTTGTCGTGGTTGTGTTCTGTGTCGTTGTTGTTTGTGTGTTTGTTGTTACAGTTGTTGGTGTTGTCATTGTTGTGGTTGTCGTTGGTGGTGTTGCTGTGGTTGTGTTCTGTGTCGTTGTTGTTTGTGTGTTCGTTGTTTCAGTTGTTGGTGTTGTCAATGTTGTGGTTGTCGTCGGTGGTGTAGTGGCGAGTTCTGCTTGTGTTTGTACAGATGGTGGTCGGTCTCGACTTTGTGGAGATGCGTCGGTTTTGTTGGCCCTTGCTGCAACTGTGGCGATTTTACTCGCGAATGCCAAGAATGGATTCCTGGTAGCCGGTGTCTCCATGATGGTATGGAGTGTGGACTGGCTAAGCTGGGTGTCAATCTTTTGTTCCAGCTCCATTCTGACGTTGCAAAACCTTGGACATTCGAAGAGTAGGTGCCAGACTGTTTCATCGCAGCTGGGATCACAGACGCACGATGGACTGTCCTTCAGGTGGAATCGGTGGAGATACGCTGAGAATCCTCCGTGTCCAGTTAAGATCTGAATGTGGACCGGTGTCAGGACTGCGTCTTTGAGTGTCCTTTTCGCCGCTAGGACGTTGGGGAAGAACACTTTTGTGACCGCTCCTGTGCTCGAGGACTCGTACCGCGCTTGCCACTTCTTTATGGTCCCCTCCCGTATCTTCTTTTTCACGAACGAAACGGAGACCTTGTTGTAGTCCGCTGTTTCTTTTGTTAAGGCTGCTTCCTTAGCCAGCTCGTCCGCTCTCTCGTTCCCGGCGGTTCCCACGTGGGCCCTGAGCCAAAAGAGCCTCACTTCTCTGCCCACCTTTCTGGTCTGACGTACGAGTCTCTTTATTAGGAGTGCCAGGGGGTGAGTGACGGATGGGCTCCTCAGCAGGTCAAGTGACGATCTTGAGTCACTTAAGATGCTTACGGAGGCCACCTTTGATTCTCTTGCCATCCTGACAGCTCTGAAGAGAGCGTACATTTCCGATTGGAAAACTGTGTTGTGAGGCTCTAGGCCAAAGGTGCTGTACCTGGACTCCTTTCCGTTTTCCCACCAAGT
Source organism: Charanyca ferruginea (assembly GCA_947361185.1). Taxonomy (NCBI): domain Eukaryota; kingdom Metazoa; phylum Arthropoda; class Insecta; order Lepidoptera; family Noctuidae; genus Charanyca; species Charanyca ferruginea. The sequence continues at coordinate 26,022,312 of OX376056.1, forward strand.
TAAGGCAGCTCCGACTTTTCCGTCTATCTTGCTGCCGTCGGTGTATATTTGGGGGCCGAATACTTGATGGGTCTCCAGGGTTTCGGGAGTCAGGTCCTCTAGGCGTGCATACTCCGTTGTTGTGAGTAGCGCTGGGTGGGGATTTTGGGAGTGGTGCACGTTGCACTCCAGCTCGCGGCCCGGCGGTATGAACTCTCGGGAATGTCCCTTTTTGATCTTGAAAAGGGTTGCGGCCTCAATTACCCGGAGGTCTAGGGGGAGTTGGCCTGACAGGATAAGTGCCGATGTTAGTGACACCGTGCGGTATGCTTTGCAGATCTTCTGCGCGAAACCCCTCTGCAGTGAGTCAAACTGTTTCCTCGTCATCAATTTCTCAGCTGCGGGGGCCCATGCGCTTGCTGCATACATCACGATGGGCTCTATCACCGACAGATATATTGTCCTTATTATCTCTCTGTTGAGACCCCAAGTTACCTTTGCCGCGAATGCCAACCGCTTATAGATGTCTGCAGCCTTTTTACAGGTCGCAGTCACGTGCGCGTTGAAGGTGAGTTTGGAGTCTATTGTGAGACCTAGCAGCTTGACCTCTTCGACTAGGTTGAGCCGTGTGCCCGACATGTGTAGTACCGGAACGTCGTATTTGAGCTTTTTCGTTAACACCATCGCATTGGTCTTGTGCGCGGCGAAACGTAGCTTATTTTGGACGCCCCATTTCGATACTATGTCTAGCGTGTCGTTGGCTGATTGCTACAGGGGACCGGCTGTAAAGTCCGAGAAAACAAGAACAACGTCGTCTGCAAAGGCTTGGCAGTATACCCCCATACTAGCCATCTTGTGTAGGAGTGAGTCTAGGATAAGGTTCCAAAACGTCGGACCGGCAATTGAGCCCTGGACGCATCCTTTCGTGGTTCCCTTTTCGCTAGTCGCTCTGGCATAGTTGACCCTGATGTTCCGGTCTTCCAGGTATGAGGTGACGAGAGCGTAGAGGTTTTTGGGACAGTTTTTGGCTACCATCTGTCTTTTGAGTGCTGGCCACCACGCGTTATCGAAGGCGCCCTCTATGTCCAATGATATCAAAAGCACGATCTTTTTGGCTTTGATTTCGGCTCGTAAGTGCCCTATTAGAGCGTAGAGGGCGTCCTCGGTACCTCGCTGTGGCATAAAACCGTATTGGTTTTGGTTAGTGCCACTGGAGTCTGCCTACTAGGAGCTTCTCGACAATTTTTCCTAGGACCGAGAGCAGACCTATTGGCCTGTACGACTTTGGGCTGGTGCAGTCGTCCTTTCCTGGCTTGCGAAGAATGCACACGTAGGCGACCTTTCACTGCTTCGGGAAGTGTGACAGCAATAGGCACCTGTTGGCTATCGCTAAGAACAATTCCCTATCGCAGTTTATTGCCGCAGTGCAGATGTCTGCTGTTAGTCCGTCGGGACCGGGTGCTTTTTCCGGATTTTGGTTTTGGAGAACCATTTCGAGCTCCGCGGTCGTGAAAGGTGGATCGTCGGCAGACAGTCCTCGGGGGTTTCTCTTCTCCGCTAGCCTCCTCAGATTGGTGTGGTAAGGCTGTTCGGCATCCGTTGAGTCGTCGGGGTAGAGGGTTTTTGCCAGAAGATCTGCAGATTGTTCTGGGCTGAGCGTCTCGCCTGCAGTATTTCTAGGGAGTGCTGTCCAGCTACAGCGACGGGGAGATCGTCGATCTCCTAAGAGCGCAGAATAAACACCTTCTGCAGAACGTCGCTGTCGATGGACAGACCATAAAGGTGCGTTATAGGAAACGCGCGAGGAACCCCCACGAGTGCCATCCTGTGCTGGAGCTCTCCCCAGAGCTCTGGAAATGCTACACGCAGGTGCAAAAAGTCCACGTGGGCATCAAGCGATGCTCGATCGAAGACTAGTCTCCACTAGTCCAGTGCACAAAGTGCCTTGGATATGGACACAACAAGTCCATATGCAAGGCCGCTAAAGAAGTCTGCAGCCACTGCAGTGGAGCACATAATGTGAAGGACTGCCTCACTCGAATCGACAGCAAACGGCCCACGTACATAAACTGCAAGGCAGCACACAGGACGGGCAGCGACCTGACACACACAGCGTTCAGCGAAGACTGCCAGGAACGCCAAAAATGGGATGGCATAGCAAGATCGCGCGTTTCCTATTGCTAAAGGCGACCAAGACGATATAACAACCACACCAGTCACTCCTCAAAACGCATCAAGATCGACAGCAAGATTGCACTTCATCCAGATCAATCTTCAGCGCTCCAAGCTGGCCACAGAAGAACTTCACCTGGTGGCTCGGACAAAGGGAATTTCAGTAGCACTTGTTCAAGAACCCTATGTAGGTAGAACAGGTGTGATGAAACAAAGCCCTGGCACGCAAGTCATCCAGTGCAGTCTGAACCGCCAAAAACCAGTAAAGGCGGCGATCGTTGTTTTCGGAGACAACCTGGAGGTCATCCACGATCCCCAGCTTGTGACCGAGAACATCGCTGTCGTCCTGCTGAAGGCGGGTAAGCTCAGCTTTGGGGTGGTATCTGTCTATTTTGAGGGTGACCAAGACATAGAACCCTACCTTACCGCAACACAAGACACTATACACAAATTACACACAAGCAACACCCTCGTGGGAGGTGACATCAACGCCTGGAGCCAGTGGTGGGGAAGTGTTTCCGAAAACCATCGCGGGGCAGCGTATAATTCATTCCTCAACGAGAGAGATCTCCAGATCCTAAACACGGGCCAAACACCGACTTTCGAGACCTACAGAGGAGACAGATGGTGCACGAGCGCCGTTGACGTGACGGCATGCAGTCTGTCGCTGCTGGGGAAGGTCGAGGAGTGGCGGGTAGAAAGGAGTCTAATAACTTCAGACCACAATGCAATAACTTTCTCGATGCGCCTAGAAAAGGTCTTAGAACCCCTAAGGCCAATCTCAACGCGCATCTACAACACCAAGAAGGCAAAGTGGTCCGACTTCAGCACGCACTTCAAGACCAGCCTGGCGGAGAACGACATCACACAGGCAAGAGTCGCGGAAGTGTCGAACCCAGAGGACCTGGAGACACTCATCACCACGTACACACACAACATCCACAGTGCATGTCGTAAAACGATCCCAAAGCTAGGGTCGCCTAAACACAACGCCAAGGTAGGTGTAGGGTAGGTGTAGGGTAGGTGTAGGGTAGGTGTAGGGTAGGTGTAGGGTAGGTGTAGGGTAGGTGTAGGGTAGGTGTAGGGTAGGTGTAGGGTAGGTGTAGGGTAGGTGTAGGGTAGGTGTAGGGTAGGTGTAGGGTAGGTGTAGGGTAGGTGTAGGGTAGGTGTAGGGTAGGTGTAGGGTAGGTGTAGGGTAGGTGTAGGGTAGGTGTAGGGTAGGTGTAGGGTAGGTGTAGGGTAGGTGTAGGGTAGGTGTAGGGTAGGTGTAGGGTAGGTGTAGGGTAGGTGTAGGGTAGGTGTAGGGTAGGTGTAGGGTAGGTGTAGGGTAGGTGTAGGGTAGGTGTAGGGTAGGTGTAGGGTAGGTGTAGGGTAGGTGTAGGGTAGGTGTAGGGTAGGTGTAGGGTAGGTGTAGGGTAGGTGTAGGGTAGGTGTAGGGTAGGTGTAGGGTAGGTGTAGGGTAGGTGTAGGGTAGGTGTAGGGTAGGTGTAGGGTAGGTGTAGGGTAGGTGTAGGGTAGGTGTAGGGTAGGTGTAGGGTAGGTGTAGGGTAGGTGTAGGGTAGGTGTAGGGTAGGTGTAGGGTAGGTGTAGGGTAGGTGTAGGGTAGGTGTAGGGTAGGTGTAGGGTAGGTGTAGGGTAGGTGTAGGGTAGGTGTAGGGTAGGTGTAGGGTAGGTGTAGGGTAGGTGTAGGGTAGGTGTAGGGTAGGTGTAGGGTAGGTGTAGGGTAGGTGTAGGGTAGGTGTAGGGTAGGTGTAGGGTAGGTGTAGGGTAGGTGTAGGGTAGGTGTAGGGTAGGTGTAGGGTAGGTGTAGGGTAGGTGTAGGGTAGGTGTAGGGTAGGTGTAGGGTAGGTGTAGGGTAGGTGTAGGGTAGGTGTAGGGTAGGTGTAGGGTAGGTGTAGGGTAGGTGTAGGGTAGGTGTAGGGTAGGTGTAGGGTAGGTGTAGGGTAGGTGTAGGGTAGGTGTAGGGTAGGTGTAGGGTAGGTGTAGGGTAGGTGTAGGGTAGGTGTAGGGTAGGTGTAGGGTAGGTGTAGGGTAGGTGTAGGGTAGGTGTAGGGTAGGTGTAGGGTAGGTGTAGGGTAGGTGTAGGGTAGGTGTAGGGTAGGTGTAGGGTAGGTGTAGGGTAGGTGTAGGGTAGGTGTAGGGTAGGTGTAGGGTAGGTGTAGGGTAGGTGTAGGGTAGGTGTAGGGTAGGTGTAGGGTAGGTGTAGGGTAGGTGTAGGGTAGGTGTAGGGTAGGTGTAGGGTAGGTGTAGGGTAGGTGTAGGGTAGGTGTAGGGTAGGTGTAGGGTAGGTGTAGGGTAGGTGTAGGGTAGGTGTAGGGTAGGTGTAGGGTAGGTGTAGGGTAGGTGTAGGGTAGGTGTAGGGTAGGTGTAGGGTAGGTGTAGGGTAGGTGTAGGGTAGGTGTAGGGTAGGTGTAGGGTAGGTGTAGGGTAGGTGTAGGGTAGGTGTAGGGTAGGTGTAGGGTAGGTGTAGGGTAGGTGTAGGGTAGGTGTAGGGTAGGTGTAGGGTAGGTGTAGGGTAGGTGTAGGGTAGGTGTAGGGTAGGTGTAGGGTAGGTGTAGGGTAGGTGTAGGGTAGGTGTAGGGTAGGTGTAGGGTAGGTGTAGGGTAGGTGTAGGGTAGGTGTAGGGTAGGTGTAGGGTAGGTGTAGGGTAGGTGTAGGGTAGGTGTAGGGTAGGTGTAGGGTAGGTGTAGGGTAGGTGTAGGGTAGGTGTAGGGTAGGTGTAGGGTAGGTGTAGGGTAGGTGTAGGGTAGGTGTAGGGTAGGTGTAGGGTAGGTGTAGGGTAGGTGTAGGGTAGGTGTAGGGTAGGTGTAGGGTAGGTGTAGGGTAGGTGTAGGGTAGGTGTAGGGTAGGTGTAGGGTAGGTGTAGGGTAGGTGTAGGGTAGGTGTAGGGTAGGTGTAGGGTAGGTGTAGGGTAGGTGTAGGGTAGGTGTAGGGTAGGTGTAGGGTAGGTGTAGGGTAGGTGTAGGGTAGGTGTAGGGTAGGTGTAGGGTAGGTGTAGGGTAGGTGTAGGGTAGGTGTAGGGTAGGTGTAGGGTAGGTGTAGGGTAGGTGTAGGGTAGGTGTAGGGTAGGTGTAGGGTAGGTGTAGGGTAGGTGTAGGGTAGGTGTAGGGTAGGTGTAGGGTAGGTGTAGGGTAGGTGTAGGGTAGGTGTAGGGTGGGTGTAGGGTAGGTGTAGGGTAGGTGTAGGGTAGGTGTAGGGTAGGTGTAAGGTAGGTAAATAGGGACAGGACAACATCTGTCGGGGTCAGCTAGTTTTTATTAAAATACAAAATAGTAAACCTAATTATTAATTATCTAATGATATTTTATAAACCTTATTTAATTTTAGGAAATCGGGATATTTTAAGAGTCTATAAATTTCAGTTTATTTGATTTAGATTTTATCAGATTTTATCATTTTAATAACGACACATTATTCAACAGGTGCTATTTATAACACGAAAAGAACTAAACGTTTTCAACACTTGCAACGTAAATAAAATATGTCATGACGCATATAATTTATGCGGTCCACATTTTGTGACGAATTCGTAAAGGGGCCAGCGCGCTAAATGAAACGAAACAACTGTTGTGAGTCTCTGGTGTTTCACTGACGTTTGACAATTTTAACTAATGACTTCTGACGTTTGACGTTTGACGCCAGATGGGACGCACCGTCATTAGTTGTCGTCTTTTGTCAGTTCTAAGAATGAGATGGATGCGCTCTTGTGTCGTTGACATAGCTAATTATTAATTTTCAGCGTGTACAATTTTATTATTATTAAACTTAGTCATTACATTTGAACCCGAAAATATTGCCACGGATTTTGAGTATTATGAGATTTGGCGTTTTATTTCACCATTCACCCCCACCACCTTTATATCATAAGTCTAGATTTTAATTCCTAATTCAAGATTAAATATCTACTAATTCAAAATCTAGCTTGGTTCGATGATATAGTTTTCCAAAGAACTATATTGTAGAATAATCTACTTCGACATTCAACTGCGGTAATAGATAAGATAAGTTCGCTTATCTTGATAGGGATAAGGGCGTGCTAAACATAGAAACCAGCCAGATGGTACTGTGATATACATAGAGGAGATCCTAAGGCGACATACGATATGAAGATATAGGAATGCTAAACACACGTTGAATGTGGTTAAAAAAACGGCAACCCGATTTAAAATCTGACTGAACAGGGCCTGTAAACCAAATCCCTTATCTGTTCGCATTAACGCCAACGGAGAAATTGTATGCAGTTGACATAATAATATTTGCATCAATTGACATTAAGTAAGCAAACGTCAACTCCATACAATTTGATTTTCCGTTGGCGTTAACGCTAACAGAAAGGGATTTTGTCTACAGGCCCTATTCAGAAAGCAGATTACATATCTGCCAGTATGAATTACTAGTTTGAAACAACTCTACAGCAAAACCAATTAGTTTCCAATTAAAATCGAGGACTTATCGGTTTTACCTTGACATAATTCATAATAATACCGCTTTAATTTCCTCCAAAACTGACGTACTCGTATTAACGAGAAAATTTAAAATTACGGGTTGATGGCATACAGAGTTTTATAAAGGGCTAAATCCCTTAAAATCCTCATGCGGTTGGCAGTAAAGCCTTGTACAGTCGAACAAGCTATTTGGTATACAGGCAAAAATATTCATCTTTCTACTACACACACAATATTTTATTTTATTTCATTTTTTTAACTCGAGTACGTAGGTATCCCTGGTAGCTACCTACATGCTCAATATAAAGCAAATAAATTAAATATTGTTATTGTAGTAGAAAGATGAATATTTTTGCCTGTATACCAAATAGCTTGTTCGACTGTACCTCGCCAGTTTTGTTCGTACAGGCTAACATAATCCGTAGATTACGCGAATTAAAAAAAATGTAAAAGGACGTATGTATTAATCTTTTATTCGCTTTGTAGACCATTCGTGAAGCGTTTTGTGGTGTGTATCTAGTGTTTAAAATAATAATTTTGTAAGCTGAAGTTTTAATTTTTACTGTTACTAAACAAATTCGGTTTATATAAACACAACACGTTTATTTATTCGTAGCTTTAGGACAGGCATTATGTTAATCCGATAAAACCATATTATTCATAATTAAGTTGTTTTATAATTTGCCTAACAAGTACTTTAGGCAGCGTAGAATTTAGAGCTTGTGTTTATTTCCGTTTTGGAAATTTTATATTTTTATAATAAAATCCGAAAGTGAAATAAATACGAGCTCTAAATTAGATAAATTATAAAACAACTTACAACAATAACGAAAACCCTAAAACTTAGCATGCTGAAAAAATATTGTCGTCATTATTTATAATGTATTTAATACGGAAAAACTAAAAACAATTACATAGCAATCACGAATATATAAACCCCACATAACAACACCTCATACCCGTATAAGTTACCTCAATTCCAACATGGCGTCATGTTAGCTCCCCCACAGACAGACATGTAGGATGCATTGTTTAGAGCGTACTTAAAAACTAATCCAGCCTAGTGCTATTAAAACAAAGTACACTCTCGACCGTGACAGCCCCTGATTGGTCGTCCAACGTCCCTTTTACAGACATTGCTCATTGTTCTACAAGTCTAGTTCCCCCCACTCTATGTCTGTTTCCCCCTTTATGTTAAAACTACTCTTGTTTTAATAAAACTACAAACATTTTGTTGAGTTTACTCTGAAAAGGCTCGATGACAAATGGCATGTGTTTCAGTTTTTTTTTTAATTTATTAAAGGCAACGTCGTTCTTAAAATTTTAAATATTTCAACTTGATTTGTTACTTGTAAATGTGTGTCGTGACGAAAGGTTTTGGGCTTGATTGTTGAAACATTTGGATTATTATTTTAATTTTAGATACGCAGGTATATGTTTAATACACGGATATGTATGGTTTAATATATTAATAAGTTTTGGAAGGGACAACTAGTTTTTATTTTCTTTTATGACGTTCAAAAGTGCCTTGTAATGGTCTAAATGAAATAAATGATTTGATTTTGAGTTTATGTCTATTTCTTCGGAACATTAAATGAGCCATGTACATACCTATTATACATACACTATCCAATGAATTCAGAACTAAGAGCCAAGTTTAAATCACAACTAATTGTATATTATGATTTACTTAATTTATACCACCACGTCTGCAGGTAAATTCTGTACAATTCAGTTTTAACAAGCACCCCTGTAATAGATACTTATAATATTGGAAGGAATGTATGTACTGGGTAGGTACTTACAAAGCAGATGTGTCCATGTACAAAAAGAACAAAGACCAGTACATATTATTATTGTGTTGAACAAAGCGAAGTCTTCTGATTGGTTAAAAATTCAAGAATAGCGGTATTCAACCCCTCCGCTGCAGTATCAAATTGCAGTTATGGAGCCTGAGTATCAATTAACCAAAATGGTCGCCCAGTATTACGTAGGGCTAATAAAAACCAACAGATGTACGAATTAAAAATACAATTTTGGTGAGAATCCAGCCTAAGTTATATCAACTTGATGCCGCAGCGAGACATGAAAGTGCCTGAAAAATTCTGTTTAAGCATCTACTTAGAGGATTTTCGCAATCTATACTTTACTAATGTTATAAAGCTGAAGAGTTTATTTGTTAGTATTTTTGTTTGAACGAGATAATCTCAAAACCTTTTACTTTATCACCGGAAGTAGAAAGTCGCATTATACCTAAGTGCTGTATGTACTTTACTATAAAAAAAATAGCAATCCATAAGAAACCCACGCGAAAAGAGCTGCAGGCAAAAGCTAGTCATAAAATAAAACGAAATTATCTACCTTTTCTAATAATGCAGCTCTTACTGAATATTAGATATTGCTGAAAGTTTTCAATTAACTTTTTAGTTTACTTTATGTATAACTTGTTCTCATTTATCAAAAATTTTTGAAAGCATTTTCACATTTAAGTATAAAAGTAAATGTTATTCTGAATTTTAGTAACTACAAAAAATATCTTATATTTATGGAAGAAAGTTGCCGTCTTGGAACACACAACTAAATAGAGTTAAATTTTTATACTAGTAGTGCATCAATATGCTTAACCAATTTTATTTTTTTTAATTTATAGTGAAAGGAAACACTATATACTAATAGAGTTAAAAATTGTATGCACGATATAATTCCGCACAGTATTTATTATATTGCACGAAACTATGCAAGTTTCAACTCATTCTATAGAATTTTAGTTCATTTTCTATTACATAATGAAACTGGTGCGGTCTCTACTCTAAACTCTCGCGGTCTACACGGCCAGTGTAGTCCCGGGTTGTAAAATAGGTCACGTCCAGCTCCAGATACGGTTTCATTTCAATTGTCTAGTCAAAGTTGGTAGATGCAATCCAGTAGGATAGCATCTACTTTTTTATGGCATTGGATGGCGAAAATGCCGATGCGACGACCCACATGATGTAAAGTAGTCACCACTGCCTATTGACATTGGCAATTATTATTATCAAAGGCCTGATGCGTTACTATCTTAGAAACAATCCCAGAAACCCATACGCTACATACCGGAACCCAGGAACACTGCTTAGTGGCTGAACTAATCATGGTAAAATCTGACATGTAATTGTTATAACTGTTAATAAATAAACTAAACTAAATTAATGGAACTTCCCCGCACAAGCTCCTTCACAAAAAGGTCTACAACAACTTTTCATCATCATCATCAATCCCGCCACAATATTCCCAAACCACTGCAACTCCTGTGCGCCAGAATCAACAGCGGCGGCCACCAGAAAAGCGTCGAAGCAATGAAGCTCGATGAGTCCGAAAAACAATTCAACTGTCTTGGATCCCGCAACGAAATTAATCAAAAAAGAACAGCGGAGGTGTAAAAAAAGATATCATCATAATCAGTTGAAAGACGTCAACTGTTAAAGAAAGGCTTCGCCCGTAAAACGCCACAATGAGCAGCAACCTGCCGCTTGCATTTACCGGTTACCCGCGACCTTGACGATGTTGTCGGTCCATCTGGTGAGAGGCCTACCAACGCTTCTTTGGCGTCTTCCCCATCGGTTACCTGTTCTACGAGCGATGGCCTGCCCATTGCCACTTCAACTTGCATATTCTAAGAGCTATGTCGGTGACTTTAGTTCTTTGGCGAATACACATAACTACAACAACACAACTACTCCATTACTTTTACTATGTAGATAGCAAACCGTTTATTTTAGCTCCAATGTCTACTTACGTATCTATTCTCAGAAACTACCAAATAACATCATCTTGCACCTACGTGTGAACCACGTATTAACAAATTGTGAACAGTGACATTATCAGTTTATTGAATATTATAAATATTGATAAACGAGAACCGAGTGTTGTAAACAATAGGTTTATTGCTTCCCGTTTCAGATCATTTAACTTGCACGTGACTTCGGTAGGGTTGCCAAATGTTTAGTATCTATGAATTTATTTATTGATTCTGATCCTACCGATATCAATAGGGGTGGCGAGTGGGAGCTTTTTCATTGTCGATTATAATGAAATTTATGAGTGGGATTCAAAAATCAATACTTTGTGGGTAAAGCTTTGTAAAGTTAAGTACTTACCTACCCACTTATTAATCTGAATGACTACAGCAATACTTTCTTTCACTAGAAAGAATATTTAAATACTGTTTAACTAAATCTCTTCTAGTGAATTGACTATGCTGAATAAATCGAGAAACTTTTAGATCAATCAAAAAGCTCGCGATTCGTTCAATCCACGAAATCCAAAAAACTTAGTTTTATTAATTTCGAAACGTTGTAGACTTTTTACATTGTAATTTTTAATGTACTGATGAAATCAAAACACAAGAATAATATATCAACCCCATGCCTAAGTTGAATAACATAGTACCTTTACCAAATCTACCTCAAAATCGTTCGCCAAACCACGCCAAAAATAGATTACGTGGGTTACGTAATCTATTTTTGGCGTGATTTATATTATTATAACTGCTTCTAACATCGTAATGTAACTAAAATTACTGGCAGCTCATCGAATATTTTGTTTATTTAGTTTGTGGCTAGTTTACAACAAGCCTGTTTGCTTTACCGCGGACTGAATAAATAATTGTTGGGTCCTTGTTAAATATTAAAATGGGGCTAGATGTTGTACACGGGCGATTTGATATCAATGATAATAGGGTAGATATAAGGGTTGATAATTAGTTGTATTTTATTGGTGTTTAATTGAATTTTAGTTTGTTTGATGAGTAGTCGTAAAATAGACGGTTTTGTTTGTTCAATGGCTTGTCATCTGCAAGAAATACTACATATTTAAATTACTAATTTTCATAAAATGTTTTCAATTTAAGCACGATTTTAATAGATAAACGTAGGGTGAATAAACCCTCCTTACATAACGATAGTACTTAAATAAAGTTTTAAAAGTCTTATTATAACTTGTTAATTAAAAAACTATCTTGTTCAATAATACAATAACGTTCTTATTTCAAAGGAATTTCAACAAAAAGAGGAAAATTCCCTAGAGGATATTATGAGAATTTGCGTTTTCAGTGTCTCGTCTATGTTACTGATTGAACTTCTAATAAAGTGGTACATTTAAACTTTGTTACAGATTCTCTAGACTCTTGAATATTGCAAGACAACAAGGACTTTGAAAACTTAATACATATTTGAGTACTTAAATTGATTTAAAAAAAGACTGAAAGACAACCGCCTTCAAATACTAAGAAGTGATAAATAACTTTAGCAGAGAACACACATGAATTTTTTGTAAAAAAGCTTTTTATTTTTCCCTTATTAGTACCTCCTAATCATCCAAAGAAACATCAACAAATCAATTTCGATAAAATTTATATGGGACCACTCCTGAGATACCCTGGATACCCTATCCATAAAAATAGAATTTTAGATATCGATTTATTTGCCGGAGAAAAACATACAAAAAAAAACACAGTCGAATTGAGAACCTTCTTTTTTGAAGTCCGTTGAAAACTATGTTCCATTTCTCGGTCTACAGGTAGATTTTGTTATACGTACCTAAATCTAAATTTCGAGTCTAAATAATCTCTTGTAAATAAATCATTTACGGATAGATAAACCACAAGCCTGTTACTAAGAAAAAAATATTACACGTAACGTCTCTTCAAGTAGCCCTTTCAGATGATTTACTTAACAATTCTTGGAAATCTCTTCGTAAGCTCAGTAAGAATTATTAATACCTACCTGCTTACTCGTCCCATACCTTCATCTACAAAATAGTTACACGAATTTGATTAGTATCTTCTACATTACGTCTTATTTTCCCAAATGGATAGAAGGGTAAGTACATCAGATTTTGGCCGTAACTCTCGGTTATTCATTTAACATGTACGGAAGAAAACACAAGCTAAAAGAACGAAGTGCGAACATAATTGAAATATTATTTAATTTAAAAATTATAACAACGTATCAAGTAAAATCTCGTCAAAGAATCTTTCAAAGTCAAAGTCAAACTTCTCTGTCTACTTAGACTATGAAAGAATAATTAATACTTAATAAGCCTCATTCCTTTTACAAAATAGTTCCACAAAATTGAACAGGCTTACCCTTTAACATGTCTATTATTTTTCCCAAGTCGGTGGTAGGGTGAACACACCGAAATTCGGCCGTGATCCTCCCCTATTTACATATGCGAATATGTGCGGTTTTGTTTCTATTTGCGCTAGTAGGGTGTGTACTCGTAATTACGGCATTGGGACAAGTCCCGAGGCGAGACGGCCGCAGACAAGGATTTAGGATGTCTGTTTCTAGAAGAGAATTGTTTTTTTTTTAATGTCAGCTTTTGATTTTCATAGGTAGTTTTTCATTCACATAAGCAAAATTTTGTTTATTTTTTATTTTATTTCAACAGATTACCTACATAAATAGAATACAAGTAGGTTATTTTAAATTTATTAAAGTTCTAGTACCTAGCAACTTAGACAAAACTGTGTCGATAAATCTGCGTTTTAGGAAAGTTTTCCCAGATACTAAAACAAAATATTTTCTATGTGCCATTTAGATAATTTCACTCTATCTTAAAGTTTATTTTATTTCAAGGATGGATGATATCCTCATTAGTTGTCTTTTCTAGTAACCTATACATCTTTGCCAACCCTTGTTTTCTCTAAATGAACTGGGCCCGTGTTCATGGTAATTCTGGGTCTCACCTGAATGTCGATGCGCCACTAAAGGGAATAGAGGATATAAATATTGTATTCGAAAGCCTACAATCCGGACCTGTGGCTTGTTGCTCTAATATTAATCTTTGCCCTCTTCAACTTTATATTTGATACAAACATGTTTATTAAAAGAACGCTCTTGGATGTTTCCGAGCAAACACTAGCAAATCAGCACGAAATTTCAGCAAAAGCTATTTATACAATTTGCGACTAGTTTCAGCGTAATGCACGCAGAATATTAAAAAATAAAAATGTCCGAGTAAATTATTACATGAAGAGGCACACACCACGTAATGTTAGTTAAATTCTTACTTTACTAAGACATAAAATTCTAATTTCTGCTGAGTGTTCATTAAAAACACGTTTAGCAAAGTAAATAAACACAAGCGCTGAAAATGTTATGATGATTAAATTAAGTAAGCCGAAGACATTTTATAAAATTAATCCAAAATAAAAAAAAAAATACCTAAGCAGAGAAAATCCTGTAATCGTATTTCTGTCAAATCCCTGTAAATAGAATTTCATCCCCTTGTGTCTTTGTATCGAATATTGGACGATTTATTGAAGCTTTTTCTTGCTTAAGTCTACTTAAAAGTCAATTCGGTCCCACAGTAGTCGTTTCAATCAATCAAAGTCCGATTGAAAATTCGATCGCAATAAGAAATGACGAGAGAAGGATTACGTGACTACATTACAGGATATCGTTGAAATATTTTTAAGGATTTTTCCTTTCAGACTCGGCTCCTAATTTTTTCGCGAGGCTGTCAATTCTATTTCATTCCGAATTTGTCTCTGAATCCAACTGCTTTAAGTACTATAGATTAGTGTACATACATAAATTATTCGCTAAAGTCGGGTTGCAAGTGAATAAAAACGTGGACCCTTTAGTTAAAAGGTGAACCATTTCACACAGTTGTGGAAACATAAATCTGTAAAACATAAATATCGCTGTGTACGTATTAAAATAATGGAAAAGATAAAATCAATATTTTTAAGTGTAATTGCTAAGACAAAAGAATTATGTGCGCGCACAGTTCAAAACATGTGTGTTTCCATTACCCTGTTATTGACGTCTTATTTGTAATGTGATTCTGTGAATTTTTTGCTACATGGAGGAGAAAGTTGGTATGGACATGACAAGATATTTCCTGTGGCAATATTAAATTGCTGGTTTTCCCGAACAGTCTTTCTTTTCTTAACTTTTGTTTGATTGAATTATTTTGTTAAGTTCTGATAAATCATCATCATATCAGCCTATTGCCGTCCACTGCTGAACGTAGGTCTCCCCCAGAGATCACCTACCAAATGTTTCGATAAATGGCTCTTTCAAACCATACTGAGATTTAAATAGGTATTTAAAAACCTAAATAAAAATTACGATATTTTGGAACTTCAAACTGAAGTTAGGTCGCAATTCTAATCTTTAGCCCTACTGCAATACATCACCGATGCTAACTTTTTAATGTCCGTAAATAGACACAATTTATTACTTTAAAGATAAACTTTTACCAGATAGGTTTATTGTTTATTTATCTAATTTATTATAGAACCCACTAGAACTAAAAAAAAAACTTTCAAATTATAGTAGTTAGATACTATCATTTGTAAAAAAATAAATTACTTTATTTCACTGTCCGCGTGTTTCCCTCGATAAATATAATCTGGGTATCTTCAAGGCACGAGTGAACCGGTTTATTCTAGGCAAGCGTGCTCCATCTTAAGCCGCATCATCACTTAAGATCAGGAGAGTTGCGGACAAACAAGCCTATTAGAATAAAAAAAAAGGAAAGAAATAAAAAACACTACAATGCAAACACTAAAAATCTAGCCACATCGTCCCTTACAAAACAATGCAAACGCACGCCGCGATCCATATCTCGCTCTCAGTCGAAAGCGCGTGCGCCTCGACCGGGCGTGTAGTGCACATGATAGTCATCTATGGGTGATATGCAGTTAATAATGTTACGCGATAAATAATGCAGGTGGAATACCTCTCAACTCCTGCGTCCTTGTTCGCCGCCATTCAATGCAATACACTTCCTACCGATAAGCTATGTCTCGTATTAGAAATTGATTTCAGATAATTTATTGTGCGCCCGGGGTTGTGTTCGTAAGGGTGCAATACGTTTCAATAACATTGGCTGTTCAATGTTTATTAATAGAATGCGATGTGTGTTCGGCTTCTATTTTGTGAAATGAGACATGAATTATTAATGATGTTTTATTTATAAACATATAATTTACATCTATATTATACATAACATTCTTTGTTTTTAAGTTCTTTCGCAAACAGGAGAAACGATAACTGGAAGTATTGACGAATACAGTTTCTCTTCCCTATAAACCGGACAAGTGCGAGTCGGACTCGCTCACCGACGATTTCGTACTTTGTAGGTACATATCCATGCTTCTATACTATCCATACTCCATACATAATTATATACTTATTACTTATTTACTTATTTTACTTATTTACTCATCTATACTAATATTTTAAATGCGAAAGTAACTCTGTCTGTTACGGTTTCACGATGAAACGGCTGAATCGATTGTGATGAAATTTGGTATGAAGATAGCTTGAACCCTGGGAAAGGACATAGGCTACTTTTTAATCCGCGGGCAAAAGCTCGTTGTGAATAAATAATATATTTTTTATGATTTAATTGCAAATATATAGTTTTCACACTTTTTCCTATATTTATAGTATAAGACGATATTACTTGCCAAATTTTACAGTTCTAGGTCAACGGAAAGTACTCAATAAAATTTGATTCCCTTGAAAGTGTCGTAATGTACGTTTTTTGCGACATAAACGGCCGTATCTTTTTTTTACGTTAACTTAGAAGTTTTTTTTTACAGCTTCATGGCAGTGGCGGGTCCTTCATACAAGCCGATAAGCCGGGCTTGCACTAATCAGCATCATCATCATCATTATCGTAGCCTAATCAGCATAACATGAGCTAATCACTACCTTATTTGCCCATTTTCTCTTAATAGTAAAAATTAAATATCTACCGGGCTTGTCCTAACCTGGACCCCTAGGCACGCCACTGCTTCAAGGGTCCGATATGGTTTTAATTTGAACTCGATACCTTTACGTGCTCCCGAGATAAAGGGTCTTGACAGATAGACGGACAGACATACAGACGGACAACATTGTGATCCTATAAGGGTTCAGTTTTTCCTTTAGAGGTACGAAACTACAAAAATGGAATGAAATTTAGCACCTAAGATTACATTTTATTGTGCACACTAAAAATAAAAATTATAGTACAAAATAATAATAGTCAGTATTAGCTTAAATTATATATGAATACAAACAGATATACACTTTCATGTGCAGTAAACAAAACTATTTTTACCTCAACCGAATCAAAATCATAATAACCTACTTATTTAGGGTACGATGGGACTGACATACGCATTGCGATTACAAATGTCCCTAAATAAAAAAAGGAAAAAAAAAAAAAAAAACCTACTTATTTACGACTTGCTTATTATCATGAATTTTTAAGTGTCCTCATTTCAAGCGAGCGCATCCCTCCGTGGAGATGACGCAGTAAATTATTTGTTTATTCCCGCCACCCGTATTTAAAAATGTATAATTTAATATTTGTAGAGTGCCAGACGTAATTTTTCTGTAACTATATGAGCCCCATTATAGGTGATTCACGTTTATGCATCATAATAAAAATGCCATAAAATCGCCTTTATTGGCCAACCTCCATGCACGAGTGGTAACACTAAATTAAATTATTCACTTTTTATTAAAATTTAGTTGGCTCTGCGAGCATATTTTAAAACTGTTACAAGCGCAAATTAAATTCACATACGCCAAATGTGTTTTTTTGTACCGTACCGAAACTTTGTTTATTAGATTACTTTTGCATGTTTATAGTTTTGATCTACTACAAGTATTGACTTAAAAGTATCTGTAGAATATTTATTTTATTAGAAACTTTTACTGAATTTGGTGCAATCATAAAGAAATCTAATTAAATCAATAGTCATGCACTGATTTATTTTATTTACCAAAATAATCATATCTTCCGAGAAAAAGTGAAGAGTAAAAAAGTAGTAGAGATACCAAACTTTGCAGGACTTACTAATATTAGTTTCGGCTATGGTCTGACGAGAAAATAGGTCAGATTTCCAAACTAATGCAACCATTACAAATGCAGTCGCCTGTCAAATTAAGGCAAACCAATGGTTCAGACATGTCTGTGTATCTGGGTTAGTGCCCAACCAGGTAGAAATTGTAGGTAAATACTTTACTCCCCATTACTTACATAAATATTTTTGGATAAAGATTTTAGGGCCTAAATTCTACACGTGTAGGTAGTCAAAATTTTAATTACTCTAGTTTGATAGGTAGGTATACCTACTGAGATAAAATTTCACCAAGATTAAATCCATGAATTTTGGGAAGTCTTGGAATTCTGAATCAACGTTCAATACCTCAAGGGACTAGCTACCTTAGCAAGATAAAAATCTCCTGTCTTTTTCCGTGACACAGGTTTCCTCTACGTAACCTTTAAGATTTCATCGTGATAAATGATTGAATAATTTAAAAGCAATTTTGTACTAACTTCTACACTTTAAATATATGAGACGTTTAAGAATTTAAAACAGCTTAAGTTTATGAGATAGGTAGTTTTTGTAGTATGAGTAATAAATAGTTCAACAATAAAAGTCAAGAGTGTTGTCTATGAGTCAGGACCTACTAAACAGAATCAAGACTTTTATGGCTAGTCAGAAGGTTCTAAACACGCTTCATTTAATTCCTATCGATCTTCGTGGTTCGTTACAAATGCAAAAACTTCTATTAAGCATTCCGTCGCGAGCTTTGGTATGTAAATTGAGCTCTTAAGTGAAACAATAGATTTCGGTTTACCCCTGTATTGTCCCACGATAAAACTTTACAGAATTAATCATAAATTAGACGCTCCACTGAATTTGTGATTCTGTGGAAGCATTCTTCCTTCCGTCTTAGAAAGTTCAGATGTAGTTCACTTTGGGCACAATAGATGTCGCTGTATTAAAACTAAGTATTTATTTTACAAATTCGATTATTTAGGCTTTTAAAATTGAATATTTCATATAGCCGTACCTGTAACCTATCTACTTAAGCACGGCTTAATGGCAGATTTAGTATTTAAAAAATACTTTTATGATTAATAATGATTATCATAACTGACGTGTCATGCCTATAATACTTATGGCCAATTTCCTCCATTAAAAAGTAAATAAAAACAACCTACGGTAGGCTTTCATAATCAAAAGCGAATGTGTAGGTCGGTAACACAAAGTTAAAATAAATTAATCAACTCTGGTCCTTCTGTCCGAGAAGCTAAGGACCATTATTGTGGCCTAATTAACAATTTTACGACTGTTATATTTTTATTAGGTACTTATAAAGCGCGTGGCATTAGAACAAAAGTAAATGTTTCCTGTGTTTGAGTAACGGGTACAAATATTTCTACTTAGTGGCTTGGTCACCTTTCGGTCACAATTTTAATCCGTTATGAGGCAACTTTATACTGCGTCTCTTGTTGTACGAGGAATTAATAAATATAATTATAAACTCGGCTGTATAATAATGAAGAGTCAATGTGAACAATAAAGATTATTTAACAATAACGGTAGAGTCTGCTTAGAATGGCACACAGGATAATGGTTAGGAAATATGATGTTATGCGTTTCAATTGTATCTACTGAGGGCCTAACACGGGTGCGCTGACGTAAAAGTAAGAACTTTCGAGTTATAGGAGGATAGTCGTAAGGAAATACGACTATCCTCCTATATCATTTTGGTTTTATTTTATAATTATAATATTTTTTTGCGCAGATCTCTTCTTTTTCTAAAATAAAAGTAGCCTTTGTACTACTCCTGATAGCATAAGCTATCTGCCACTGGTCGTCGATTCATCTGGTGGGAGGCGCAACAACGCTGCGTCTTCCGGTTCGTGGTCGCCACTCGAGAACCTATCCCCCATCGGTTATCGGTTCTTCGAGCGCCTACCCCTTAAAAAACTAAACTATACCTATTCCCTTCTTATTTTTAGTTTGTATCATTTCACTTAAATTTAGATTTTTATTTTTTTCTAACACAAATGATCAATTCGTGAATACTAAATATGTGTGACGAATAAAATGACTTCCACATACAGTAAGGAAGCCATCAATACTAATACAGTAAAGCAAATAGATACAGTAAAGTAACGAGCAATAAATAAAATGTTAATATCACTACATTTCGATAGAAACCTGGACCACACGCGATCAAAGCGTCACGAGCTATAAAAGATCTTTTTTTTGGAAATAGCCCGTTCGATTTCTCTGTGTTTGAAACTGTAGCAATAATAAACATATCAGCAGTCAACAATTTACAGCGTTCAACGATTCACAGAAATTTTAAATTTAGCCCCGAAATGCCCGTAGTTTTTTTGTTACTAAAAATATTTCACTCAATAAAGTTATTGGAAATTTAAAAATCGTGATGATTGATAAAAAAAAATCAAATAATTTTGATAACTTTATGCACGGTTATTGAGTTGCTCATCATGAAAAATATGATTTTGTAAATGTTTAACTATTTATCCATCCATACCAAATGCGAACGAAAGTAACTTTGTTACGTTTTCACGATGAAGCGGCAGAACCGACTTTGATGATTTTTTGTATTAAATCTTGGATTAAAAAGTAGCCTATATCAGCGATAACTGACATTCACGCGGACGAAGTCGCAGGAAAAAGCTACTAGTAATAAATTTTCATTTTCAAATATCGAATCTCTAAATTTATAATGGCCGGTAACAATTATAGATCTTGTCTGGTAGCAACTGAGGAGGTCTATCGTTAATCCCGCGTTATCTAAAGCTAGAATTTAAGTATCGATCACTATAAATAACTTATTTTTTGTCTTGCCGAGATAAATAAACGCTACTTAGCACGTACTTTGGCTAAGCATTATTTCTGTCTCTATTTTGTACTCGTACTTTGTGCATCATGTATGACAGCACAAAATATAAAAGGTACAGAAGGGCCGCTCCTTACAATAACAATGCATCGAAACCTAGTACGAGCATCAAAAGTACGAATATTCAAACTCGGCCTTTAGTTTGCGCAGCGAGCCGTCCCCGTCAGTGCTCGATGTCACGCTCCGTTGAACAATATTTTAAACTCAAACTCAAACTCAAAATCATTTATTTCAATTAAACCATTTACAGGTACTTTTGAATTGTCAGAGTCAGTCAGTCAGAAAGTTGAAGCTAGTTGCTCGTTCCAAACAGTAGGTTTCTATGGAGAAGAACGAGCAAGAAACTCCATGAACACTCTTTTAAAATCAGTTAAATTTTACAAATTTAGGTTACATCATTCATGTTGAATCTAAGGGTACAATGTGAGAACAATGTAACACGTCTTGCATGTTAAAAGAGGTCTAGAGAAAAATATAGTTATAATAACAATTCAAACCAAAATTTAAAATAACCGAGGCAGCTAAGAGATGACCAGTCCCAACCGACGGCGTCCGTTCACGAACATGACGCATGGATCGGCACCATTTAGCTCAACCATTTTGAAGGGAACCGAATGATCCAACACATGCGCCACCGGCAGCGAGACATTCAAGTGAGCATGACTCTCCCAACCGCCAGGGCATATCCAAGTCAATGAGAGGTATACCTCGTAAATGGTAGCTTTAAAGAACATAGTGCTCACATGTATGTGCTACGAAAAATTATATAATACTAACACATTGAGTTTATACAATGCATTGATAATATAGATCTACATCTTCAGCAGCTCCAAAAATTGTTACAAATGCTAATCAATTAATCTATGAACCCTTATGGCTGTGGAGCTAGACCAGCATCCAGCCAAGCATTTTTATCAGTGATGTAATCACTCAACTTATAATATGCTCGGTTGCATAGCGTGCGTTTAATACAAGACTTAAATTTTGTCTCATTTAGTTGAACAATGTGGGGAGGTATTTTATTGTAACACTTTAAACAGTACCCCATGAAAGACGAATCTACTTTAGCCAGTCTGAAACCTGGTTGAACTAGTTGGTCCCTATTTCTAGTATTATAATTATGTCTGTCACCTCTTTTATCAAAAAGATGCAGATTTTTTCTAGCGTACATGATGTTTTCATAGATGTATTGACAAGGCACCGTCATTATGTTAATTTCCTTAAACAGTTCCCTTAGAGAATCGCGCATACGCAGATTGTAAATGGCTCTGATGGCTCTTTTCTGCAGAATAAAAATAGAATTGATGTCTGCAGCTCTTCCCCACAATAAAATACCGTAAGACATAATACTATGAAAGTAACTAAAATAGACCAGTCTCGCGGTATCCACATCAGTAAATTGCCGGATCTTTCTGACAGCATATGCTGCCGAACTTAGCCGTCCTGCGAGAGATGTTAAATGAGGACCCCATTGTAGCCTTGAGTCGAGCGTCAATCCCAGAAAAACGGTTTTATCGACGAATTCCAGTTTCTCTTTATTCAATACTATGTCACACTCACTATTTTTGACATTTGGCAAAGCAAATCTGATGCACTTAGTTTTATTTCCATTTAATACTAAATTGTTAGCCGTGAACCACTTTTGTACCTCCAGTAAGGCGTTATTTACGATGTCAAGATTTTGAGCCCGTCTATTTATTTTAAAAATTAATGACGTGTCATCGGCAAATAACACCATTTGTGGTTGGTTTTTGAATAACCGGGGAAGATCATTAATATAAACTAAAAAGAGGAAAGGACCTAAAATTGAGCCTTGTGGAACTCCCATTTGTACTTTTAAACCATGTGAATTCACCCCGTTTATTTGAACTTGCTGCTGTCTATCATTTAAATAAGATTTCACTAAACTAAGCGCAAGTTTACCTAGTCCGTAATGCTCAAGTTTCAGAATTAATGTCTCGTGATTTACGCAATCAAATGCCTTGGAGAGGTCACAAAAGATTCCTATGGCATCTTGTGCCTCTTCCCACGCAGTAAATATGTGTTTTAATAAAGTGACACCGGCGTCAGTCGTACAACGCCCTTTGGTGAAACCATACTGTTGATCGTGTAATATGCCATTTGTGTTAAAATGAGCAAGCATCTGATTAAGCATAATCTTTTCAAAAACCTTGCTGAAAGCCGGCAACACGGACACGGGTCTATAATTGTTAGTATCTTTACTATCCCCGGATTTGAAAAGAGGTATGACCTTACTAAATTTCATTAAATCTGGGAAAACACCTTGGTCTACGCACATATTAAATATTAAAGCCAAATAAGGTGCTATTGTTTCTATTATAGATGTACAAACTTTAATAGACATA
Organism: Charanyca ferruginea; assembly: GCA_947361185.1. Taxonomy (NCBI): domain Eukaryota; kingdom Metazoa; phylum Arthropoda; class Insecta; order Lepidoptera; family Noctuidae; genus Charanyca; species Charanyca ferruginea. The sequence goes on from OX376056.1 coordinate 26,044,992, forward strand.
CCCCACAGATCTTCAGTAAATTTTATTTTGATTTGCCTAAAAGCTTTTAAAACGGTCATGGGGTCAATATGTTTAAATTGAAATTCTACCGGGCAGCCTGGAACGTTCGCTTTTAATAACGCAATTGAAGCGTCAGGTGAGGAATTCAAAGCTTCCGTGGTTTTGATTGGTATGCTAGTAAAGAAATTTACAAATTCACGAGCTACTTCTATGTTAGAGCTTACGAGACCATGTGATGTCTCCAATGTATATTCCGCGTTACGAACTTTTTTCTTGCTAGTTTCGTTATTTATAACTTTCCAAACTGTCTTTATTTTATCGTCTGCCGATTTGATCTTGTTACTAATGTATAGCGCTTTCGCTACCTTGCAAGTATTTCTAAAAGTTTTAGAATAAGTAGCAACATACTTGTTGAAAGTTTCCGTGTTAATGTAAGGCTTAAGGCCATACAGCTCAAACAGTCTTTCTCTACTTTTTCTAATACCCTTAGTTGCCCAGTCACTAAATATAAACTTAGGGCTAATATATTTCGCCTTTTTTTCAAAATTTTTATTGAATTCAGTTTCGACCACAGAAAATAAATCATTATACAATTTATTTGCATCGTTGTTATAGTGGTCCAGAGTATTTAACTTATTATTTAGAGTTTTATTAAATTTATTTAATTTACCAGTTGTTATAGGTCTAAATTGTATTTGTACTTTTGTCGTAGGCATTTTGAACATAAATGTTACCGTTTGACCGCTATGATCCGATGGTAAATAATTAACAATAGCTTTATCTACATAGTCGCAATCGCAGAAAATGTTATCGATGCAGGTAGCAGTAGTTGGAGTTACCCTAGTAGGCTCCATGAAAACATTCGACAAATTAAATGATTTAAAAAGGCTTAATAATCGACTACTATTCAAATTATTTTCTAAAACATTAATATTAAAATCACCACAAATAATTGCGGGTTTGCTACACGTTGCAAGTTTCGCTAATACATCTTCCATTACAGACTCAAATAGAGAATAGTTTTGGTAGCTTGGGGGTCTGTACACGCACACTATGATATGCTCATCCAGCTCGACACAGGAAAGTTCGATGCAATGTTCAACCGATAGGCCAACTATGTCAATTCTTTCTTTATATTTTAAACAATCTTTTAATAAGATCAATGAGCCTCCACGCGACATAGCTTTGCGATTAAAACAACTGCCCACACTATAGTTTTCATAGTTAATTAGCATTTGGTAATCCTTTAACCAATGTTCAGTAAAACAAACAATGTCAAACATGGTTTTTTCTAAAAACATTTCAATTTCTAATAATTTGGATGAAATACCTTGAATATTTTGATGAAATAATTTCAAGGTATTCTGCTGTTTCTGCAACTTAACTTTTTGAGAGCAAGAAGGTACCTTGTTGTTTGTAGGTTTAACTATATTGTTATTGGTACCTTCTGTTGTCTTACAAACTAGTTTAAATTATTATTCGGAGTTTGACCACGGACTTCAATGATATCAGGTAGTGAGTTCCTACCACTTGTGCAACTCGCATCAATAGATGGCTGGTCCATAATGACACATGGATCCTCCTTCGTACAGTTTGTATAATTATGTATAGCATAAGTGCTACAATCATTCTGGGTCACCACCTTATTATTAGTATTATTACTAATTGATGTGGAGCTAATAACACAAGACTTCGACATACTACTTATGTCTGAGTTAATACTATAAGCTAATAGCCGCGCTATTTGATGTTTAAACCTAAAGGGCAGATACACAGTATCCCTAGTCGATTTTAATTTTCCAACAAAACTGTTGGTGTCAAAAAACATAAGCTTGTCACTATAGTGACTTACTAGAAGATGCACATGTTTATTTAACATATGTATATAATTATTTTGTCTGTATGTTAAGTGTTTAAAATGATGGTTTGTTGCGTAAAATAATAGCACAACCAGTAAACATAAAAAATGTGATAACATTACATTTCACATGTAAATAATAACATTATATCTATTACTTTTACGTAAATCGATCTCCGAATATAAATTATCATAACCTAATGGGTACACTACATAAATACGAAAAACTTTATTCCGAAAGTCAGAAATACGAATTTCAAAATACCGATTTTCATAATTCCGAATGGTTCAAAATCCCTAATATAACAACTCCGATTTATCATTCACCCTATTTTTATAATTTTGAAATTTCAAAATTCCGAACGTTTAGAATTACTATTCTCAAAATACCGAGTTTCAAAAGATCGAATAACAAAAAGTCCGACATAATGAAAATACGAAACATCAAAAATACGAATTACGATTATTAATAGTCCGAATTATAACCTAACCTAACCGAAGTGATTCATCAATAATACAGGGGATTTGCAGCATGCAAGCAGCATGCAACATGCAAGCAGGCATGCAGCATGCAAGCAGGCATGCAGCATGCAAGCAGGCATGCAACATGCAGCAAGCATTGTTTCTGTCACGGCTTCGGCGCTGCAGGGTTTGGGCGGCCCCACGCGGCCTTAACGTCGCAGATGGCTTTAACGCTCACCACGCCGCCCAACCCTCCGCGCCTACGCGTTCTTAAATTACACTCTAGGCGTAGGGCAGACAAGACTGCATGAAGAAGGTTTTGCAGCGATTCGTTTCTGTCACTAAATTTTGTAGCACAACATGTTGACTTTTTATGTTTAAAAAAAACTCACACATCACAAAATAACACACACACAAAAACACATCATAACTAAAAATATATGAAAAATAATGCATAATAATATAGCAAAAAGACGTCGGTCAATAGTTTTCGATAAAATGAAATCCGAACAAATAAAATTCGGAAAAGTTATTCAGAACCCTAATTTTAGTAGCATATTCGAAGTTATTGAAAATCGGAATGTCGTTTTTCGGAACAAAAACCCTTCGAGCATTTGATTCTTCGAACATATGAAAATTGGAAAACTAACAAATCCCATTTACGCCTTTCGGTAAATTAATTTCGTGATTTTTAATAATAGACATTATAATTCTTAGGTATTATGAAATTCGATCTTTTGAAAATCGGAATATCGAAATTCGGAATAAAATATTTCGGAATCTTTGGGTGTTCCCCCGTGGGATATCTAATTTAAGACTTTTAATTTATAAGTCTATGCAGACAAGGTCGCGCGCAGAAGCTAGTATCTACATACTTGACCTTCGTGTTTCTCTACCCAATTTCCTTAAGTGCCTACCTACTGCTTAAGTTTTTAGAAACATTTCCACTATCGAGAGAATTTTTGAAATCGGATCAGTAGTTTATGAGTTTATTTGTTACTTACAAAAATACAAATCTTTCCTCTTTATAATATTAGTATAAATATAGATAACGAATATATTTAGAAGAAGAAGATGATTCGGTTCCTTACTACGTTCTTTTCTAGTTAGGTATTTGTTTTAGTCTGCACCTCAAAAGGCGACTATTACCAGGCTCTAACTACCTAACTACAGTTGAACAGTTCTTTTCGGAGAAGAAACATCAACAAATTCCTTATTGATGAAGACATTTTTCTATCCTCTCCACTTAAGGTACGTGCCCCCAATTGTAATCATTGCCATTTCCTACAAAATGTATAGCTACTTTCGTACTAAGTTAAAAATGGAATGTGGCGTGAATAAAGAATGGAATTCCAATCCGCTAAGCCCACGCAATCGTGCTGCTTCTATTTTGCTTTTTAGCGTTCTGAAGCTAAATGCGATTGTTTTGAGTGTACAATCGTACAAGCTTACCATGAACTTGAAACTCATCATGATTGACACAAATTAACTGTTATGTTACTGAGGTAACTTTCTTATTATTTCCTTGATTTTTTTTTATTTGGCACAGATATTTGTTTACGTTACTAATAATTATTTAGATAAAATATTATCAGCAATGAAGAGAGAAAGTTGATGAGAAATACATAATGTGTTTATTTTATTGAAACGTAACGATTTTCTGAATACCTATCAAGTTCTATAAATTAAAACAAACCCAAAAACTTGAAAAACAGAATCACAGAATCACAGATGGCAGAATAAAGAGACAGCTCCACTAAGGAATCAAGAAGTTAGTTAAATCTGTGTTTGAGTCAGTAGAATAGTTGTTAGTTCTTGAAGTGAGCTATCTAGCCGTTTGCGGGAACGGTTTGACTTGACTTGTTGATACTATGGAAGTATGTAAGTAACTTATTATGTGGAAAAACTTGTGAAATTATTTGTGAGTTTGGTAGGAGATGATACATATTCCAATATAAGAAAATAAGTCTAAGTAAATGATTGAAATTCTTACCATAACGTATGTTTTTGTATATCATCTTTGGGATTTAGACGATCGCGATTTCTATAGTCGTGTTTACCTACTTACGACTTAAAGCATGGTTCTGGAGAATTTCCCATGATACTATTAGTAGTGAACGTTTTAATAAACAGAGTTTTGTTGCGTAAACAATGGCCCTGTAAACTTTGTAGGTTTATTATGCACTGCAACTTCAGTACATGTTTACTCGAACGAGACTTTTCGTAAGAACATTTATTAATTATCAAGTTTAAAACAGCCTAAGAAACAGTTTAATTATAGATTTGTGAATTGTTCAATATCACGCGAAGCTTAGCACACGCACTGGTAAACTACGATACTTGGCCCACCTATAAATCCTGCTTGTCAAGGGACGCAGACTTGAGTTTTATCACTGTATGCAGTCGAGAACCCGTGGTATCGCTGCCAAGCGACAGGAAATAAGGGCCAATGTCCCCACCCCCGGCCAGGGCGAGATTAATTCACTGAATAAATAAAAGTCAGCGGATTAGGCCAAAGTCGTTTCCTCCCTCTTAAGCCGACCTCGCGTGCTTTTGTGGAAAAATGCCCACCACATAAATAAAATTCGGACGACACCGAATCAAAGTGAAACATACGGATTTGTTGTTTCGGCGAATAATTATGAACGATAAATTACTCTTGGAAAATATGTTGTGTAACTGCTGGAATATAATGAGGGGATATGTTTTTCTCTCTCTCTGAAACTGTAGCTGAATTTATTTATTTATATCTATACCCTGTTCACAATAAGATTAGACATTAACAAAAACCTTTTTTACAGTCCTTTCAACCGATTTTGACTTAAATTGCGTTGGTAGCGTGACAATTTGCAACTGCAGTAAACAGTTGTTATTGTAACCACTTTTTTGCCTCTAATGTCATCCTTAAGCCTACGGAATAGAAGTCAAAATCGGTTGAAGGGACTGTAAAAAAGGTTTGTGTTTATGTCTAATCTTATTGTGAACAGGGTATAAGTCTAATCATTGGTTTGCAAATGAAAGGTTGACTTGTGACGATTTATGTTTTTCATAAAAGTTTTCAGGTACTAAACCAGCAAACAAATCTCGGACAATGTTTGCAAAGAACAAATGTTAAATGTATAATGTGGTGAGGTTAAACAAAGATACGCGTATGATGGTACCCAGTCTCCGGGGAATGGAAAGATGAATCACGAAAATTTGGAAAACCTTTTTAAAAATTTCCCACGTAGCCAGACGTTGGGAGTCATAAAAATTTCAGCTTACAGCTTTCGCGCTTACAAAATGAAATAGTGGTTTGTTTTCAACGGGAAAGGATATTGCATTATTAACTGAATGTATGTGAATTCGCAAAGTGAATTGGCAAGGATGTCATCTCATATATGGGCATTAATATTATATTGCGTTGGTAATAACGCATTTCAGGAAGAGCGGTAGATACTTTTATTTAAGTGAATAGGTACCAAAATAAAGTCGTCCCTTCGACGAGGAACATTTTTCCTGGAATAGATAAAAAAGGCTGGATTGGGTAATGAACTAAAAGCTGATCTCGATCCAATCTCCACATTCTTTATGTATCTAGCCTAAGTAAGGAAAGTCTTACTTCAATCGGGTTTCTAAATTACCTTTTGATTACATAGTAAGTATTAATGTGATCTTCAATCTGTCTACATGATTAGATAAGTGTGACTATAATCCAGGATCGTTGGTATTTTAGTAAAGCAGTGACGTAGATAGCCGGTGAGTTTGAAATCGTACCGCACTCGACGACGACCGTCCGTACACGGCTCCGATTTTACATAACTGCAAATTACATTAAGGCTTGTGTTTATATTCCATAGTATATCGAAAAAGCGAATAAAGTTTCATTGATTTTGGGTTTCAAGAAAATAGTGTCGAATAAGTGCATTCAAATACCTACTAAGGATATCGATGCTGATTTAGGTATGGAACAATAGATTATTGTACAACCTATCTACTTCTACTATTATTTTAAAATATGTCTCACTCTACAATAAACATGAAAACTTTGGTTCAGTTTTTAATTTATTATATTTAAAAAAAGAATCCCTGGGTAGTATATAGATAGTATTTCTTCATTGGATGGGTTTAGGAATTTTATTTAAAAAGTGTAGTTTCGAAGATTACCCCCTACATACAAACTTACAAACAAATTTTACTTCTTCATAATATTAGTATAGATATAACTAGATGCAGAAACTTGAAAAAAGTTCATGATAGAAAGAAAAAGAGTCTGATATTTATCAAAGTTTTCCTTTAGGTTCACGTATTAGGACAAAAATGAGGCAAACACTGTAGTATATTTTAACTGAGAAAAATCTTAGAATATCGGAAAAGAATAGTCTTTTCCGATATTCTAAGATACTCGAAGCAAACTCTAGTGTATATACACTAGACTATAGTATACGAGAGTTTGCCTCGAGTAGACACTTACAGAACTTACAGGATTTGCAACAAAACTACTTTTTATCTTGAAAAAGCAAATGTAGCATCTCATTTTGCCGTTTACTATGAAGGAAACTGATCGAAGAAGTAGAACGGATCATAAAACGCACGTCGTTCGAAGAGAAGTTGGTTCAATCAATCACAGACTAATCGAAAATTCCAACTCAATAAGTGGAGAGGCGATCGAGGACGGATTATGTGTCTCATCATTAGATATTACTCGGATCACTCTAAGAAATTCTCGATCAAGTCCTTTTCATTCATTCGTTTATTTCTTTACGATGAAAGACAGATGCGAATAAATTGAATCCGAAATGTAAGAGCACTAAAGTTTAAGACGGTAATTGGAAAGTTTCTTAAGATATTCCTCAAATCAGAGTATTTCTGCCTGTTTAGATTTACATAAATACAAACAGAGCAGTAGGCCACAGAATTCGTCGTGAAATTAGCATTTGTAATAAAATCTGTTTTGAAGTAGGTAGTCTGATATTTATCAAAACATTAATCTTGATCATGTAGCAGATATATTTTTCTTAGGTTTCAATTAATAATAATAATTATAGGTACCTAATTAATAATACATTATTGTCAGGTTTGTTTTGGAACTTTAGTCCAAATCAGGATATTTCAGTCTTATAATGCCTTGAGTAACTAACAAGAACAAAAAAAAACTATAGGTGACACAACATTTTAGCTTATACTAGCAAACGATTTATATTTTACATACTTATTAAATGTTCCATATCCGATTGATTTTTGGCACACTTCATCAACAAAATATTGAACATCATCTATTACCTTACATATATCGCAATTTGGAGAGCTTACTTTGATTTGAATTACTGATGCAAAACTATGAAGATATAATACTTATGATACTTTCCATTTTAGTTGGAGATTTGAACATCCCTGCAACAATAATTATTATAACAACACATAATATAATTACAATGTCTTTATTTATTATTATTATACAGAAATAATAGAACAAAAGCCTAACACATCATTTCTGGCATTTGCATTACCTATGCTCTTATTAATAATCACATTAATTTAATTTATCTCGTTCTGTGGAAACAGACAGTTTGGGACAGACTTAGCCCAAGTTGAGGCGATGAAGTTTCCACTATTGGAATAGGGGTGGAGTAGGAAATTCATATAACTTTTTTTTTTTTTTTAGTAGCCCTTTGTGTCCCACTGCTGGGCAAAAGCCTCCCCCGAGTCTTTCCAGTTATTTTTGTCTTGCGCTGCTTTGACCCAGCCCCCGCAGTACGCGTCTAGGTCATCTCGCCACCTCTTCCTGGGCCGGCCTCGGCGACGCCGACCATCTTCAGGCACCCATCGCGTGGAGACCTTTGCCCAGCGGTCGCTGTGCATGCGGCTGATGTGACCCGCCCAATCCCATTTGATCCGGGCAGCCTTTTTGCTCACGTCTAAGATCCCTGTTTTAGAGCGTAGCGTGGTATTTCGTATTTTATCTGTTCTTTTTACACCCAAAATGCTGCGCTCCATTGCTCTTTGGCACACTTCAAGGCGGGATTTTTGAGACTCGGTGAGCGACCAGGTCTGAGCACCGTAGGTTAGGATGGGCAGGGTACACATATGATATAACTGCCTTAAATATTTTATTACCTTCCCTTTCACGCCAACATTGAGCCGAAATCCTTCAGAACATATGATGGAATGGATATTTCATATATTGTTAAGCAGATAAATGGTGATCGAATAAATATCTAGACAACCACGTCACTATTTTTGGATCAGTTTACTTAGAGTTACCTAAAATTAAAAGTTGTAAAATGAAACATGTATCTAATTAAAAGAACAGCAAAAAACATAGAGCACGGAAACTGAGCAATCAAACGAACTGAAAAATTAAATATCAAAGAAAAACCCACACAATTTGCCTCCAGCGAAATATCTGAAATAGAAATCCTCATATTTATGACAAGTATAGGAGTAGATTTTTGTGTTGATGGCTATAATAATAACTCCATGATTTTTTGTCCCGTTGGTAGTGAAAGATATTGCGACTAATGCTCAAAAGGGCGCGTACTACTGCGACGTTTTATTGAATAACGACCGCTGACGCCGGGCCGAGGTAGATAAGCGGACCAGAATGTTGTGACCCCAGCTTTACTTTACTTTCTGTACGGGCGGAATGTTTGGGAAAGCTAGTCTTTTTCTAAAGCTTTCTTTGTTTTTGTGGAAGTACTTACGTCTGATGACGAGGCTTGCTTGCTTAAAAAAAACGATAATCTATACTATATACAAATCTTATATATAAAAATCTTCTGTGCGTGTGTATGAAAGTGAACTCCTCCTAAACGGCTGTACCGATTTTAATGAAATGTGTTGTGTGTGTTTCAGTAGATTCGGGAATGGTTTAGATTCACAATTGGACCCGATAGGTGGCGCTGCAGTCGAGTTGTAGGACTTCTTAGATGTGTGTCACCCTGGTACTAGGAGCGCATAACTTAGCAGTACTTATCTATGGCACCCTGGTACCTACCTCTCCACTGCGAAGAGCCAAATTACTGTGTCGAGTGGACACAAGGTAGGTAGGATATGTAAGTAGGTAGGTAGATAGGTGGGCTAGGGTAGGCTGGATCTGGATTATTGTACGAATTTTCAGGGCAGGACAACGTCTGCCGTGCCCGCTAGTTAAAGTGTAAATAATCAAAACGTTACGTAGCTGCAATCACTAGTTGTCAAACCCACTAGATGTCAAAAAACGGTTAAACCAGTGGACGGCTACATACTTTAGTGTTTGATGTGTTACCTTTTTAATTTTTTTGGGGCTGGTATTATTGAATGAAAATATAATTGATTCTACAACGCTGCTCTATATTTTGGTGTCTTTAATACATTCAAATAATGTCGTTTTTTTTAGCTCCTATTATAATTCGAAAACGTTTCCCTTCCAACTTTCACTACCTATTTTTTATTCATATAGGGAAGTTATGTGCACAAATTCCCAGAGCTCTAAGTATAATGGTCGTTTGTAAAAGCCAAAAGCAGTTTGACTCGCACCTGACCCTCTTTGGCAATATCAACACATGTGCACGGTTCACTGCTGTCACTTTAATTAAAAGGACATCACTTTTTACTATAGGCGAGGAATTAGGGGCAACAGAAGAAATACGACATGATCGTGACATAGAGAGCAAAGAACAACCAAATTAAACGCAATGTTTTTCCAAGACAAAGGATTGCGTCACAAAAATTAATTCTGAACTAAAATAATATTGGCAAAATAAAATTTTGCTACGGAATTGAGTTTCTGCGAAATCAGAATTCATTATAACCCCAGACTAGTTTCGAGAGTATAAACAAAAACATTTTTATAACTTGACTTTCTTAGTCCAATCCGAATAAGAAATAAAATGAACGCAAAAAAGAAAACCCAATATAAAATAAAACATTGAGTGACGTCATTGTTTCGTGTTCTACTTTTCTCTTTATTTTGAACGGCTGTTCTCGAACAAGGAAGACGATAGCGTACTCTCGACTTGAAAAAGATTTAGTAAAAAGATCCATTAAGCACCCATCCAGCTGGATGAGTCCAATAACAAAGCAAGGTGCTTTTAACAATTTCCTAATAATTATAATCTTCCGCTCTGACGGGCCGGGACAAAGATAGAAATTAACATATTTCTTTAATTTTCAAGTCGACTATTGTCCCAGAAAATTAGACATCGGGTGAACTTAATCGTTAGTCCAGCAATTTGCCGTAAAAATTATGTGGCGTGGGAGCCAATTAGAAGGAATAAAGGTTACAGCGTAGGGCAGCACGAAACGCGGCTTTGTGATCGTTATTTCATCTTAATTACCTTTTTTGATGGACTTTTCGAAGGTTGAAATCCTCCGTTACGGATTCAAAGGGATGGGTTTAGTTAATATTCCGTCCATGTACAAAAGCGTCGAGGGGACAGTGTATTAAGACCACGATGCCAGAAGTACGCCATTGCCTGTTGATGAATTAAGTGAGGTGAGGTGAAATAAACTTCAATAGTTACAGTTTATGGTTTTGTTAAATCTCAACAAAACGCAACAGATGTTATTTTAAGTTTCTAAAATTATTCGCTCGTAATTTATGTTGAGATGAGATGACGGGACGACTTGGATGGCTTCCTTGAGAACAGGCAAGACATAGCGAAAAGTCGAGACCAATGTGCAGGCAGTGGGACAGAATGGTCCATTCCTTGACCGTACTGTCCCACTGCAGGACAAAGGCCCCCCGACCTTTGTCCTGCAGTGGGACAGTACGGGCTGAATATAATAATGATAATCCTTGGTTGACTGGTAGAGAACGCCTAAGGCATTCAGTCCGCCTTTGTACCTTTATGCATGAAGTATAAATAAATAATAATAATTTATGTTCTAACAAGCCACTGTAAAAGGGACCTACCACCACCACCACCACCTTTTACTGACGATATAAACATTCTTTCTCAAATTAATGTTAATAAAATTAGGCGATACTCATTTATGAACAATACAACATTTGCGCACACCGCAAATTACATCGCGTTGGCTACGCCTTGTGGTCCTACAACATATTACCGGGATAATGAGTAATAAATCTAAAAAGACTAGGGCAAAACAACGACAACAGCGATATTAAAAGTTTCACAGGACGCGTAGACTCTTTAAAATAATGGGCTTGTACTACAAACGCGTAAACGAGAGCGTAAAACCTTATAAAATCTGAATTTCATTAACCATAAATAAGTGGGCCAATTTGTCGAGAGGAGCGTAACTGCGCCCATGTCCACTCTCCGGGCATCGACATCAATATTACTCTTTTTTTACTTGGATCTGGATGCTGGAACTACTCCAATTTAATCATAATTTGACTTGAAATTATTGCTTAATTATTTTCTCTTTTGATAAAAATTATTGTAATCGATTCCGATAATGACAGGATACTGATAAAAAGTTTGATATTAATTTTCTGTCATACATTTTTGACCGTAATGAGCTGCATTCAGACTGGAAAATAAACGAGCAGATAATTAAAATTCATTTCAAAAGTCCAGTATTAGCTTTACGTACCCAGTTTTGTGGTCGCAAAATATGAAACGTGTCTTGTAAATTCCGCAATTCTAAACTACAGTCATAAACATATAAATGCTGCCACTTTCAAGCGAGTCAAATTTTATTTATCCTTAGGGACAATTTCCTCTTGTCAAGCGAGGGCCACCCGGGCATTCGCTATAATGAGAAAACGACGAAATCAACTTGGCCCAAATTAGACGCATACTGTCGCGGTTTACATGCAGCTCACCATATAATATTTTTGTTGATATTAGTGTAATAAGGGATGAGATCAAGGAGAAACGATTACTATTGACGGTGCCTGGACCTATAGAAATATCGTCTTTCCGTCTTTCGTCATATTTTTCTACGTGACTTTCAAATCTTCTTTCTAAAATATTTAGCATACGTCATCTCTCTTTCTCACTTTACATCTAAGTTGCTCTTTCACACAGGCATGCATCATGAAAGAGTAACAAAAATCCATCCATCGTTACAAAAAATATTTGTGGAAAGGTGTAATAAAACCATGTGTAACTACATGGATACTTATCAATGTAGTTACGATAGCGCAATGTAGTTACATTGCACCTTGATACTTCTGTATGAAATTGGTACATAGTTTGTATTCCAATAACGTTATCAGGTGAATATTATTATTTTTACTAATATGTTACACAGCTAGGTATGACTTATTAATAAATATCTATTATAAATTTTAATAACTTATTTAAGTAACAAATTGTTTTTACAAAACAACTTCATTTATTTGTAAAGTTTCACGCTGAGCGTGAAGTTACCCGTTTAACAATATTAATAATTCAAATTGTGAAATATTTTGTTAATCAAAAACTAAACAGGTTTGAGATCCATTTGAAATATTACTGATATTAATATTTGTGTGTTTATATAAATCAGTATAACGTCTCTTTTCCTACGTAACTGTTGTTTATTCAGTGTAGTTAACGCTTGATGTATGTTCGTCGATAGTATAACTCGATAACGATGTGAAAGGGGCTCGCCCTTTTACAAATTTCTTCTTTAGTTAAATCATCCATGACTTTGAGCAGTAAAACTGTAGTTATGTATACTTGGTTCTCATTTAGGGTTATTTCCCTTCATTAATAAATGATAGTAAATTACACGATGAGCCACTTTACTGTCCTCTAATAGAGGTATCTATTACTTTATTGTTGACCGACGATGTAAAGTTTGCATCAGTTTTTATGGGAAATAGAATATGTACGGGGAATTTTGTGGCCTTAATTTTTACTGCACTTTTATCGCTACTTATTGTTACTTCGTCAATGGAGATAAATTTGTTACTTTATTATGAGCGGCTCGTAAAATGACAATCATTACTATAATAGTAATAATATTCATGGGTAATATGCCACGGCCAGGTGTCTGCAAACTCTGCGTGGGTTGTTATAACCATACACATTTAATTTAATTATTAACATCTGCACTGGAACGTTATCATTTTATAACCCGAAATATCTAATAAAAATGAAATATGATAATCAGTCCTCCTTTATTAAGCTAATAAACTTATTATCTACCTTATTAATAATTAGGTAATAAAAACAATTACCCAAAGAAATAAAACCGCCATTAACAAATTACATTTTTATTATTTATTCAATTCTCATATTATTCGAACTGAGAGCTCATGGCTTGGACAAGATTTTAGCTAGTCAGCAATGTCATTGGCTGATAAACCAGCAGTAGGTACAGATGCCAGCACATCAAGCCATACCAAACTGTCAAATTTTCTCAATTGAATATGAACCTTATGCTTTTGGAATAAAGTTGAAAATCTATCAAAGACATTTGGCATATTGTTGTAGCTTGACGTGCTGGCCTCTGTACTTTGTCTGTAAAAATTTTCCTTCTTTTTTATTCTTCGATAAATTTTGATGAAGTGACCTTGAGCTGAGCTGGCATCCCTCCCCATCCTAGAGATTGACCTACACTTCACTCAATTCACGTTTTTTCAATAATTATATTCTAATAGGCTTGCATTTAAGATCATAAAGGGAGATTTTTACAAAAAAGGCCAGCTCATGCGTTAGACATAGATTGGAGTATCGCTTCTCCTACAGGTTAATTCAACGCACCATGTAAACCAAGTCTGCCGTCACTTGTAGCTGAAACGTTACGTTAGCGCCACGTACAATTAAAGTCATGATCAGTATCAGCTGTTCGCTGAAGAGTTCACCCTTAACTTCTGTAATGTCATCAGACAAAAATAATTGTAGATTAAACTATATTAAGGCAGACGGGTGGTAGCACATGTGCGCTTTAATAGTAACGACAGCCGACAATGTGGTAGGTATCCAAAATAGTAAGATAGCAGAAGGCCAATTTTTCTAACGTTCAAAATATATTCGCAATGTTATCTCCGCGATAAGAACTTGTTAAAAATGTAGGTTATATGAGGCATTGTTGACATTATTGAGACAGAGATTGGAATGTAAAAGTGATCAAATATACGAGAATTACGCCTCTGAAGTTTAAGATTAATGTTATCAAATTGTATTCTATATAATGATTAATGGCTAAAAAATATAGGTAGGTAAAGAATGAAAGGTCATTGAGTTGTCGGCAGTGTTCTCGTGATTAAAAATAGGTACATAATAAGGCTATAGGTCCGTAGAACTTGTTTTAAAAGCTTGTTATAGGCTTGTAAGTCTGATTTTAACATAGGTCCAAGAATATAATATTTTATTGCAGTTATTAAGGCATCAAATCAATCAAATCGTAACATTCTTTCCCAGAAATATAATTAATCAGCAGTAATCAGCGGTAATTATTAATATCAACCAATTGAAGGACACTATAAAACTAATCCACTGATAATTCTGTACAGTGATAAACAATGTCGACTTTCAAGATAACATTTTAAGTATGCTTAAACTTTTATGGCGAGATATTTTATGCTTTGGTGCCATAACTGGCCGAGCAGTAGCAACGATCTTTGGTAAAATAAATGACGCGAATTATGCAACTTAGCGCGAAGTGCTTTCATATGTGTGTCTGACTTGACGCAAGTGGCCGCAAGTCACTTGCAGAACTTTTACGACTTGCAAGTTGTCTTTGGGTGGGTTATTTTAAAATTGCACGACGGGGTTATCAGTACTACTCGTATCGCGATTTATGACTCTGTCTTAAAACGCGGAAAATTTATATTGGGATTCTTGTGTTCGCTATCCGATTGGCGTTCCAATTCTGAATGGTTAATAGTTGTATGGATGACTGTAATGGGATAGATATGCAAATTGGTGACGATAACAATTTGTCAGGTACTTCCTATGAGCAATTGCTCAGTAAAATATCGGGATGCTCCGGACATTGGTTAAGGTATTATTACCGCTGTAGTTTTGTGTGACTATTTCTTGAATCTAATAATAATTTTAATAGTGGTCGTCCAGAGGTCGAAAGTCGTTCCGTAATTTAAATTTTATTTTTAATTTTATCGTTACTTATAAGTTTAACTGTTTAATTAGCAGACACAGTAGTTTAACAATAAGATTTTTTGTAGTTTTATGACAATATGGCTCCAAGAGTCATGTCAACAGTCAAACGAATATAAACATTTACTATGCCTAATCTCAGACTCCTCCGAACGCGCGATATGATTATAAACCCAAAGTTTTCTCTTCACACATATTAATATAATGATAACGTCTACCTTGAAATGAATATGTAATTGAAATTAAAATGTCATTTCTAAACTAGCAGTAGCTATTTACTGCTGTACAAAACTGTTCATGATTTCTCTCCAGTAATTTAGAAATCTCACTCCCGTACATAAAATTCCTGGTAACAAACTCGACACAATATCTATCGGATAGAAATCCGTTAACGAGATAAAAAAAATATTCCAGTAACAAAAGGGCGGTAGTTCCGTATTTTTCTATGGACCAACAGGAAATTATTCAGAACGGTAAAGCATCAAGCCGGCACTAAACTGATTAATATGCATTTAATATTCTCCTGTGTTCACGAGTTCCCAAGAGTAATTACACTCAAATTACCAATGCATTATTTATATGTAAATGAAAATGTATGAATTCCTTTGAGATGTACAGTTTTAATGGTTATAAGGGTGAAATGTTTCATCATTTCAGTCTTTTTTACTTTGATCTAAAAAATGGTTATGAGAACGAGATTTATCAGTCTTTTGTTTTCATGATTGAAAGCTTTTGGAATCGTTTTTGTTTATGCAGACGGGTTTTAAAAATGACAGCTATGCAACTAGATATACCTGACATAGTTTAAAAAAAAATGGTTTTTTGTTTAATACAAAGAGAATAAACGTTAAATCAATAAGGATAGTGTAGTCAATCTCATTGCAGGGCAGCTTTTTTACCCGACTGCCCCAGAAGGAGGGTTATGTTTTTGCAGCTTAAAAAATAGTTTATAATGTCAAATAAATGTTAAATTTGTGTACTTTTTACCCTAGATTAGATATTTGTAAGTGAATATTATGTTTAACAAGAAATTGATTCATGATTTCTGAGCGAATGCGTTTGTTTCCAGACCATACCGCAAACTTACATTAGTAACAATTTGGAATAATTAGTTCGTTAAGGCTAATATTTTCCCTGCCCTCAATTGCTTGTCAAACCACGGCTGACGGCACGGCTGGAGCAGTGGCTGAGCCATCGGCTGCTACGCTGCGTGTCATGGGTTCGATTCCCGCACGGACCAAATATTTGTCTACGGACAGTTGCTCCGGGTCTGGCTGGTTATGTATGTGAGTTTATATGTTTGTAAACGCACCCACGTTACAGGAATAATTCCTAACGTTTAAAAAAAACCAAGTGGTTCCTTTTTTGTTAACGAAGTAACTGCATTTACGGTTATGACTATCGTTGATCAAAGGCAAGGTGTATGACCAGCGATGAAGTTAAACCGTTTAATTGAAAAACATTTGGTAAGCGCTTTAAAGCTAAAATTCGAGAAACCTGCACGTTCTGAAGAACTTTTTAAGTAAAGGGAGCAAAAATCTGTCTGTGTCTCAAGCGCTTGATGTCTATTTAATCCGAAGCAGAACCTAACTTTTTGTAGTTGTGTTGTTAACTTTAGAATTTCACAAGTTGATGTCAAAGCTTAGTAATAAAATAAAAATTAAGGTCTCATATCCTCGGGCGAGGCAACTTTAGTGAAAAATGTTTTGAAGGACTTTGTGCTGTAAGCTTGGGCTAACTCTACATTATTGTTTAAAATGACAATGTGGAACATAATGGTCTTTATATGTCCTTTTGATGTGGGTACTTATAATATGATTAAAAGTTTAGGATCAATAGCTTTACGTTCTTAAGTACTAGCACTTTGCCCGCGACTTCGTCCGCGTTTATTTTCTTAAAGATCTCTATTTTATTTTTTTCAAAATATAGCTTTTGTTACGCATTTGCTCTTTGTTTGTTTGTTGATCCGTGTGGTGTCGGACGTAAAGAATAGCACCATCCCATATCTTTCCGTGGGTGTCGTAAGAGGCCACTAAGGGACTCGCCAGAGAATGGGCAGCAGCGTTCTCTGTGCCTTTGTAACAACCATACTGCGATCGCCAACCCGCCTGCCAAGCGTGGTGATTATGGCAAAACCCCCCATTTTGGAGGAGGCCTATGTCCAGCAGTGGACGTCTTTCGGCTGGAATGATGATGATGATGATGACTCAGGGGTAATGTAGCATTCTAATGGTGATTGAATTTTTAAATTTTGACCAGGACATTTTGATTTTAATCTGAACAAACAAAGAAGCTAATCTTTCCTCTTTATAAATACAGAAGACAGATATATAGAAGTATAGATTATCATTCGCAAATACTGTGCACTCCTATAAGTAACATGTTCACTATAATCCAACAACTTCAAACAAACTATTGTAGGTAAGTGTATTAGTGAATAAGACGTTGGACAGAACTAATTATTTATTTTTTAATAATCCAAAGACGACAACAACAGAAAATTTAGCTAGGTATTACCTATAAAAACTTTGTCACGTAAAAAAAACACTAGTTAAGTAATTTAACGAAAAGCAGTGTTTAAAATGTATATTTTTATGATGAAACACCTTATAATTCATCCACCCATTAAAGCTCACTAACCAAATTGAAACAAAACAACAGCTAGTCAACTCCAAAGGTTATTGATCAAACTTTGTGACTGTGTTATCTACTGTTGACTTTGTCCGATTTGTCACCGGCATCGCCGTCACAGGGCAATTAGTGGGACCACCCAGGACTCGTCAATAGGTGACGCCCGTCAGCTAGGACCGGCTAACACAATTTGTTACCATACAAAAAGGAAAGAAAGCTGATAATTGTAGACAGTAGGCGTTTCGTTTTTGTTTGGGCCCAAATGATGGTGTCATTCTGAGTATTGTGTGTAGACGACATAATGATGTCGAAAGATTTGTGATGGTGTGCTGTGCTGTTTTATAAACTCTTGAGTATCGTGGACTCGAACCTCTTTTACAGTCTCAAACAATTTTATAGTTAGCTATATAAAATGGATTCTATAGCCGGGGAACAGGTGTAGAAAAACGCTGGTGCTATCAGGTTACTGTATATTTGCCAGATCACAAGTCACTACTTAACTAAATCTTAACTAAAACTTAAACTTCGCGCGCACACACATTCGCGGGTAGCGTCTTACACTCTACTTAACACACTGCCTACCTCATAAGAACTATATCGAACATGCGCGGGCGCCCTCCTACGGGCGACCGGGTAACCACTCTGGGTTGCCACGTTCACATTACACTCTGCCGCACGCTATAATTCTAGTTAAGAAACAAATGAAAAAGCAATAAAATATTGAATAAATTATATTTAAATAGAATAAAGATTATTCAGAGCTTAATGGATATTTTTTATTGAATATTATTTTGAAATGGGCAGACGACTGCAGTAGCCGACTATTACTGCAAATTGAAACGATGTAATTGTTTATTTATATGATACTCAAAATCTAGATAAAGGTTAATTTAATCTAGAGACGATTAAACAAAGTAATCAAGATCCATATTAATTGCTATCTTTGAAGGGCCATAACGTTTTATAGGGTCGTCAATTCGGAGCTTCCAAATTTATATTTACCTATTTGAAATTAGATTATTTTCACAAATACCTTAATGGCCCAGTGGTTAAGGTTTAAGGTAACGGGTTCAATTGCGAGCAAATACCATGTGAGTTTTTCAGTTCATCTTGTACATCACTGATATCGTTAAAAGAAAATATTGTGAATAAATTTGGACTTATAAAAAAGAAATATATTATGAAATCGCCAATCAATTGATACAAATAATTATTGCTCAATCAGAGAGCAATGCCTTCCCTGTCCTAGAAAAAAAGGCTGGTATTATCATTTACCTTACTGCTGCCGCAGAAGATAGATACAAACCTTTATTCCCTTATCTTTTTAGTTTGGATGTATCCCCTCATGTTTCGATCGCCTGATTTTCCTGTATGGTAGCTTTTCCTATTGGCAGAGATTCATCAACAGATAAGGGCCACATCATCCACAAAAACTTGTTCGAACCTCCGAAAAATCTCGTCAAAGTACAGCGCAAATCTTCTTCATCCAGAGCAGATTGTATCTCACACTGAGAATAATATCCCCATGAGCGATTTCCTTAATTTCGTGAGCGAATCAAGGGGATCGATCCTCCCCGATCGCTAGTTAGTGATAACGTTTATGGACGAACGCCGGCTCGCAAATAACGAGTATCTTCCTTTCATTCGATCACGACCAAAAGCGGTATTCGTGTCTGGATGTCAATTGGCAATAAGGTTGCGAACTTTGTAGAAGATACCGCGAGGTCGTTCGATCTTGTTTTCGGTTTTTGTGAGGTGGTTATGAATGTGTTCCCGACGAGAGATTAAACATGTTTGTGTTGTTCGTGGAAATTGTTTTTTTTTGTAATATTGTTTGTGACAACGTATTTCGACATCCGGTCCTAATTTGAGCTTAAGCTCTATTTTCATGTTATTTTTGTGTGTTTTTGTACTTTTTCTTGCTTTCTTCTTTCTTCTTTTTATGCTGTCCCACCGCTGGGCAACGGCCTCCTCCAAGTCCTTCCAACTCATCTCGTCCAGGTCATCTTGCTATGTCTTTCTGGGTCATCCTCGGCGACGCCGCCCATCTTCAGGGACTCATTGCGTGGAGACTCTCGCCTAGCGGTCACTCTGCATAACATGCATCGCTTTGTTTATTATTTTCATAGTAATGTTGTAATTTTACTACTACTACGAAGCGCAGTCAAATATTAATTACATACATTCTTGTTGAGCTCCACATGTTGCTTTCTGATGTGGTCCTCGTATTTTTACAAAATTGCGATTCTCATGTCGGATAAGATATTAAATTCCGGTCAATTTATGAAAATGTACCTGCTTAAGAAACACGATTTCCAAATCAGTTTTTTTTGTGCTCCCCATTATATCTTCAAAATGAACTGCACCCAACAAAGCGTAACATATCCGGGATTATGAAAAAACTTCACACCTACGCGTCACCTAAGAAGCCACCACAAAAATCCCTTTTAAAAACAGCTTAAAACTTTTATCGTAGTGACGTGGCATTACCAGTGTGATCCTTGTGGTGCTGAAACCCTATACAGTAGGTAAGCCATGGTTCGTCGACCAATCGGCTGCGAGGAAGCGGGCTTACCGCGCCGGGGCGAGGCTTTGAGGACAATGTGTTCGGTTACATATCACATATTTATTGAAGTCCATGGTTTAGTGGAAAGTTCTGATGTTACTTGTACGAGTTTTGGGATTGGGAATTTGGGATTGAGTTTGAATCTATTTTTAAGATTGGAAACCTTCAAATAATATAGCTGTAATTTACAGCTGGAATTTAATACTTTACCATATTATGTATAGATTGAAGTTATTAAAACTATTTTTTTCTTAATATTTCGTCTTTTATCCTTACTTTATTTAATATTATAAATGCGAAAGTAACTCTGTCTGTTACGATTCACGATGAAACTGCTAAACTGATTTTGATCAAAGTTGTTATGGAAATAGCTTGAACCCTGGGGAAGGACAAATACTACTTATTAATCCACGACATTGTCTGCATTTGCGATAAATTTATAATATATTTCCTTCATTCTTTTATTTCATGATTTATAAAAACTTATGTTAAAACCTTAATCTGTTTTGGATTTCAGTTCATCGATTGTTCGAACCCATTCCAAAATAAACGCACCTCATTAAAATAAATATTGTCTCAAAATAATCATAATCAATCGACTCCAAATAAGACAAAAGACCCTTCACACATCATTGAACATATTCCACGAACTCAAAATTACTCATACACATTGTTTCAAACACAACCGAGTCGGCGCGGGAGCAATTAAAGGCCCTTTAAACGTCATTCGTAGATGACAGTCGCGGGCTGACGACGTCGGGGCGTAATTGTCGATAATTCTGTCGTCATTGGGCCCAGAACGGCCCATCCAGGACTCGTCGCGTGTAATAAGGCCACACAGTGCAGCGTTCGAAATAGAGAGGACTAGACTTTGTCGTGCGAATTTTCATTTTACCTACTAAATTTCTGTCATTTACTACGAAGGGAATTATTGGATTTGGTTTTAAGTAATGGTTATGGTTTTTATGTAATGTTAATTCTTGGTTTCGACGAAAAAATCAGAGACTAAATAGGGAAAAATTAGTCTATTAAAACAGTACAGATCGATCGGTCAAAAGTAAAGCTACGCTTGCCGCGGTCGTTCTGTGAACGGATGAGCATACATTATTATTATTTATTATTTATTTGATTTATTATAAACAAAGTTTACAAAGATCTTAACTTAGAACTATGCCCCACAAAACCGTTTTTACGGTTTGTCTGTGGGAACCGAACCGTATAATCACAAAAATACATTTTATTGTTGCGGACACTAAATAAAAAGTTAAAATAAAATAAAACTACTTATAAACTGCCCATTCGTCTTTTCTCATCCATGTGTAAACCACTTTCATAATCATAGTTTACCAACTTTTGAGAAAGAACCGCTTAAGCAATTTGGCAAATTTACCTTTTACTTGCTGACTTCTTATAGTAGCAGGTAAATAGTTGAGTATGTATGGTACTCTTTTATCGAGCGTTCGGTCGCCAAAATAGTTCCATATTCTAGGTATATCAAAATTACCTTCTGATACCAATGATGCAAGGTTCTGTGGAGAAGTGACCATACAATTTCATACCGAGTTCCCTCCGTGCCTCGGAAAGTACGTAAAACCGTTGGTCCCAGCTGTCATTCGTAGATTTGGACACCCGTCTCAGACAGTTATGGGTAGTCAGAAGCCAGAAAGTCTGACAATCAGTCTGAGAACATTCGCATTCAAATTTTAGTCCCAATCTGTCAAAACACCTTTATTGCCAGATTGCGAGAATTGCAACTAGATTTGAAACGTTCTTAATTACGGGAATTGATCTTCGAATCTGTTCTACCTGTCTAACAGGATTTCTGAATTGGGATTACGAAGTGCAAAAGGAAATGAGTTTATCGGATGAGTCGCATAGGTGCCCGAATGTGATTGCGATAAAACATCCTCGTAATTTTGTCTGCCAACATTCCAGAGTATTCTTAGTACCGGACAGGCATAAACACGAAGGGACCATGGATTCAGTACATTATTCCTAGAACCCGTAACTTATAACAATACAATATTTTATTTAGTAGCGACATCTGTCAAAACGCGTTGCCCATTGGCCCTAAACTGCCATTTTTAGGGCCAACGCGCTGGTGCCATTTAGTCGTGCGGTTGGCGTGGTCCTTACGCAGTAATACATATGTCAATGCTTCAGCTAATTCATTATGACGTATTAAAAAAAACTACTTACTAGATCTCGTTCAAACTTATTTTCGGTGGAAAACCAATACTAAGAAATCTTCAACAATTCCCGACGACATGGATACTTATCTCTTTTGCGTACTGTACATTACATATTTTTTAGTTTTATCATTCTCTTATTTTTAGAAATTACAGGGGGGGGGGGGGGGCATTTTATCATTTATACTTTGGAAGTGTCTCTCGCGCAAACTATTCAGTTTAGAAAAAAAATGATATTAGAAACCTCAATAATATTTTTAAAGACTTATCCATAAATACGCCACACGTATGGGTTAGCTGAAAAAAAAAATTGTGTTTCAGTTCTATATGTATGGGGAACCCCCAAAATTTATTGATTTTTTTTCTATTTTTGTGTGAAAATCTTTCACAGAATACATCTACTTACCAAGTTTCAACAGTATAGTTCTTATAGTTTCGGAAAAAAGTGGCTGTGACATACGGATGGACAGACAGACAGACATGACGAATCCATAAGGGTTCCGTTTTTGTCATTTGACTACGGAATCCTAAAACAGTAAATGTGACTGACAGTCAATAATAAGTCTTCACTTATAAAATACAGAACAATACTAATTCTATCTACTGTCACGTTCGTGGCCACTAACACATCCCAAAAAAATAAAATATGTTACGTTTATGGCCACTACACATGGACACGACGACATGTTGAATTTAACTCCATCTAGTTTGAAATCCCGAATTATTAGGTGAGTTTTGACTGATTGTATGCATAGCTGATGAAATAGTTCAACGAAAAAACATGAGATGGCAGTGCAAGATATATTGACAAATGAATGAGAATTTTTTATCTTCAGTTGACTCGTGTGACGCGTGTGTCGTCAAGTGTTTAATACGAGCGTCAGTGTTTATGTCAGAAGTACTTGAGTTGTGTTTTGTTTATCTTGCAAGTGTTATACATCAAAATAAACAAGTAGCTTTGTGCTTTACGATAAAGTTTACATAATAAAGTTTCATGTGATAAGTCGAGTGTAATTCGACCTCCAAAATATTGTTGTTTTGTTAAAAATGGCCGCTCTCATGGTGTAAGTCAATTTTAGTTTTGTTTACACTTATTTTGCATTTTAAGCATGACAATAGTTTAAAAAACATGAAATTACATTTCATAGTGACCAAAATAACAAAGTTTTCAAATAAAAATAGGTATACTAAATTATTTTGCTATTATTTCGCCTTCGAGAAATCGAGAGCGCTCGAGAAAACTTGGTGAAATTACGAGCAGTAGGTATTTGGTTTCGGTTTATTTAAATACTTAGACTTTAATGAATATCATCATCTATACATCATATGATAGCGAAATAAGTCTAGTATATAGTGAAATTATTTTATTAACAATAAATGCAATAATTGTTCCATGTATTAGATAGATAGTTTTTTTTTCTTTTTTTTTTTTTCGAATTACATGTTTGACCATGTTTTAATTAAAATAGATTATACTAACGATTTTAAAATATAGATAAGTTTGATCTGTATTCTCTTATTTTATTTTTCGTATTTTTTGCTTTATTATAGCTTTTATGGTTAAGTAGCTATGTAGGTTTTATGTTACGACGGAGCCGCGCGGCCGCGCGTTTTCGGAGCCGCGCGCGGCTGGACGTTGGGGGGGGTAACAGTCCCGCGGGCCGAACGTGCCAGTGGATAAGGACATTCAGTGCAATAGCATAATTATGAAAACATGGGATCAGAAGTATTAATTAAGTAGTTCACTGCATTTATGCATTTTTGCTCGTATTGTTAATCTTAATGAAAACCAAAATCAATCTATACAAAAGTGTATACAAAGTGAAAATATCAAACAACAAACAGCAGATTTAATAAGTGACACAAAGTTTCAACACTGAGAGTGTCTAAAACCATCTATGTACTGAATCTATGAAATATTGGTAGGTGGCGCGTCAATGTGGATTCCACCCTGTATTTAGAATTAGATATCAAAATATAAAGTTTAAAAACTAAAACCCGACCACAACAAAAAGTGATCTAATTAGTTTTTAAACTTTATATTTTTATTTAAACCATTTTGGAGTCACAGCTAAGTATTATATATTTAATAGGTACTAGTGAACCCCTTTCCAATGATACTAAACACGGTATGCGTATCTTACTTTATTTGGTAATCTTTCCTTTTTTTACAATAATTTGTGACAAATTACCACTAAATATTATATAAATTTGAAATGTACTAGTGAACCCCTTTCCAATGATACCAAACACGGTATGCTTGTCTTCTTTTTTTTTTTTAATATTGGTTTTTTTGTCCGCCAGAGGGCGCCACATTGGATTCGGTGATACGTCATATAGCCTATAACCAGCGGACGATCAAGACGCTTCTAACGATACCTCATTTGTTCAGTTCTGATAAGTAGTTTAGGAGCTATGAGCGTACAGATGAACATACATACATACTTACATACATACATACATACATACATACATAGCCTGTCAAACTCATAACCCTCCTTTGGCTTTGCCGTAGTCGGGTAAAAATCACTTAAAAACAAACTTTGGTTTCAAATATTTTCGATATTGAGTAGGTCAAAGTCAAAGTTAAAGCATTTATTTCAATTAAACCATTTACGGGCACTTTTGAATTGTCAAAGAGTCAGTAAGTCAGAAATATGAAGCTAGTTGCTCGTTCTCAAACGTAGTGTAGGTCTCTATGGAGAAGAACGAGCATGAAACTCCACGGACACTCTTTTATTAAATAATGTTTTTACAAAATACTGGTTACATTATTCACGTTGCTTCGATATGTGAAAACAAAGCAGGTAAAGACCAATACAATGCATTAAAAAAAGAATCAAGGTAAAAAGGTAAAAGCCATGGCAATTAAGAGTTGACCAATCTCTACTGACAGCGCCCGTTCACGAACATGACGCGTGGATCAGCACCATTCAGCTCAACCATTTTGAAGGGAGGCGCATGATCCAACACACGCGCCACCATCAGCGAGATATTTGAGTGGTACCAAATAAAGACTATAAAATTAGAAAATACTAAAGTTTTCGTAATTTTACGAATGTACTTACCGAAGTTAGCACTCTTTCTTAGTATGGGTGTCATAGAAACTTGGAATTATAGCAGCATCACGAAGTTTGGTCTTAATTTGGCGTATCAATTCGTCGTAAAAGTTTGTAGCTCTCTTTACTATGTACGTATTCCTTTTAAGATCTCAGGGTTTATCACATAAAAAGTTTTTGTACGAGTTTTCGCGTTTTTGCTTTTATGGCTTTCTAAGTCTTGAGACTACAAAATAACATTAAATACTCACACATGTTGGAAAGTAATATACCAACTAAGACGTTTGTTAGCTATTATACCTACAGTTTGTGTTTCAGAAATTACTAAAATCTTAGTTAATAACTCTGTCTATTACCGAAGACTGACAGACTTATTGAATTCCAAGCAATAAATCTTGTGATTATAATACAAATTGCCAATATTTTTGACCCCTTTTATTAGTAAGTACTTTTAAAATTTTCACACTACTTGTAATTATGTATAAAAATAGCAATTTAAGAAAGCCCATTAAAGTATAACTTAAATAGGCCATTGTTTACAAGAGCTATTTAAGTACAGCGTACATTTCAAAAATTTTATAGCATCTTAAAAACTGTTTACAACCAGTAGCGTCCAAGCCGTCTCCTGGCATTACACTAATATTTAATTTACTCATTAACCTTTAGACTAATCAAAATTGATATTCATTTTATTACAGAAAACGAGGATGGTTTAAAATAAAAGCTTTAGAAAACTAGCCCCGCAATTTTAGCGCAGACCGTACTACTTTCTGGTATCCGATCAGATTAAATACAACTTTTTTTTAAATTAATATTCAAGTAGCGCTTTTTAGGTCATCTAAACTTATTACAAAGAGAAAAGATTTGATTTTTCGTATGTTCGTTTTGTAATGGATAAACTTAAAAATTACTTAACCGATTTTATAAATTCTTTCACAAATAAAAATTTACTTTATTCCTGAGTGTTCAAGGCTATATTTTATCATAGAAGAATTAGGCAACTGTAAGAAACTTCACATAGTGGACGTCGCGGACAAAGTGTAAATTAGTTATACAATTGTATTCTGCGTCTTTGCTATTTATGTTAATAGATGACTAAGATGTACTTAGCTTAGACTGTATTCAGTTGAAAACGCCAACAAGTTATGTTAAGACTACATATAAAGGAAACGTTTTCTACTTAAAAACAATCTGTATAGGTACCTACATAGGTGATTAAGCTTCGGTATGGGTATTCCATGTACTTGTATCCTTATTAAATTTAATGTCACTCTTTCAGAATTTCAATATTTTTAGTTTTCTATCGAGCGGTTGCCTACGTATACATTTTAATAAAACCTATTTATTTGTACATCATCATTTCTTTTTACGCGCCATGTCAGACTGAAAAAAAATTGAAAAGTATTTTCCCTAAGACCATGGAAACACTTCTACACACCATCAAAGATATTGACATTGGCTGCCAGCACCCATGTCAATACGATAGCAAAGATGAATGGAAAATAGAACTCTTATGTCTTCATGTCCGCAGGTAGGCGACTGTCGCAACCAGTCAAGACTATTCTTCTTTAATTACATCAATGGAATTGATATAGAAGCATGACATTAAGCTAAATCTATATAAAGCTTGGGTTATTTTGCATGGGCTCATCTATTTTGACTTACCTACATATTTTCTACTAGCTTCTGCCCGCGACTTCGTACGCGGATCCTGTTGCTTATGCCAGCGACAACGGGGTCGACAAAATCGAAGATCTGAAACGTCTGTTGTCGAATTCTAAGAGCCCGGGGACGGGACCACAACGGGATGTGCAAGACGATTCGAGACGTTCAAAAAGTACAATTTTGAATCATACCTCCGATGGCGGAATATGTGGCGTAGTCAATCATAGGAGTATACGTAAATGCACTCCGTTCCTTATCAACCCAAGAAAGGTCGCCATGCCCTACGGCTATGTCTTGAGACACATCCGATTCTTCAGATGACATCGACATTCTGTTCAGAGAATGTCGAAGTCGATCAGAATTCAAACGTTCGTTGCGCTCTTCTTCTGTCTCTTCATGCCGTACTCCAGCAATTTTTTCACTTTCTAACTGATTATGAATATTTTGTTGTGTGCGTGTTCGGAACAATGTATGATAATCTCGATCAGCAGTTAGTCGCGCATCACGTTCATCACTCGTTTCAAAAGACCTGTTAGTAGATGTGCGAGAGCTCAAGCGTGATTCTGTATCGGTAAATGCATGTCGCTCACGATCAGCGGACAGTCGCGCATCACGTTCGACACTTGTCTCTAGAGACCTAGAAGCAGATGCGTAGATACGCTGAGAACTCAAGCGCAATTCTTTATCCGTGCAGTCGTGCACCATATTCTTTACTGGTCTCTAGAGACCTGGATGTAGATGCCTAAATACGCTGAGAACGCAGGCGTTCTTCGCGATTTGAAGAGGTTTCCACGGAGCGAGTTGCAGTCTGATGTTCTCGAACAACATCAAGTCTCTACTGACGCTCTTCAGTAGATTCTTGGGAACAACCCTCAATCTTTTAGCTCCTTTGGAACATTGGGAAAGATTTGACCTCTTTCTAGGCATGGTTATAGTTTTATTGTGAAGATACCTGATCAATTAAAATCTAAGTGACTGCTCCCCTGCGTTACCGGGTAGGCTACCGTGTCACGAAGATAAATGGAAAAGGAAATTAAACACTCAAATAACATAAGCCCAAAGGCATATTTATTCAATAAAATAAATAAATAAATGGAGTTTTGGCCAGTAGAGTAAAATTTTCAATGATATACCATCGTCATCAAAAATCAGTCCTGAACTGTTACCGCCTTCACCGCGTGGAGGTACTCCCACCTTATTATAATATACAGTGAAATTAGTGATAGCTTTACAGTGAAATTTAAAAAAATTACAGCTTTAATTTCCACATCAGATGTTTTTGATCTTCGATTTTTATAAGTCAACAGGAAATGCTCATCAGACCGAACAACTTTTGCTAAGACGTCATTAATATATGTGTTATGGTGTAGCTGGGCTCTTGGAGTTCCACATCAGGTGTTCCAGATCTTCAAATTTATTCTCTCAGCAGAAAATGCTCATCACGTGGAACAATTTTTGCTACGGTACCATTTTTGTATTTCTTATAGTTTAGCTGGTCTGTTGCGGTTCTGCATCAGGTGTTCAAGTTTCCAAGATAAATTATAGCCTATATGTTGCCCAGACTTAATACCTATACAACAACAAAAAAATCATTCAAATTCGTCCAGCAGTTCCGAAGATTAGCGTGTACAGACAAACAGACAGACTTTTTTTTTTGGATTCGTGCTCTGTTACTGTTTCTAAACCCCCCTCAATAATTATTTTTTTAATATATTCAATGTACAGACACAGTTTTTTTACTGTTTTATTATATGTATAGATTGAATTGGCAAGAGTTGACCGATAAACACCAATATTTGTTAACGTAGGTAACGGTACCTACGCGACTGCCTCCGTGAGATCAAACACACCATAAAACATAGACTATGACATTTGGCAATAAATATTGTAGCTTTCAATCGGCGAAAGATTTTTTGCAATCAAGAGAGAGAGAAAAAAAATAGAAAAATAAAAAACCTGACTGGGGAAAAAGTAAACTTTATATAAAAACTGAAAAGAAACAAACAAGTCCTGTAGTCTAGAATTATGTTTAGTAATGTTGAATAATACCAATGAAATGAAAACCACGCCAATAGCGATTTGATCAGTCGGGACCCATTCAAATCTAGACCGGTTCAAATCTTCCCTATTATTATTATTAGTTATTTTTCTATGACGTCAAAAGCGACAATTGCATCGGTGGTGTCTGTTATGGCGCGACAATTTAAAAATATAAAATATGGGGACCGAACATGAACTGCATGGGTTAATATGGCAACGATCTATCTATGGCAATGACAAAACCCTACATTGCGCGTAGCCCACCACACACTTGGCCGGGTTTTTTTTGTATTATTATTAAATTACTAAAGCATTGTAATATCTTTTTGGAATCCTTAAAATAGGCTCCTTATTTTTGCAGATATCGAAGAACAACTAGTTTTATTACGTGACTTTTATTTTTAATTATTACTGTGATGATATTAATACATCTTTAGAATTCTTAAAATAAGCCCTTGAATTTGATACCCATATAATAGCTTTAGAAAAAAAACGTTTTTTTTTAAACTTCAAACAATGGCATTTCCCAGCTGCTACGTTAATTTATTTTCTTTGTCACGTA
This sequence comes from Charanyca ferruginea, assembly GCA_947361185.1. Taxonomy (NCBI): domain Eukaryota; kingdom Metazoa; phylum Arthropoda; class Insecta; order Lepidoptera; family Noctuidae; genus Charanyca; species Charanyca ferruginea. Next base: position 26,075,004 of record OX376056.1, read on the forward strand.
TCTAAGAACACTTGGACAAATGAGACGAATTTAACCATACCCTAACGAAATATATCCGATCAGTAGTTTGGAAGATATCAGGTAATAAAGAATATTTTATTTTATTTTACGGGTGCGAAAAACATAACCCTTTCCTTGCAGCGGGGTAATTACATTTAGGATATAAAAAAAAAACAAAAAAGTAACGTATACCTGTACCTCTTTATAATATTAGTACCTATAGGAGGAGCTCGTGGCTAAGTAAAAGCCGTTAAGATCGATCGGTCAAAGGTTAAGCTACGATTGCAGCGATCACTCTGTGGATGGGTGATCATCCATTTCATACCAAGTTCCCTCCGTGCCTCGGAAAGCACGTAAAGCCGTTGTTCCCGGCTGTCATTCGTAGATCTTTGGCAGCCGTTAAGGGTAGTCAAAATCCAGAAAGTCTGACAACCAGTCTTACCGTGTTACCCAGTAACTGGGTTGTGGAGGTCTGTTAGGCAGTCACTCCATGTGAAAGACTGGTATTCAGCTGCATCCGGTTAGACTGGAAGCCGACCCTAATATAGTTGGGAAAAGGCTAGGCAGAGCATGATTAATATAGGAATATAGATTTAGGCAGCCTGTAAAGTCCTAGTAAAATATTTGGTAATCTGTAAAGGCTGTTACACAATCTACCAACAACCGACACCGCACTAATCACCAAGTTCGGGAAGAAAATTACACAATAAACTAAACAAATCGATATAAAAAGTACTGGTATTATAAAACAATAAATTAGGAACCGATACATTGATTTACATTCGCATTAATTCAATAAAATAAAAAAGCATGACGAATCATTGTTAAAATACGCAACAGAAAGCGAAACAAAATTTAAATCGCTATCGAGTTTGCTTCGCTGCATACCAATAATGTATGCAGAACAGAGTAAGACTCACCAATAAAATTAAATGTTTCAAATATTAAGTTCTGTTCGACAACCGATAAACACATGTTTGGTTACGGACTTGTGTATGAACTAAATAAAAGAAACTTGTAAGTAATGATACACTATGTTGCAATCTTGTTGTCATAAAACACAATATTTTATTGTTTTCAAGTAATATCATGTTCGTATTACTGGCTAGAGCTGGTCCAGAAGTGTACTTCATTATGTTAATTTAAATTGGATCAGTAATGAATGTGACCTTATTAAAGATTATTACTATGCCGTGTAAAATAATTGTGTGAAATTAACTTTTCGATGTAACTGGTATAAAATGGGATTAACGTGGACTGTATATTATTGAAAGTGACTAAAGATATTATGAAAAATAGATAACATCATGCATAGTACCTAAGTTACTTTTACTATTAAACGTCGAATAGCAAGTTTGTAAGGATATTTATATAAGCGTGAAAGAAGTGTGAAATGATCGCGGGGCTATTTAACGACTTTTACTGATTTTAAACTGACAGTCACGTCAAAATGTACAGTGTAAATGATTTGAAAAAAATATATGTTAAACTAGAACATTCTCTTAATCATTTAGAAGGTGAATATTTTTAATTATATTCATATTAAATAGTTTAATTAACTCGTGAAGTTGGGTCTGACGCGGACAAAACATTGACAATCACACAAAATCTACCAAGTATAATTAATCGAAACTTACACCATCTTACAGACAATTTTATTATCTATCTTTTAGTATGTACGCCTTTTTTTTAAGTTAAATAATACTACTGTTATTTATTTTTTTCGACTAAACTTTGAGAGTTTTGGACGCAGAGAATCGTATGCGCTGCGTTTAGTCGAAAAAATTAAGTAACAGTAGTATTCTTTAACTTAAAAAAAGGCATATACTAAAAGATAGATAATAAAATGGTCTGTAAGATGGAGTAAGTTTCGTTTAATTATACTTGGTAGATTTTGTGTGATTGTCAATGTTTTGTCCGCATGACCTAACTTCACGAGTTAATTAAACTATTTAATATGAATATAATAAAAAAATGTTCACATACTAAATGATTAAGAGAATGTTCTAGTTTAACATATTTTTTTTTCAAATCATTTACACTGCACATTTTGACGTGACTGTCAGTTTAAAATTTGTAAAAGTCGTTTAATAGCCCCTTAAGAGCTGCGCGCCGCGATGAGGCCTCGGCCGACACTGAGCGGTGGTTCGATTCCGCGCCGATTATATATAATACTTATATAAGGTGCTATAAAAATATCTGCCACGGCTGCAATGGGAGACAGTATTGTGTTTATAGATTACAATAGTAAAGATAAATTATTGATCATTTGTCATATTTTTTTTCATACAAAAAATTGTACGTATAAATTTGAATTGATTTATTCGCATAAAACCATCACGTAGACTTGCTGTTGCCAGACCGCACCGAATAGGTACAATTCAATCGTTTCGCAATCAATCGCGCGTAATTTGTGAACCGCGTTATGCAGAGTAGAGTCAATGTTTATTAAACTACTTTATTTTCTCAAATTAAATTAACTATTCTGGGGTACGAAAGTTCTTCACTATTGTAATCTTTAGACACAATACTACCTCCCATTAAAGCCGTGGCAGATATTTTTATAGCACCTTATATATAAGTTATTAAAAATATATATATACCATGTTTTAAAACGTAAATGTTTGCATTTACTAGGCCTAAAAAAACATAAAATATCACTGATTTCATCCCAAACTAACACGTTTAAAAACTCGAAAAGTGGCTAAAAATGGCACTTTGGAGTATACTAGCAAATATGCTGAGCTTAACTATATTAACTCAATAGACTATGAAAGCTCCTAAGGGCGCCTATTGGACAATGAACTTTTAACATCTCGCTATTCACCCCACGCATCGAAACAACTCATGCATAGAACATATCATTGTAAATCAAAAAATCCATTCAAAACATTGGTTACTAATTCTTCACTTTCCGATTATCAAGATGTTCTACTAACATTAGAAATAAGTTCACCTAGAAAATATTGCATGCGTAGCTATACTAAAGTCAATACGACAAACATTTTATTTACAATTTAACAATAACATACCGCTTACTTATCCAAACATTTCCGCACATAATAATTGTAGCACGTAAACGTAAGAACGCTGACACAGCATGCTCTTCAGCACTTTAGCTAAAGCTGACATAATTATAAATAATCTAGGTCACTATTGACTCCAATCTAAATTTCCGTAAACATTACGACTTATTTACCAGCAATTTACAATAATTAGTTGTATTATATAATATAAACGATTTAGTTTTTAGATATTAGTGTTAAAAATGCTTTTTCTCAAAATTATTAAGAGTATTTTATATCAGTTTAACTTTATAATAATGAACCAATATAATTTGAATGTAAAGCGATGGCCTGAAACACAAGTTTGTAGTAACCTAGTTCAGGCGGGTCGCTACCTAACATTGTAATTCCAATTCCTCATAAGTCATAACTTGCACCAGTTAGGTATATAACCATTTTAGTCTTAGTTAATTTTTAGGCAATATATTTGTATGGACAATAATATTCTACTATTGATATATGTACACTTTTTTGTAAACAATATTTAATAAATAAATAATTATTATTATTCTCATTTATTTATTTTATTTACATATTGTATTATATTTTTAAATATTAGTAAAAAAAAAACATAAAAACATTTAAAAATATAAAAAATAGTAGCCCACCGGTATCGGGAATAGGGTCCAAGCTACCGGTGGTCAGGGCTCCTGAGAGAGGAATCTCCTAACTATACGCGCCGTGTCCAGGAGTATCTGTATCAAGCCCTTGATCCAGCTGCCCAACGAGAGCCTCCTTAGGTGTTGGTCGAGGCTCTTGGAAATGAGTCCATTGGCCGTAACGACTATCGGCACAATGACTGCTGTATTCACATCCCACATGTCGACAACCTCGCGAGTCAAGTCAAGATACTTATTATTATTATTATTATACTTTTCTTGTATGAAAACTTACAGTAATATTGACTTTTTTTCAGTCATGCACTAGTAAATGTTATTGCTTTTTTAACAGTAATATTGTTATAAGTTTGTCGTATATGGTTTTACTATTATCTAGCATCCGCGTAGACCATCGAGCGCTAGATTAAAAAAAGGAGAATAGAGAATAGGAGAATATACCATCGAGCACTAGAATAAAAACTGTTCTTATGGCAAAACTATACGTACATTTGAAAATATTTTTCAGCTATGCACTAGATTATGAAATTCTCAATAATTTGACGTCAATATCTTATCTACCAATTAAACACATTATCGTTTTATTGTCCGTCGAAAATCATCAATTTTGTCTCCAGCATGGTTCTAACGGATGCTCTTAAGAATCTTTTAACACTTTTTCATTATTAGTTTTCTCTACCTAGAACATGTTTATACCAAGTCAATGTAAACGTTTCTTTACTTTTACGGTTTCACTGCTGGGCAAAGGTCTCTTTTATAGCCTTCCACACCTTCCCGAAAGAAAGTAAAACAGTTGAATATAATTGACATTTTCTTTTAAATAAATTCCGCGTAACTATCACCTTTACAACGTTTTACAGCCGATAAAAGCTGTTTACTCGTCTACGTTCTCATTTATTTTTACAATATTCCCATTTTACGCGACAAGTCTGTATTCGACTGAACTGTTCTGGGAAACAGGGCGCGTTGTCTGTCACATCCATACGCTGCCACCGTTTCGCAACCCCAACACATAAATTTCGATGCTATCTCCACAACGCAACAGAGTTATTTAAATGTACAACATCACAAAAGATTATTAACGTAAAGTGTCCGATGCGAACAATGACAATGACAACCCTACCCAGTTTAATTTAGATTTCAACCAACGTATAGGCCGACGACTCTAATATGAGCTTGTTTCAGTCATACAGTCAAGTTACGAGTCTAATGTTTTTCGATAGATTGGATTTGGATAGCACTCGCGTACCAAATTCGAATCGGCGTTTGAACGCTCTAGTAATACGCGTGCTCGGAGTTGAGACGTCGGCTTATATAGGTGTACAGAGTGGAATAGATTTCGAGCTGAGCCCTGCTTCACGCGTTGTCAGCCTGAATAAACTTCCAAATCGATTCCACAGCTGAGAGTGACACCCTTGGATAAGGTTGGCCCGCGTCTCGGCGTTTCTACATTTGCATAAAGAATAGAAAGACGAATATTGGATATGGGAGTATCTGCGACAGGGGTTTGCAATTTGCCGTTTTCTTTTTAAAGTATTCTTATTCAAAGTCATAACAATGCAAGTAGTACAATTCCGTAGATGGTTCGGGAGTTGCTACATTTGCATACAGAATCGAATATTCATAGCTTGAATTTCCACTGATAGACTTCTGAAATTCTTAAGATCGTATGTTTACTCAACAAAATAAGTATAAATAAGTCATAATAATCGAATAGGAGGAAGCAACAAACTTTTATTTGCGTGAAATGAACATAAAAATGTCAAATGTTAACATTAAACCGCCCGCAACAGTTTTATTGCACTCGGCTCGAGTCATTTAACACATCAACCTATTGGGGGTCTGAACATTATTATATTGAAGAGATTGGAAGCATCATATTCGTTAAGTGAGGATAAAACGATATTTGCTTGATCTATTTTCTCATCAATTTTATTTAAGTCTTGGTTTTATATCTCTCGAGCATCATGTGTAGATGGATCAAATTTTTATCTCGTTAGATGTAATATTTTGGGAAATAAATCTTTTAGTGTGTTTTAACGTTATGAATTTATGTTCCATGGGAAATATTAATTTCTTATGGTCTTAATTGTGTTTAAGGTAAGCGAAAGGCTATTACCGAAATAAACACGTAGGTATATAATTTTCCATGTCAATAATTTTCTTCACCTAACCTAACACACAGCTTAACAGAAATTCCTCGGGGCTATTCCTTCAAAGATGACTAGATAAAAGATCATTTTCTCTTGAAACTTTACAATAAGTAATAACCCTTAAACCCAACATGTTATGTCCTGGGGCGGTGCCGACACAACTAATGTTGTTGAACGCAGTCATGCCTGATAACTGTGCACAAATGAATAGGTCTGTGTTAGACATGACGCAACCAGCTCAGTGAAGTTGTCCAATATCGTACGTATTCCTTTCCGCTATGTTGCACAGCTCCGGTTTAGAATTTAGACCTCCTTAGTTTAACACTATATATAACACATTGGTGTAGGTATATATTGATCGATACTGTAACAAATCTACTTAATCCTATTAAATAAAAGGTTAAGTAGACTTGCACTTGTAAAATTTAATAAGTTATAAAAAGATGGGATGGATACAAAATTAGAATTTAATTGTAGACTAACCTAAACGCACTATAAGAAGGTAAGTAGCGTCGCCTAGGCTCCAGCCTGGCCGGCAATCTGGATCAGTCCGAAGAAGGACTGGCGCGCAGTCAGCTCCAAGCTCTGGAACGGAGGTCCCAGGCGGACCTAACAGTAGGATCCGCCCTGGGAGCTGCAGGCACGCGTCAGCTCAACGGCTTGGTTGCAGATTATTACCGACTCCTGGTTGTGGACTGGTAGACTTTGAAGATATGCTATCGTGTTGCTAGTTAGAATCCAAAATCTCAACTGACTCATAATCTGTCAGCGCGCCTTCATCTCCGCTCCTTCCAAATTTTCAAACTTCTAAATATGATTTTTCTTCTGGACTTTTTGTATCGTCATAGAGAGGAGTATATGGAAATCAGCCAAAATCAGCCACGCTTAAATTGTTGCAAACCAGCCAGGCTTAAATATAGCCTGCCAATTATTTCAGACCTTCATAAAATCACGAGTACGTAAAGGATTTTTATAACTATAGTTTAGTTATTTAATATCAGGAACAATTTAATAAAAAAATACAAATAAATATTAATAAAGATAATTAAAGTTATTTATGCCAAAAAACTAATTAAGAAAAATAACTGACAATATTCAATATTGACAACTGACAATATTCAATATTGACAACTGACATTAGAAGTCATATTAATAAATATTGAATTTCCACTAATTCTATGAAAAACAAGAAGTATAATAAATATAATTGTAGGAAAAACAATTAGAGAATTATGAAATCATGAATGATAAATGTAAGTAGTATATTAAATACTAAGAAAGAATAAAATAAAATCTTAATTATTATTATTATTATATTTAGCCTGTACTATCCTACTGCACGGCAAAGGCCTCCCTTCATTCCTTCCATCGGTCTCGACTTTTCGCTATGTCTTTGCCTATTCTTAAGGAAACCATTCAAGTCGTCCCGCCATCATTCTCCTTTGTGGTTTACCGTGATCCCGTCGTTCGGGGCACCGAGTTTGGGATTCAAGAGTTCATAGGTCGTTCGGCATGCGGTAGACATGTCCATCAAGCCCAGTCCCATTAATAAAAATTGGATCCAATCTATATAAATATACTTTTCTTTTCACTGTCATTTATGTACAGAAAGGACAGAATATTTTTTACAAGTATCTCAATGTAACTGAATAAATAGGCAAAAAAGTCTATAAAAAAGACGAATTCTCACAATGGAATACAACGTGATGGTCTAACAGTAATTTTTACCCATTTAAGGGCTACAGATAAATTCACACCCCATAATTCCCGACATAATAGGGTATTTCACTCATTTTTGAAAAGTGTCTCAATGAAATTCTGTAGTGCTAATATGCCACCAAAAAAAACACAAAATTTTTATTCAATCGATAAGTGCCATAAAAATGCATTTAAATTTTAAATTTTCAAATTTCGCGCGTAGTTTGACGAAAACGCCTATTACTGGACGCCATATTGCTTAGCGTAAGTGACGTCAGTTCGTTTTATATAAAATGAGCTCATATTAAATATGATAATTGTATATCATTTAAAAATAATTAAAAGTATATTTTGTAATAGGTGTAATTAAAAAATTACGTTGGTTACGAAAATAATAAAAGTACAAAGCCTATATTACGCCAATCGGTTGATTGACAGTTGTCAATTTTTTGTTTACACAGCCGTACGACGTAATAACATGGCCGCTACTGTTTCACGGTGTTTTATAATAGATTAAAAATACTGAAAACTTTGAATTGAATTTAAAAAATTGTTTTGTTATTTTATGAACTAAAACTTACATTTTCCGACTGCTTTATGCCTAAAATGTCTCAATAACATATTTATAGATTTTTTCTCGTATAGAGTAAAATACCCTATTATTTGAGTCAATAATAGTGCTTTTAGCAAGGCAGTAGACAATCGATCAAGCAGCTGGTCGTAGAGTCGCGTAATTTGATACACATCGGAATGTGGACACAAATAAAATCACTTAGCTGAGGAGTGGCGTCCTGCAGAGCACATCTACCGCTCACTGTGGCGTACAAGGAAATAAAATGCAGCTAGAAATGTCAGTCAACTTTCGAATGCAAATTTTGCAATATCAAAACTTTTGGTTATCAAAAAGGTGAATGAATTTAAGATTTTTTATTTTGCTTACGACTAAAAATAATATGCAAACATTTTTTTTTACGATATTCACTTGTTGCATTATAAAAAAAACTGTATTTAAGTATTAACTTGAAATTCAATATACGTAGCTAATACCTACAATAACATTTTGTTCCGCATTATATCTAGGTAGCTACTAGATAATGTTATTGATCAATATTTTATTTTAGTTTTATGTCCTATTCGCCGAAGACAAGTGACATCGGGCACTATAATGCTCTAAAATAAAAATATTTTTTTTTGGAGAATATCAAACATTGCTTACCTACCGTTTCCAAAGTTTTAGAGTATCCTTTACGTCTTGTATTTCAACTGTAAATAAAACAGGTTCATATGCGAAAGAAATAAAGTCTCTACAGAAACTTCAATTATCACAGTTGGATTTTGCCACATCTGTCCGATTAAGACATCAAAGTGGTACCTACTATATTGGCATAGGTATTAACGTGGATAAATCTTATAGAGTAGAAATAGTATGGCATTAAAATAGTACGTATAGAAAAAATTCTATTTTGTACCTACTTTCTGACTGACTGACTGACAAATTCAAAAGTACCTGTAAATTTTATGGTTTATTTGAAATAAATGGTTTTAAGTTTTTGAGTTTTTATATCAGTCTATTCGGTTTCAAAAAAATATTCCGATAACGAACACAAACGGTTCATTTAAAATAAGAGACATCGCTATCATTACTATTACTACACCCTTACTTTATTAATATTAAAAATGCGGTAGGAACTCTGTCTGTTACGTTATCACGACGAAACGGCTCAACAGATTTTTATGAAATTTTATATGAAGATAGCTTGAACCTCAAGAAATGACATTCTGCCATAATCGACACGAAGTCACGGGCAAAAGCTAGTATATACAGCGTGGGGACAACGATACGACACAAAATTAAAATAAAGGTAATTTAAGAATTAGAATATTTTGAAACTATCAAATAAATACTAAGAACAAAATTAATAAAAAAATCAGATATACTAAAGAGCATAAAAATGTAACCAAAATAAAACACCATATTATTGAAATATTGGTTTTCTAACTTGTGAGAAGAGCGGCAACTTGTGGCGTCATTATTTAATATTATTAATGCTCAACTAAAACAATTACTCCAAATTATCAAATCCTACCATGATCTTTTTTGTGCTATTGCCAGCCTCACCCTGTATTATATTTTGAAGTTGATTTTGTGTCCGTTCGGGCTATTCTCCTGAACTACTGGTCTGATTCTGTAAATTCTTTTGCTAATAAGAAGATGTGTTATTACTATATTTATTTATTTATTATTATCAAAAAATTGAGGGATCCGTTAACAAATTTGAGCGGGCGAAGTCTTGAGCAAAAGATAATTAAGTATAAATCGACAAAAAAATACTTAAAAAAAAAAGTAGGGGTCTGAGGATTTTAAGATCCTTAAAATCCTCAGTAATCTATTTATCACATGTTAGTAATTTCAGTGTACCTGAAACATAAGCTTTTAGGATTTTTTGCAATATCAATATTATCTGGCAATTTATGGTATCGTAAAGCATATTTTTCTGCCCTTAATAAATTGATTCTATTAACATTTTATCATTTCAAAATTGAGTGGTTTATTTTATATTTTACTCTTCTGTGCTTTCTGTTCAAACTAATACGATTGCGTGGGAGTGGAATCGTAGAGTTCAACTCAGTTTTCACGCTTCAGTTTGATTGAAAATTCAATTTTCGCTTTTCGCATCTAGTTTAACCTCACTACTTTCTTCAAGTTCCCGCTAGGCCAGAACGAGTGTTGTAGCTCAACTTCGGGAATATCTATGTATTGGAAAACACTACGATAGGTTCTCACAATTATTACTTCTATTGCGGATAATTTGTAACTCTTTGAAATGGTCTAATTTTGGATGACTGTTGCTCGAGATTCTTCTGAAGAGCTATCCATCTCAACAATAACTCATTCTAATAAAATTCCACTTAGTTTCAACCATATTTTAGATTGTCTAAAGTTCATAAATCTTTTATGGGGTACTGTGTTATGCTTGTGTTATAACAAAATTCCTAATGATATATTGCAATTAAGTGAAAGAAAATTTAAAACATATATTAAAAGTACACTCTGTAAACAAGCATATTACAGTTTAGAGGATTATATCCATGATAATAATGCTTGGAAACATGCTGGTCCGGGCTCCATAGGACTATTTACAGTCTAGACAAAATCAAACTGATTGCTAATCAAAACTACTTAATCTATACTTAATATATGTACATTATATTTAATTCTTGCTCTGGTTCACACACTAGTTCATAGTTTGTTGAAATGTAAGGAGTTGTTGTCTACTTTTTCAATAATTGTAAATAATAGTATGTGAACAACTTGGCTATCGTTTTTAATCTTGTAATACTTTGTAAATACATCAATATAGTGTTTTTTATGCAGGGTCCATCGTGTTCACGTATAGTTATATAACTATAAACTGTAAATGCAAAATATTGTACACATTTTTATTTAAAAGAGTAAGTATGGAGTTTCTTGCCCATTCTTCTCCATACGAAACTACCTTTTGGAAGGGGCAACTGGAATCAACTTTTTTTTATGACGTTCAAAAGTGCCTTTAATGGTCTAATTGAAATAAATGATTTGACTTTGACTTTGACTTTAGGTGAGATTTAATATTCAAAAGAATATTATTAAATCAACCAAATTATCTCATTTCAACTGCATTCAAGTCTCAATTATTCACAGTAGCCACAGCGAATAATTGTTTAATATAACATTCCAGAAATAAATTAAGTTTATAGAAACATTTCACGACTACAAAATTAAATTGAATAAAGTATGGAGGTCATTTATTCAGAGAAACTAAAATGGTGTGCAATAAAAAATCCCCGAAAAGCCTTCACAACGTGAATTTTTACCGGAGGAGAAAATTTCGTAGGGGTAAAATAAGGCGTGAAATTGTTCCCCGAATAGGTGGTATTTGTTTATGGGAGCTGTAGGTACGGCTGTGAAATTTAGATGTAATGCTCCTGATGTGTTCCGTGTGGTGGTGATGGTGTCGCATTTGTCACAGCGTCGGTGTACTTGACATGTGTTGGTCCCGGAATATATTCATGCTTAGGAATTTTTAGGTGGTGTGTGAAAATTGTGGAAGAAAACGTTTTGTAGATGGAAATTGGATTAGTTCCGGTAATTTTTGAAGTGAAACTTCTATATAGACTGAGGGTATTAGGATTTTTCTATTATCAAAAAGCGTTACAGCCGCGTGGAGGGGGTAGACGATATATCGCGTGGAGGGGGTAGACGATATATCGCGTGGTGAGAGGCTGCGTTGAGGTTTTACTTCTACTATGTGTCCCAGGACACATTTCGATTTTTTCAAATTTATAAACGCTGCAGTTTTTGCTACACCTTAGACATGATTGAATTTGATTGCATAGAGTTATGTGGTAAGAGATACTTTCTCAATAAAAGAAGACTATAATATCAACGAAAAAAAAAATGCGTAAGACCATAATGCGCCTAATTAGGTGCGTTAATTAATTATAATATAACATGGAACCATTTCCTTTGCGTTTCTACCTACTACATACAAACGCATGTAAACTGTTCCAAAATACCTAAAAAATCTACAACGTAAATTTACAGAATAAGGATGCACATTGACAAATAGGTGTAGTTTCTCCAGAACAAAGTGGGTTATATTTCGTTCCCACACTGTAAACGTTTATTGAATAAGTAAGCAGTGGCTTTCATAAAGAGAGGTAAGGTTTAGAGTTGATGCTGCATTTTTATACCCTTGCGATAACAATTTGTTAGTTTCTTTGTTCAGTTTAACATACGAAAAGGTTATGCAGTTCAGATTGTTTTTATTTGGAGACTGAAAAGTTTTCATGTTTGTCGTCTCGCAATTTGGTTTGAAGAATGCTTGGAGTAGAGGAAAGAATAGGAATGAGGACAACATTTATATTTATATATGTCGGCGTTAGGTATGGCTGAGCGGGAAGCGCCGACATCGTTTGGGTTCGGTGGTATCGGGTTCATTGTAGAATAACAATATTCAATGCAGTACTAACTAACTTACTTTATTAAATGTGGTCGTACAATACAATTCAAATAGGTAAACCGACAGTTTCGTACTAGATGAGTGTCCTGCTTGGTGTCTCGAGCAAAAGTGAGCTTGCCACGGTCCCCACTCTCCAACACGACTCTGTCCACATGGCGCCATTTTAACCGACAGCTGACGTCACGGCGTTTACCATTTCTTCTGTAGGTACTACAATAATCAATTTGAATCCTCTTTATCGCTAAATTATCGCTTGCTGCGACACGGCCATACTGACTCGTCACACGACCTCGTGTGTACCTGTGAACAATGTAACTAAATGTGAGGTATCACAGCGATCTCGGCCAACCTGACCATAAGTTATCAAGAAGAACATCATCATCATCTTAATTATTCAAAAACAAATGGTTCCTCCAAGCCTTGAAATTAATCAAATTTTAGTATTGACACAATAAGATCACATACAACGCTCATGGCTCGGCTACCGCAGCAGCTTGTAGCACTAATGCCACCCATATCGTCATCACCTCAGTGATACGACCAGCACACAACTTCATATAGAGTCTACGACTCCCAGGTCATTACAAGACCAACATAACAATTGTTAACACAATAATCAGAAACCTTGTGAAGTTCAACATAGTCAAAATCAATTTTAAATTCAACAACATTGACATTATGATTCGCGCTTGCTTTAGTGGCCCAGTTGCACCATGCAACTAACAGATCACTGTCTTGTCCACCAAAATAGACTCTCAAAGTCCCAGGTCTATCCAGACCAATAGCCATAAGGCCCAAGTCACGTCCATGTGACTAATAGTCTCTTACGAGACCCAGGTCCCCACCACACCACAAGCCACTTATCACGCTCTGAACGACAACGTACGCAGTTGCGACTGCGTCTTGTGGTTGCAGATTGACCAAATAGCCAACAAGCGCCATCATAATATGTCTGTCGAGGTTTCTTCGCCTTCAGAAATATCGTCTGTTACATACTCTGTTGGGACTTCACAGGTTGGCATCTTACGGACACAGTCATGTGCGTACTTGTAAGTACGATTGCCGGTCAATGACTTTAAAACGTATCGATCACCATCAAACAATTTTACAATTTTGAACGGTGGGTACTTTTTATTTAGGATCCTATTTGGTCTGATTTATTTCCTTATTTTGAATCAAAACCAAGTCACCAAATTAAATTTTACTAGTTTAACTTCATCACTATCGTATCTAGATAGGTACTATGTTGTAAAATGTTATCAAGGATTTCACATTATCACCATTTTCTGTCTAATGAAGTATCAGTGTCAATGCAATTAAAAATCATTTTTATGTAAGATGTAACCATTACTCGAATTGCAAACATTTACGTACAATCTTGTCCTTTGACAAATAAAACTCAGTTGCGGTCATACTAACTCGAAAATCGTTACAAAAAGTCTCTTGACCCAATTAAAAATCACTAAATACGTAACGTAGGTAGTCGTAGAATAATGTCTTTGTCGCAAAATCATTATTTACTGCCTGACAGCAATTTATTGCAAATTACTATTAACATTAATATTGCCTATTAAACCAATTAAAGATACCACGTTAATTTACTCTTCGACCTCTAAATTTGCAAGAAATACTCTCCTTCATTAAAGAACATTCAAAGCCAGAATCAAAATCAAATTTGAAACACTCACTTTCATATTCATTGCCGCTTGCTCTATTGTCTTGTTAATGCCTATTTCCGGTTCTGTATTATTCAAAGTTAAAAGATTTAATGGCCTGGTTACGCACCATATCAAAAACTTAAATGAGCTTGCCCTTATTACACGAAATAGACACGTTAATTGTAAAACTAAATCTTAAAATAAGTCAGCCAATCATCACATTATATTTCAAACAATAACCAGGTAACACATGAAATAAAAATCGTAAAAGATTAGCATCAATTAATACATCACAAAGAATTTGTTGAGTACAGTCTACTTTAGCAAAACCTATACCCTGTATATGAACAAGCAAATGTAGGTACGTTTACCTACGAAGTTACGGCTAACTGATTGCTTAACAAAGAGCATTCGGCACCAAAAACAAAATAAAAATAATACGACTCACCAGATTCGGTAGATAATAGATCAGTAGCTGGCTTAATGGTACAGATATTCACTCGCTTTTCAACTTGACTGTTAACGGAGTCAGCCTCCTTCTTTGTTGGACAGCCTGTAGTGATGTGCCCCGGCTTGCAAGAGAAGGTCGTTACAGGTCATCGGCGTCGATACTTTCTTAAAAACGCTGTCTTTGGCCCGTTGCGATCCATTATTTCCTGAAAACTGAAATTGAGAGTTAGCAGAAGAATCGCGAGAGCTTTTTATTCGAGCATTCATTTGACATATGGCCCAGATTGCCACAGTTGTAGCAACACCTTGACATGCCAGGTTATTCCAGGTAAAGTATTCTAAGCTAACCAAGAAGCAGTCGACCCCTTAATTAAGGGCATTACTCGTTGTAATAATAAATCAACTGCTAGATTTTTTTTTGAATGCACAAATTAAGGGTATTGCACCAAACTATCACTTTCTCGAAAATCGGGATTAAATTCAGGTAAAGATAGCTTATTGTATTCTGAACTAGGTGCTTTTATCCCGTGAATTGATTTCATTATTTAGCGATGCTGCATTTCGAATAAAAGTTTCCAACGGTTATTTTCACTGGATAAGAAATCAACACTCTGACCTTTAGATTGTTCCTGCGACGTTCCGTTAGATGCTATGTGATTTTTGCGATAGTTCACCGCCTTATGCGCCGGTTTACCCGCAGTTGATTGAGTTTTGATGTTTCAATCACCTGCATCATATTCCTTAGCTGCATCTCGAACATGGTGTGCGAGTGGGTTTCAGATCCCGCTTCTGATGTCGGCGTCAGGTATGGCTGAGCGGGAAGCGCCGACATCGTTTGGGTTCGGTGGTATCGGGTTCATTGTAGAATAACAATATTCAATGCAGTACTAACTACCTTACTTTATTAAATGTGGTCGTACAATACAATTCAAATAGGTAAACCGACAGTTTCGTACTAGATGAGTGTCCTGCTTGGTGTCTCGAGCAAAAGTGAGCTTGCCACGGTCCCCACTCTCCAACACGACTCTGTCCACATGGCGCCATTTTAACCGACAGCTGACGTCACGGCGTTTACCATTTCTTCTGTAGGTACTACAATAATCAATTTGAATCCTCTTTATCGCAAAATTATCGCTTGCTGCGACATATATATTTTTCAGCATTAATGGTTCTTAACAGACTCTTGTAAGAATTTGGTGTTAATGACTTTCCGTTATTTGTCAAGAATTTACATAATAAACAACGCCATGAAGAAATGAACTAACATGTTATGTTAAAATTAAGCGTTTAAATTCAATATCATTTGCATCTAGTCGTAGGCTCGAAATTTTAAATTCGTATGTAAAACGTGTACTTAGAATATATTGGACATAATTAGGACATTACGTTGGCAAATGCCATCATCACAATGTTCTCTGTCACACGTAACGGTCTTTGAAATGTATTCCCCCCGTGTCCCGACTTAATTCCAACCATGTTGCGACCACGTTGCGACAGTTTTTATCAACATAATAACCGAATATGTATTCTAGTGTAGTGCTTAGTGTTACTTTGCCTTACAATACTTTCATACATACACCAACTAATTTTCAACCTTACTTCATTTTAATAGAGTTTAGAAATAAAATAAAAATGTCATTGTCCAAGTTATAGAATGGTCTCACGCATTTGTGGCACCGCGTGTTGACGTTTTGTTGCAACTAAAAGTTCCTTGCCCTAAATAGAGATACTATAGCTCATAAATGATGCATGGTGGTATGAAAACATTAGATATTTATGACGCCATTAAAATATAATCATAACTTTAGTATATAAGAAAGCGCTTAAAAATTATAATTCAAGCTATAAAAGTGATCAAAGTGTACTAGGCGAAGCATAAAAGACGCGCTTTGCTGAATATTATCCGCTGTAATTACTGTGAAGCACCTATGAAGGTTTATGTAGCTTACAGACTGAGACCGAAGACATTTAATAACGCAAAAAATATTCGTTGTCTTCGATAATAAAAGTTGTAAAGAAGAAATACAAATATTAATTATGACCTTGTGGTTTTCAATCGCATTCAAATCGACAAGCATTAAATGAGTCGTCGCTCCAGGTTCGGTCATTCCAATTATCAGTTGGCATATCTCTTCGTCGGCCAACAATGAGAGACAACCTGCTAAATGCGCGCTGCACTTGAACATCTTAATAATCCGATGAAGGGCTGTGTCGGCACAGCATGACGCGAACGCAACACAACCGTAATTATTTTTCAACAGAGTGACATTTTACGCAGAAATAAATAATAATAATAATAATAATAATAATCCGCCGTATCTCTACGTTGTCGTCGTGGTGGGGCTTGCGTGCTTCAATGAACCTTAGATCTATGCCGGTAAAGTTTCCTTTGCCGACATAGGTCTAGGGTGAGGAGCCAGACTAAGAGAGATACAATCCAAGCCAAGGTCGCACACGCCGAGGGCTGCATGGCTAGGGGAGCGGCCTAGTCGCTAGTGTGCCAACTCTGGATAATAGGGGACCTCCAGTTTTATTTACCCTTGCCACAGTGAACGCAGGGCTCTGCTGTGGTTGACTTTATTTGTCCCTAGCTACTCGTGGGAATAATTATGATAAAAAGATCAAAATCTAAAAAACAAATTCAGGCAAATATGCCTTCATCAGATGATGTAACATCACTGGTTTCATCATTAACCTCTACGAGGTCCAATCTTTCATCATTAACATCATCACCTCCATCATATTTATCACCCTCATCACGGCCATCATCATCAATATCAGCAATGTCAGTAGACGTTGTGTCGGAGGCTATTACTGCCAAAAACCCTTCATCCGCTACTGTCACAACCAATACGCGTAAAAAATGGAGTGAAGACATGAACCAATTCATTTGGCGTACGTATCTAATCATCACTAATCTAGAAGATGACACTAATTCATATCTCACATCACTGCATCAACAATTCATTACCAGATTTCCGCAAATGAATGTCTCTAAATAAAGAGTCGGAGATCAACGAAGGGCAATAGTTCATAAAAGATTACTTTCGACCACTACACTTGAGAGAATTAGAGTAGAAGTAAACGAAGAACTGCAAACACACAGTAACTTAAACACTTACAATCAGATAACACCACAGTTAGATACAGATCAAAGTAACACACAATTACAATCGGAACCAAAACGAAGAATGAAATAGTCAAACGAAATTAATGAATCTCTCATAAAGTGCTTTTTCATCGTTACTAAAATGGAAACAGATATGACTGTCTGGAGAAAAAAGTTAAGAGAAATGTTCATTGAATCCTATCCACAGCTGTCACATTTATCCGAGCAGAGAATATCAGACCAAAAAAGAATTATTCTTAATAACAAAATGATATCAGACACGCGACTACAAGACATAAAAACGTGTGCAGAGAACATACTAAACCAATCAAATCCTGTTATATACTCACAAAACCCCAGTTCATCTATAGTTTCTGTAGATATATCAACACAAGCACATTTAAGCAATAACACAGAAACTGAATATTTTCACCAATCACGTACATTAGAGGCAGAAATAGAAAATGAACCTAATCATTTGAGCAGTATTGATATTGAAGCCCTAACACATACTAATGTAAACACAGAACAGAATATAACAAACGTTGAAATAAGTGTGGGCAGAAATCAAGAACTAGAAGAAACTTTCACAGACGCACTACAATAATTTACAAATATTCATCCCACCAAAAGAAACTACATACCTAAACAAAAATGATCAAAGAAATTAGCGCAAATAGTAAGTTACATTAACAATATTATACTACCAAAACATGTTAATGGTGATACAGATTTTCAAACCCTACAAACAATAATATATAGTGCTGCTTGAACAGCTGCTAAAACAAATGGGTGTAAACTGTCATTTGAAACCTCTGAGAATATAGCTTACCTCAATCAGAAAAACCGTAAACCTAAATGGCAGAAAAGATTAGAATTAAGAGTTAAAGATTTAAGAACTAAAATTGGAAGACTTACAGCATACATGCAAGGAAACAGAGGTTGGAGGCTTGTTAGAGAGGTAAACACAATCATAGAAAATTACAGAATACATTCAACCCATGAAAAACCAAACACACAGATCACACACTGCTTAGATACTCTTAAACAAAAACTGACTCTAATTAATAGTAGATTAAACAGATACACTAATTGCACACTTCGCAAAATTCAAAATAATAAGTTTAGGAACAACGAAAAGCAGTTTTACCGAACACTGAAAAAATCTAGCACAAACCAAACAGTATTTAATAATGACGAAGTTATCACAAACAATAGTTTACCATCGATAGATGAACTTAAACAATTTTGGTCAAAAATTTGGGAGAGGCCAATATGTCATAACGCAGAAGCCGATTGGATTAAAATAGAGGCAGAAAACCATTTGCACACTGAGCAAATGGCATTCGAATATATACCAATAGATACTTTTCATGACGTCCTTCAGAAATTACACAACTGGAAAGCACCAGGTTCTGACTACATTCACAACTTTTGGTATAAAAAATTTACACACACTCATCCACACCTATATAATTACATAAACACCTTCATTAATAATCCAACAACGATGCTTACATATATAGCGGAAGGAATTACGTATATGATATCAAAAAACAGCAACGACAGCGCCAACCCCGCAAATTACAGGCCAATAACATGTCTACAAACAATATACAAAATATTAACATCATGTATTACTCAAACCATTTACTTGAATCAAATTCAATATTATCCGAAGAACAAAAAGGCTGTCGAAAATTTAGTCAGGGATGCAAAGAACAACTAACAATAGACTCAGTAATACTCAAACAAGTCCAGAGGCAGAAAAAAGATCTACATACTATGTACATAGATTATAAAAAAGCGTATGATTCTGTACCACACACATGGTTACTAGAAATTTTAAAAATTTATAAAATAAACCCTCAAATAATTGCCTTTTTAAGTAACACTATGACACAATGGAAAACACGCTTACATATCACTACGCCTACAGGAATTGTGGAGACAGAACCCATTAGGATCCAACGAGGCATATTCCAAGGCGACTCTCTTAGCCCACTATGGTTTTGTCTTGCGTTGAACCCCTTATCAAACCAACTAAATTCATTAATGCCAGGATATAACCTACGTTATAATGACACTACCGATGACATACAGACTGACAGACAACATTTTAAAATTAACCACCTTCTTTACATGGACGATATCAAATTATATGCGTCTTCACCAGAAGACTTAAATGTACTTGCAAATGCCACAGATAAATTTTCGAGTGACATAGGAATGGAATTTGGAATTGATAAGTGTAAAATCAATTCAGTCAGGGCAGGCCAAACATACGAACATTCATATACCACACAGACAGGTGAAAACATCGATTCCTTGGATGAAAACGGAACGTACAAATACTTAGGATATATTCAGGCTAAGCAAATTAAACATAAAACCATAAAAAATAAACTTACACAACAATTTAAACATAGACTGAATTCCATTTTAAATACCCAACTACACTCCAAACATACTGTCAAAGCAATAAATAGCTACGCGATCCCTGTTCTTACATATTCTTTCGGTATAATAACCTGTACTAAAACGGAACTTAAAAACTTACAACGCGTCATTAACACTACTCTAACCAAACATAGAAAACACCACCCTAGAGCTTGCGTACAGCGACTAACACTACCAAGGAAGGAAGGAGGGCGAGGCATAATAGATATTACAAACCTACACAATAAACAAGTTAGTACCCTTAGAACATATTTTAACACAAAAAGCAATACCTCTACCTTGCACAAAGCTATAGTTTATAATGACCGAAATCTAACTCCGCTAAATATGTCCGACAAAAACACTCAAGGGAATGAGAAACAGATTGACAGACAGACAAAGATACTGGAATGGTCCCAGAAGTCACTTCATGGAAGACATCGCCAAGACCTTTTTTTTTTTTTTTTTTTTTGGTACGGGGTGGAAAATCCTCATGGATGTCCTCCGCCCTGGGGCGGGCGGAGGGGTCTGTCAGACTCTTACTGACTAAAAACCACCCCGGTGTTCCATCTCACACCTACGTCGGGGGTCGCGGGAACTGGAGATACTTCCGCAACCCCCGGCTGGTGCCGGCCCGCTGCAGCGGGCCACTTCTCGGGTCAGGGGGGGGGAGTGAGGTGTTGGACTCCCCCCCGGACGTCTTAGAGGGGCGCGCGTGGAACACTACGCGCCGCCACCTCGGGTCCTGGTGTATGTGGGGGGCGACAGACGTCCCCGAGTCTGCCGCCCCTGGACCCATTTAGGGGGGCCGGAAGAGGGCGTTATCCGCCCTTCGCCGACGCCCGGTGCGCCTGCTGCGGGCAGGGTGGGAGGTTGAGATCTCCCTCTCCCTTTCCGCAGCCTCCTTCTGCGACATGACACTTTCGCAGAAGGAAACCACCGCGTCCCAGGACTCTGCGCTGTCGACCATCGACTCGACCACGGCCGACAGCGACAGGTCACTGCCTACTTTTGAGACGAGGGCACGGCGCGGCCCCTCCCAAGCGGCACATTCCGCCAGCGTATGCCGCGCCGTGTCCTCCCGGCAGTCGACGCAGTGGTGACACCGGGCGTCCGGCTCCCTGTTTATGCGACACAAGTACTTCCCGAAGCAACCATGCCCCGAGAGCACCTGCGTCACCCGAAACGACAGGGAGCCGTGCCTTCTCCCGAGCCAGCGCTCGAGCGCTGGCCGGACCGCCTCGATGATGGCGAGGCCGGCGGTAGGGCGCGAAAGCCTGTCCCGCCATTCCGCCACCAGGACCTCGCGAAGCTGAGACCGACGCAGCTCCATGTGTCGCTGCATCGGTCGCTCGCCCCGCGCCCGCGCTTCCTCGCGCCACCGGTACAGTGACGCGAGTACCTTCGCTTCCAGGTCCCAGGGCGGGGATCCGGCCAGTGCACAAGCCGCCTCGTAGGAGATCGTGCGATATCCCCTGATGACTCTGACGGCCATCGCTCGTTGCGGCTTTCGCAGCACGGCAATGCTTCCGGCCGTCAGGTCTGCCGCCCAGATCGGGGCCCCATAAAGGGCCATCGATCGCACGATCCCCACGTAGAGCCGCCTGCAGACGGCGCTCGGGCCCCCCAGATTGGGAAGCAGCGTTGACAACGCCCCAGCCGCGCCCAACAACTTGGGCGCCAGCCGCTGGAAATGAGGGCCAAAATCCCATCGGCTGTCGAGCACCAATCCAAGGTACTTCATGGTAGACTCGACAGCTATTCTGGCCCCCCCGACCACGATGTGTGATCCCGGCGGCGGCGCCCGCCGAGGACCGTGAAAGATCACGGCCTCCGACTTGTTGAGGGCCACCTCCAGGCCGAGGTGCCGGATGCGGCTCACCACCTGTGAGACCGCAGCCGTCGCCAGCAACGCTGCCTCCCTGTACGAACTCCCCCGGGCCGTGACCAGCGTGTCGTCAGCGTAACACGTCAGGTCCACGCCCGGCTGGAGCTCGCCCCTCAGCACCCAGTCGTACCCGATGTTCCACAGGGGCGGTCCTAAGACGGAGCCCTGCGGAACACCGCACGACATGCGGCGCTGGTGCTCGCCATCACGTCCCACGTAGGTGACACACCTCTCGGACAAATAAGCCCCAACTATGCGGCGGAGGTAGGAAGGCACACGATGATAGCGCAGTGCCTCCCGTACACAACTCCAGGGCAGGGTGTTGAACGCGTTGGAAATGTCCAAGGACACCGCCAACATCACCCCGCCCCGGGACACCGCTTCCTCCGCCAGGACTCTTACCCTCGATACAGCGTGTATGGTGGAGCGCCCATGCCGAAAGCCATACTGGCTCTCGTCCAGGTCCGGCCCCTCTTCGCACAAGTGGCCGACGAGGCGGGCTGCGATTATCCGCTCAAACAGCTTTCCCACCTCGTCCAGCAGCACTATGGGCCGGTACGCGGACGGAGAGTCCGCAGGGCGCCCCGCCTTCCTGAGCAGGACCAGACGACCAGATTTCCACAATTTGGGAAACTGGCCCCGCTCAAGGCACGCTGTAAATAGTCCTCTCAGTTGGGGCTCTAGCTCCTTCAGAGCGAGGGCCAACGCTAAGCCGTGAATGCCGTCGGGCCCCGGAGCCACGTTCTTGGCCCGGAGCCGCAGCACGGCCGCCCCCATCTCTGCCTGTGTCACCTCTGGGACGCTGACGGCGTTCTCCTCTGTGGACTCTGCGTCTGTGGGCAAAGCCATCGGCGGCGGAGTATGCTCCGCTCGTGCCGGGAAGAGGGCTGAGACAACCTCCTCCAGCAGCTCTGGTTGGAGACTCCCCGTGAGCGGGGGCGCCGCAGACCGAAGTTTCCCTCGAACCGCTTGATATGGGCGCCCCCACGGATCCCGGTTTAGGGTCTCCAACATCTCCTCCCTGGCTTGCGTCTTCGCATCGCCGATGGCCAGACACAGAGTCCTCTTAGCCGCGCGGTACACCTCATACAGCGCGGCTTCCTCGTCCGGGACCCGACGACGTCTCCTCCGGTATCGGGTGTACCGGCGTCTGACCGCTACGCACTCAATGCGCATACGAGCGATCTCGGCCGACCACCAGTACACCTGGCGCCCTGCTGACTGTGCGTGGATCCGGGGCATGGACGCGTCGCAAATTTGCGTCATCGCCCCGCGGAACCACAGCGCCTCCAGTTCGACGTCGACGGGTCCGTTCGTCTCCGACTCCCGGAACCAGGCCTGGACAATGGCGGCCTCCTCGAGAAGTTCCCTGTTCATGCGCTTACGAGCCCAGCGCGGACCGTTCGTTCGTGGGGCCGATGGACTGCGGCCGCCCGCGGTCTGGGCGGAGACGTCGAAACGGATGTAACGATGATCCGACAACGTCTCCACCTCCACGGCGACACGCCAGTCACGGACACGGCTCGCGACAGCAGGGCTAGCGAACGAGACGTCCACTATTGACCCGCCCCGCTGCCGCACGCACGTGTGAACCTCACCCCGATTCAGAACGGCCAAGCCAGTCGCGACCGCCCACTCCTCCAGCACCTCACCCCGAGCATCGGTCACCGGAGATCCCCACGCCGCAGACTTGGCGTTGAGATCCCCCAGCAACAGCACCGGGCGAGGGTGAAGACGGCCTACGACGGCACCCAACTCAACAAGGAACCTCTCGAAGTCGGCGAGGCTCTTGTTGGGCGAAAAATACGCACCAACTATGCCAATGCCGTCCGCGAGTGCGGCTACCCAGCCGTGTCCTCGGGACGGGTTGACAAGAGCCCCGCCAATGATGGCCACCAAGCCGTCCAAGTCTCCCACCCAGTTATCCCTGGGGGGGGACGAAGTACGGCTCGGCGACCACAGCCACGTCAATCGACCACTCTGCCATGCTCTGGAGGAAGAGGTCCTGAGCTCTGGCACAGTGGTTGATGTTGCCCTGGAGGAAATGGTACAGCGCCATTTATGCGCAGTCCATTCCCTCCGGGTTCGCACCATTCCTACGCCGGGAGTCGGCCGATGAGGCGCCAGCCTGCGAGGGGGGTAAAGGGCCCCCAGCAGCCTTGGCGCCCCGTCTCTTCCTGGGGGGCGCACAGGCCTTTCCACCCGCTGTGTGCCCAGCGGGCCTCCCTGCAGCTGTACAGAGGCTGCAGTTTGGCGCCGCGGAGCACTGGGCCGCCTTGTGGCCGGGCTGACCGCAGCGATAACACTGATCGCTACGATCGACTTGGCCGGTGCACCGAGCCTTGACATGCCCAATGTCAAGGCAGCGGAAGCACCGCATAACCCTGGGTTGCAGCAGCTTCACCCTCGCCGCAACCCACCCCACCAACAAACGCCCGCTGTTGGCGACCTTATTGGCCGCCGCCACCGGACACCGCACCCAGATTGCGCCGAGCCCAGAAGAGTCGACGCGTATCTCGCCCGTCTTCACATCAGCGGGCGGACACCCGCCGCCACGGGCGATGGCCGCCACGACCTCAGCCGGAGTAACCGAGTCGTCCAGACCGTCGACGCGACATCGCCAAGACCTGTGCCAACCTAACGTCGATAAGTTAGCATCGAACGAATGGCTCAGGAGAGGAGATTTATTCCCTGAGACTGAAGGGTTCATGACAGCAATTCAAGATCAAGTAATAGTAACCCGTAATTACCAAAAGCCAGAAATCCGCCAGGGGGCGTTGTGAAGTAAACATACGATTCTGTGTGCTCCGCGGTAAAATTATGATATTTAATAGTGTTTCTCAGTATTTTTCATCGAAATTGTATTTAACAGAGAACTATCATAAGTGAAAGTGATCAAGACTATAAATCCTGGATATTCAATGAATTTTGTGACATTATCAGTGGAAAAAGTGTATGAACATTACATTCAAAATGGTTCAAATATACCATTATCAATAGTGCCGGTGGTACAACAAAAGTTAAGATTGCAATCAAGGACTGCTGTTGGAGATACAGATGTGCAAGTAGAATTTAAATTAATAAAGTTAGTCTCGAAAACTAGCCGTTTATAACCTCAAATAATATTGAGTCATTACACAGATAACATAAGTTAGATCAATACTGATTATACACCGACATCTAGCGGGGAGTGGAGAAAGAAAAATATCGCCATCTGTGATTTAGTATTGGAACAAATTGAACATCGCCATCTAGTATTGAATAGCTTTAGTAAAACGTAAACAAGTATTTTCAAGATGAGTACGGACACTAAAGTAATTGAAAACTTAATAAAAAACTTACGAATAGACATTAAAAACGATGTACAAGACTTTGTTAACTCATTAGAGAATAAAATAATGTCAAATATACAGTTACTGAATGAGAAAATCGACGAGAAATTGTCGTCTATTGTAAAGAACATAGATGAGCTTAAAGAAACCACTTCACTGCAAAACACCAGACTATTTCTACTAGAAAAGCAAGTACGGATACGAAATCTTATATTTTTTGGTTTATCTGAAGAAGAAAAATCATATGAAGAGTTAGAAATAAAAATAATAACACTATTAAGAAACACTTTAGAAATTGATTGCAATAGAAACGAAATAGAATTTATTAGAAGAATGGGAAAGAAAAGTGAAGACAAAATAAGACCAATAAACGTCACATTCACAACATTTGGGAAAAAACTTAGCATTCTTAAAAACAAAAAGTTGTTAAAGGACTCCGGTTTCTATATAAAAGAGGATTATCCACCTGAAGTCTTAGAAACTCGAAAATGATTACAAGAACAAGTGAATAAAGAGAGAAGTGAAGGTAAAATAGCTTATATAAAATACAACAAAATAATTATCAAAGAAAATAATAGCTCACCCGGAAAAATAACCCAGAAAATGCAAAGCTCGAAAAAACGAGAGCTAGAAACTACTCCAACGAACCAAACACCAGGAAACTCTCAGCAACCAGCTACAAAAAACGCACCAAGATACCAGGCTGTAAAGAAAACCAAAAGGCAAAATGAAAATCAAAACTCTATTTTAAAATTCGTTCAAAAATCGAATGATCAACCAAAAATAGGATCAACTTCAGTTGAGAGCGACGAATAGCAACTATGTAAGCCTCCTTTCACAACCCCCCAAAATTCAAATATTTTACACAACAAAAACATACACCCTCCCCCAGAACGGCTGGTCACCGCGGGGGTTGCAGACTATCACCCTCCAAAGCAAAATAAATACTATATAGCAACATTCAACGTTCGATCTTTAGCAAACGAAGCCAGAATCTTGGACCTGGAATATGCATTACACAACATAAAATGGGACATCATCGGAATTACGGAAGTAAGAAGGCAAGGTTATCAAATTGAGGACAGAGGCGACTATTTACTCTACGCATTTGGAATGAATAGAGGCACACACGGGGTCGGATTTCTTGTTAAAAAACGAAGAGATATTCAAGTTGAAGACTTTGAAGGCCTAACCGAAAGAGTTGCTAGAATAAATCTAAAAATAGCTGGGAAATCAATAACAATCTTACAAGCATATGCCCCAACATCGAAAGCTAAAGAAGTAGAAATAGATACATTTTATAATACATTAGAGAAAGAGATTGAGAAAAACTGAAAGCACCTAATACTGCTGGGAGATATGAACGCAAAGATAGGGATGCCCAGAAAAGAAGACGCACTAGTAATGGATAAATATGGATTTGGAAAGAGAAATAAACGGGGTGAAAAATTTTTACAATTTTGTTTAAAGCATAAATTAAAAATTACTAACACTATGTTCAAAAAATCAAATAAATTAAGATGGACCTGGCAATCCCCAGGAGGCAAATACAAGAATGAAATAGACTACATAGCAACAAACATGTTTAAGAATGTAGAAAATACTAGTGTTCTCTCGAAATTCCATCATCCTAGCGACCACCGAATTGTAAGAGCAACCTTCAACTTCGAAACCCATAAAAAATCTAGAGCTACTTATAACGCACAACCTCAAAAAAACATTAACTTAGACAAATTTATATCCGAATTCTCAAAATATTCACATGATTGTAAATTACCCGTACAAGCCCAATACGATGCTCTAGAAAAAAACATGATACTAAGCTCTAAAAGCTGCGGACTATCAAAGAACAAATTACGCCACCAACATGTTAGTACGGAAGAAATAATCGAACTAAAAAACAAACAGCACATGTTAAAAAGTAAGGAATACAGAACAAAAAAAGAAAGAGTTACTCTATCTAAAATATATAAACAGATATCCAGAAAAATAAAGAAAAATATATATAAACATAGAATAAGTACATTAAAAGCACATTTAGAAAACACTGGTGCTATAAAGCGCGCTTACAAGCAGTTAAACGATTCGAAAAAAATTATGTGTTTGTTAGAAGACCAATATGGGTGCGAAGTAACGAGTAGAAAAACAATAATGCAAATTGCCACCCATTTCTACACTAAATTATACTCTAAAAAAATAAATGAAGACGCGGACAAGATAATACAATACAAAGAACACTTCAAAGAGCCTCGCAATCAAGATCCAGTACCAGACTTCTATACAGATGAAATAGAACTCTCAATACATAATCTGAAAACAGAGAAGAGTCCAGGATCAGACGGAATATCTAATGAAATGATCAAAATTGGAAAACACAAAATAATTAAACCCCTCACGGAAATATTTAATAGTGTTCTAAAAACAAACGAAATTCCGACTCAATGGACTTGTTCAGAGATAACACTACTGTTTAAAAAAGACGATCCAAAACTCCTCAAAAATTATAGACCCATAAGTTTAATGCCATGCCTCTACAAAGTATTCTCAGCTACATTACTAAGGCGAATAACCCGATTAATAGACGAAAATCAGGCGATAGAGCAGGCCGGATTTATGAAAAATTTCTCCACAGTAGATCATATTCATACCTTAAAAATGATCATAGAAAAGTATACAGAATATAATAAGAATCTCTACATCTGCTATATCGACTACTGCAAGGCATTTGACTCAATATCACACGACTCTATATGGCAAGCATTAGATGAACAAGGTATAAACAGCGATTACATCAAAATAATACAAGAGATCTACAGAAACAGCACTGCTAAAATTAGACTAGAAACTACAGGCCCCTCTTTCAAAATAGAGCGCGGCGTCAGACAAGGAGACCCCCTCTCACCGAAACTGTTTATAGCAGTTTTGGAACATATATTTAGAAGGTTAAAGTGGGAAAATATGGGTCTCAAAATAAACGGTAAATACTGTACACACGTGAGGTTTGCCGATGATTTAGTTTTGCTGTCCGAAAATATACAGGAATTACAACACATGATTCAAACCCTTACGAACGAAAGCAAGAAAGTTGGGTTAGAAATAAACCAAGACAAAACAAAGCTCATGACAAACTCGCATCAAGCACAAATAACCATAGACTCATCAATATTAGAATATGTCGAGGATTACATATATTTGGGACAACTTATCTCCTTCAAAACAAACATGACTAAAGAAATAGATAGAAGAACTAAACTAACATTGAATAAATACTGGTCAATGAAGGAAGTCTTTAAAAGTAATCTCCCGACTAAATTAAAAACAAAGGCCATGGAAACGTGCTTATTACCAACTTTGACGTACGGCTGTCAAACCTGGCAGCTAACGAAGAAAACTTTAAATAAAGCAAGAGTTTGCTAACGAGGGATAGAAAGAAGCTTCTTAGGAATGAAAATACGGGATCGTGTTAGATGCTCTAAAATAAGGAAGAAAACAAAAGCTAAGGATGTTGTAAAACACATATTAAGCATAAAATGGAAATGGGCAGGACATATACAACGAACAAAAGATGAAAGATGGACAAAAACTACAACAAATTGGGACCCCATAGATTGCAAAAGAAAAGTAGGTCGACCACAAAAAAGATGGAACGACGACATAGTGGAAATTGCTGGCAAACTATGGACTAGACCAGCACAGGACAGGAAAATGTGGATGGCTTTGGAGGAGGCTTTCACCGCTACAGGCGGCCCTTACACGACACAAGATGTGGAATAAAAGAAATTAAAATAATAAAATATAAACACTAACCGAATTAACTATAATGCATAAGGTAAATTACTAACAGAGTTAACCTAAATATTTGTTTACAAAAGAAAAAAACGAATAGTAACAAATAAATCAATAAATGTATAGTTTATGTTACTAAATGAAATGAAATTTAATTATTAATGGAAATTATTACTACTTATTTTAATGATAATCTCTAATTTTGATTTATATTCTAATTCTCTTCGTTAATTTTTATGTTTGTTTCTTTCGTTGTAATTTTATTGAGTTGTTTTTGATTTTATTTTAAACTAAAACCTAATTTATAGCCGAACTCTAATTTAATTGTATTCGTTTTTATTTTCATGAAAATTTAAATTTTATCAAATTTGGAACTGAATTGTAATGAATTTTGTTTTTATTTTATATTGCATGGCAACTTAGATTGCAATTTCTATTTGTGATTTCGATTTTAATGTAATTTATTAATTGTATCTTTTTGCATTTTGCTAATTTTAATATCTTTTTATCAGCTATTTGTAATTTTATTATTATATCAAATCTGTTTGTACTAATGAAGTGTGAGGATATTTAATAAAGCTTTTATTATTATTATTATTATTATTATTTTAATTACCAAAAGCACATCATGCGAATTCCCCTTTCTTCAGATATTTGTAGACGATGTCATAGCTCATCCGAAACTATTCAACATATTACTGGAGCATGTAAAGCAATAGTTCAAACTGACTATAAACATAGACACGACCAGATAGCCAATGTAATCCACCAAAAACTTGCTATTAAATATAAATTGATTACTACACCCCCAGTACCTTCCTACAAATATAATCCTGAAACAGTTCTTGAAAACGCAACACACAAGCTTTACTTTGATAGAGCTATTCTCACAGACAGAACAATACACTACAATAGACCAGACATAACTTTACTAGATAAAAATAATAAAACCGCACAAATCATTGACATTGCAGTACCAAATACACATAACCTACAAAGCACTATAGCAGAAAAGCTGTCAAAATATACAGACTTAAAAATAGAAATTAGTCGAATGTGGCGATTAAATAGCGTTGCCATTATTCCTGTAGTGCTTTCAACCACGGGTGTCATTCCCAAGCAACTGCACCAATCTTTAAACATCCTAGACCTAGCTCCTTCCACTTTCCAAACCCTACAGAAAGCTGCTATCCTAAACACTTGCAGAATTGTTCGAAAATTCTTGCAAAACGACAATGACGCACAAATATCATTCACCACACGAACACACACAGACCCATCGTCATTCGCCCACATACACGGTGACAGACATGCAACGCAAAATCTCATCACATCACCACACCACATATTATCATCTACCACATAGGTTAAAATTTTTAGGGTAGCACTTGGCTTCGGCCCGTGTTGCCCTGTAAACCGGCACATAAGGGCCGAGATATAAAAATATATACCAACAATAATAATAATAATAATATGTGGGGACATTTTCACACACGGCCATCTGACCCCAAACTAGGGAGACCCTGTACTATGGGTGTCAGACAGCTGATATACATATACACAAATACATTTTTTTTTTGTAAATACATACATATATAGAAAAAAAAAAATATATAATAATAATAATAATAATAATAAAATAATTTCGATGCGCCCAGAAATTACGACTACATTAATGCGAATGTGCGAATAAATAATTTAGTGCCATGCCAACACGAAATTTAATTATTTCGACACAAAATGAACCGATCCAATTTAACATCAATTTTTGTCGCTCGAATTGGTTTAATGCGTGTTCGATTTCGAATAACGTGATCATAATATGACTAGTTTCCCGATACAACATGGAATTTACTGTTCACAGCCTCGTAACGGGGCAACAGTGCTTCGACGTGACACTTGACAAGCGTCTCCTATAAAGTTTAAAGTAATTCAACCGCGGGGACGTCACGTCGATGCGCGTAGAAAGTCAACCTTTACGATGGTCGAGTGAACAAAACAAAACAAGTTGGACATGTCAATGCCCACGCCTTTGGTACGGTAACTTGATACAAGCAGGCGGATACATTTAACACCACCGAGAGGTTCGCAAGCGGTCGCGTCGCGTGAGCGTAGAGCATTAAGCGGAGCGATGAGCGATGCGGCAAGCGTAGGTCGAAGGACGCCGTCGATAGTTCAGCGCAGCTAAGTTATTCCACAACGACTGTAATCTTGCTGGAGACTACTAGATGTCACGCACGTTTGGTACGTGCTTTGTACTACTTTGGCAAAGCTTTAAAGGTATAACGGCAAGGTAAATTTAGCTCTTAGATAAAGGTCTACAGCCAGTAAAACATTATCTTTATGTCTATCGGAACAAATAAAAGAAACAGTACTTACTCTGTATTTGCAAGAATTGTTCACTGTAACAATTGAAAATTGTTCTTCAGCATGCTATGCATGGGTTTCATTAAAATATTCTTGGATATTGGGTCTCTTATGTCACTGTGACCGTAGCCTAACCTACCCATCCACTCGCCCGTGTCATGAAAGAAGATACTTTAATATCCGATTCATTGTTCTGTTACAAATTTGTCAGTGATCTTTACATTAAACTTTTTCTCTTTTAAAATTTGAGATGGGTCCATAATCCTCGTGCGGCCGGCACGTTGTAAGTAAATCTTCGTCACATAATGACGTTTAGACCACACAAATAAAAATATTAGATATCGTATTAAAGAGCTATGAGCATCTATCGTAAGCATTATACGAGTGTCGATATTCATTACACTTTATTTTGATTTCTATGGAAGTTTCCTGTTTCAACCCGTTCAGTTTCAAGATATTATTTTCATTGGAATCTCCATTTTGTATATTATACCAGTATTGTTATAGTTCGACGAATGCCACGCGTGTGACGTGGAAATTAATACCTTATTGTGCTGATACAATTTATGCGTAAGTCGTGTGGAAACTATGTATTTGTTGAAAGATGTCTAAATTAAGGTACCTACTATGAAAACCGTTTAATGCTGATGTTGTTAAAAGAGTTCGTAACATTCTAGAATTTCTAATTTCCTTTTTTGATGATGTTTGCAAACATTATCTCAAAAAAGAACAACTTCAGTACAAAATTCATAGCGCAATTTAAAATCGCTTAAGAATTCCCCGCAACATATAAAAGATATTTTAATTTTTGGCAAATTAAACCTTATTTGCATAAAATAAGAATCGTGCGCCCGTATCTGATCGACCGTAATTACTTATCATAATTATTAATATTTCGCTGCTGTCACGCGACGGGTTGCCTGAAGGCAAACCTTAATGCTTCCCATTGATGATGGGTAGCATTCACAGTAACCGACTCAGACGATAATTTGAGATAATTTACGTAATTCGGCATAATTTTCATTCGAAAAGCATGTTATGCTCAGCTGAACATCATTATATAGAAGTGCGTTTTAAAATCGTTCACGATCTAATTCTAAATGCCTTCGAGCAGTTTACACAAATTAGAATTTGCAAGACCTTCATTATTTGAACGCAAGCTTTAAAATTACATGGAAAATGGGTCGGAACAGTTGTTATTAAAATTACTTGAAATTATTCCTGTGTTAACAAAATACATTGATCATTCTTTACAAGGTATAAACAATTAGGTACGTAAATATAGACTGTTAAATATGACACAGTTAGAATCGTTCACATCCCACGCATCTTCACGCGTCTTCAGCTTATCAATATTTTTTCGCAACGCCACAAAAATACCGTAATAGAATTGCAGTGGTAATTAAGTTTGATTGTGCTACACAATCTCCCGTTGTGCATTAATGATAATAATATCTGTGGGAGAGGCAATGCAGAGCATCGAATATACCATACGATGTCGATCGGAATCGAACATTCGAACCACGACGACACGCAGGGGACACAGAGTAACAATGCCCAGAGATGAACAGCGATTTACGAGCGTAATGTATGGACGTTTTTGTTGCATCCTTTATTGACTTTGTTGTTGGGTTTATGTGGAGGTGCGATTGTGGGTTAGGTTTTGTGTTTAATTTATATGTTTTTTTTTTTGCAACATTAATTTGGGCGAAAATGTATGCTCTTATCAGTCATCGCTTCCATTACAAGTATTGCAGAATTTGCTAATAAAACTAAAAAGAAAAAAATGTTCACTTTTATTTATAGTTTAATTCGATTCTTCTAAGAAACATAATATAAGTTCAATGTTTAATAAATACTCATTTCGAACTAGTAACACCAAAGTAAATAGAATAATACAAAATAAATCTTACATATTACTAATATCTGGGCGACCGAGGTTTGCTCGGTATTTTTTTTTCGTGTTTTTTTTTAACGAAACCTAGCTAGATCGATTTATCGCCCCCGAAACCCCCTGCATATTAAATTTCATGAAAATCGTTGGAGCCCTTTCCGAGAATCATATACAAGAATTGCTCGTTTAAAGGTATTAGATAATTGTATTCAGTAAGAATTAATCGTCTACCAGTCTAATCAGAATAAATGTGGACTAGCAGATGTTCTACCACTGACAAAAAATTAAAATAGACATTACAACCTCATGAAGGGTTTTCTAAGACAAAATATGTCTAGGAAAAGATTCATCTTTCTTAATTTTTTTGACATTCACAAGTCGTAACTACAACTTAGCGATATTAATTGTTATCGTCTTCAATATTGCCTAGTCTACGCGTTGGACACACCGCTTCGCAAAGTTCATCAGATAATGAGCACATTTGTTGCGTGTGAAACTAGAATACCATTTTGCACGAAGCTACATTTCGCGTAAGCATCAAAGCGAATACTTGCTCTTAAACCATGGGCCGCCTCGATAAATCATGTTTCGTTTAAAACATTCTAACGCTTCATTTTGCTGATCCAAACGGCCGATGCGGTCTTCAGTGGAAAACGTTCTTAACAACTCTTTTGTAATAAATCCAAGGGAATGTTGCGTTACAACTGCAATAATACGAATCAGATTAAGTGTGGAGTGTATTACCTTTTGTTTAACGTTTGTGGTCTGGCTTTCGTTCGTAATTGAGCGTTTCTATTTTTTTTTTGCCATATTTTTAAAAAGCCGCCAAAAATAAAAATATTAGTAAATCGCGTTTTTTGTCTTGTAATCAGATAGTTTAATTCATGAATATTTGGATTTTTTACATGGAATTCTATTTGATTTAGGATTTTTGTAAAAATAATATAAAAAACTAAATGAAGGTAGGCTTAGACGTTCCCATTTTGTTACTCCTCAATTGTTAAAAAAACACTTGAAAGTCGCAAATTCTGTGGCAAAAATTTTACGTTTCATAAACTTCATGATAAATTTAGTAAAATCATCGCAAGAAATACTACGAAAAGTGAAACTAATTCCAATGTAGGTACTTGGATATTTTTTTTTGTTACTTTTAACTTAAAGTCAATTTAAAGTTTTGATTATATGAAAAATAAACAGAATTGAAAGACTTTGCTTACTTCTCATAAAAATGTTAAGCGAAATTGATTTACTTTACAAGTTATCTTGATTTATATTATATAAATTTAATAAATACGTTAAAGTGAGTTTAAAGACGGGAGATTTTCGGGACAGTAACAAAAAAGGAATAGAAAGGTTACAAAATAAAAACATAAAGCTTGTTAACTTTACTTACATAAAACATATCCGGGTTTTGCTTTAATTTACCTCATCTTTTATGCCGGAGCTAGTGGCATTTTCTTGTGCTGTTGAATTGTAAACATAGCTTAATAATTCCGTTTTTGTTATTTGAATTTTCCGCTTATACGTTACTACCCCAAAGTAACAAAAAAAAAAGTAACGAAACAAGTGATCGATTTTTTCAAATTATTATTGTGGTGTTAACATTGCAAATACGTCTACTATTACACACTTAATTTCAATGGAAGTTAATAACTATTGTACCCTTGATAGAAAGAGTAGTAAATATTGTCAATTTACCTTTAAACAGCAATAACAAAAGCCGGAATGAGATTCACTCTAAAATAAGTACATGCGGATACTGCATACTTCGGAACGGCAACTGACACAGTACATCAAGATAGCGGCATTTATGGCATCTACGGTGATGCTAGTTCAAAAAAACATACGTAAATGGAAGTTTTTTTAATATTTTACATTTAAAAATGGGTAACAAAAACTGAAATCCATTCTAGGAACTTTTTCTGGGACAAGTTTAAAATTCATTTATGACCGTAAAATTTTAACCAAATTACCAAAAAGGAAATACAACGTGAACCTTTTTACTATGTAATATGATTTAAAATCAAAATCTCAGTATAGTTTCTTTGAACTTTATCAAAATAATTGAGTTTGAAATTGCGAGTGGTAGACTGGGACATAGGAATTTTCATACATTGCAATTTTCGATAGCTTATATTTAGTTGATTTTTTATTTAAATACTATGTATTTATGACCTGGTATAATATTTTCTGTAAATTTTAATAACAATTATGCTCGTAAGCAAATTCGTATCAATAATTTGTAGATTACACCATAGTTATTCATCTTCAAAATCATGGGACATTCCACAAATATGTGATGGCAAAAAAAAATAGAAACGCTCAATTAATGTGTAGAATGTCAGTGGTGGCCTGCCTGGACATTACATCGAAGGCACGACTTCGACTGCGCTTCTTTTTCACTTTCTGCTGTCTTTGTTGTTGTTTCTTTAAAATAATGCTTTTAAAAAGAACAGCCTGGTACGCCATCGTATAGCTACAACAGTATCTTTGCCTTTGTTAAAACGATATTTTCTATTAAGCAGATAGGTTATCTTCAGCTATTGTTTCCAGTCAGTCAAAAGAGACGAGATTGAATGTTTCTTTTGTTTCATTTTTTATTTTATCTCTAGCTCGTATAGTGGGGTAAGCCGACATAATTAATTCAGGTAGGTACTTGATGTTAACTTTTTTTATTGTAATTCTTTAAGTATATAAAGCGTAAGTATATAAATTATGAACAACAATGCTCACTATTTAGTAACTTTATCTATGCTTGGTTGTACTATTCTGTGTATCAACTACCAACATACATATAATATACATAATTATGTAATTATCCTTGGGGTTAAACGTCTGGAATTGTACATTAAAGCTTTGAAGTTTACTCTGGGCATTTAAACAAATTTCATCTTTTTATATGGAGCAAATGAATAACTTAAAGATAACTATCCAAGTTGTAGAACAACAATAACATTCTCAATGGGATTCCCCGCTTTGTAAACTAATAAACATGACTATTCAATCGCATTCAATATGTCCAAAGCGTTTCGTGGTTAAGTGTCTACAAATAGCCACCATATTAAAATGCTTGCTTCAAATCATCAAAATTAATATGTGTAATAAATAACTTAGACCATTGGCGTTCCAGCGGATTTAATGTAAACATATACCACAGCCTCACGTAACGTTAAAAATTTATATTCGTCTCATAACTGTCGAATTCTTGTAGTAACAAATTACTGGGACGCGTTGACTTACTGAATGGACGCTGGTAACAAATAGTGGAGTAATTCCAAAGAGTTTTGAATAGAGTCCAATACTATTTTGGTCGGCGAACGGTGATCTTTAAGCTTTTATTTCGTTTTGCTCGGAGATCGCTTGCTGATAGAATGACGTTCCATGGTTCCAGCATTGCGAGTTATAAGGAAATGTTTCGGATATTATTGAGTTATATTAAGAATTGGATGGACATTTTTGTTGAAGAAATTATTTGAAGTTATTGATGCTTGAGATTAGGCTATTTATTTACTATCTTTGAAAAGGTTGTTCTTGATTTTATGTATTAAGAATATTTCCAGCTTTACTTTACTGGTTATTTGGGTGTTTTTCCTTTCTATATTTACTAGGATTTAGTTTATTCTATTTCCATATATTTTTCTGTTCCATTTTTTCTTAATCCGTCTTTGTACTTTGTAGTCTTACAATACTGTAAATATCGGTACCTATTTCATTTTCTTTATATGAAATGTTTCCCTGTCAGAGTATCTTAGGTTAACGTGATTATTCCTGTAACAATACATATTTGCTTATACCCATCACACGAATAATGGCACGTGTAAGCAACATTTACATAACATAAGCAAATAACCACCACACATGCCTATATAACTCAATAATTACCTTAAAGTACTCATAAGGTATCGTATGAAGTTAAGTAATCTTGTTTTTCGAGCCGCGTGTCAGTGTTCTGTAACAGTGCCTAGGGCAGCTGTGCCCGCTCGCATCTCAATAATGAATGTATTGTCCCGCGGTACGTTCCCGATCACAGTCCAGACTATTTTTGCTCGAACCTGTCCGCGTCTGTCATGGAAAAAAATGTCGTGGAGTTGTTACAATGACTGGAAACTTTAGAAACGACGACGACGAGACGAAGCTATGTATTTTTCATTACATCGATTAAAGATTGATGTCATAGATAAGCGGACAAAAGACTGGAGCTAGTTTTTAGAGGTCTAGGTTCGAATTCATGATTTAATAATGTAGTTTCTATTTTGCGTAAAAAAATCTCATCTGGTTTACGCTTTGTGTAAGATTGTTGATTTATTAACTTGTACAACTGCGTAATAATCTTCTTACCTGCACAATAAATTCTACTTTGTTGTTAATAAGATTTTAGCCTAAGCAACGTTTAGCTACTTACTTTACCGTGTCCGTACAAAATAAGAAAGATTTTTTTCAGATTTCAGACACCTGAATGACGTCAAAAATCTTCACCACCCTTTTCATCTCCATACCATTTTAATCCCTCGTCCAACCGTCATGAATGAAGACATATTTGCCAACGACAGCGAATCCAACAGAGTTATTTGATTTATTCCAAGCCGGGACTATAGAAGTCAATAATGACTTCTATAGTCCCGCCACAGCCACAGCCACAGCCACAGCCACAGCCACAGCTTCATTACAGCGGCTAAATAATTAGCCGCTGTAATGAAGCTGTGGCTTGAATCTTGGGCAGTAGACAAGTGCAAGCATCAGTCCTGGATCTTTTTGCTATTTATTGGAAGCTGTATTAATGTATCGCATGTGGGAGATTATGCTAAGATGCTATTTTCGGTTGCGTAATATGTTACGGTGTAGGTACCGAGGTAATATCTTTCTTTTTTTTAATCATTCAGACGAATTCCAAATTATGTCAATATTATACTGTAGAATATACCTCTATGACTCTACGGTCATTAGGCTTTCAATAAAGATCTACATCTTTATTGAAAGATTCAGAAATAACATTATCATCTCCAAAGTTTGGCAAACGGATTGGTGATAGCAGTTAGTTATTAGTGCTTACTTCTTATTTGTTTTTGCGCAATAACAATATTGTGCATAGCTTGTTCTAGAAGGAGAATTTGTGTTTTGATATCATAAAGTATGACGTCAATTTTCAAACCGCAGTAGGTAACTTACATATTCATGTCAAGGTTACTTGTATTTTACATTTTCCTTGAAACAATTGCTAAGTTTAAATTCACTTAGGTACTCATAAAATACAAAAAGCTAACTATTAATTTGAGTTTTTGTGCACGTGCCTTAATGAAACGTTTGAGCAAAGTTTTCAAGGAAATTCATTAATTATGTTCTCAGAAAGTTTAGAGAGGACTCCACTTGTAAGGTGAAATTAGTTGTTTAATTTTCAACAAAACTGGTTGTTCTAATGAAAACGGGTCCAGATCTTTATTAGAATTTTTTATGAAGAAATTACTTAAAGCAAATATATTAAAACATTCTGGTTAAAATTTGTATTTTTTATAATAAAATATGTGCAATTATTAAAGGCATGCGATGTTCTA
Organism: Charanyca ferruginea; assembly: GCA_947361185.1. Classification (NCBI taxonomy): domain Eukaryota; kingdom Metazoa; phylum Arthropoda; class Insecta; order Lepidoptera; family Noctuidae; genus Charanyca; species Charanyca ferruginea. The sequence continues at coordinate 26,114,012 of OX376056.1, forward strand.
TCAGAATGCATAAAAACTCATGGTATCGCTAAACGATCGATCTTTGACATTTTCATGGTTCATCGCCGTATCGCGTCGTGATGTCGTGGCGCTTCGAACAATCTTGCAATTTGTGAAATATTTGGAATAGTCCCGGCGGCGGCCACCAACGAATATGGCAGAGTATCACTGAATGTGCGGCCTGCGAGCATTAGATTCTTCGAATTGGTTTTTAAGTAATTGGTAACAGAATTGACCGACCACTGACTAGATCGATCGTGGACACACAAGGTGGACCTCACAATGATACAATTAAAGGGAATTCGAAAGAAAGAAAAAGTTAGTTCTTGTATAACGTTAACATTAGGATCACGTAAGAGGAGACTTATATGGGCACAGTAAGCACAAGTTGATCAGTGCCAAAACAAAACGCGGTTTTGTTGTCTTTGTTTTTTATTTCGTAAAAATAGTTTAACTGCCTTTTTCAATTTGGCTAACATTATTGTCATCATAAAATGTATTAATAGCACCGACACCAAACAGACTATTTCTGTCGTATTTTTTTGCGAAATTCTCGCAACAACTTATGGGGGACCTGAGACACAAGTGCTTCCAAGTACATGGCCGTGTGTCCCATGCGGGTGGTCTCAACGTAGACGATTCAATAATGATGCCCCCCTGACATAATATGGCGGCTTTAGCCACGCAAAAACCAACTTGCCGGAATCATGGCCAATACAATAAAATGCACAAACAAACCTTCATACCTTATGCCGCGGTATCTTAAACTTCCTTGAATTTTATTATGTCATCCTATTCAAACAACCCTAAGAAACATAAAGTATTGCTGTACTAGTCTAATAAAATTGCCGATACCTTCTGTTGCCCTAATAAAATTGGTTCCATATAAACGGTCGGTTGAAAAAGTGACCAGTGATTTTAGCCGACCCTAAAAAAAATTGTATCGGATTTTTTCTGGTTCTTTTTTATTAAAACTTTGTCATTAAAAACGATAAAATTGATTTTGACGATTCTTGCAGTGGCCTTGCGTCTGTATTTGTTAAGTGTGAAAAAAAAACTCATTAAAAACGAATGTTTTGATGAATTTTGGGCATTAGGTAAAATAATAGATAAGACAAAGGGCGGGTTGCTTCAACTACCCATTACTGACCGGTAATAGTCAAAAATGGCGCTAACTATCGTCAAATAAAAAAAACGGGTTGTTTCACAAAATCATACGTCAAAAACTTACTATTACCATAACCGACCAGTCATCGTAATTTTGTGTTGTTAAACAGCTACTTCAATCATCAAAATATTATGGAATTTCTTTTTGAATAACTTTAACTGACGGATTTTTATGTCATGAAACAACCCGTTACATTTAACGTACGTTAAACATCGCACGTCATAGTAACTTTTTAACCGTCCGTATGTAACGTTAACCGACTGTTTGAAACAACCCGCCCTTAGTTGGATTTTATTATTAGAGGTACAGAGCAACAGTCTAACCACAGTGGACATTGTCAGCAAAGAGGAAGGATGACAGATGACAGACAGCTGAAAAATTACATTATTAAAGCATTCACAAAGTTAGTTTAGTGAATTGAGTTTCTAAAGCACGTAATCAATATTACCAACATGTTCACCAATCATTTCACATAAATTAAATTAAGAATTTTTTTTCAAAATAATTTATATTTGTTAGTACCTAAATAAAATAATTTTACTGTTTTGGCACTGAAATAACCGGTAAATAGTTCTGAAATGCATCGCAGAATTAAACTAGGTAAAATATGTTATATCGAAAATCGACAATAATAAATGCATAAATACGTTTGTTTACATTGCATTGTAGAGTTTGTTGAGAGTGCACGTATATAATTCTTATTTACGATTTCTTTTTTATTTTTCCTAATTTTTATAATGTTGTAATCGTGCTCTTCGAAGTTTTAATTCGAATATGTAACATGTGGATAATGTAGTTAGTTACGCAGTGATAAACGTAGATTGTAAGCTATTGTTAACCATGTATAGTACGTAATTGTTGGTTTTCCTTAATAAATAAAATAAAAACAAAATACCTAAGTGAAAAACTGTATCTGCAAAAAGTATAGCAGAGCGTGGTTTCGATCCACGGACCTCTGGGTTATGGGCCCAGCACGCTTCCACTGCGCCACTCTGCTCACAAGATATCATGTCGAAATACTACCTCTGTATTCACGGCTGATGTGATAGTTAAAATAAACTGAAAAGGTGTATTTTTGCATGCGCTAGGCGTCTACTATGTGTGTAATGTACCAACAAATATCCAAAAAGAAATGATAGCAGAGCGTGATTTCAATCCACGGACCTCTGGGTTATGGGCCCAGCACTCTTCTACTGCAACACTCTGCTCACAAGACATCATGTTGAAATGCTACAACCGTATTCGCAGCTGACGCAAAAGCAAAAAAAAATGAATAAATGTATTTTACTTAAATTTTGTGCAACTTGAGAAAATCTAAAAAGAAATGTTAGCAGAGCATGGTTTCGATCCACGGACCTCTGGGTTGTGGGCCCAGCACGCTTCCACTGCGCCACTCTGCTCACAAGATATCATGTTGAAATGCTACATTTGTATTCACGACTGATGCAATAGCAAAAATAAATTGAGTAAATGTCTATTTGCATCGGTACAGTAAAAAGGATTTTATTCAACTTCTTTCTACCTACTGTGTGTAATGTGGGAATGTACAAAAATCAATGTTAGCAGAGCATGGTTTCGATCCACGGACCTCTGGGTTATGGGCCCAGCACGCTTCCACTGCGCCACTCTGCTCACAAGAAACCATGTTGAAATGCTACAACCGTATTCACGGCTGATGCAATAGCAAAAATAAATTGAATAAATATCTATTTGCTTCGGTACTAATCTAAGCAAAAATCTGTTATTTAACTTCTTTCTATCTACTGGGTGTAATGTGAGAATATACGAAAAGAAATGTTAGCAGAGCGTGGTTTCGATCTACGGACCTCTGGGTTATGGGCCCAGTACGCTTCCTCTGCGCCACTCTGCTCATATGATATTACGTCCAAATGCTGCTGCTTATGAGGTTACAAAGTCGACGACATTACAGAAAAAATATGGCATTTATAAAGTTGGAGTATTGTAAAAAACGACATGCTTAGGTAACAGAATACTTAATAGTACTACGTACAGAAGGGACACTCCCTTCCCCGAGCTATATCAGATACCGCACCTCACCCCGCACTTGGAGGTGCTAACCGCCGACTCTTTAGCCAGGGCGTTAAAAATCGTAAGAACTGCTGCGCTGTAGGTACTGCTGACACAAACACACAATTTTGCGATTTATTTTGTTTTAAGTTTTATTTATTAGTTTTAATCTTGATGATTCATTTATTTTCCAAGTTTTCGTCGTTTTATAATAATACAATTAAAACTTCCGTAATAATAACATACCAACATTACCAGCTATTAATATTGCTCTCTCTCTTTATTGTCTTAGTTATGTACTTATGTCTCTTTCTTTCACGTTCTATTCATTCTTGGAATTGAAAAGTAGTACCCTACGCACTAACTTTGTCGCGTCGCCCCATTGCTTTGCCGCGTAATGGTGCGGGGCGATCGTGAATTCCATATTTTGTAATTAGGTACCTTAATTTACCATTATTGATGAATAAATAAACCTCTTCACATAACAAATATTATAATATTACTTTTATGTCATTACAAATCCGAGTATTCAAAATCAAATATCATTTATTTTATTTCTTTAAGAAATAAATAATTGAACGCTCGGACAAGATCACTTCATAATAATGCTCAAAACGTTCGGGTAGTGCCGTCGTCGTTCGGTTCGCCCGACGCAAAGCGCTGCAGTTTTCGCGCCATTTTGTACGCTAGCACGACATCCAATTGATTCAACCCTACTAAAATTCACGCACACATTTGCACATGTACAGACGTCATTTGGTTATGTAGTAGTAATAGGTAATTATTTTGCAAGTTTTGTATGAAGTGTCTGAGGTATACTTAGGTATAAAGGTAACAAAATCTTTTTCAATACCTACAAACAATTTTATTGCATAAAATAACTTTTTAGTAAAAGCCTGTTTATAAAAAGCTTTATATCTTTATTATATTTTGTAAATGCACTCACTTTCTATTTTTGTTTATTTATCTGACACATCACCTTATCAAGAAAGGTGTTGTCAAGACAAAACCAACGAGCACACACACTATGGGTTAACTTGTTTAGTTGTGAAGTTCCTATGGCCACCTTCTGAATCCATCATCAGACCCTGTGTGTGTCAGTGTTCCACTGAAGGTTAAATAAAATATCTGTTAAGTCTAACGAAGTGCCCTCGTGAGGAGACAATCCTGGCTGAAATATCAATTTATGGTGAAGATCATGTTTAGCTATCAGAATTAAAAATATAATTATGCAAAGTTTCATGTCTGTGCTACAAACCGTTGAGGAGTGTCCTCGTGAGGAGACAATCGTGGCTACAGCATGTGGATATTTCTAACATTTTTCAACCGACTTCAAAAAAGGAGGAGGTTATCAATTCGTCTGTATTTTTTTTTTAATGTTTGTTACCTGAGAACTTTGAAATGGGTGAACCGATTTTGATGATTCTTTTTTTATTTGGAAACTGGTGCTTCCCGTGTGGTCCCATTTGGTCCAGTTCTGACAATGACATCCATGAGAAAACCGTATAAGTCTTAAATTTGCATTAAGTATGTGCGCGATTTGTTACGCGATTTCTCCGGCAAACGTAACCTGATTTTGAAAATTCTTTTATGAAAATTTTATTATGGATAGGGTATGTCTCAGGGGTGGTCCCATATAAATTTTATCGAAATTGATTCAGCACTTTTTGAAAAAATCAACAAATACCTATCCAAAAATTTTACATATACGACGTATTAGTTTCTTTAATCTTCGGAGTAGTTAACTTTCAATCTCTTCTTATTAGATTTGGATGAGAAGGAGGTACTAAAAAGCGGAAAATAAAAAGCTTTTTACAAAAAAGACAACCGCCTTCAAAAACTAAAAAGTGAAAAATAACTTTAGCACAGAACACACATTGACTTTAGTTTCGGAAGTCGGTGGCAATACAAAACAACAAACAAAACAAAGCCACCGAATTTCGAAACTAAAGTCAATGTGTGTTCTGTGCTAAAGTTATTTTTCACTTTTTAGTTTTTGAAGGCGGTTGTCTTTTTTGTAAAAAGCTTTTTTTTGTGTATTATTATCAAAACTTAAATTCAAAGTCGTATGTTTAATTATGCGAGTAATTCAAAGGTGATGGAACAATATGGCCGCTAATTATTTGTATATCATATTATACATGGAGCAAGAAGAGTAGTAAAATTACAATTTACTATTTCCATCACTTTATAACATGGCTTATATACCTTTACTGGAATAGCTATGCAAGAGTTGAACACAAAAACTAATTTTGATAATAAAATATACGAACCTCGAAATAAAACAAAAAGTAAAGTTACAGAAGTATGAAAAAAGAAATAGTTTCTATCAAAACAGTTCAAGCCGACAGTAGGATCGTCCAATTCTCCATAATGTAGGTGCCTAGCCCAACCTTAGTAATAAATAAGACTTAAGTATTACATGTGCACAATTTCCTAACCTAATGTCGGTTGGCCACGACTACCTACCATAATGACGCAAAAAAGTGAATGCAGAATACGCTTATATTGTTATTAGTAATCATTGAAATAGGTTACTTGTCCAGTTTCACAAAAAATATAATAGAATGCCTACAAACTGAGCAATAAAAACCGGAAGTGCGAGTTGGACTCGCTCACCGAGGGTTCCGTACAAATTTGTAGGTACATATCCATACTTCCATACTTAATATTATAAATGAGAAAGTAACTCTGTCTGTTACTCTTCCACGCTGAAACGGCTGAACCGATTTTGATGAAATTTGGTAAGAAAGTAGCTTGAACCCTGGGAAAGCACATACTTTTTAATCCGGGACTTGCCTGCATCCGCGATAACTGACATTCACACGGACCAAATCGCGGACAAAAGTTCGTTATAAATAAATAACATATTTTTTATGTTTTATTTACAAAATTAAATGTAGTTTTCTGACTTTTTTCTATATTTATAGTATAAGACGAAATTACTTTCCAAATTTCATAGTTCTAGGTCAACGGAAAGTACCCTATAAATTTTGATTGGCATGAGAGTGTCGAAATGTACCCCTTGCGACATAAACGGCCGTATCTTTTTTTCACGTCAACTTAGAAGTTTGATTTTTTTTACAGCTTCAAGGAACCGTGGACCTACGCATATGGTTTTAATTTTAACTCGATACCTGTACGCGTTCCAGAGATAAAGGGTCTTGACAGACAGACAGACAGACAGACGGACAACAAAGTGATCCTATAAGGGTTCCGTTTTTTCCTTTTGATGTACGGAACCCTAAAAACGATGGCTTAAGATCCAAAACATCAATTGTATCCTTTGACTTGCAAGATTTGATTTTATCAAGCGAAACATGTAAAGTTAAAAATATTTTGAATCACGTGACCTTAATGATACACCCAATTAAGTAAAGATAGACAAACAATGTAAAAACCCTTAACATTTTGTTATCTTTTACCTCAAATATGTAATTTTTTTGGGGCGTACAATTCACTTTATGTATACGTGATTTTGATCCACATACCTCTGGTTTAGGGGTTCCACATATTCCAGCATTACATGACTAAAAACTTTCAAGTTTCGAAATCTTGGAACAACTTGATTTGCCCCTTGACTTTGGAACTTTGCCATATTACGAGGCTAGGCTAGATAACTTATCTTATTTATTGTATTAAACGCTACACGAAGTTACAAACATATTTTAATTGTTTTTTTTTTGCACGGGTCAGTATGTACTCGTATAAGACTATGGAACATACAGGATTCTTTTTATGGAAAATTGCTGTATCTTCTAAAATGCTTACAAATCAGAGTGGTGCAATGGAAGCCTACTGGGCCCAGAGAGCCGTGGGTCGAAACCACGCTTTGGCACTCGTAACATTACTATTTGTGTGTTTTCAACGGCGTTAACAACTATTCAAGTAAAAACATTAGCTCAATATATTCCTCCCATTGTTTCAGCCGCAATTATGGCAAAAATATGACGAATCGTTCCAATACAACAAGTAAAGTCAGAAGCGCAGTGGATGTGTGTTGGGCTCAAGAGTCAAAAGCCCGTGGATAGAAATCACCACGTTCTGCTAAAAACTACTTTTTGTATAGTACCTAAGTACTGTTTACTTATGCAACAAAAGCCATTAATGAATGTTTGTGTATTAGTGATCGAGTCAAAACTTAAAGCATGACAATGAAAGAAGCAAATAGGTTTGCGGTATAATTCTGTTGTTTTCTAATCACCGTATTTCAATGTCCATATTTGAAACTTTTGTTCGTTGATTTTTGTTATTTCAAAATTGATTTGAGGCCATTGGCAACCCAATTATGTTCAGTCGTACCCGTTGGACTGTAACTTTCTGTTACTATTTTGAACATCTGTCAATTTCACGGGACAACGCTTCGGGTCGAAGAAACAGTATCCACCTTGTCAGATTGTCTTTGTTCAGCGCTAGTTAAGCGGAAGAAAATAATTATATAGACGAATCGAAGACGACAGCCACTGGATTGAATGAAAAATAATTATCGTTTCTACAATTTATTGGAATCTATTTTAGGACTACAAGAGAAATAACTTGTCCCTTTTATTGAAATTAATTGCTTTGGTGTAATATAATGATACTGTTAACTGATAAGGACATTTAGTTAAGCTTATCAATTGGAAAATGAGTTTATCTGGAAGTACTTACCTAATTGATTTCCATAAGTAGGTATAGGTAACTAGATGGTGGTATTTATATGTAAATAATGGATTGATTGCTAAAGATGTCTTAACAAAAGAAGGGACGACAAACAAGACTGCAGCATTTAAAAAGGCTGAAAAATGGATTAATATTGTAGAGTAAGTTATCACTAATAACAACTGTATATTATTTTAATACCAATAGTTTAAACTGCCACAATATACCTAAATCCATTTAGGTATGTTGTGTCAATTATTATTATTAGTATGCAATACTGCGTCTTAGTACGTTTCGGCGTAGTAGGTACAAGTAATAATAATATATTATATTGTGCTTAACATTTTGAAATAATTTAATTAATTTACTTATTTTTTTTTTATAAAGGCATATATGTACGTTTTGTAAGAGCCTAATTACACATAGTACCAATGCAGAAAGGCTGTAACTTTAAACATCATAGTAATTAACTTTTTACAAGACATGAAGTCAATAAAATTACTCATTTTACTTTAAAATATTAACAGTAATGGGTTCTATGTAATTATAGGTTATAATTTTAGTCTTTAAACCGGCTGTTTCATTGCTATGCAAGTAATGGTACCATGTAGTTAGTTCTACTTCCCACAATAAAACTTTTAACTGTGCTTAATTATTGCAATGTGCAATGGTAAAATTGAAATGATGTTCAAGCCGTATTTAACCCCCACGCTAGTCCTTTCTCGACATATTTTATTATTTAATTATTTTAAATGATAAGCAGGTGCTGATAATGTTTTAAACTTTACTTACTACTTTTTCACACGGTTATTAATAGAATACCCATCTATGTTTCAATTATTTAATGTAGACTAATATTTTATAGAGGTAAAATTGTTTTGTTAGTTTGGAAGGTTGTATGTAGGGGGTAATCTCCGAAACGACTGATCCGATTTAAAAAAAAATATAGACTATATTGCATTATCAAAAAATTAGGGATCCTTGAGAAATTTAACGCGGACAAAATCGCGGGAAAAGTGCTAGTAGGTACTTTATAACAACAGTAGGTCGCCGGAGTATATCAACTGAAGGGCTTTTTTAAATGTTTGGTTATTACTTCCATAGTTAGAATGAGTCGAAATACAAACTCGAATAATGTTCTTGTAATTTTGAATCTCTAGCGGCGTTTTTTTGAAGTACAACTAAATTGCTCTACATAAAATAATTACAACATTCTGTTTGCTCTGTACGTCTGTAAGGAGGTAGGTTTTACGTATGTAATTTTCGTGTTACCCTCTGGACACTGGGTCTTATTAAGTCATCAGAATTATGCCACACCGGTACCTCAATTGCGTGTTTTATTTTTGAGCAAAAAGTTTACTCGCAGGCGTGTTTTTGAAAATTAAATTGTTTTGTAGATATTGCGTGAGTGTATGTTTATTGAAACATTGAACACAGCTCAAATAATGATGTTTATGTTTATGGCTGCTCTCTCGAAAAAAGCTTGAAAGAAACATGCAGATGAAGCAACTTTTCGTCGGCATTTACAGAGAAATTACATCTGAAAAAAAGTTGTTAGTAATCTACATGATATGATACGTAATTTGGTTTAGTCACAATTTTTCTATCGATATCACATAATGAGAAAAAAAAAGGTCAAATCACCTCCAAATCATTGAGATGAAACCATTTTACTCCTTAATTTCTTATCAAAGGAGTATAAAAAAAATATCTACTGCTTTGCAATACAAAGGAAAATGATTTGGTTTTATTACTTTATACAAATACCATGTATTATTTTTATTACAATAAATTAAAAATGCGTCCGATTAAAGACTGCGGCGTCTACATCACCCCCGCACTCGTCCACAAATTCAGTACGGGCCAAATGCTCAAGGTTATTGGCATGTATGCAAGCCTTAATGAAAGGTAAGAAAATCGTCGTTTCCGTGCCTCGGAAACTATGATATGCCGTTGCGCCGGGCTGTCATTCGTAGATCTTTGACAGTCGTTACAGGTAGTCAGAAAGTAGAAAATCTGACAACCAATCTTACCAAGGGGTATCGTGTTACCCAGCAACTGGGTTGTGAAGGTCAGATAGGTAGTCGCTCCATGTAAAACACTGGTACATCCAGTTACACTGGAAGCGATGGCAGATGATGATAAAAAAGGAAGAAAATACTTTTATGTAGTTAATAATAACTTCCTCCTCCAGAATACTCAGTTGTTAATAAAGTTATTATATAATACTCTACAGAATGATGACACTACAAATGATTTCACTTTTCAACTAAAACACTTAGTCGGTCATAATGATCACGTAATAACAATGTCAATTTTATGGTTTTTATATTCATTATTATTCATTGCACAGCGTAAAAAATCCATCGGCTCGATTGCTACAAATAATTAGGCAATGATTTTGTCAAAAGGAGGGATGACTGTACCGACAGCGCTCTCGAAACAAAAGTAGTCCATTCACATTTTGATCAAAAAAGCTTTCACTAAAAAAAGGAAAACCGCCTTCAAAAAGTAAAAAGTGATAAATAACTATAGCACACACATTACTTTACTTTCGGAAGTCGGTGCCAATACATAACACCAAATACAAAACCACCGCCACCGACTTCCGAAAGTAAAGTAATATGTGTACTATTTTTCGCTTTTTAGTGTTGCCTTAACATCCAAATCCATTAAGGAACGGCGACACACTTAAAAGAGATTGTAAGTCCTCCAAAGATTGAAGAAACTAAAACGTATAAGTAATTTTTTTGGGAATTTGTTGATTTTCTGAAAAAGGGCTATATCAATTTTGGTAAAATTTATATGGGACCATTTCGGAGTAAATCCCATTCGAACAAAAAAAGAATTTTGCAAATCCGTCTATATAATGACAGAGTTATGCCCGAACATACATAAAAAAAATATATAAACATTCGAATTGATAACCTCCTCCTTTTTGAAGTCGGTTAAAAAGTAACAAAACGCGATGAAATTGTATGGATAGGGTAATAAAGATACTATACGGGTACGTATTTGAATATCGAAGATTAAAATACCTACGCTTAAAATGTTCGTAAAATGTTCAAAACATCGAAAATTTAAATATCGATTATATCAAAATGTCGAAAATTGTTATACCTAAGCTTAAAACGTCGAAGATTGAAATGCCGAGTGATTAAAATTTCGAATGATTCAAAATATCGAATGACATTATGCCTAAGTTCAAAATATCAACATTTCATACATCTAAATTCATAATATCTACGTTCAAAATACCTACTAGTTGAAATACCGAAAAAAAATTTTATAGGCAGTATGAGTGTATTCATAAATGTAGGTAGATGTGAAATTGTCACACCCTGCAAACCCGTTGCTATTAAGTAGTCATTAGTCTGTTTACTGCGTAAATGTAACGTACAGTTTATAGAATATTATAGATTTAAAAATAGGAAAGGAGGTTTTCCTTGTTTTTTTTGTAACCCACCTAGTAACTGATTACCATCTAGCAGCAAACAAGCATGCAGCAATCATGCAACATGCAAGCAAGCATGGTTTCTTGCACGGCTCTGGCGCTGCAGGGCTCCGGCAGTCCCACGCGAGCTTAACGTCGCAGATGGTCTAAACGCTCACCACCGCAGCTTCGGCTTGTTGGCCGGCTTTGCCGGCCAACCTCAGCTGCGGTAGCGGGTGTTAAAACCACCTGCTCCTCAGCTCGCGGGCTGCCTCGCCCCTCCGCGTCTACGCGATTCTAAATTACACTCTAGGGGTAGGGCAGACAAGACTACGTGGAGTCGGTTTTGCAGCGATACGTTTCTGTCACTAACTTTAGTAGCACAACATATTGACTTTCAAGAAAATATTTTAATTTAAAGACCTAAATAATACCTTTACGATTGACCTATGCTTGTACACTAGACACTGATTTTCATGGATAAAATAGGTCGAAATTGTTCCAAAACCGAATTGGGGCACCCCGAATTTACGTGGTCTTTTGGCTGTTACCCCTAGAGTGTATATAAAAATCCGGAGGCGCGAAGGGAGGGCAACCCCCGCCCGCTGTAACAAAGCATCTTTGTTACGCAAGGGCGAAGGGGTTGCACTTCCCGTAGCGCCGGAGACGTTGCAGAAGCAACCTTTTTCCACTCATACTACTTATATCAAAATTTTTTCGATATTTTAACTTGTAGGTACGTATTTTTAGGGTGAATTAATGAATGTATTAAATGTTGAAAATTAACCCATTTTTACACGTAGGTATATTAATTTTCGATGTTCAAATATTATATGTACCCATCGATATTTAGGACGTTCGATAGTTTGTACTTCGATATTTAGGACATTCGATAATCTGTATTTCGATATTTGGATCTTTCGATGTAACTTTTGTAGATATTTAGATTTTAGATATATTGGACGTAGGATATTTAACCATTCGATACTATAAACTTTCGTTATTTTAATTTTCGGTTTTATGGTCGTTCGATATTTCCATTTTCGATGTTATGAACATCGATATTTTAACAGTAGGTATTTTAATCTTCGATATTCAAATACGTACCCTACTATACACAAGGTGAGGATGACGATACGACAAAAAAAAAAGAAATACTGGTAATACTAGTTCATAAGAATATTTTGAAACTATCAAATAAATCCTAATCACCGATTTACAAGAAAAAACTGACATATTATGTAGCATATAAATGCGACCAAAATAGAACACCATTTGCAATATTGGTTTACTAACTTGTCAGAAGAGCCGCAACTTGTGGCGCCATAATATAATATTACAAATGCTCAAAAAAAAAATTACCAAACCCTGCCACGATACTTTTTTGTGCTGTTGCCATCGCCACCCTATCTGTGAAATTACTTAATAACATTTTTATTTAAACGTTTTACAACCTTTTTATTACTAGCTCATTTGCTCGCGACTTCGTTCGCGTAAATCTCGGTTAACGCGGATGCAGATGAAGTCGCGGAATAAAAAGTCCTAAGTCCTTGCCCAGGGATCGAGCTATCTTCATATCAAATCAAAATCGGTGCAGCCGTTTGGTCGTGAAAACGTACAGACGCAGCTACTTTCGCATTTATAATATTATCTAAATAAATATGGATTATTATGGTACAGTCTAACTATTGAAAATTATCATTCTATTAAGGCGCTACCCCGACCAAAAGTGTGTTTTTCTTCGTTATTCAGGGACTATTAACGCATTAATTAAGAGAAACAAACTTCATCTAAAAGCATATTAATAATGTTCAATATCCTATCTTCACATTCCACGTTCTTAGTTTTTTTTTATGTACCCTATATACACCTAAATCTCCCTGTAAAAAAATGACTAAAATAATTGGAAACATGTATCTTTTGCTAAAGTTGACGTGCTATTAATTTGAGGATTACACTAATAGATAGGTAACTTAAAAATCTTTATAATTCACGTTTTATTTTATTTCAATAGATCGTTTATCTTTTTTTATTATTAAAAACCCCAAAAATTGTGCGGATTTCGATGCTGCGGCAAAGAGAATATGTATGGTCAAGGTTATTTGGTCAGGGAAGCGCCTTAACAACAGTAGCGTCTTTTGCAGTCTGACTTTGCATCCTAACGTTTAGTCAGAAAAAATACTTGTGCGGTCGGGGGACCCCCTTTGCACTACCCGTAAGCCGCGTTAAGGAACTTCGTTCCAAAAATATGTCAGTCCCAATCAAGACTAGGTACACCTTTTCAGAGCACGTTATTCTAGCATGGCATTGTAAGCAGCGAAATAGCGAAATATTAATACCCCTAGCCCACAAAACCAGCACAAATAAAACTCCCTCAAATATCACCATATTTCAATAAAACCACTCACATCTAATCCAGCGCAAGCTTCAGCAAACATTTTCAATTTTACTCGCATTCATATAAAAAAGCGTAATTTTCGTTCACTATTGATCTATGCACCATTCGTCTATTTTCTTTGTTTTATACACACCCCCATGCGCTTTTATTGCTGCCTTGCAATTGGCGATACAGCTGCAATACTGTACTGTAAATAAAGCGGAACGGACGTTTTCAAATATAGTGTAAAATACTGTTTCATTTGTATTTTACAAATGAAAGTGTGTTTTATCAAAATTTCAAAAGTGTATTCTACCCATTCTTTTTCGTTTTGCATACGGATCTGAATCACTAAGTTGTCCGACATGAAAGTTATAGCGTACAGCTATAACTTTCATGTCGGACAACTTAGTGATTCAGATCCGTAAAGGTAAATAAATATTAATAAAAAATATTTCAATATTGATATCACAGTTTTTGTAATTAAAGAAGATAAGTAATACCTACGTAACACACTAGTATTCTAAATATTCTATTCTATTATTCTATTGGTATTCTAGTACATAGATTGCAGGTGACTCTACTGGACGACGTGTTAGACGTTTCAGCATATATGTATAAATTTTACTGCTAACAAAAAATACAATAATTTAAAATAAAATTATGATGATAAAAAAAGGCATCAAAACATTTCACATGGCTACATGACCCGTTAAGTTGTAACACAAAATCGCGCCATTTACAAACAAACGTACACTTTCTAATAGGAATAAGCCTAAGCCTCTAAATCACGGACCGGACCAACATAATGCAAGCTAATCATACTAACCATACACGCAAACAGTTTCGTTCTTAAGAGGCATGTGGTTTGTCTGCTTATCATACAGAATATATCGGTGACTGGGTAAGATGGCTGGATTGGGTGAAGAATGATATTAAAGAAAAGGGAGTCAGTGATAGTACGAAAGCGTGTTGCTTCGACTCCAAATAACATGGGACAAGGGTAGGAAGATGGTGATGACATCTGTTACCTGGACTTACCTGGTAACAGATGTCATCACCATCTTCTAACATCTGTTACCAGGTAGGTACAGTCAACAGCAAAATAAGGAGTTCGCGTCAGAACTGTGTGGCGTCGAAGTGATTCAAAAGTATGTCTGCAAGTAAGTGTGTGTGTGCATGTGTGTGTGTGTGTGTGTGTGTGTGTGTGTGTGTGTGTGTGCGTGTGTGTATGTGTGTGTATGATTTTTGTGTGTATAATAATAATAAAAATATGTGGGGACATTTTCACACACGGCCATCTGACCCCAAACTAGGGAGACCCTGTACTATGGGTGTCAGACAGCTGATATACAAACACAAATACATTTTTTTTTTGTAAATACATACATATATAGATAAACAACACCCAGACACAAGGCAAACACAAGTGCTCATCACACAAATGTTTACCCTGGGCGGGAATCGAACCCGCAACACGTTGCGCAGTAGTCGATCGCTCAGCCACTGCGCCAACCGTGTCGTCGTATATATTGAATTTCTGATTTTGATCATCTTTTTTTGCTGTTGACTGTATTTATATTTCTTTTATGGATCCTAAGAAATCTGGCAAAATTTAGATGTCTAATAAATCCGGAAGTCGGGCAGCAGCGTGTGTCTCAACAATTTAACTGCGATCCCCAAGACAATCCCAACCAGTATGGCAACTCTTATGGGGGAAGCCTTTGTTCAACAGGTGATGATAATGATGAATAAATTACAATTTCAGTAAATCTGAAATCGGATTTTGTGTTCGTCTGGTACACAACCACAAATTAATCATAATATCTTCTTTAATCGGTAAAAAATAGATAATGTTTCAAAAATGCTGTTTCAAAACCACTGTATAGAGAAGAGAGGTCAAACACATACTCGTAAGTTTATTTTATTTATTAGTGAATCCACAGTTAGAATATCGCGTGGCGGAATTAACAGTCCAAAAACGGTTTTTTTTTTGTAAAAGGCAGAAGTGTAACTAATCTTAATTGCCACTTTAAGTCGCAAAAAATAATGAAAATTAAACAAAAAAAAAATATGTCTTTATCTCTATAACAGAGTTATTTATAGTTTTATCAAAGCAATGGTTTGTTAACAACTAATGGGTACATTTTGATTGGCTTTAATTGTGACATTCGTTAAGATATCCAAATATGGGGTGTCATAAGAGCCAGCCCATATAAGGCGAACTTGATTAGTAAGAATCTAAAGTAATAAATTATAATGTTAACTAAGAAGCGCCCTGGTTTTGGCTATGATACGTAGGATGTATGTGCACTACAAGTTTATGAGCTATGTAGCTCATAATATTTGAACACAACAACAAGGCCAAATTAAAGAGAAGAAATAAGTAGGATATTGTTAGGTGACCAAAGAAAAAAAATAGGTATAAAATGCATGAGGTGGATTTAAAACTAAATCCGTCATTGGTCAGCAATTTAAGGCCTTTGGTCAGCAATTTAAGGCCGCACCTTCAATAATTGGGTTTATTTATACCAAAACGAACCAACCAACATCAAATTTTCTTCCATTTTTCTAAGTATTTATTATAACTATTTTAGATACTAAACGCTAAACCACATTAAAAAATATCGCGAAATCGCTATGCATGAAAATACAAAATTGTTACATTCGGTACATCCCAAAGTTGCACCGAATGCAACATTATGGTAATTAGAATCAGTGTGATGTAATTAAATTAATTATTAAGAGATTCTGGGTTCATTTTCCCCAATTTATTTGTTAAAACTCATAAACTAAGTATGTTAGGACGCTGACTCAAAGCTGACAGTCCCATTAGTTTTCTCTGAACTCCTTGTAGACACAGAAATGAGCTATTTACTGAGAATAGACCTCATAAGTGCCTTTTCACACTCTCTGAATGGCGAGTTGGTATACCAATACCAACTCGCCATACCAACGCGGTGATGATGTGGGTGAGTAGGTCAGTACCTTATCTCTTCGCTTGTAGTCTTTTATCGCTCGACCTGGCAGCCCACACGTTGTACTTATTACTTGAAATCAGCCTGAGTCTCAGTATATCCAGTCTGGTTTCAAGTAATACAACCTTATTTGATTTGATTATGGTTATAAGATAAACACTCTTCTAGAATAAAATGAATTTGACGACCAGCTTGTGGGGTGCCAGGTCGAGCGATAAAATATAATAATATAAAATATTTGATACTTTATACGAAATTAAAGTATAATTGTGTATTTATAGGTAGTAGATACCTCTCCAGGTCTTTATAGAACTGTACAGATTGCATGGAAAATTCAACCTGGTCGAAAAAGCAATAAAAAGGTTTCTTCCGAACGCTCTAAAGAATTCTAAAAGTAAACTAAAAATGGAATTGATAGGCATAGTTTTATTTTTTTTGGGATCTGTCTGCCTGCCGCCCTTGTGCTAGCACATTTAGTTTTCCATAGAAGTTCTTTCAATTTTTCCCTTCTTAAGGCGCTATCCCCACCAAAAGTGCGTTTTTCTTCGTTATTCAGGGGTTATTAACTCATTAATTAAGAGAAACAAACTACATTTAAAAGCATATTATTAATGTTCAATATGCTATCATCACATTCCACGTTCTTATTTTTTTTATGTATACACCTAAATCTCCCTGTAAAAAAATGACTAAAATAATTGAAAAGATGTTTCTTTTGCTAAAATTGCTATTAATTTGAGGATTACACTAATAGATAGGTAACTTAAAAATCTTTATAATTCACGTTTTATTTAATTTCAAAAGATCGTTTCTCCTTTTTATAACAAAAAAACCCAAAAATTGTGCGATTTCGATTCTGCGGCAAAGAGGAAATGTATAGTCAAGGTTATTTGGTCAGAGAAGCGCCTTAATTTAAATCCCTCCGTCTCCTCACATACCAGCACACATAGTAAAGACTGGTACCCACCAGCCACAGTGTTCACTCTAAGTACTTACCATCGGTAAGTTGCGCTGGAACGTGTATATATAGCGACCAAAAATTATCCAGTATACTTGGTTCAACAACACTAGGTAACTGGAAAATAGCAGGTCGTGAAAAAGCACTAGACTATTGCTCAAATACGTACTATAAAATAAACTAGAAAACACACTAAGCAAGATTTTTTTCCAAATAAATCCGAGTTGGTTTTTCAAAGTAAACGGATTAAAGTGTGGTAGCTGGACCCATAAATCTGTAGATTAAACCAACCTATCTGGAGATTGCAATCTCGTGGCCGCCAGTGCCCCGCCATCGAGAATTGTACGGATAACCGATATTCTTGAAAAACGTCTCAAAAAGGTCTAGGAGTTTAGACAGGGCCTATTGTTGAAGTTATACAACTTAAAGTTTGTAATGTTGTATTGATAAAAGTTGTTTGTAAACTTCAAGATGTAACAACTTTTCGAACTTTACCTTCTTGAAAAATGTACTGAACGGTAGGAGTCGTTTTTAGGATGGGATGTATAAATGTGGCGATAATTGAATTGAATGTACACACGTTCTCGTTAGTAATTCAATCAATCAATCAATCAGCCATTTACTCTGAACATTTGCTTGTTGTATAGATTTATTATTGCTTAAAGAATGTCTATAAGTTCAATGTGCCTCTGGGTGTAGGCCTTCTCTAACGTACCTATTCCATTGTTTTATATCTCTAGCGACCTTTTTCTGGTTTATTTTCATCTTTTTCAATGTCTTCCTCTTTTCTTTTTATCATTTCTTGGATACCTTTCAACTCTTATATGCATTATCAAATATTTTTCGAATCACCCTTAAAAATTTCTTACGACATCATGATTAGTAACGTAAGTTGGTAGGTACACATGAGCGCATTGACATAATTATCCATGTATATTAAATTACTGTCAGTATCATGTACCTAAGAAAAACTCGATAAGGCTAATAAAGTGTCGAATTGGCAGGTTTTTGTCATATCGAGGTCAATATTTACTAATAGATTATGACAAATGATGTGTGTAAACGATATCGGATTTTAATTTCAGTGATGTTTACATATTCATAAATATATTCTACGTACAAAAAGGAAGGAGTTGTAAATAAAATAACAGTTTATCGACTATAAAATGGTCTCCTTCAACAATCCGAGTGCGTTCGTAAATTCGATTGCCATATTGAAATAAATTGCTTGTAATCTTATACCCAAACAGCCAGAAAACAACTGAATGAGCAATATCAGGTTACCCAAGAGGAAAGAATGGTCTCACTTTTTGTCCTTTTGTATATTTTGTCATACGATTTACCTAAGGAAATACGAACAAAATAAATCGATAACATGACTAACGCAAGCCAAATATGTTTATTGTATATTCCCATAAATAATATTATTTTTCTCTTATGGAAAAAACTTTACGATTGTAATTTTCATATGGAAGTCGATTACCGCCATTAGTTTCACTAATTACACGATTTTACAACCACAATTTAGTTTTATGACTATTGGAACATTTTCTATTGGAGGGCTGAAGTACACGGTACCGATGTACCATAAATAAATTATCACGGTCCTATCCTATAATTTTACGTTGTAAAACACTGTTAGCAAAATTTCGGATTTTATTTAAGGTAAAGTTAGAGAAATATAAAATACCAATTCATTCGCATTTATAACGATACCGTGGAAGAATATTTGGCCAGTTAATGCGAAGTTAAATAGAAACAAAATATTTGGAAACCTCAAAGCTACAGGATTTAGCACTGAAACATAAAAAATCACGTAAAATAGGCAAATAAAACACTTATTACCGAGTATTACCGACTGACTCCCGGTGAATATTTAAAGAAAAAAAAAAACTCGCAAACTTTGAATAAGGTAAACCGTGGGCGTTCCGACAATGAGCACGTCACTGACTGGCCTTTGAGCTTTGAGTCAACTGACGTAAGGGGGCTTATTAGCACGCCCGCTGTGACGGCCAGTAGGCTCCGCTTTGTCTTAGCCTCCGCTACATTATATAAATGACTTGTTGCCAAGCTAAAAAATAATAAAATATTCCAGTAATAGCAGACATTTGTAACTGACAAGACTAATGTTATTTGTTGAGAAAACAAAACAATATCTGCCCAGCAATCTTAGATCAAAGCAGGCACCTAATGAAGGGGAAATTCTATACTAAATTACCGAGCTTCTGTTTTATGGCGTGTGATGAGCGATTATTAGAACCGTCTTATGAAGCATCAAATAGCAAACGTGAGTAAATTAACACAGAATACCAACAAGTGTTAATCACATGATGAATCAGTGAAGCCGTCGAAGCACCAGAGCTTGGCGCTCGTGATTGGTCAGTGCGGAGGAGGAGGTATGACCAAAGCCGCACTAAACCCATTAAGATCTCAAATTACCTAGTACGCCCAAACCTCGGATCGTGTGACTAATCGGTATTAAAGGTGCTGTTATGTCTTAATTAAATTATTCTCATAATTTCGTGGTAATTCTGTTGCGGTCGAAGAATTTTACTACGTTACAAATTTTGTACAATGGAGCAGTTTCTGAGGCGAATGGGAGATCGACTGCGTTAATTAAGGGAGTTACACACAGAGTTACATTTTAATGGAACATTTTGGATTACGTTTGCTGTTAGCGAAGGAAAAAAAACCGACGTTGTTAACAAAATACCTAATAGCTGCAAAAAATACGAACGAAAGTTTTAAAACGCTTTGAATATACGCTGAACGTTATGCGAAATGGAATTATGCGGCCGCGGTACGGTAGCGGTTAATATTTTAGTGGTAACAGGCTTTTTCTATTACTCATAAAGGAGATAGTTTTGCTAGCTCAACCACGTGAATAGCCGGGGGAAATAAGGATTCCTTCGACCGTTAAATTTACGACTTGTCCCAAGGAAAGCCTTGTCTCCTTCCCAAGATCTCTTTTTATAATTTATTTGGTTTGTTACGACCGCACTTCCCCAGTTACTCTCATGAAAATGTATGTCCCGGTGGATGCACATTGAAATTTGTCATTCATGAAAAATCTTTTAAAATTATTTAGTTCAGAATTCTCGTTTCGCGAGATCTGAATAGCTTTTTGATTGCGTTTTAAAGTAAGTTCTGTATGTACTTTCTTCAAAAACTGCAGAGCGCAGTAATAAAGGTCTCCATAATGCCTATCATGTGGTCACGTTCAATCTTTTCGGATGGGGACTCTGCTCACAGGGTGTAAAATTTATGGAAATTGCATTTCCGCATTATCTCCAATATGAGGGTGAAATGTAAGTTCACGGTAGGATTTTCTTTAGGGAAAAGCTATGATAGGTGCTAAACAGCTTTTTTTATGAATGTACCTAAAATTTTATCTTTTACTGAAAACTTAAAGGTTTGGATTTTAGATTTGCAAGTTTAAAAAAATTCAGCCAAGTGTAAGTCGGACTCGTACTCGAAAGGCGCCGTATCAATAGGTACAAAAATCACATTTATTGAATGTAAGTTCAACTGTACTTTATATTTTACGTGTATACGACCAAATCACTTAAGCTTTTAATGTAATTCCTGTCATGTTAAGCGATTATTCCGAGTCGGCTTTAACACATAAAAACAAAATAACCAATTCTCATTAACTAAAGAAAATAAAAAATTAACCCTTACTCCGCTGGTGCAATCTCTTTAAAGTTTATAACAGGATCATAAACACAAAGATCCTTGGGGTTAAGACTCTGTCGTAATAAAAGGGAAACTTCATTAAAGTTAGCCAAAGATACTTTCCAAGTAATTCTGGACTTGCTACGAGCTACCGTCGGACAACGCTGAAAAGCTTAATATTTTACCAAGCCAAACTATGTATGAACAAGTTTACGATGGGTAATCTGCACGTTATGATTGTCTACACTTATTTGTATACGAAGATCATATTACTCATGTAACACAGAACAAAGGGATTTTCTTATATGAAGGTCTTAAAAATGTACTAAATTATGAATATGATATTACAGAGAAAATTTTATTCAAAGCATGAACTGTGTTTGAAATGAAATTCCTGACAATATTTTAAACCAATTTCAATGTTTCATGAAATATTTTGCACGATCAAAAACAGAAATAAATATGACGTGAATTTTGGAAACTTAGTCGTTGGAAATACCTGAATAGTTTCAACAGCTCGCAAACTGATAAATCTAAATTTATAACTAAGTACATACAAATAATAAATCTGTTTGTAATGTCAAAACAGATCCTGCAGTTCATCACAGCTGCAGGGTTTGGTGGCAATCTCTAACCAGCACAAGCGGCGATCACAATAGATCAACCCTGGTCTCAGTGACACCATAGCCGCATTAAGATAATAACAAAAAAAAATGTCAAAAGTCAGCTTTTTACTAAATGCAGAATAATGTTTACACTGTACGTCTTACGAGTAGGTACATCAATAAACTATTTTTTTCAATTTTGTCTGTATGTCTGCCTATATGTTCCGGCTAATCTCCGAAACGGCTAGTCCGATTTTAACGGGACTTTCACTGGCACATAGCTGATGTTATGAAGAGAAACATAAGCTACTTTTATTTAAAATATTTAAAAAAGAATTAGGGTTCCGCGCTTAAAATAAAACCCTGTTGATAACCGACATTCACATAAGCAAGTAAAGTAAATACCTAAATATGATTCGTTTGTGCTATTTTTAATTTGATTCAATAACTGTAAGGGTGTTACCAGACCAATCGATCGATCGTCGATCGACGGCATTGATCAATGGTAGAATGGGTTAGTCTACGTCGATCGATAGTTTCTACCAGACCAATCGATCGATCGTCGATCGACGGCATCGATCGATGGTAGAATTTATTAGCCGACGTCGATCGAGCTGCTTGCGATTATTATTACTGATGGATTATAGCTTGGGTTAATCGATCAACGTCGACCGATGCCATCGACTGGCAATCGATCGATTGGTTACTGGAACGGTATCCGTCGATCAGCTAAAGCTACCACACCAATCGATCAACGTCGATCGATGTCGATTAATGGCATCGATCGACGATCGATCGATTGGTGTAGTAACACTCTAACGCTTTCAGTTTAGGTTTACAGAGAAAATATGGAAATAAACATCTGAGCTAACCAATTCAATCTTTCTTAGATTGACAATAAGATAAAAAAAGATAAACACATTTATTGGATAAGAAAATTACAAGTATTTTTTTTTGTGTTTAAAGGTGAAACATAGGTACACAATAATCTTCCAATCTTTCAATCTTCGAGAGCTTCATCAATAGCTTAGGACATGAAAAAATACTCAATGATGTTAATCAAACTTGTCATAATATCAAGTTCTATTATCAATAACTATTCTTAGGAACAAGAATATGATGGATATCAGCCGCCCTCGACCATCTCATCCTACAATAGGCAGCCAGCGAAGTCCTAATCAAAGTAACGACGTGAGCTCATCCTCCTTTGAGACCGAAAACTCTTTTATGTCTACAAAGAATAGGACGATGGAGCAACTCGGAAACTTTTGAAACACGAGTTATATCTAGGGCAAATTTTATTTAAACGATTTACAGGAATTTTTTGGAAATATTTTGACAGTGAGAAACAATTAATTGTTATTAGACGGTTAGTACGTAAAGCCGTGCAGTGCCTGCCATGAATAGCACCACCCCATTTCTACCCGTGGGTGTTGTAGAAGGCGACAGAGGGATATTGACCACAGGATGGACAGCAACGGCCTTCTGAGAACCATAACGTCTACTGCGTTCGCCAAAATACGTGGGTCAAGCATGGCGATGACAGTTTCTTTGCCAGTAGTGGGCATCTAAAGGTTGACATGATGATGATTATGAGACGGTATACGTCTTGTTTTACGTGAAAATGTTGTAATTGACAATTTTAGTTTGCCTATAAACGCATTGGTAATTGGTTCACACTACCATAAACTAACACTCCAAATAAATACAAGAAGAACTTTCTATACATAATAATAATATGCGGCGACATATCACACACGGCCATCTGACCCCAAACTAGGGAGACCCTGTACTATGGGTATGCGTATGTATATACACATATACATTTTAAATACATACATATAGTGTACTTTGCATTCACGTTGACAAACAATAACAAATCCTACTTTAGAAGCGATGACAAATTATCTTAAGCCAAAGCTGAAGGACAGACTTTAAGACAGAATTTTGTTATTTCTCAAACGCTTAAGGAAGCTAAGAATAAATACACAAGATTGAATCTTGGAAATTGTAAAGAACTTTTGACACAGCCATGAATATCAAAATTACAAAACTCATTTCATTTTAAAAATAATGTTATGAAATAGTTAAATAAGGAGAGATGGCTCTGTTCTTTCTTTGGTGTAACAGTTCCATCTTCACAACTGTACATTTCTGTACACAGAGTAAAATATGAATGTAGAGACATACAATTTTGTAACTCGGCATTCGTTTTTTTAAGTTTATGGCGCTTAATATTTTATTTTATTAAAATTTTGTAACTATGATCCGAGAAAAAATAAAAATATGAGTTTTCTATTGTAATATGATGTATAAAGAATGTAAAAAAACAACATTACATTAGAAAACTATATCTAAAACAGTGATTAATAAAAAAAGAAATTTCTGCCTTATACTAAATACCTACTAGAAAAGCATCAAGCAGGCATGCTTTCTATGACGGCATTAGTTTTTTATTATTAAGATTTGGCGGTAATATCATACCCACAGCAAAACACAATGAAGAAAACATACAAGTCAAGTAATCTTCAATGCACAAGACACAAGACATTAACTTGCAATCAAATGCCAAAGCTTTTTACTCCGACGATGGCACAAGAAAATACTCCCAATAAGGGAAGGGATCCAAAGCGATAATTGTCACAGTAATCTCTGTTGGTTTAAGAGCTGTAGTTACATAGCAGACAGAACGAGTGAAATAAAAATGCTGAGACTGAAGAAATAAACGAAAGTATGCATTATTATGATGACGATCCCGAACAGGAATGCATGGAGATTCCTTAGATGTAAAATTATTTCAGTTTAAAAATACACCGCCTAATGTTCTCGTTATCTCTTAATTTAAGTTGGAGAATCTTATTTGGAATTTTATAAATAACTGACATTGTGCAGTTAAAGGGACCGCATTGACATTGTGCAACGATGAACATTTTTGAATATAGTTAAATTTGGAGTTAATTGACCATAGAATGAGAATTTTTACTTTCTTTGTTTTGTTATTTAATCAATAATTACACTTTAAATCGGTATTTTTAGCTGAACCTGATTATAGGTGCCTATTTCCTGGTAGGTACTTAAAAATACTTACATACATAGGTAGGTACCTAGTATTTTAATAATAATTCACATAAGTTTAAATTTTTTCAGCGTTAATTCAGTAATACGTTAATATATATAGTTCGTAAGTAAGATACTTACCTAATTCGTGATTATTTTCCTAATACGTAAAAAAATAATTAAAAGACTTCAATAGGGATAATATTTCTCTGAAAAATAGATAAGATCAATTTTTCAAAAATATCTCGTTGGAAAATAAAGTAGACTGTATATTAAAAGTCGACGCTGTTCCGCTCTTAGTACGTCTGTAAAATCAATGAAGGAGTAGAGAATTGTGGTCCCCAACGTCCCCGGCTGCAGGTTTTATGCATACTAGATGATACGTCGGAAAAACATACACAACAGTAGTTATTTTTTATATTTGTTACCGTAAGCGTGAAAATTTACGATCGGCTTTAGGGAACTCATATTGGTTTTCCGCAAATATACGGTTGAAAATTATTGACGATTGCTTTTTATGTTCTTGTGTTTTCCGTACCACGAAAAACATGAGGAGTTTTTTAATTTGGATGAAAGTTCTCACGGGATTACTGATGAACGTATATTTTGGATATGCAAACATACGAAATAACGGTCATGGGTCACAGAAAAATGATATTTGTGAAGGATTAGGCAGAATAATTTCTGCCATTATGTAGAATAGAAATAAATGGTGAAGAAACATTCAATAAGTTACCAGTTTCTTAGATTCATGCAAAAATACAGAAGGTATCAGATGGACACGTGTTGCGTGAATTGAAGCGAAAACCACAAACACAAGATGACGTCTGTGGTTACAAGTTGGAGTTTAAAATAAAAGTTCAATGGTGTAAAATTGCAAGCTCTACGTGTCGAATGTTCTAGAAAACAAACGTGTTCAATTCTCCTCTAGAATAAGAAGTAAGTACAATTTTATTTACCTAGACGATACAATTTTATTTAATCCACTAAATGGAATTTTACCCGTTCTCAGTAACGTTACCCAAAATCTAATAAAACTAAGGCATTCTAATTTGCAACAAAGTAAAACCCAAGACGTGTCTAAAGCCTAAAATTTACAAGGGGTATTTTAATCCAGTCGGCTTTTTCGGGTACAAATCGTGGCTACAATGTGAAGGCACGGTAGCAGCAATACCTATGTAGCCACGTATCACATAGATTCTTGTGTACAGAACTGTACTGTCGCGCTAATGCCGCAAGTTGTTCCTAAGCCCTCACTGTTAGTTACTCCGACCATCTTACAAGTTCTAATTAGCCCCCTTGTTTCTGGGAACACAACGGTGTTCGGTTATTTCTATTACATTTGACTTGGCTTGGTTGTACTGGGAATACTTGGATGAAGTTATATTTGTTACTGCTTACTGTTTAAACATGGTAAGTAGCCCTTAGGTTATAGAAGGAATTATTCTACTTCCTACTTGTTACTCTTTCACGATTAAACGGCTGAATGAAATTACCTACCTGAAAATTTACACCTATACCTATATAGATGTTAATCGTGGGATAATTTAGGACGTTGGCTTAATTTTGAAGTCTGAAAACAATGTCACAGGAAAAAGCTAGTAGTTCAATTTTTTTATCATATCGTTCTTTGACATCTCATCAATAGGCAAAGTATGTTGAGCTGACTGCCAACCTTCGAAGTCCGAAGAGGTACTAGAAGAAGAAGAAGAATCGTTCTTTGGGGGCAACATAAAATGTTTCCGAACTAATTTGCGTGTAAATTCAAAATTTTAACTTTTAAAATAATTACCGTTATGAGATATTGCTCACTAGGGCCAGTTCTCTTATCCCATATTCTGTAAAATAATAGGGTTTGTTTCGATACAACAACTTTTTATGAAACTTCGTCTGAAATGAAAGTTTTTTTTTTTAATAATTTAATGAATTGCCATTGTTCCTTAGCTTTGCTTGAAGCAATTAGTCGTGTACTCATTAGCACAACAAGCTCGTTCATTCCCGGAATGGACGAAAAACTCGCCATTCTTTGCGACTTCCATCTTGCCTTTAGGAAACCAGGTTTGGTGGCGCCGTGTTATTTAGAGCAAAAGCAATGTAGTGCAGTATTTTTATAGTTGAATAATACGTGTATGTGGGCGTTCCCCTTCTCTGGTTAGACATAACTTATGTAAGACACTCAGTGACTCTCAGGCTTCTGACAGTAGCTTTCCCTGACACGCACGTGTCACTGAAGTCCTCCTACATACATGAACCAAAAACTATATGCCAAAAATGCGTTTTGTTTTATGATACTCTTTGTGATGTTCTAACTTTTCTTCGAACTCATGTTATTCTCCCATGAGCTTGACAACGGTCAGAAATAACCAAGATTAGTTTATTGTTTTTAATAATCACCAAGAATAATGATCAGTTTAGTAGCTGGAATTTGATCACTGATAATTTCCATCATTGGCTCTCAAATTCTCACGATAAATTCTAATTCGGCGGCCAATTATCGTATGAGCGTGTATATGTATGTATGATAATCTAACTAAATCATACATTATTGCTTTTGCAATATCACAGTCGCACAATATAGTTTCAGGCCTTCTGGTATCGCTAGCAGATCTGTTTACGTCGTAATTTATCGTCTCCTTTCACTGACGCTTTCTTCTCGTAAGGAGGATAATATGGGCATACATGGGTAGCGATAGCAACACTCATCCGTACTCTATTTATTACGACATATAAAAATAGAAGTATATTTTTGTTCTATAAAAAGCTTTAATATCAGGCTCCACATTTATTCGGTTTGATATAAGGAACCAACATATCCAATTTATTACAATCAGTAGGTAGTAATGAGAATACATAACCATGTCTACATCGTCGATCTTCATTATGAATGTTAATTTAGCTCTATTGGCAGATAATATAATATTTGACCCGAATAACTAAGGTGAGCTGGATTATTAGTATTGACAAGTACCTAATCTAGCAAATTGAGGTCAATTTTCTTAATAAAATCGATCCTCCAGCGAATTGTACTTCGGCAAACAATCAAGCAAACTTTGACCCCCCAAAAGCGAACACTTGTTTTTACGATGCCGTAGTAAACCTTTCAACGTGGTCGACAATGCGTCGGCTGTCATGGCGAGCTATAAACTGCCGACGTGGTGGACGGATCGCATTTGTCAACAATATAAACCTGAGACCTTGCTGTGAATAGGCTCCAGCATCATGGATATGGGTTCATTCATCTATTCTCTAGTATTAGGTAGTGCTGGGTTCATGAAATTTAATTTTTTAAGACTTTCTTCTAATAAGCAGGTAATTTTCTTTCCTCCACTACTCTCCTAACCAAAAGTTTTCCACTATATCTCCTGCGTTTTTGGCTATAGGTATATACCTACTATAATTATGTAGTCTTATATTAGTTTTCTTTAGTTAGTGACGGATTAGAAATCATTAGTTCATATTAGTTAGTACTATTGTAAAACGTGAATAAGTATAGTGATTAAAAAAAACAATTGTTGAAAGATTTTAATTAAACTTAGCTGCTGTAGGGTTACCAACTGAATTTCGATTATTTGAAGTTCTTACTATAGTATGTATGGGAGTTGGAAAGTAATAATAAAGCTAATAATGTTGGGCCAAACTGAAACTAATTTAAACATCTTGTAGGCGTCGCGTGAGAGTAGTGATTTTATATTTTAAGTACCTTCATTCCTTGTGGTCATTCAATAAATCCAGGGCTCACACAAGGCGCGGGAGACGCATGCGAGCGGGAGAGGGGCGCGCGCTTAGCGGCGCGGGGCGCTGCCATTTGCAATTTCAGTACACTTTTCGTATGATTGCGCACGGACGTATTTTTGGTCGATGCGTCTCCCCACCCTTCACCCTTTCGTATATCTAGTTTTTTCATTAAGTATCCACACACCCTACATTAGTTGGTCTTCGAGTCGGATTTCTGGAGGTTTCATACACCACCGCGAAGCATGGTGAAGACTAGGAGTGCGAGAAGGACGGAAGAGGAGCAAAATGAAGCGCAACAAAAAGATGCTCAACAATTGCAAGTTCGAGAACAATGCAAAGTCGAACACATAGACATTCCGAAGGAAGCTGTAATACCTATTGAACCCGGGAACAAGATGGAAGAAAATCAACCTGGACCTTTTACAGCCCAAAGTGTGCGAAAGTCTACCCGCAATAAAAAATCATCAACTTCATCTATTACGGCGAGAAAGAAAAGACTGGAACTTGAGGCCGCTCAAGCAAAGGCTCGAATTAGAATGGAGTTGATCGACAAACAACTCGATGCGGACCTCGCTGAACAGGAAGACGGCGGCAGCAGCTGCAGTCTACCCTCAGAAAAATATACAAATGACCGTGTAGTGGAAAAATGGCTGGAAAGCAGTCGGCAGGAGATGAATACTCAGGGCGTGACCAACCGTGGCATCCGCGATGACGGGCTGCATCCGGCGCCGCAGGAATTGCACCTGCACAATGTGGGCCCCGCCGGCCCGCAACCCCCCGATACGGAACTCGCGCTCGAAGCACGCCCGCCACCACCAGCTGCTGGTGGCACTGATGAAACCGTGCGAGCCCTGGCGACTGCTCTGAAGGACCTTGCCGCTGCATCTGCTACCGGTGCCAGCAGATCTTATGACAGAATGCTTAATCGCTTGTGTACACCGAGGGACCTACCCAGTTACTCTGGTGACCCGCTTGAATGGCTTCAGTACAAGCAAGCATTTGAAGAATCCTCTCAAGTGTGCAATTTTAGTGACAAAGAAAACTTGTGGCGTCTGAGGAGGAGCCTACAAGGGCCAGCAAAAGAAGCGATAACGGCCTTACTCATTGGTGCTACCTCCGCAGTTGATGTAATGAACACACTGGAACTGCAGTTTGGTAATCCTGATGTAATAATTTCCAGGATTCTGCAGGACATAAGTAAATTACGTCCCATGGCACAGGAGTATCAGAAGGATATTATCCCGTTCTCCGTGAAAGTAAGAAACTGTGTCGCTGCTGTGACTGCCATCGGACGTGAAGAATACCTAAAAGGAATGAACATTGTATCGGTCATCCTCTCGAAACTACCGATGATACTGGTCTCAAAGTGGGCTGATTACTGTTATCCTCTTATCAGTAACACAGAGAAACCGAAACTGCTCATTTTGTCCGAGTTTCTGAGTGATGAAGCTGTGAAAATTACAAAAACATCTGTGTATTTATCGATCATACAATATCATAGTAAACAAAGTAATAACGAAAACTCTAAACATCGTACTCTAGTGGTAAACAGTGAACAAGTGAACAATGAACAAAAAAGTGATAAGAAGTGTCGGTACTGTCACGTTTCCGAGCACTTACTACAAGACTGTAGAAAGTTTAAAAAATCATTACGCAGAGATCGCTGGGCATTCGTAAAACGTCATGGTATGTGCTACAAGTGTCTGACGTCACAACATAAACAAGATACTTGTACCGCACCGGTGTGTGACGTCGACAACTGCGGACTATCTCACCATCGTTTGTTGCATTATATTGTAAACAAAAACTCAGAGCCGCGTAATAGTGTCAATATAACCGATGTGACTGAAACCGAACCCGAGACTGAATCGCGAGTGGAAACTGTAAATCATCTCCAAGTGAACTGCCGTAAAGTGTTACTAAAAACTGTGCCTATTTACCTACACGGACCTAACGGTACTTTTCGTAGTGTCGCGCTCCTTGATGACGGGTCAACTGTGACGTTGATAAGCGCTGCGCTCGCGTCGAAGGTGGGACTGCACGGTAATAAACAATCTATGCGTGTGTGCGGTGCATGGGACAATAGCGAAGTGATATGTCAAAGTGAGGTACTCGACCTTGAACTTTCTAACTGTAAAGGAAATAAGTTTACAATTCGTGCGCGTAGTGTAACAAATATGAACTTACCGGTACAAAATATTACTGACGTGGACATGAGTGATTATGAACTGATGAAACCTGAAATAAAAAATATAATTTGTGATGGTCAATACAGACCGGAACTTTTGATAGGGCAGGACAATTACGATCTAATTTTACCATTGGAAATAATTAAGGGTAAACCTACTGACCCCTATTTTACCCGCACTCCGTTAGGATGGTGCATGCACGGGTGCATGCGCACGAAGCCCGCTGTTGATCACGATATGAAGCTGCAGTCTACTCTGTTCCTGTCAGAAGGAGACAACAATGAATGTGAGCATATCTTACGAGAAATGCAAAATGAGATGCGAAAGTCATTTGAAATGGAGTCTGTCGGAGTTACTAGTAAGCCCCGCCAAAACCTACTAGATGTAAAAGCTACGGAATACTTACAACAAACGGCCACTTTGAAAGATGGAAGGTGGTACGTGGGTCTCCCGTGGAAAGGTGCATTTGGTGAGATGCCTAACTCATACGATAATGCACTCGCTAGACTGAAAGGAGTCGAAAAGAAAATGAAAGCAAATTCAAGCTTCGCAGAGCGTTACAAAGAAAGAATCGACCACCTGTTCAGTAACGATTTCGCATCACCACTCACTGAAACTAAAAATCCGAATAGAATATGGTACTTACCGCACTTTGGAGTCGACAACCCCAATAAACAAAAACTACGACTAGTGTTTGATGCCGCGGCTAAGAACCATGGCATGTGCTTAAATGACTATTTACTGCAAGGTCCCGACTTACTTACCTCACTGTACGGGATAATGCTGAGATTTCGAGAAAACAAAGTGGCAATCACGGGCGATATAAAAGAAATGTTTTTAAGGATCAAAATACGAGATCTTGATCGAGATGCCTTGCGCTTTCTATGGCGTGAATCACCAGATAAACCCGTACAAACTTGGGTCATGACTAGCCTAATATTTGGCGCGAACTGTTCCCCATTCATTGCCCAGTTCATAAAGAATAAAAACGCCGAAAGATTTCAGTCAACAATGCCGGCCGCCGTGCAAGCTGTACTTACACAACACTACGCCGACGACTATATAGACTCCTTACCCGATGAACAAACGGCTAATCAACTTGTGAATGACGTCACATTCGTCCACAAACAAGGTGGATTCGAGATTAGAAACTGGACGTCTAATATGCAGTCTGTACTTAAAGATTTACCTACTGAAAACCTGAAATCAACGTCTGTGATATTTAAAAATGGGCAACTGTATGACGGAGAACGTACACTCGGCTTAATTTGGTTTCCGACTAATGACAACCTAGGATTCGATGTGTCATTCAAAAGAATTCCCACTTCAATATTGCTTGGACAAAAGAAACCCACTAAACGAGAAATGCTACGTGTACTAATGTCCATCTTCGATGTCTATGGATTTCTTTCGCCTATCACAATCAAAGGCAAGATCCTTTTACAAGATACCTGGAAGTCTGGAATCAGTTGGGACGACGAAATAACAGACCAAATATTTATAAAATGGACCGAATGGCTGAGCATTATGACACAAATTGATAAAATTCGCCTACCACGACATTACGAGTCGGCAACTAGAAGTACTCGCCGCCGCTCAGTACCTACGGGCGACAG
Organism: Charanyca ferruginea; assembly: GCA_947361185.1. Lineage (NCBI taxonomy): Eukaryota > Metazoa > Arthropoda > Insecta > Lepidoptera > Noctuidae > Charanyca > Charanyca ferruginea. The sequence continues at coordinate 26,146,472 of OX376056.1, forward strand.
CGTGAAGCGCGACCTCGGTGCACACGCACCGAATAGCGCGTCGCCGGCGCAGTTCACCGAGCGCTATACGATTGTACAGTTACATGTTTTCTGTGACGCGTCGTCTCAAGCGATGTGCGCCGCCGCGTACTGGCGTTGGATCGATTGTAAACAAAATATTCAAGTTGCATTTGTGTCCAGTAAATGTCGAGTTGCACCTGTAAAGTATGTTTCGATGCCTCGTTTAGAGCTACAAGCAGCTGTTTTGGCGGGAAGATTGGCTAATAATATAATAAACGAGCATAGAATAAAGGCTGAAAGAAAAATATTCTGGTGTGACTCATCTACGGTTTTACACTGGATACGTAATAATACACGAAGTTATAAAGCCTACATAGCTCACCGCCTCGGCGAATTAGACGATTTGACGCAAATTGAAGAATGGAAATACATACCTACGAAGTTGAATATCGCCGATGTCGCCACTCGAGAAACCTGCGAAATAAAAACATTGAATAATGAGTGGTTATATGGGCCGACATTCCTATATGAAGAAGAACGATCGTGGCCTGAAGAATCAAAGATACAGCTACCTGAAATTCGCGATGTGGACCTGGAATGTATAAATAATATTCACGTTGCACCTGTGTGTTTACCTGCTGTTCCTGAACCAGAAAGGTTTTCTTCATGGCTTCGACTAGTAAGATCCATGTGTATGGTATTATCTTTTATAGATAAATGCAAGAAAGTTTCTAGTGTTTGTGTAGATGGTGCGATGATGGAACGTGCTGAGAACATGTTGTTGAAATACTCCCAGATGAAAGCTTTTACAGATGACCTGCACAACCTGAAACATAACAAAACATTAGATAAAAAAAGTAAATTACTTACCTTGACGCCGATTATTAGCGATGACGGCCTGCTGAGATTGTCTGGCCGCATTGATGCCGCACCGGAGATACCTACCCACGTGAAACGTCCTGTGATACTACACGGCCGCTGCCATGTGACTCACCTCATCGTGAAGTACCTCCACGTAAAAGCATGCCACGGAAACCAGGAAATGGTCGTTAACGAGCTGAAACAACGATACTGGATTATACGACTACGACCTACAGTGAAGTATATCAGTTCAAAATGCATGTTATGTAGAATTAAGAGGGCGCGGCCTCATCCACCCAGAATGGGTGACTTACCTGAAGCGCGGCTCGCTCATCAGCATCGCCCCTTTACGTTCACCGGCGTTGACCTTTTTGGACCCCTACAAGTAACCGTTGGCCGACATCGAGAGAAGAGGTATGGTGTTATCTTCACTTGCCTCACCGTTAGAGCCATCCACATTGAGATAGTGAACCAGCTGACCACAGACGCACTAATAATGGCTCTCAGACGAATGGCAGCTAGAAGAGGCTGGCCACGGTACTTGTACTCGGACAATGGTACGAATTTGAGAGGATCTGACACGGAGCTGAAGAAATGTGTTCTTGAGCTGGACACGGAGAAACTCAAAGAAGGAGTAAGAAGTGTAAAAGGCGCACTTAAGGTTGTATTGAAGGAACGAGCGCCACGTGATGAGACACTTCAAACATTATTAGCCGAAGTAGAACAAATGATAAACAGCCGCCCCCTCACTCACGTCGCAGTGGAACCAAGCAGTCATGAAACCTTGACCCCCAACCACTTTCTGTTGGGAACATCGTCCAACTTTGGGTGTTTTTGATGAGTCAGATACCTACCTCAGAAAACAATGGCGATTGTCACAAAAACTAGCCGATATGTTTTGGAAACGTTGGGTACGAGAAGTACTGCCTGATATGCGCCCAAGAAGTAAGTGGCACTATGAACAAAGACCCTTGCAAGTGGGAGACCTTGTGCTGATCGTGGACCCTAACTCCCCCAGAAATGTATGGCCGAAAGGTGTGATACAGGCCGTAATAGTTGGCAAAGATGGCCGCGTTCGAGTGGTCGATGTCAAGACAAAATCCGGCCTTCTGCGGCGGAATGCCACACGCGTCGCGCCTATCTCTATGGGTGATGAGTGCTGTAGCAGCACTGGGGAGGGGAATGTAGGCGACGCGTGAGAGTAGTGATTTTATATTTTAAGTACCTTCATTCCTTGTGGTCATTCAATAAATCCAGGGCTCACACAAGGCGCGGGAGACGCATGCGAGCGGGAGAGGGGCGCGCGCTTAGCGGCGCGGGGCGCTGCCATTTGCAATTTCAGTACACTTTTCGTATGATTGCGCACGGACGTATTTTTGGTCGATGCGTCTCCCCACCCTTCACCCTTTCGTATATCTAGTTTTTTCATTAAGTATCCACACACCCTACACATCTTATACACGAATTTAATTAGTTTGCCTGTCCTTTGAACTATATACAACTATTACAATTTCAGTGTCTTGGAAACTACCAGCATAATTCCGCCCAAGCTTTACCTTCTAGTTAGAGCGAAATAACAGTAAAGCCTGTACATAACTGTAGCTCTTCCAGTAAGTACGAAACTAATAACTTAGGTCCGACAGAAACATTCGTCCTGCCTCGACCGTATCGAAATTGTGCGCAGTTACCTCAGGACGGCCTCGTCTAGACATAGTCTGCCAAGAGGCTGGAAGATTAAAGACAGCGAGATGAATAGAAAGAGCCTAGATTCTGGAGAAAGAAAACGAAAAATGCCTTTACGTAAAGGCTTGTGCGCTGTCACGAACACTGTATTCTTATTTAATCTTTTTGCTGAGGGGGTTTTGTGCGCAGCTTCCTCTCCCAGTGTATTATTTCTTCTGTCATCAGTATTTGAAGGTAAAATATTACCAAGTATTTTCAAAATGTTATTTATGGTCACCATAAGCAAGCATAAATTATCTAAGTTGCCTTTAAGGTTTTACAACTTAATACTTTTTCGATGAAAATTGTTTCAGCTGTCTTCATAAAACCTTATATGACCAAATAAACTATTATGAAATTAAGAATTCATAAACACCACCATAAAAAACAGTTGTATTAATAGTTGATGCGGCAGCCATTAATATTATTAATATGGCTTCACGATGCGAGGACTATAAAGTTGAACAAACGAGAGAGGCGGGATAGTTTTTACCGCGTGGGTTCCCATAAAAACGCAAGCCCTGAATTAGCTCGACTCTTTGTCACCCCTTTCGAGCAACCCTAAAATTTTTACTACCACCGTCTTTGTCTAAGGCGCAAAATACACAGAAGTGATAAGATTCGGATACGATGCGGATGTGGATCGGATTTGTTGTCGCTTCAAATTTTAATCGTACAAAATGTATGAAAGAGATGCGTCGTAAATTACACAGAAAGGATGCGGCGCGGATTTATCACTTGAGAATCCGCGCCACCTCGCTTGCAGTTGCGACCAACCGCCGTGCGAAGAGCACGTATCGCTTGTTATACAGTACGAATACAAGTTTGAGCAACCAAAACGAAAAATGCGTGACGATATGGAATTTAATATAAAGTTTTGCGAGATAATTGAACAATATCCTGCTATTTACGATTATACTAATGCTGAATACTGTAATAGAAGTGTACAGGATAAAATATGGGCAGAGATAGGATTAAAAACTGGTGCAACTGGTAGGTACCTACCTACTTTTATTTTACATATTATTTTTACAAGCTTTTATTAACACGCAACACGCTTTTATTAGCTTCACCTGTAACTAACTAAGTCACAATGTAAGAAAACCTTGTGATTCAATTTTAACCTACTTCTAATTGTCGTATCGATTTGAATCTGATGATGGAGCAGGGAGGAAGTCAGTGGCACTCCTTAATGACCAACAGGACACCACTCGAGTTTGGGCTTATTTGTACAAAGGGTTTGACTCGCGCATCCGGTAACTGGTGGACTCCACTTGAATTTATAAAACTCAATACATACAATCACGCCTTTTTTCCCTTACGGGGTGGGCAGAGACATGAATGGACTGTAAAATCCATTACTATCCTGGTGGTCATTAAGGAGTGCCATTTATTAAACTAAAAATAAAAAGTAATTATGTAGTTTAAAAAACTAAAAAAACTCACTTTTATTTGTAACAGATTAAAATGTACAAAACAACCGTCTATTCAGTGACTGAAATTAAAAAGCGTGGTGCGCGTTGTCAATATTACTTGAAATGCATGCTTTGCAAAGGGCGCACCACGCCAAAGACTACAATAGTATACCTATGCACCACGCTTTTTAATTTCAGTCACTGAATAGACGGTTATTTTGTACTTTTTAATCTGTTACAAATAAAAGTGTGTTTTATTAGTTATTTAAACTACATATTTTAAACTACATAGGTATTTATTTAGTTTCACCTGTCCCGATGTTTGTCGATTTGTAATCAAGTCTTGCAAGTTAAACTTGACCAACTTTCCGGTGTCCGATTGAGCTGAAAGTTTGCATACAGGTTTGGTTTGGATGACAATACAATATAAAAGTAGGGTTAGCAAAAAATCTTGTCATAAAAATGTTTTTTTTTTTTACAAAATACTTGTTATTGTTACATTTCATATTTTATTTTTATTGTATTTCGACATTATGTCTGTTCTGAAATGAAATCCGTGCTCGATTGGTGAAGTATGCCGTAAGATAATCCCTGATGTCTTTTGCAGTTTCCCTTCTGTGCCCAACGACAATCCTTCTTCCTGTTAAACGGTTTGTGAAACGTGGGACTGCAAATTTCCCATCACATTTGCGGATAACATTATGCAACACACACATTGCTTTTATAATGTTATAAACATTTTCTGGGTCGCAACAAACAGATGTGCCAAGTGCACAAAATTTTGACCTTACCATTCCAAAGGCACATTCCACAGATTTTCTAGCTCTTGACAATCTGTTATTAAATTGTCTTCTGTCATTTGTTAATTGATTTCGGCCGTAAGGTTTCATTAGGTTTTTCTTAAGTGGAAATGCTTCGTCGGCCACGAAATAATAGGGCATACTTCTAGTTTCTCCAGGCAATGGCATAGGGTCTGGTAAATTAAGGTTTCCTTCTTCCATAGCTTGCCCAAAGCAACTATGTTGAAATGCACGCCCGTCACTATTACGTCCATATTCACCAATATCTATAGTTAGAAATAGGCCATCTGCATCTACTACTCCCAGCAACACTATAGAGAAAAGTCCTTTATAATTTATATATGTTGAGCCAGAATTTTTGGGTGCTTTAATTCTTATGTGTTTTCCGTCTACACTTCCTACGCAGTTTGGTAAATTCCATAAAGTCTTAAAACGATCAGCAGCTTCAAGCCATATTTGTCGTGTGGGTATTGGCATATACTCTGGTTGTAAGTACTCCCACAAAACACAAGAAGTTTCGTGTACAATTTTTTGAACGGTTGCGGCACCTCTCAGGACATACGTAGAAAGCGATTTAAACGAACATCCATCTGCGTAGTGTCTATAACAAAATAAAAAAGTAGTTACATTTGTTTCTATGTTATGTATATGTTACTGTAAAAGCCCGAACTGAGGTAAATCTTAGGATTTACCGGTAAATCCTAAGATTTACCAAGCCTCACCGGTAAAAGTCCGAATTGTTCTATTATAATCATCAAGTTCGGACTTTTACCGTATCCAGTCGGTAAATGTTAGGTTTTACCAAAGATACCAATAAATGTTAGTATTCAGATTAAAACAATGCAGATAATAATCAGATCACTTTTTAAAACCTTGCCCTCCAGTTAAAGAGAATTTTCTGACAACTTCTCGAAGACTCACTTCAATTTTTTTGTCAACTTCTTCAATCTTGATAAAGTCTTCTGGGCATGAGGTAAATTGGTTTCGTTTATAGTACTCCGATTTTGGTACCCAGCTGATAAAAATCGTTGCAGTTGTAGTCGATATTAGAAATGAAATGAAATCATTTATTTGCTGGAACATGGGTAGATACATGAGGTGTTACAAAACAAAAGTACTTAATACCATATTCTACCTTAAACCGGCGTGCAAATATCTATTAGATGCAAATGTCAAAAATACCATAAATTATTCATTATGAAATGTCGAATATCATAGTAAATTAATTATTATCCATTAATTATTTTCCGTCCTTCATTATTACATTTTTTCGTTTAGATAATAAATTAAAGACTTTAATTTATTTTTAAAAGATATAAAATTCTCAGCATCCTATAAATTATTAGGTAAATTATTATAGATTCTCGGGCCAGAACATCGACTACAACTGCAATAATAGTCTTCTGTTTTTTTCTTACAAGGCTAGCAAAGCCATAATAGCATCGACTATTATATTTTTATACTTTCGTTTACATTCTATAATCATTCGTGTCTTTCCGCCATTGCCAATAGCAAGATGAGAATATCGAATAAGTCGTCGTAACAAATGTAATAATGGATTTCCCCATTCTCCTCTTTCATTGGTGCAATCAGTTTTTCTTCGCTGCCTATAGTTAAAATATCTTAACGAGTTGACACGATTATGATTATATTTCAATCTTTGATTTCGGACATTTACCGGTGTCTGCTGTTAGACCTAGGATTTACCGACTGAATGCTGGTAAAAGTCCGAAATTAAAGATTATTATGGAACAATTCGGAGTTTTACCGCTGAGACTTGGATAATCTTAAGAATTACCGGTAAATCCTAAGATTTACCTCAGTTCGGGCTTTTACAGTAACATATATAAGGTGCTATAAAAATATCTGCCACGGCTTTAATGGGAGGTAGTATTGTGTTTAAAGATTACAATAGTGAAGAACTTTCGTACCCCAGAATAGTTAATTTAATTTGAGAAAATAAAGTAGTTTAATAAACATTGACTCTACTCTGCATAACGCGTTTCACAAATTACGCGCGATGTGTCGCTTCGTCAATGAAAACAACTGCTATCTCTTTCTATCTGTTCTGTGAATGAAAACTGAAATCAGCTGATTAGTTCGTCACTATCTAACCTACTAGGTACACAATAATACGCAGGGAAAAAAGTGTTTTAAAAGTGCAATTACTTACCAGCTACCGCATTCTTCCAAAAAACTGACGTAGGTAAATAAGATGATAAACTTCCCATCACACTTAAAACAGGCTTTGGACTGACAAGTTAGTGTAAGAATCGCAATTTTTTTCTTATTATTTTTAAACAGTAGGTGCTTAGATTAATACTTCGGTATCAAATAACGATAAATTACAGTAACTTGGCGTTGCCTTCGCCTTCGCGTTGCACACAAATGTAGGCACGCTTACGTACATGTCTCTTCACTTTATTTAATGTGTCCGTTTCACTTTTTACTTGCCTAAATGCGCGTTTGATGCGCCTTTTTAGTTCTTCCACACTTCTAATAATGTATGATGACTCACTCGCACACCAAACCTCTGCTGGTATAAGTTTACTGCATGCGCAGTTATGGAGTTACACTCGCGGTAGCACAACACCATTTCAAGATATGCTTGATTGGAATACCGTCGTCTGGGAGGCATTTTTAAAGGAAGCGCGAGCGATTATCCCGTCGCTAACCGCTAATTAAAACTAACTTCCGAGCGGGCGGGGAGCGACCGGGCGACTGGCGAGCGGGCTGTCAGCTGGCGCGTGCGACGAACGGGGTAGTGCGGGTCAGGGTGGGGGCGTAATGATAAGAATGGCAACAGTGTATGAACGGCGCCGGCGTTTTGCGAAACGATTGAATTGTACCTATTCGATGCGGTGCGGCAACAGCAAGTCTACGTGATGGTTTTATGCGAATAAATCAATTCAAATTTATACGTACAATTTTTTGTATGAAAAAAAATATGACAAATGATCAATAATTTATCTTTACTATTGTAATCTATAAACACAATACTGTCTCCCATTGCAGCCGTGGCAGATATTTTTATAGCACCTTATATATTTATTTTTATTTTTGTTTCAGATAAACATTGCAAAGAACGCTGGAAGAATATTCGATCTTGTTACTCAAAGTATAAGAAAAAATTAAAACCTCCCTCTGGCTCTGCTAAAAAGACGACAAAAGAGTACTACCTTGCTCAACACTTGCATTTTATTGACAATTTCCTAAAATCTCGACCCCCCAAAAGCAACCTAAACAGCACCGTTGAAGCTTATACAGATGGAAACGACGATGAAGACGATCCAAGATCTATGTCTGGTTCACCTGCAGGTGCAGTCGCAGAGATTGTCACGCCTCGATCAACAGCTACACCGTCATTACGAAATAAATCACCACAGGTTACTTTGAAGGACATCAATTTGATGGCGGCCGAAGCAAACAAATCAGTTTATGAATATTTCAAACAAAGGAACACAGCACTCAAGACCAAAGATAGAACTGAAGACGATTCAGACGCAGATATGGCCTTTTTCCGCAGTATGTTACCAGATATAAAATCAATGACTCATGCCCAGAAACGAAAGTTTAAAATTGGCGTCCTTAATTTAACTGAACAAATTTTAAAAGATCCATATCCCACTTTTAACTCATATTCGAGGATTTCAATGAGAAGTGAATCGCCCTACCAAAGTACTCCGACAGAAAATGATTCACCTACACATGTGAGATCATATGAATCTCAAGAATCTGAGCAGACGCAGTTATCTGGTGCATACGGAAGCCCCATACCTCAGGAGACGCAGTCATCGCGTGGATTCGGAGGTCTCGTACCTCAGCAGACGCAGTCATCGTGTGTCTCTGAGTCGGATGCATACGGAGGCTCCCTATTTCAGCAGACGCAGACATCTGGACCTTGCGGAAGTCCTGCACCTCAACAGACGCAGACATCTGGACCTTACGGAGGTCCTGCACCTCAGCAGTCGCAGATATCTCGACCTTACGGAGGTCCTGCACCACAACAGACACAGATATCTGGACCTTACGGAGGTCCTGCACCTCAGCAGACGCAGACATCTGGACGTTACGAAGATCCTGCACCTCAACAGACGCAGACATCTGGACCTTACAGAGTTCCTGAACCTCAGCAGAGTCAGACATCTGGATCTTATGCTGGTCCTGCACCTCAGCAAACGCAGTCTTCATTGTATTTGCCAATTTTTTCTCCAGTAACTCCGTTTACTCAGTCGTATAATTTAGAAGACTAACATTATTTAGCACGAGGTCAAATATTTTAAGAGCATATTGTTTCATAAATACTTATTAATTAATCAAAAAGCAAACAAAAGTAAATTTTGACATTGTTACTTAAAATTAAAGACAAAAAATGTTAATTTGTTACTTTTACTTTAAAAAAGAAATAAAGGCTGATTTGGCATTTCTTCTTATTAATTAATCATAAAACAAACAAAACTAAATTTGTAACTTTTACATTGAAAAGAAATAAACCCAAAAGAATCAAACGAACATGAAACGTGTTTTAATTTTACTAACCTTAGTGTTATCCGTAGTCTTTCCTCGGGACAGACTGGTTCTCTCCAATTAGTATGTTTCTTCTGAAGACCATGTTTTACCGTATTCAATATAATATGGAAACATTCTAATGACATTTTGTATACTTCAGGAAAACGATCTGGATATTCATATAATTTTTCCATTATCTTAAAATATCTATGTTCTTGTGACAAACTCCATACAGGATGCACCCAATAAGACCTTAGTCTATGCACATTTTGTATATTCATAAATTGGAGCACAGCAAACGCATCTTCGTCTTCTGAAGAGGACATGTTTCGCAACAAAGTCAGCCTGTATAATAACGATCTTATTATTTTCGGATTGGCATCTCGCAGGTCAACCTATGAGGTTGTCGGCTGCTTAACCGGACTTTCCTGTGGTGCCTTAAAAATTATTATTTTTAGGGCCTCCAGCCAGGGCAAAAAGCTTACAAACTAAGCGACTACACGCTAAGGGCACCCCCTGTGAGGTACGAGCCTCGGCTTAGGGCGACGCTGGGAGAGGACAGCAAAGGGACAGGCTGGATCGGATTTCCATTATTTAGGGACGAATTTAAAACTACAGGCTCAGCGGCGCGGGCTGGCACGAGCAAGGGTCGGGGAGGGGAAGTACGGGGTCGTCGCGGCGGGCCTCGGCGGCGAGGACGGAATGACGGCGGTCTGTGTCTGTGTTTCTTAACTGTACTGGTGGCTTTATTGCTCTCCTGGAGGAGAGTAATAGCATCGTCAGGGTCGGTCAGAATAACGATCTTAAGCAGATCTTTGCCTTTTATATACATGTAATTTAAGTCGCATCGGTGCCGTATCCGTCTCTCATCCGCATCGTATCCGAATCTTTCATCGCTTCTGTGTATTTTGCGCCTAACAATAACCACTACATTCCCATCCGTTAAACTGCATCAAGGAAAAACAACGTGAAACCGCCCGAGATGAAACGAGATAGAATAATGTAAATGCACTAGTACAGAGAACAGAGAGAGCGGCACACGTAGTAGTAGGAACGTAGCCATGGATGGGTGCTTTGTGCCGGGAGGGACGGAGACTTGGGAAAGCTAGCGTGCGAGCGAGACAGACGCAAAAATTAACCAACAGAGGGGAGAGGAACTGAGCTTCTTCAAGCGGGGTGGTTAGTCCGCATTCGACCGCGTCGGCGGCAACGTCGCCTCTCGAGGAATATTCCGCCGGAAACGATTCGAACTGTGAAAAATATTTTTCAAGTGCGATTTCATACTGTTAACGTTTTGTGTTTATTTTAAGTTTTTTATTGATATGATACGACCTCCGCTGAATTTTGGATTACGGATTTCAACATTGGAGCAACAGACTTTCGTATTACTATAAAATACGATGTTTTTGTGACGAAAAACTTGTCAGATTGGAATTGTAAACACTGAAGAAAAATCAAGAAAAAGTTATGAGCGATATTCCGTCGCTTAGATTAATGTGCCGGTTATGATAAGCTCGCAGCTTAGGCCAAACTTGGATTTGTAAAAAGAGGAATACCAAAGAAAATGTGTGCCAAAATGTTATTTTATTGTTTCTCCTTGTTTACCCTTATTTTGACTTGGATTGGAGTGTCGGCTGAAGAGGAAGTGTCATCTCCGTTGCGGGTAGCACAATGCAGAGCAACATGTTTACAAAAGGTAAGGAAACCATAAATTTGGGATTTAACGTACCTACATCAATTTTGTGTGGCGTTTAACCCAGTTTGATTATGTAAAGCTTAAATACAATGCATCTCCTAAAAAGTAAACAACTATTCGACATAACTTGAGTGTGAGAGTGGTTAGAGAACTGTGAGCTCTTCAATCAACTTTCATGTCAGGCCCTAAAGGCTATCCTTTGATCCTTTGACCGAGCGCTGTTTTCCGTCGTAACTTGCTACCATTTCGTGCGTTAGATGTTTCAGATTCTAACCAAGATGTAGCATGATTTTTATTACATAGCTAAGTTATACACAATACCACTATCATTTTGGGTTAACAAACATAGATAATCTGAAACCTAAGACTGTGCCTAAGAACCCAAAACTATGCACCAACCATATATTGAAAGAAATAACAAAGATGATTCTGATACAGCTGTTCAAGATTTTACTCATAACAGTGAAAGACAAGCGGGCGACGCAATTACAGATCTCCCTCATTATTCAACAACTGTAATAATTGAAAGCATTTGAAAGAAAACAAGAGAACAAGGCCGTGATCTAATTTGATTGTATTGACTTTTCCAAATTACTTATCGTTGAACCAGATCTTGAATGAACTTGTAATCAAAATCAAATCTTGTACGGAATTAGAATACATAATAGAATGGAAATGCCTTTTTGTTCGCTTGTCCTTCGATCAAGCTGCTTCATTCTAACTGTTAGACAATTTTTGCCACGTTCACAATAATGTACTCTTTCACATTTTGCATCGTACACGTGTTTGGATTTTTACACTAGTAGCACTAGTAGCATAAAATTACACCATAAGTTTAATTACACATTCAAATCTTCAATTAGATATAGAGGTTTTGATAAAATATCTATGAAATCGCAGTGATAATCAGAAGATAAGGCAAAATTAATTCAGCCTTAACGACGCCTATTTGTCAACTTGATTGACCCTTTTATTCGTTTCGTCCATAAGGAAATAATGAATGTCAACTCAGAAATCCTGACATGAATTGATTCAAACTGATATACCTACCTAGTTAATATTATTTTTTAACGCACGTGTTTCAATAACACAAAATGATTTAAATTCCAAAAATACAGAATAGTGATGTTATAGATTTCATTTGGATTTTCGAATGAAAATTCCTTTATAGTAAGTATGAGTATTTTCAGTGTCGTTTTTTTTCTCTACGATCAATATTTTTATAATGTATGTTCAAAAAGGCTTAAAACTATGCAAAGCAGAAAATGTTGATTGATTTTATGAATAAAATTTTAACTAACATACTTTTGGGGTATTGTTTATCACCCTTTTCCTAACTCTCTCTATAGCTCTACATCATACACATACACATACACATACACATATACATATTTACATCAGCAATATCATCGATATTCTTCAATTCATGAAGCCCGCTAAAAGTAGGCCTATTCGCAGAATCTATCAGTCAAACAAGATCAACGTGCCAAAATCTGTATTTATAATAATATGTGGGCACTTGGTTGATTTTGAAAAATATTGGAAAAAATAAGTAACTTGATGATAAAAAAGTATTAATAAACAAAATGAATAATGACGACAACTTTAGTGTTCGAAGCCATAAAGTTTTAAAAATTCCAGATTCTGACAGTATTTTATCTTCTGTACTACGGTAAGTGCTTAAGCCTGGGTTTCCTAAAAATGCGGTAACGACATGTGGTGGGCCATCCAGATTGTTAAAACACTAGAGTAAAAATAAAAGATTTTTATGATAGCCATTTCACGACTATTTTATTGCAGCATAGCTACATCTAAAATGTAAGCGATTGTAAGGTTTTAGTCTATATTTGAAATTGTGAAAGGAACCACACAACAAATCAAATTCAGCATTCTTATCAATTAAAACAACAAAACAAAATCGTTCTCTTCGATACTTATCAATATTCGAAAACCGTACCCATAATAATATATCGATCAGTATTTACAGATAGGATTTATCTAAACTGGTCGCATTATTTATTGGAATCATTCGGAACAGGTTGCCTGCTGGTTATCGGTGCGCGAAACATGCCTCCATAAACGTAATTTGTATCGGCTATCCCCTTTAAATTGGAATAAACTTATTTGTTTCAGCTCTCCACTAACAGATTACGCCATAAATTATTTTGTTGTTTAATCAATTTCTTGGTTTGGTAAACTTTAATTAAGTTATTTAGGTATATGTCCCATCATATTTTTTTTACGAAATATTATTTATTGCCAATGAATATGAAATGATATATTCAATATTGATCATCAGTATGTGTCCGAAACCGAATACTTGCTATTAGTCTATTATATCTAAAATAGATTTTCCTAAAATTGTGTTTTTAATTTAGAAAACAATAAAGGGAATATAAAATTTGTCTACCGAGCTCGTATCAAATAATGTTTAGATAGTAGAGCTATAAAGAATGTATCTAAAGAATAACTTAGTAGCTGCCAATAAATAGCTTCGTAGTCCATTAACTTATCAAACGAGAGCCACGTTTCAAATCAGATTTCAATGGAATCATAAATTAGTAGTGTCAGCAATGTTAACTATTTAAGTACCTACCAACGAATACGTGAATCAAATTACTTAGATTGAAAATGCCTCCTTAATCGAACCTTTTGTTGGAGAAAATTGATTGTATACACTGGTACTATGGACGCTACATATTGAGTATACACTATGTATCAGTTAAGTCTTAACTATGTCACACTTTTTATACGGTGACTACCGCTTTTATATGTCACATATTATGCTTTAAAACAATATAGATATTGATTGCTTTTCAATACTTTGATTTCTTTAAAAACTCAAAAAAAAAAACACATTCCTCAGTAACCGTTTTGCTAAGTATCAATCACATTTTTGTTTAGCGAAGCAGCATAATCCTTTATGCCAAATTCGTTATAAGACACGCACATAAAAGTCCAATCTATTCAGTATTGTATTTTGTGGAAATTTTAGCAATATTATATTTATGATTTCAGGTAAGATCGCTACAAAAAATAATTGGACCCATATCATGCACATCATCTACATTTCAGAAATCGACATCTGCTTCTAATCCAGGACGTATTTACTGCGATCACGCTTCCATTTTTTGCAGACCTTAATGCTTTGCTTTTAGTATACTTTTTTTTTTAAATCAAATTCTACCTGCGACAAGGGCACAATGATCTCCATTTTTTTTTCTTTTTGTTTGTGAAGGGATGTGCGTGACGTTGCCGGAGGCGGAAGGATAGGTAGTTTCTTTTTAACATTATTAGGGTACGTGAGGAAATACGCAAATTACTTAACTATAGGCTTAGAAATTGGCCGCCTACCTGCCTTTGTACTAAATTGTAGGCAGGAGTGATCTTATAAAATTTGTTTTTTTACTTTATGGGTTGATGTGTAAAACGGTTTGTATTATTAGCTATTCGATAAAAAATAATCGATTCATTAACTCCAAAACTAAAGACTGCTAAAACAATTGGAAGCTGATTTTTAAAATCTTTGTGACAAGACAGTTACTGTCCCTGTAAAAAATGCAGACATTGATGGGCCATGCTGTCGCCAGACACTATTTTCTTCTATTGTGTCTCATTGAAACATGGTCCTTTTAAAATATATTGGCTTGTGTTTTTTTCGTTTACTCTTTTTAGGCAGCCTTTTTGTTAGAAGCGTGCCTCCCTCGATGGTAAGTTGGACTTTGGGAACACGTGATGAATTTTTAAAAGTACTTTAAGCGCCAAGATATATATATGGTTATGACTACATTATGGCATGTAAGTTGACTTGTCATGTAAATTTTATTTGTCGTTCCTTTATAAAAAATCGTTTTGAATACTTTCGTATTTGGAAAATTGTTATGGGATGTGTACGCTTAGAATCGAAATGAGGTCTTTTATTATTTATTTTACAGTCATGTTTGAATTTATTTTCTTCGATAAGTATATTTTTGTTCGGCAGTTTCGTATTTTTTGACGCATTCGGTACAAATAGTAATTTTCGTTTGAAAAAGTGTTATATTTTTCCAAACGACCTTTGGAGATTGTTTTCAAATCCAAATAAATTAATTATTTATACAATTTAAAACCAGGTCATGCCATTTTCGGTAACAATTTTGTCGAAACCATTAGCTGATTGTTGGCACAATTTCAACGTTTTTGAATCAACAATTTTTATGACTCCATTTTGTAAACTTTATTGCGCAAATATTTAAGTTACCTAAATATTTTAACCGTCGTAGGTACTACGCTTACGCAATGTTTTAGGTAGTACCTAAAACATTGCAAAAAGAGCCCATAAAGAAAGGGCCGGGTGATCGTGAAATAAAATCTCGATTAGAAATTTAGGAACGTTCTGGCCTTCCCTTACGGTCCCTTTTTGAAGTAGTCACTCCGACTTGGAGCATTATTATTTTATCGTTGTTCAGCCATGCACAAGAGGTAGAATAAAAATTTTGTTCGAAGTTAAAATAGAAAAAAAAGATCTCAAGGCTTCGGATGCACGTCCTCGGGCCACAGCGTTTAGAAAAAATAAACGAGAAAGTCCACGCCGAAATGACCTGCGTTTTTGTACACGATTTGTTTTCGTTTTTGTCACGTTTGAGTTCATTTGGAAGTAGCCATGTCTGCTGCTTACTGAATTAACTTAAATTGCCTTCGCTTTTTTGTATTGAAGAAAATTGCTTTAAGTTCCTTTTGTGGTTACAATTTTGTTAGTGGTTGACATGGTCGTGATTTCTGTTATGTAGTTTAATGCACATTACATAAATACAATCCATAAAAGGTGGTGAATGATTAAAATTGGGTAGTAAATATCATCAAATTGATTCTCTATAAGGCAACAACGATACAGCAGTGAAACAAATAAACAGCAGTGAAAGGTCTTATGCGTCTTCAAGACGAAAATTTTGAACTCATGACAATGTGAAAAAGGCAAGCGTTGCTCGCGGCGCGGCTCGCGCTCATACGGCCTCACCTCGTGAAGGGTGGCTTATCCGGCAAGCAGTCGTAATAGAGCCGTATACCAGAGCAGACGATTAATGATTCATGACCCCTCGTAGCGCAGTGTCATCAATATTATTCTGTTTGTATCCAGCGCGTTTGGCCCATCCTCGCCCGCGCCCCGTTCATACATAAATAAGCGCGACACGTCGTCTTCTCTGATTACATCGCACCGATGTAGTGAGAAATAGTGTAGTCGGATGCTGAGCCCGTCTTTTGTTCAATATATTCCCTAGAGACACCGAATGAATAGTTAACACTGTATGCTCAACGTGCACGTTTACGGTTTCGGGTTTCTCTTAAAGATTCAAGATTAAGTAAGGTGAAGGAATATATTCGTTTGGTGGCAATAAGCTGATGTTACAATCGGCTTTAGTGTGAAGTTATAGCTTTCATGTGACTTTGATACGTATCGTGTGGACCGTGGTCGTCCTCTTGCGAGACAAGAGGCAAGAGATTTCACGGAAAAGAACATAAAATATGCAAACATATAAAAATAACCTTAACATAATAAATCTATTTTCTCCGCTATAAAGTGTGTATGGCAGATATGGCGTTTGCGGAGCCATAAACCATTTTACGTGTTCTTTTTAGTTTCCCATGATGATATGATCTCTCACTAGAGAAAAAGGCAAGAAATTATGATAAACCTTTACTTCGACACTATAAAAGCTTATTGGCCGTGCATAAGTCAATATTTTAATATTCCGATGCCATGTGACAATAAAAGAAACACGTCGTTACTAGAAATTACATGACGTTCCGTTAGTCCTAAACTTGACGGAGAGACTGTTGTCACGCGATACGACGATAAAGCACGCTTCGGGCTAAACTAAGTAAAACATGGACCCCAACTGGTTTCTAACGCAAACACTGATTGATACTGACTTGTGGACTTTCTTGATAGCTTACTTGATAATAATTCTCGTGATAATTAATTAAGAGTCTTATCAAAGCTTATGTCAACGACGGCATTTCCATAAAATAACAAAACATTGAAATCAATTAGTGTCACGATTACTGAATCGAAAATAATGAATCTGCAACAAACCGTACTGAAGTAACTATCGTAAAAGCTTTGGTAAAATTACCTTTGATTTTAATAAAATTTGGCCGACGCGTGTGAATATTGTAAATGTTTATCAAATTGGAAATTCCAAATAGTCAATGACAAATGGTCTGTGACCTCTTGATTACCAAAAACAAGTCTAATTTATTGAGCATATCGGACATTTTTAATTTGAGCCAGAAATGGTCGGGTAATTTGGTTCTGTATTATTTGTTGGGTCGGGTATCCATCGCTGTTAAAGCTCGGCGCGGTCGACTCGACTTGTTCTGATAAACGATGCCTCTGCTACTGCTACACCGCTTCGCTTTTAATCCTGGCTCCTCCATTGTGTCCCCGTCCAATTTTTGACGTTAACCGTTTTCTTCCACAAACGACACACACGTTGTTTAGGTCGGTAAATAAGAAATTAATGATCCTTTCCCATTTATCTCTGTATACAATCAATCAACCTATGCGTACTATCTAATGCCTCCTATTAGCTTATCGTTTAATACGGTGCTTTCACTACAAAGGGACTTAAGCTGTCAAATACTTCGTTTTGTTCGAACACATATTTCATCATTAAGGTTTCTTTTTACGTTTTTAAAATCCCCTTCGGTTACAAATTACGATCGCTCATAAACAAAAAAGTAAGATAAACATTACAACAGCGATGTGAAGATTAAAAATTATGAAACAGTTAATCAGTTTTAATGGTGTATTGAGGCAGAGCGGCAGTTTTGATTACATATTTAATGTTTCAGTAAACTATTTTACAACGTTCCGTAATTGATTGGGATTCGATTAAAAGCAGCTGCCCTCACAAAAGGCGTAGGACTAAGCCCTACAGGCTGCGATGAAATGGAGATAGTTTTAATCGTAAATTTCATTCCGAGACTTCGACGTCTGATCAACTAATCACTTTCGTACGGGTATTTGCGCAAGTTTCAAAACTAAAATTTGTACTTAAAATATTTTGATGTTTGGAAAATATTTTGCCACGTGCTCTTTCAAGTTTTCATTGAATGAAAACTTGAAACTTTCCATATTACATTGAAAAAAAAAATAATGTCAAGTTTTGTCATCTGCTTCTTTGATTTGACTTAATATTGTAAATGAAAATGATACATATTCCTAGTGCCCGACAATACATTATTATGTAATTACATCAAGGGAGTGTATTGCCTAAATTAGATATAAAATTACGTCATTTAGTAAGTATAATAACGTAAAAGCTTCATGGTTCAAAAAATTCGCTATTTAACAAAGCACAGTAGGATGTCTGCGATGGGAGGAGCTTTTGCGTACGCGCAAGCAAAACGTTTTCCGTGGGGTGGGGAATGGATTAAAGTGGGAGGAGTCATTATTCCTACCCTAATTAAAACGTTTAAAACTTTAAAGACTTAAATCGGTTTTACAAAAAAGTAAGTAGGGATAATTCCAATCCATTTGTTTCCCTCAAAAGTAAAGGTGTCAGAATTTATCGTGTTCCGAAAATTCCGGTCCGTCAGAACCGCCCCAAATCTCTTTATCGCCGCATTAATCTTTTAAAACCCATAAAACGAATCTTCGGATCTTACCAAATATTTTGTACGAAATTGATGGGGGACCGTCTTTTATCTAGAGCTCAAATCTATAATACGACGATCAAAATTCCTAGAGGTACAAGCCCAGAGTATGTCACAGATGTAAGAGATTGTACTTTATTATGGCTTATTTTTTAAATTTAAGGGCCGTAATTTATATCTGTAGGAAAAGATAAAAAATCGTTGCGAAGTCCAGTTATTAATTTTACTGTCGTTTTTATTACTCCGAAAGACATTTATTTTCTGAGTCCCTAATTAATTTTACCGTTGTCTTATAAAGGTAAAATACGAAAATATTTGCATAACGTAAAATATGGTCGTTGGTAGGTTCGGTAAGTCATTAAAAAGCTTTAAAAATGAATAAAAACAAAACAACATATGAATATTGCTAGCAGAAGTAGCAGGGTGGTAGTTTCAAACCCACGTACAAAGTTCTTAGTCCTTTAGTTGTTTTAAAAATAGTTGGAGCATGTATATCACTACTGCACTGCCACTTAAAGTGTGAAACGATCATTGGGGGCTCGCGTGGGCTGCTACGCAGTTGGTATTCTTCACACAAAAAACACGAGGCACCCCGTTGTTTTAGAGCTAAGAAAATAATGAAATATGCCTCTTTATAGAGTTTTTTATGTAAAACGTTGAGAGTTTTAAACGCCTTAGCTTTAAAAAGTACAACCCGCGGTGAACGTATTTGTATTTGGTAACGAATTCGGATTGAGATTTTTTATATTCAATGTTTGTTTTAGAAAATTAACATTCAATAATATAGGTATAACTGAATTTTATTTTTATTTAATCTAATATTGTGTATTTGTATTTGATAGAGAAATAACACATTAAAATAAATTTGTTTTTACATAAAACGCGTAAGGTAGCGTTTTAAATTAAACTACATGAATAATTATAGTAGATTAAAGTTTGTCATACAAAATGGGGTTGCTTCAATTTGGACAGACGGTTGTGTGTGGAAATTAAATCTATTCATGTGAATGAACAGGAAAGGACCATAGAATTAGTCCGCTTCGTGTACATAGTCAGTTCCTTTATCTATTTGTCTGTGTGAAGTTTAGCTAATATAAATAAAATTATTCATAGAATTTAAATTGAGGACGACTTGGTACCTACACCATATTTTCAAAAACACCTGTTTATCTATATTTGTATACGAAAATTATTATTGTGTATCACGCCAAAACGTTTCATCAACTCATCAAAGAAAACTCATTCCCCAATTCTTCCCATGTAGATCCGCTAAATCTCCTCCTAATTTTAAATTTCCGACTCATCTGAGTAAACACGTACCATACGACCGGTTGGAACGTCAAGTAGACTAAAATACCAGGGGTTACTGTTCAAAGCCATTCGTCTTAGACTTGCCTGTCATGCCCAATAGCTCCCATCAATGTTCCGTGTATTTGGCTGAAGCACGTAACACACTTATTTTAGAATCTTAAAATAATATTGTTCTTTTTCTTCCTCTTCAACTATTGTCGTATTAGCATCTGGAAGTTGACGCGTTGCGACACTGACGAATTGTAACTTTGAAACCGTTTTTTTCCAATTCTTTTTTTTTTATGTCAGCAGCACTGTTGATTTAACTTTTTTCTTTTGTTTCGGGAAAATAACATTCCTCTCCTGTCAACAAAATGTACAGATTCGCGATGAGCAGTAAATTGTTTGTACGTATTTCTGATATAATTTTTATCTTGGAAATGAAATGGTTTTGAATAGAATAAATTATTCGTATATTTAGGTAAAATGTAGCTGTTACAATACAATGGAGATAGTATATAAAAAATCCTTGTACATTCTACTATTTTGACATGCAGAGTTATACGAGTATAACTCAAAATACTTATAAGTGCACCAATTTGAAAAGCACGAATAAAATAAGGGTAAACTTCAATTTAGTTTGTTTATTTTTTTATGAATAGGACAGTACATATTGTTCTTTTAGGATTACTTACTATACTATTACTCCTACTATTTTACTCAATAACTTCAATAAGATCTACCTAATTTGAAAGAAATAATTTGATATTATTTCCATCGAAACCTATTTGCATAAGCAACCATGTGTGTTGAAATACAAATAAACCTAAATACCAGCGTCTTATTTCATCAATTTTTAAGTAATATAGATGCGTGAGATCTATATTATTCTCGGAAAAGAAACGCAACCAGTCCAAAAGTGTCTTGTGTCTTTAAACTCATCGATTTAGAATCAGATTAGCATTCAAAATAATACCGATTTCAATGGTGTATTTATTAGTGGTACAGTACACCGACAGTTTTATTATTACGACCAAGATATTTTAACGAACTGAATGTACGTCTAAAATAAAAGAGGAACAAGTCGGGACATTTTTTGTTCATCGGACACGCCATTTAAGTCACAATCGTAAATTTTATTGAAATGTCGCAACAGCGATCGCCGCACGAGATGTCTTGTCTCCGGGGACGAATTTATGCGTAATTCGTAAACAAATTGACGTGTCCGGGACGTACTTTGAAGGGGTCCCGGACTTGACGACTTGACGCGTCTTTTGAGTCTTTTTAAATATTTACGAGATGACTGTTATATATTCTGTAAACTTTCACGTTCCATGTTTTATTAACCGCTACATTTGCGATTTATCAATCATTTCTTTAAATTATTCTGAATTCGTCCGTCTTTAGAACCGATTTAACGTATCGTTTGCGCTTTAAGAAATGACACCTCAATGCTCCTTCAGTCTGCTTCATATGGCTTCTTAAATCGTAAAATGGTATCACCTTACACAATAGATGCTATTGTCTTTTTTATATGGAATATTGTATTTTCATTTCAAGATTAATTTGATCTTTGTGTTTTACTTGGTTGGTACTCGTATATTGAGAACTGAGTTGTCTGTTTTGTTTATTCTTTATCTTTTTTGCAAAAGTTACTTTCCTTCCTTTTTAGCTGCATCTTGGTTAAGTAATAAAGTATGCACTATACGAGTATTTGTGTATTAAATTGTGTTACGGCCTAGTGTCTGAGAGCCCTTAAAGTAAATTTACGTGCTTCAGAATTCCCGAAGGCGACGGTATTGTAAAGTTTATTAACGAACGCAAAAAACCTCGAGCAAACTTACAGAATGGGGCAATAAACTTTTTAATTTGTGGCGAATTCAATCAATAAGAACAGGAGAAGTGTCGTAAACACGGCCGTGGTCGGCGGCGCCCGCGGTGCGAGTGCCACAGGTTTTCTCAACATGGCTTCCTGCTGTTCAGTGTTGCCATCTAAACGGCTATTAGTTACGTTTTACGCGAGACGCGCCGGGCGTTCCAACGTGTTTATTCTTAATTGACTCCTAAATATCGCTGTTTTTGGCCATGAATCGTGTTAATCGGACATATTTATTTGAAAGCATGAAAGCGCACTCTCTAAGTGAGCCATTCGTACACAGTTTTATAGCTGCGGACGCGACGCAGCTCGATACAGTTTCGATGCTTGTTAATTAAGGATCTGCGGCGACGCTTTATGGTTGGCAATAGTCACAACAATAATAAATGTCGAGCGTTCGCGTTTCCTTTCTCAGTTGGTCGAAGACGCTTCTTGGCTTATCTGGTGTCGTAAGGAGCATCGGGGGAGGCTATCGGGCTACGTCAGACGTCCGTTGTGCTGTTCGTACTTTTATCTGTACACTAAATAAAAAGCTTTTCCGCCGCTAGTCGCAGTCTTCACCGCGGACACCCAAGTCTTTCTTCCCGCTATCCTGGCTCTCGTTTATCGCACGTGACGTGACAATTCTTTTATCCTCGACACTTTGTTTCCACATAAATTACTCGACTGTTCGGTGCTACCGAGGATTGCTTCGGCTAATGTCACAACTCGTGGATTTCTCCCTTTATTCAGTTTCGTTTTGCATTCCGCCAGCTGTGTTTGCTCATTGTCTCTTCGCTTTAAATTAAAAAAAGATTTTGTTTTTATTCGCGCTGTCTTCCTCGCCCACGACTTTATGTGACGTCAAGTTTGGAATGAAGTATTCTTATTGTTGCGCCGTGGAGTCTTTACGCAACGTTGGATTGCATAAATTATTTAAAAGGTTTTTATTTTAATTAAACGGGTAAAGGGGGTATTTGATCTGCGTATTTCTTATTTGAGTATATAATTTGCATAATGTGGCTTGCAAAGCTGCAACGTTGTAAGGTGGATAATCAGAAAGTCATTGACTCGATATTTATATGGCGGTGGTCTAATAGCTGGTTTGTGTAATTGTCATACAATCCGCTCATATTCATGATCATGCGCAGGTGTGGCGTGCGTTCGGACACGCGCCGAGCAATTGCACATGGGTACGAATTTCAAAGATATACTACTTATAATGCAAAGTAACATTTAATTTGACAGATAATAGTTATTGATTATACAAGAGTGCAAAGTTGCTTTTTAACCGCGTGTTCCATTTTGATGACCGAGCAAGCGAAGGATTCTAAAATTGAATCACGAGCGCAGCGAGTGATTCAAAATTAGAATCCTGAGCGTTAGCGAGGGAATCAAAAGAGCACGAGGTGAAAAATCTTTGCACTCGAGTGCAACACGTAACTTTTCATTCCACCTCAGCGAGGAAATGACTAAATGCAAAAAAAAAAACGTTTGTAAACGTTTTTTTCCCGCTATCTTGGCTCTCGTTTATCGCACGTGACGTGACAATTCTTTTATCCTCGACACTTTGTTTCCACATAAATTACTCGACTGTTCGGTGCTACCGAGGATTGCTTCGGCTAATGTCACAACTCGTGGATTTCTCCCTTTATTCAGTTTCGTTTTGCATTCCGCCAGCTGTGTTTGCTCATTGTCTCTTCGCTTTAAATTAAAAAAAGATTTTGTTTTTATTCGCGCTGTCTTCCTCGCCCACGACTTTATGTGACGTCAAGTTTGGAATGAAGTATTCTTATTGTTGCGCCGTGGAGTCTTTACGCAACGTTGGATTGCATAAATTATTTAAAAGGTTTTTATTTTAATTAAACGGGTAAAGGGGGTATTTGATCTGCGTATTTCTTATTTGAGTATATAATTTGCATAATGTGGCTTGCAAAGCTGCAACGTTGTAAGGTGGATAATCAGAAAGTCATTGACTCGATATTTATATGGCGGTGGTCTAATAGCTGGTTTGTGTAATTGTCATACAATCCGCTCATATTCATGATCATGCGCAGGTGTGGCGTGCGTTCGGACACGCGCCGAGCAATTGCACATGGGTACGAATTTCAAAGATATACTACTTATAATGCAAAGTAACATTTAATTTGACAGATAATAGTTATTGATTATACAAGAGTGCAAAGTTGCTTTTTAACCGCGTGTTCCATTTTGATGACCGAGCAAGCGAAGGATTCTAAAATTGAATCACGAGCGCAGCGAGTGATTCAAAATTAGAATCCTGAGCGTTAGCGAGGGAATCAAAAGAGCACGAGGTGAAAAATCTTTGCACTCGAGTGCAACACGTAACTTTTCATTCCACCTCAGCGAGGAAATGACTAAATGCAAAAAAAAAAACGTTTACAAAGTCTGAGTTTTTAACAAATTAAAAAAAAGTTGTATGATATATTCGGCACCATAGAGGTAGCAGTAAATAGGTTTAATGTTTTTTTTAATTCACAAACTTAGTGCACACGATGTTCTAAATTCAATTTACTTTATCCTCTAGAGAATAAAAACGGCTTTTCCACTCAGATATTGAAGATAAATTTACTTTATCCTCTAGAGAATAAAAACGGCTTTTCCACTCAGATATTGAAGATTAAAAATACTCTTTCCGAGATGGTGGGATGAAAATAACTTTTCTCGTGAATTTTTCCATAATACATTTTCTTAGAGCTAATGGAAAACTTCTACGTAGTTTTACACAACAATTTAGTAATAAAATATAACCCTCAAGAGACAGTAGAGTTTTTACTTGCAAAGGTATTCGAATATTATTCAACCTGAAAGCCCTGATGACCACTAATTCCGCATTCAAAGACCCTTTACCCGACGCATTATTAAGGGAATCTGTCCAAGGCCGGCTGAAGTAACAAGTGCCTAATCTCCTTAGTGGTTACATCACGGTTCGATGTCTCATGAAAATTAGATCCTTTACTTAGTTGAACTTTGGGCGCCCTTTCGTAGGTATGTTGGTGTTTTCGAACTACTCACAATACGGGACACTGATACGAGTACATTCAATAGTTATTTTTGTATTGTCTTTTGTTTATTTGTTTACTTAGGTATCCGTTTACATTATTAATATTTAGTTCTGTACGCAAAATATGAGACGTGGAGTTGCAGTAACCAGCCCGTTATACTACTACTACTACTATTCAATTTACCTTCTTCTTTGATAGTTCTGATAACGCCTTCCTAGTTAAGACTTACGACCAAAAACAGAACTCTTTTTTAAATAGGGGCGGTTGTCTCCATAGCCTTTAGAGCCCCAACGTCTACGTATAAAGATGTAATTTTATAATGTAAGTTTAGGTAACGTATGGTAGGTAATTCAAAAAATTGTGATTGATACTAAACCATATTTTTAACTATAATTCCAGATATTGATTCTGCTAATATGCTTAAAGAATACTCAATTTATATTATAGTGTATAGAATCACTGATTTTATAAAAGGTAGTGCAATCATGGTTCTAAAGTTAATCAATAGTACAGTGGAACAACGTAATTAGTTTACACATTGCACGCACACGCGGTATGAAGAGTTACATACACAAACGTTAAATAAAACGAACGAGTTCTGCTTTTTATTAGTGTGCGTATGTCGCGTCACTAAGCAGTAACTATAATATCAATGTATGTATCGTCATCAGTAATCTGTGTAATTGAATAAGTTATAATATTTCGCACCCAATCATTGTAACAGGTTTGGCGCAATGGCTAACGTATCTGGTTAGTTATTAAGAAGTCTTGTGATCAAATCTCGGTTGCAATACATTCTTTTTGTTTTGTAAACATAATTTTCGTAAAACTTTCATTACCTAGTTGAATTGCTAACAATTCAATTCCGTTCACAGATGAGTAAAATAACGTTTGAGAAGTGCGCACGGAACTCTCAGCCAATTTATTTTGACCGTTTAGGATATAACTACCCACAATTTTTGTTTCTTTTTTTATACTTCCACCTTAGTTTATAAAAAATGAGCATTCTTAGTTGTCAGTCTACGAATATAAATTGCAATCCTAAGTATATAGATGAACACACATATTTCTGTGCGTTCTTTGTTTCTGATCCAATTGTGCTTCAACTTCTTCCAACCATGCAACAAGACGCAATTCATTGTTTTGCATGAGCAAAACGTTTTCATTAGTGAAATTGCAAGGTGATTATTAATATCGGTGAGTAACAAAGCTACTCGTGACAATGTTTTCATTACGTTAGTAATATTCCAACTCAAATTCTTAACTTATCTCACCTTTGACCTATGACTAAATTAATGTAAAATAATATTTAAATATATCAGAATTTGATTCTGATAAAATTTACTTATGCCAGTCTGTTTTTGTCTAACATAAAACATTTAGTCGAAATAAAGAAAAACTTTTAAATTATGTAATTAAAATAGTCATGAATACGTTTATTATTTATCTAATAAATAAATAACGGTATTAAGTTTTATTACAACGAGGCAATATAAGACAGTCAGTTAATTTATCTATGATTAATTATCCACCAATTCACCATTGTTTATCTGCATTATTTTAAATATTATTTTGTTTTTATTCATTAAGGAGAACCGTGCAGTTATGTGTCCATCGAAGTGCGTATTCTGAAGAAATAGACCATCATCGACGTGGGCCAAAACCGAAGGCGAATTCTTCGGCTCGTTACCACGACATCGTGGCAAGGCTGTTTACGGGACTAATCCGTTTTTATCCACCCGCATAACTGCATCAACACATAATGACATGTGTGCTTATAAACAGTGCTATATCACCTGCTGACCGGCATGAAGCTGGTTTAAGTTGCAGTAAGCCACCACGGAAGATTTTTCTGTCCAACGCTCACCGGCAAAAACAAATTCTATTCGCTAGGTCATATTATTATATTCATTTTAATTGGGAGGACAATGTGTTTATTTTAGTGATGAGAAATGTTTAAAGTCGTTTATGGATGGCGTTAAAATACTGTAAACGAAGCCGAATTACTATTAATATACTTAGGTTTAAAAGCTACTTCATGTTGCCGTGATTCTCTTATAAACACCTAAGTTATTATGTATAGTCCGTAGTTGACAGTTATTTGCAGTATATATTTTGAAGTGTAAGTGATGTTATTGTTATTCAGTTAGAAGTAAAATTAATTTCTTACTATCTAACATGTTGATTCACTTCACTTTCAATTCCACTTTGTTTAAATTTATTTTTGTAGTTTTAGTTTAGTTTATACATTGAAAAAACAATTACGTCCATTCATATTCAATAAAAAGAAAACTTTGTCTTGTCTTATAAACTCTTAATGAAGTTGCCAATAGTGTTCTAATCATAAAAAAGTTAGGTATCAATAGCGATATAATAATATTTTTACAATAGTTTGCGTTATATAAATAATTGTATTGGTTACACGTAGTTTTTTATTTGCTAATATTATAACCCATGCCAAATTGAACCCTAAGCCAACTCTTGTAAGAAACATAATAGTCGAAACGAGCTGGCTCATTCACTAATGATGACCCAATAGCGATAAGGAACAATAGGATTCCGCATTCCATCTTTTATTACTGATCGATGATTCCAACGCCTAGGTTATTTAATAAAATATTTTGATTTATTTTATTGGTTTTATTTAATTACCTTTTTATTTTTTTGTTTAAGTAATTTTATTTGACACAAAATATTAATGTTTTATAGGACAAAGGAAAAATAAAAACCCAAAACCATAACACCTGCCGGGGTTTGATCTTACGACACGAGGCTTATCTATGCCAAGTGCTTTCACCGACCGGCTACCTGGTCCTTATTTAAAAGGTTGAAATATTGGACTTGATTCAATTAAAATTGGTATACGTGGGTATATCATACGCACACAAACAGTTTAACTTCATAACCGACCAACCGACTAGTTCATTTACACACACAGTGACAATATCCCGTATGTGTGGCCTGTAAATCAATTACGTTGGCCGAGTGTACATAGACTCCCAAATGATAGAATCAAACTAATGATAAATGATCACATACAAAAGATCAGGCATGCTGTATCAGATGACCATTATTACACTTCGTGGACAAAAAACAGACGTTACTGTGCGTTTGAAATAGTTTATAAATTTAATAATTAATCTTCTCATTAGGACTTTTGCGGCTGGGTAAACAATTTGAGTATTTTTTGTAATGTTTATTGATCGTATTTTCAGTTTTGATGAGATTAGCAAAATGATTATCTAAACATCATAAAATTGTTTTTTTGCTTAAGTAGTAAGCAAAATATTAATTGGACGGAAGAGGCCTGTATTCGGCAGTAGACTTCTATCGCAGAAAATGAAGACAAAGCTATAGTAGGTACTATCGTGGACACACCCGCCTGACCACCACTAAGTTCATTTTTGCTTGCACTCAAAAGATGGAAGCGCTCTTTAGCCCCGCGCCGTTGACTTCGCAGGCGCCAAGGGGATTTTTTTTTAACTGAGCAGGCGGAAAAGTCCGCGATAGTACCTGGGTGTTTTTAAAAAACATTTTCTTCTAAGTAGATGCGATCAAGAAAGACAGTTCTTTATGTTTAGATATTGTTCTTTCTAACAGAAAAATAACAAAAACAACAGAAACAGAGCTCCAGCAATGGTAGCATAAGTCCATACATCATTGCTGTCAAATTTTCTTGCAGCTAAATATTTGTTCAGTAGGTGTATCGCGGCCATTAGATATGTATTATTAGAACCATCAATCATTTTAACAAAGCAATGTGCTTTATAGTTAAGATAATTATAATTAGAGGAGATTTGTTTTATTGTATTGTCTGTATAATTTTATGATGGGTGTCAGACAGCTGATATACATACACAAATACATTTTTTTTTTGTAAATACATACATATTATAGATAAACAACACCCAGACACAAGGCAAACACAAGTGCTTATCACACAAATGTTTACCCTGGGCGGGAATCGGACCCGCAACACGCTGCGCAGCAGTCGATCGCTCAGCCACTGAGCCAACCGTGTTGTCAGCCAACCAAATGCATGTTGTCTGCAAAAGACCGTCTTTTGTAACTTTGTTGCAACTTTTAAAAGTTCTTATTTGTACCTAATTTGTTTAAGGGCTAATATAGAGGATTCTATTATTATATTCCTGGTTCAGATTTCGATATTTATTGGGAGCAGTAATGCCTTTAAGATAAATATTAACATGTCTCTACTTCATATTTTTAATATTTGTCTCCGATCAGCGACGTTTCCGGCCCGATGGAAGATCACGCGAGTCATTCCAGTACCCAAGGGTAAGGCGGGATCGGACATAAGTGGGTATAGACCGGTGGCCGTGCTGTCAACGCCGGCCAAGGTGTTTGAGTCTGCTATCCACCGCTGCGTGCAGGGGCAGGTACACGGGCAGCTTTCAGACGCGCAGCACGGGTTTCGGACGGCGCGCAGCACTGCCACCAATCTACTTAACTTTATGGCTCAGGTGGTGCCGGCGGTAGATGCGGGGGTGCAGGTTGACACTGCCTATCTTGATTTTAAAAAAGCTTTCGACACTGTCGATTATGACATCCTACTTCAGAAGCTCGCAGGAGTCGGCTGCACACCGCATCTATTGCAGTTCTTTGCCAGCTACATGAAAGATAGGCAGCAGTACGTGGATTACAAAGGATGTGAATCTGACCTTTATTACACCTGGTCCGGGGTGAGTCAAGGCAGCAATTTGGGGCCTCTCGGATTCATAATAGTGATAAACGATTTACCGGAAGTCGTCAGACATGGCTCATGTCTATTATTTGCTGATGACCTTAAGTTGCTGCTTGAGAGCCACAGCGAGTCCGACTGTGAGCGATTGCAAGAGGACATTGATAGGATAGTGGAATGGAGTCACGACAACAAGCTTCACTTCAATGTGTCGAAGTGCTCGGGGATGAGTTTGACGCGCGCGAGATCTCCTCTGCTGCACGAATACCTAGTAGACGCTGCGCCCATGCAACGAGTCATGGAGGTACGGGATTTGGGGGTGGTTGTGACTCCTGACCTGTCGTTCCGCAATCATATTGTTAAGATCTGTAAACGGGCTCTGTTTAGGAATTTGGGATTTGTTCTGAGACAAACAAAGCACTTCACGAACATGACAGCAGTCCGGGTCCTGTATGACGCACTAGTCAGGAGTCATCTGGAACATAGTGCTGTCATCTGGGCTCCGCATGAGGCTAAGTACTCTACAATGCTGGAGCGCGTTCAGAACAAGTTCACGCGCTACTTGTACAGGAAACTGTATGGGGTATACCCATTTTACCCGTTGATGTACCCCACTCTATTTGTGCTTGGTATGGTCGGGTACAATCAACTGAGGGTACGACGGGAGTTTGCGCTGGTAGCGTATGTTATAAAATTACTACGGGGAATTGAGCATAACTCGGGGGTACTGCAGCGCCTGGATTTATGTGTACCGGACCGCTATGTGTGGAGGCGACGGCGTCCGCCGCTGCTGGCTATCCCGACGGCCAGGACCAACCTTCTCGCCAAGGCACCACTAACCCGAGCAATTATTGCTATAAACGATCTTCATATCAAGATTGACGTGTTCACCTGTCCTTTGAGTGAATTAGCAAAACTTCTACTATTTATTTTGTGTTATAATTAAGATAAGGGTAGGTTAGATATTTGATTGTGTTACGATTATTATTGTGTTTAGTGTTATGTAATTTAGGATTGTCAATATTGTTCTTGTTAGTTTTTAGTTTAGTTTTTATTTAATAGTTAGACCCTGCTATCGCATTGGGTGCACACCTGTAAAGATAGTAAGGGAAATGTTAATAATAAATAAATAAATGTCTTCTGTATCGGATATTTACATAAATGTTTTGTTAATAATTTTCCCACAAACAAACAACAACTTTTACTTTTGTTTATTTTGGCAAAGAATACACGATACATATAATCCCAAAATCCCTTTTGTATAATTGTCAAAATTTCCTCAACACCGACAAGCTAGGAAATTGCAATTTAGTCTTTATTACAAAGGCAACCTCCTGACAATACTTCATATTCAATATTCTTAATTCCATAACCAGCGTTAGAATGGGTCCTAAGATAACGGTAGAATCAGTGCATTGACCTGAACAAGCCTAGTTCACGCTGTAAATGAGTACTAATAGTAGTTCTATGTATAACAAACTATGTCTTAGACCAACTTTAACTTGTAGCCACTTCCTAAGTAGCGAAGCAGCGTACATACTGATTAAGTGTCCCACATGCAATGTGGACTGCTTTAATAATACGTTTACGATTATAAAATGGCTGAATGTAAATTATTTCGTTTTTATTCTAGTTTCTTTTGTTTCTTTTCTGACGTTCTGACCGTTTCTTCTTTGTTTGGTTATGCGTGCTCAAAGTCGGCAAAGGTCTCGTCAATAGGTTCTGTATTATTTGCGGTTGTTGAATAACCATGCCAATAATATTATTCGGGATAAGGGTAGATATGTTTGAAACGTATCGAACAGAGTAATGATCATCTTCATTTTTAGACAGTTGATTCTTTGGACCTTATATTTTTGGGAGGCATACAAGTTTAGACGATAAATATTTATCTTAGCTCTATCCTTCCTTAAGATTATTGACAGCGCGCCTATGCTCCATACATAATTGGGTACTTGACACCAAGAAGCTAATAGGTTAAAGTGGAGGCAACACTCTAACTACCTAAGTGAGGACATGTGGGCAAACGCTCTCTTTCTGAATGCATATATAAGATAAAGAAAACACATATCACTGTCTCGTTCTTATGTATGCATTCAGAAAGAGAGCGTCTGCCCACAGTCGTCTTCACTTCGGTATTCAGAGTGTTGCCTCCATTTTTACCTATAAGCTTCTTGCTTGACACCATAGTCAATTGACATACGTTTTGTGAACTGAAAAACATGATTCTCCTGTAGATTTTGTAAAGCAATAATAAAATGTGACGTTACATAATTGCCAACTCGATAGAGTAACTGATTTATTGATTTCGCAGCAACTTAAAACCGAATTTTACACTTCATTAAAGAATCGGGTTTTCCGGGTTCATACATGGTGTTTTTCAAGAAGTTGTGAATTATTGGTAATGGTGTCAAACACCCAATTACATATTCTGATTAATAAAAGAAGAAGGAGCCTACTTATCGCAACCAGTGTGGGACGGCGCCGGCTGGATCTAACATACTACGACGTCCTGTAGTACCGCGGACGCAGCTGTACCTACGTGTCCCGTTTGCAACACTCTACGAAGACTGAGGACATCGCAGAGTACCTACGGGTGAAGACCAACTGGACCTTGAGGGTGGAGAAGTTGGAGGCGTGCCGTAACACCAATTGTAAGTCGTTTGTGGTGCGCGTTCCGATGCAACATTTGGTGACCTTTCTCAAGGAAGAGTTTTGGCCGAAAGGTGTGCTGTATTGGCGTTTTCGCGGTCAGCTACACGACACCTCACAGCGTAACACGACGCCGTCATTTCGTGTGCGGTCGTTTTTTTAAGTCTATTGTTAATACTTATATATTCATTAATAGTTATTTGTTTTTATACTTATATGTATTATGTATTGTGTTTCATGGGCCTTAGTTGCCTGAAATAAAGTATAAATAATAATAATGCTAAAATGATACACGACAGCTCCAAAACTTGTACTTACCTTTACGAGTTTTTGAGTTGTACGACGGAATTGTTCGCTTATGTCTACTTTGACCAAGAGAAAAAGAGAAGAAAGAGCTCTCTAGAAAAAATGCAAGTACTTCAAGTACGTTCTAATTAAAGAAAATGTGTTAGCTAATGCCTACACTCCACAGCGGATGTGCTCACAACCGCTTACCGCTAGTTCAGTATTTAAACAAGATGTGTTCCTTTACATGTGGCTTCAATAATACTAGTGCAAGTGTTGCTTGAACTCTGTGCACTGTGCGTATATTCATTGATAACGTTTTACACGCGACTTCGCCTGAATTTTCTCACAGATTAAAATGAGCCTGTAGCCTGTCAGGGATAACGTAGAATCCAATTAGTGAAATAATTGTTTAAATCTGTAATTTTTTTTTGAGTTTATTCATACAATCAATTATACAAAAAATAAAATCTTTTCTTTTATAATATTTGTTTTGATTAAAGCTTTTACTGCCATGTTAATAATTATACTCCCAGGGAGAGATCAGACCCGGGATCAACGGTGAGACGTACTTTCACACCACCTACTTCAAAACTTTGGACAGCTACGGAGAAATTTCTAATAAAAAAAACCAAATAACACCTTTCCCGACCTGGGCATCAAATCCAGGACCTCTTGCTCAGCAGTCACGCTCACGATCACAAGGAAAATGCCATGTTATGGAGTTGATATGTAAAGAATATTAAAATGTTGTATTGGGCATCGTTGATCTCTTATTCATTAACAGGGTATTTAAGGATTTACACTGACACTGTCATATCACTTTGCAAAGGGCTGATAACTATGTTTCATTTGCTTTTCACTTATTACAATCCCATTAAATGAGGACAAAATTGAACTTGTGAGAGAGGCAAAATTTTTGGGTGTTCACATAGATGAATCTCTAAATTAGAAAACCTAGCAACGACATACACAGATCTTAAATAAATCTGGAAGGGAAGACTTCATAAAATTGCACTGGAAGTGCTTTCCTAACATTATGTACTAAAAAAACACGTCAACACACAAACAATATATATAGTTATACTAGCTGACCCGGCAAACTTTGTTTTACCATATAAATAAAATAAAATAGCCTTCAATCTATTCTCAGGGCTACCAAATATACACAAAAATGTTCAAATATAAAGATTTATATTTTTTAATAGAGTGCATCGAAATCTCGATCCATAATTCCATCATTTCGTAGCAAAATTCCATGTTTCTCACTCTAGCCGTGATTTGTCTGTAGGAAAGAGCTTCCTCCAGATAACCGTGTCCCAAAAAAATCTCGTACAAACCCAAGTCTGCCATTAGTGTACGTTACTACAATGTTTTAAGTCAATTGACTACAATTTTCACGCGGAATAACTTACAACAATCAATATCAATCAATAAAATGCGAAAATGAACTATAGATGTTGCTTCCCGAGTAACTTCTAAAATTTCATCTATTTGACATTTAAGCAATTCTCCTTATTGGACCATTTTACGAATTTTCATCAAAGCTGTTAAATCTAATATGAAACATATATACTAGGGCATGCTGCCGGGAAATCCCGGTCTCGAAAATACCGGGAAATCCCGGGATTTTTTAAGCGTGCCGGTACCAGGTCTACATCCCGTCGTCCCGGTTCTTCGATACTTTCGGTACTTTATTATTTTCTTTATATTTTTCAATATAAAGTAACAAATCATATTCAATAAACTACTTTTTATACAATAATGTTGTACCAGCTGACCTTAAAATGACCAACACCATGACTTAACAACTAGCATAATTAAATAACGACGGGCTCAAAAGCCTAGTCACCAGAGGTGTAAAAAACTTTTAAAAGAAAAACTGAAACGTAAGTGTATTGTGTTCAGTGCAGTGTCAGCTGTGTCAGTCAGCAAGCTGGCATATTTGTGAACTTACGTGCTTGTGTCTGGTCCGGACGTTCATTTTGGTGGCTCCGGTGCTTTATAAACTTCAGTAAGTACCTACTGAACGTTATTTATTCTAATTGCTTATGATATTATACTTTTTAGAACACTAGAAGAAGGAGGAAACTAATCAAATTCTGAAATTATAAACTAATAAGTAATCTAAGTTGATAATTGCATATTTAATTTTCTAATGAGCTGAAATTCATACCAGCATAATTAAGTTGCGGTCGATGTTGTGAAGTGAAAACCACACGTGATGACGAGACATACGTATTTCATAGAATGAAGTTCTAGCACCGATCGCCATTTTGTATTCCACACGCTATTGACAGTATTAGTTTGAAATCAAATTAGAACTTAACTAATTATCAAATATTAAGAAATGAAAGATAACTATGGTTGCGTTTATTTTATATGTAATGTGCAGGCAGTCACGCACACGTGCCCTTCATACAATAAATTAATAGCGACATTTGTACGTAAGTACCGAAAGTACCGAATTCCCCGCGTAATCCCGGTTCCAAGTCCAGTACCGTGAACCCAGTCCCGGTTTTTAAGAAGGAACCGGTACTGCATCCACTAATATATACATCGAGAAGTAAAGAAAGTCGTCCTCCATAAAATAATTTCGCCCATCTTGGATTATTGCACAGAAGCATAAATAATATTGTTTGTTTGGTAACATGATTTTTTTAATAACCTATAAAGGTTTACTATGTAAATATGTAAATATATACATTAAAAAAAACGATCATTTCACGACTTTTAGCAGAAGCTGCTTATGTTCTGCTACGATCTGTCAAATGATTCATATTACAGATGTTTCACCCAAAGTGGCCATTTTAGACCCCCTGTTATTATTATATTTAAATGGCTAATGAAAAACCTATTATTTGTATTATTTGTTGAATTGACATTGAATTAATATTATTGTCAAGTATGTTCAAATAGAAACTGTTACGTTTAATTTTTATTTACTTATTTATTATCATTGATTTCAGACACAATGTAAATTGTTATAGAATAAATTAAATTGAAATTGTAAATTTTTGTTTTACGTTTTGTGTGTGCGACGTCACGGTTGGCGCAGTGGCTGAACGAATCACTGCTGCGCTACGTGTCGCGGGTTTAAACAAATATTTGTATAACCTACAGGTGTGTTTAAGTTTATATGTATGTAAACGCACCCACGATACAAGAAAAAACTCTAGTGTTGGGCAACTTAAAAAAAAACAACCCTTTACTGATTCACAGACTCGTACATTAAAAATAATACATCCTGTACCCATGACTATGAAACGTTAAGTAAAAATTATTTCCAATTTATCGCCAGTAGCTACAGAGTATCAACTCGATAACATGTAATTGAGTAGCAAACAAACAGACAATCAGTGTAATATATTAGAATGGTATATTTATTGCTACGCCTTTTGCCTAAGGCAGGGTAAACTTAAATACGGCAGCAGAACAAGATACAGCTTAATTTAATCTAAAGGCTAAATCAGTCGCACATAATTGATATAAATCGGCATACATTGAACTCTATCGGGTATTAGAATCTAAGTTCTATTATTAACGGTAAGTATAAGACAAGATCTTTGCATTAAGCTCTATCGTATTTGATTCTTTTTCTTCAAATTCTGATGGACCGGAATGCATCAATCACAAAGAAATCAGTTCCAATATAAATGTATTATCTATTGGATCTGATACGTCTGTCAGAGTTCAATCTTCTAAATGGATAGCAATATATGTATGACAGCTCCGGTTTTTGTACGACCTACATGAAGGAATTACGTCATAGCTTTCTTCTTTTTGTTGCTAGCCTAGATTCTAGACATCTCTCATCTATACATTTAACTGTTCAAATATACTGAATTTCAACCAATGCTCAAAAGCCATACCTTAATAATTTAGTTTTGCTCTAAGATTTTCGAACAAAATGTTCCTTACTTTGTGTGTAATTCAGGAAATAATGGGTTTGAAAAAGCATTTCGACCTTACAGTATCCTTTGATGGTTACCCTTTACCTTATAATATTCCCAGTAGAGCACGGAAGTTGGGTTTAGGAAAATAAAAGCATTCGGAATTAAAAGATTTCGGCTACAAAATGTAGACTTACTGAAATATTAGACAAACTAATTGAGTCACTTAGTGAGGAACGTGGTCGCATAACTTAGATAAACGTACGAAAATATACCTATTATATTGCCCATTCTGGCACCAATTTGTCGATTTATAATATGACCATCTGCCTTATTTGCTACAAATATCTAACAAATATTGTATTCTTGTTACAGGTAATTTACAAACGTTCCATAGTAACCATTGAGCACAATATAATGTAAGTAAGTAACCAAATTCATGAATGGGCATCAATTATAGGTAACTGACACAAGTCAGAAATAAAACCTCTTTGTAGGAGAAGTATTCGACGTATTCCTTGTACATCCGAACCTTTTATAGAGCGGAAATCGTACATATTGGTCGCAACACAATCGGGCTCAGAAAATAAATCGTGGCTATTGAAAGTTGGCAAAAGACACGTTCTAGCGTCATTTCAATAAAAGTTATTGTATTGAAAACTGACAATAGCTAGAGGAAGTGATGTGTCCTGTATGGAGGCAAGTGGACTGTTTATAATTTGTCTATTGTGGGCATGTAATGGAACGT
Source organism: Charanyca ferruginea (assembly GCA_947361185.1). Taxonomy (NCBI): domain Eukaryota; kingdom Metazoa; phylum Arthropoda; class Insecta; order Lepidoptera; family Noctuidae; genus Charanyca; species Charanyca ferruginea. The sequence continues at coordinate 26,183,561 of OX376056.1, forward strand.
GTCCACTGGCCGCCAAAGCCATTGTTCGCAACGGGCGACCGATGCAATGCACTTCCTTTCTAATTGGCTTTCACACTACACACAGATATCTAGATAAATAACGTAATTGATGGAAAAATTGTGAATGAATATCGGTTTTATGGATAGGCACAGTTTTTCATCATTTTAAGGAACATTCTTTGTTGACGAATAAAAGAGTTCGCGGTATTACGCGCGGTAGACCGAATATCCGGACAGTTGGATACAATCTCTTCTTCGGTATTCAGAGCCTTTTGGACCACACGGTTAAATCGAACGATGAATCGAAAAAGGATAAGCAGACACTGGGTCAATTTGGGACAATATTACATTTATTTATGCTTTTTTTTATAATTTTGATGTAAAGTTCGAAATATGATTGTATATTCATTATTTTTAAACACTGTATTTCTACAATTATTATTATTTTTTTTTATTACATTTGTAATTCATTATACCTATGTATTTAATTTTATATTATGTATCTGTGTGTATTGCCTGTGTGTGTGTGTGTTTTATCTATTAAAATCAATGATACCCCTTATTAAAACTTATTAAAACGGTTTGCATAACATTAATCCCTGAAGCGCAAAATAATGTCAAAACATTTCCCCTCATGGAATTTTCTTATAATCTTCTCTCAGTAGCCAGATTACAATGACTACCGCGAGAATGCGCGATAGCTAATCGCATTACGTCTGTTAATAATTAATTCTCCGATATTTCATACGACATGATAGACGTTATCTTCAGTCCCATCTGCATCTGATACATCGAGTGCTTTACTGCATCCAATTTACGAAGATCTTTCATTGCCAAACGACATTGTATTCCAGACAATGTAGTTCCGAAAGTTCATCTTATACTGGTCAGTTTTTACTAACGGCGTGGCGGACTCGGGACCTCCTAGTGGGTCAATCGTTAACTGTTTATGTGATTTTTATTGCCGTTTGTGAACTATATTAAAATGCTCTATTAAAATTCTAAGCACGATACATGATGTAAGTTTACGATCTTTATGGAACGTTGCTAAATGTTTCTAATGGCTTCATTTTAAAATTGAACACGTTTATGGTGTGTATGGACATTTTCAAGATGCTTATCATTGAATGTGGTATTCAAATTAGTAAATGCCAACTTTTCCTACTACGAACCACATTTTTACATTAATTAGTCGATGTGGCCTCTTTTGTTTTGGCTACACTTTAATGGGCAGTCAATGAAACAGCCGCTTTTTTAATTTTTAAGTTTGGAATCACCTGTCAATACCAACCGAAATCCGATTTTTTCAAATCAAATTCAAAATTCGTCTAAAAGAGTTCAATTTCGCTGTCTCCCGTAGCTCGAGACGTACTCTGACGTCATAGCACCATTTGTCAAGCTGAGCCGGCGTTGCACTGAGCTCGACTTATCTAAGAAAGCTGGCTTTACTTCCATATCACACTGAATATCCTGACTCGATACGGCATCGAGGCGCTATACAGATTTTATATCTATAATTTACGAGACCTACTTTATGGCCATTTTGACATTTATTCGAAGATAATATTGAACGTTTATTAACAGAAATATTATACAAGGCAAAATTGCAAGAGTTTAAGATTGTGTTGGTTTAGTAAAGGATTATAAATTGCGAGCATCGATGTGTTCACTAAATTCACTTATCTTTATCTTGGCCTTAAGTAAGCAGATAAAATTAAACGATTTTGCAGCTCTGCCTTAAATGGATTGTCCCTGCTTCACATTTACTTGTAAAATTATATATAATTTAAGTTTCGCTACTATTCGTTATACTGGTTTGTAATTACGGGGTAGATGTTTTTAAGTTACTGCTAGCATCAGATTGTTTTAATTTTAAATTAAAATAATTGATGCCTTTCTCCTTGGGTGTCCTCAAAATACTGTAAAACTTAGAAAGATAATACTAATTACACTTACAACAACGACATTGCCAAAATGTAGTGTACCGAAGACAAATACGGTGGATGAAAATTTATATAACTGGGTAATGGCAGGTTGCCAAGTTACCACCCATTTACTTGCAACAGCGACCCTTACCCTCCGTCGGGATTTACAACCTGTTCGGGTTGGTAAGCAACTCTTGTATTTTATGACGGGTTTTTACTCAGAAAATAATGTCGAAAAAAGATAAAAACACTAGCCCCTTTTGCTATACAAAACGTTCGTAAAGTTAGGTTAAGATTAGCGGCTATTTAACCATATTATTTGTTTTTTGATGTTTCATCCTGTCAGAAGTAAATCGGTAGAAGCATACCTACGACACACCATACAAACGAAATAATTTAATTACCTACACCAAAATAACAGACTGTACAAATACGTGCGTGTGTGTGCGTGTCACAGATATAGGTCTATCTATATCTGTGGTGCGTGTCTATGCGCCGCTCGAATTAAAAGCAGTTTCGAGAGCATGTTCGACGGCGAAAGAGGTGAGGAAGATTGTTCGGAGGGAGGCGGGGCGTGTCGCTACTGTACGGTACTAATATTTATACTGTGGTAGAAGTACCTAAACCGATAATATTGCAGACGTATGAAAACACTCTCTTTTCCCTGCAAAGCAAACTAATCTATACTCCATTTACAATAGCATTAGACAGAAGTTATAAAAGGTTCTTTTTTATGCACACTTTGGAACAAAAGTACAATAAAACTGTTAAAGTTACGTTAGACACCAAATTTATTTTAATCTATTTTTACAGAAGCTGTTGCGTGAATTTGTAACCATTTTAATAATTGATCTTCTAAAATTATGTGGTTTTCATTTAGTTGTATATTTAATTCCAATTTAAAATTACAGTGTCAATGCTAAAAACCTAATAGAACCAGGGATTAACAATACCACTGTAATTCTAACAAATTTAAAATGTTACCTAATCTTTAAAATACTTTTGTTCTGTTTATATTATTATACGTCCATATTTAGTACTATCTAAGATCTATTTATGAAAATTATGTTAAAATAAGTATAATTAAAATTGTTTTAACTTTTCTTTAAAATAAAATGTATCGTCCGTATGGTGTCGTACGTAAAGAATAGCACCATCCCATATCTTCCCCTGGGTGTCGTAAAAGGCGAATAAGGGACTCACCAGAGAATGGGCAGCAGCGCTCTCTGTACCTTTGTAACAACCATACTGCGATCGCCAACCCGCCTGCCAAGCGTGGCGATTATGGCAAAACCCCCCATTTCTTGGGGGAGGCCTATGTCCAGCAGTGGACGTCTTTAGGCTAAAGTGAAAATGTTTTGCATTCCTGCTTCTATGAGCCTCTTTTTTCTAATGCTATTATAAATGGAGTATAGATATGTAGATTATCAGACTGGGCAAAATAAATATAGGCGACTAAACGACATTTTTTTCTGTATTGGCTGTTAACGGCTGAAAAAACATTTCTTAAAATTGTTAAATCATCAAGGGAGTTCAAATAATCTATTTAGTTTTAACACCAAGCAGCAATTAGAATACGTCATTATAGATACAGGAAACATGTTTAAACAAAAAACATGACATGTAACGGAAACTTAAACTGTTGTTCATTTTGGCTTTTTAACTTTTAAGTACACGATTAGAGTACAAGTTTAACAATAAAGCCTTTTCAAGATTGCAGATATACGTTAGAGGTGGTACGAAAATGTCATATAGACATTTTCGTACCACCTCTAACGTATATCTGCAATCTTGCGCTTTCATCGGGTCAATTTCCAAAGTCGTTTAAAAGGTCTGTAATACACCCTATCTTCAAGAGTGGGGACAGAGCCCGTGTCAACAACTATAGGCCTATAGCTGTGCTTCCTGCTCTATCCAAAATCCTATAAGAATCATGAACAATAGGCTCGTGGATTACTTGGAGAAGTATAACATTCTTTCACCCTCACAATATGGCTTTAGGGCGGGCAAATCAACATCTGATGCAGTTCATGAACTGATTAACTATGTCATTACAAACTTGGATGGTGGACGAAAAGTATTGGGCATTTTCCTAGACCTCGCCAAAGCTTTTGACACGGTGTCTGTCCCTATTCTGATTCGAAAGATGGAAAACATTGGAATCAGGGATGTTCAACTCAAACTTTTTGAGGACTACCTGAGTGAGCGTACCCAGTGCGTTAAGATAGATGATGTTGTCAGTGAAGAACGCACTGTTACCTACGGCGTGCCACAAGGCAGCGTTATCGGCCCGACTCTCTTTCTCATATACATTAACGAGCTGGGTATGCTTACTCTACCCAAAGCTAAAATAATAACCATCGCAGACGACACTGTCCTTCTCTTCAGTGAAAGTACATGGCATGAAGTATACGCACAGGCTCAGTCAGGTTTCGAAGTCGTGACGGAGTGGTTGTTTAATAATTTTCTTACATTGAACGCAGAAAAAACCGTTTACGTGCCCTTTTTCTTGAAAAAGAATGCTCAAACCACAATAATGAACTCATCACATTCAATAGTAGCCCACACATGTTCTGAAAAAAATGCGAATACATGCACTTGCACCGCCCGCATAAAAAAAACAAACAGTACTAAGTACTTGGGTGTAATAATAGATAGTACCCTAAGATTCCAAAAACACATCAACACCCTTAGCTGTAGGTTACGCAAACTTATATATGTCTTCAAGACCCTGAGACATGTGGCAGACAAGAAGCTAATGAAATCGGTTTACTTTGCGCTCGTTCAGTCACTACTAACCGACTGCATAACGTCCTGGGGTGGTGCTTCAAAATATTCAATCTTGGAGCTTGAACGAGCGCAGAGAGCCGTTCTGAAAGTGTCTTCCTTCCTACCATTTCGATACCCCACGACGCTGTTATATAAAGAGACAAAGGTCCTAACTGTTCGTCAGCTGTTCATATTACAAACGGTTCTAAAACAGCATGGACTTACTACCTTCAACCCCTCACTTTCCCACGGTAGTAGACGATTTAACCCCATAGTTTGCCATCACATTCGACTCTCGACTGCTTCCTCTAATCGATTCTTTTGCTACCTTGGTCGGTATCTCTATAATAAAATAAACAGGACACTCTCAATTTATAACCTCACCAAGACCAAATTTAAAATTAAGGTAACCCATTGGCTCCAGAACTTAAACTATGATGATACAGAAAAATTACTTGCTGCCCCGGTATAGCCTCTTTATCACATCCCAACGCTCCCATTTTATTATATCTCCGCATACGCATACATACTCACACACGCACATACAACACCCACACAAAACACCTACAAACACACCTTCATACACATACCTACTAACCTCACCAACACTCCCGCAATCAATCGATCAGACTTTTTGTAATAACTTCAAATAGCTCACGGCATTTGTTGTTGTACGAGTACATAATTCTAGTTAAATGTAAACTATCCAAAGGGTGGAGACCTGGTGTCCTGAAATACAGACTTCACGTCTAGTTTAGGCACCAGTCTCACACAGTATACTTATATAAATTATGTATTGATGTATGATTGTAAATGTATCTAAATATTGTGGTGAGAAAATAAATCATTATTATTATTATTATTATTTTTCATGTTTGTATTAGAAGCTTCACTTATTTTGATGTCCGACATTTAACGGTGACTGGTAATGTGACAGTAATGTGGTTGGGACAGTGACGTTATTGTCCTCAGAAAAGACTGTCTACTGTTTCTTTAAATATATGCCCATCGTATCAAGTTTTATGGCCAGTTACAAGTGGTGGAGTAATTGCCATGAATGATAAATTAACCGAAAAAAGGTAAAGGCAAAGGCGGCAATAGTCTAGCTCAGTAGCTCTCTTTGAATTAAATATTTTTTAGATCGGATCAGGATTCCCTGAACCACTTGACAGATGCTCTCGAGTTACTTGGAGGGTACTACGACAGCAATGCTCTTCGTCCAAATCCATCCAAAACCCAATCATGCGCTTTTCATCTTCGCAACAGAGTTTCGAGCAGGATACTCAAAATTGCTTGGCGAGGAACTGATGTAGAGCACTGTAGGAACCCCAGATACCTCGGTGTTGTATTGGACAGAGCATTAACATTTAATGTACATTGCCACAACACCAAGCGGAAAGTCGAAACCCGCAATAATTTACTACGACGCCTTATTTCTACCAACTGGGGAGCTGCACCTGAGGTCCTTCGCACAACCGGCATGTCCTTATGCTTCTCTGCTGGCGAATTTGCATGCCCAGGGTGGCATCGATCCGCTCATGCAAAGCAAGTTGACATCGCCCTGAACGAGACGTGTCGCATTATATCGGGCTGCCTAAGACCGACTCCGCTCAACAAGCTCTACCCGTTGGCTGGTATCGCACCACCCGTCGTCCGTAGGGATGTCGCATGCGCGCTTGAGAAATATTACCAAGAATCCGATTCCCGACATCCCCTCTACAATTACACAACAGCTCCGGGAAGACTTAAGAGTCGGAAGAGTTTTCTTCGAAGCACACAGGCCATCCAGGACTGTCCGCGTACGGTGAGACGTAAGTTGTGGGAGAACCTCCATCCACCACCACCCAACTTCGTTCAACCCAAGGAACACCTGCCACTCGGAAGTGATTTGCAGTGGCCTGTATGGAAAGCGCTCAATAGATTGCGCACCCAGGTAGGCCGCTGCAAACACAATCTAGCAAAATGGGGCATAATAGATCCCACCGACACCCAGTGTGAGTGCGGTGATCCTGACCAGACAATGGCCCACTTATTACAGTGCCCAAAGTGCCCCTACACCTGCACCTTAGAGGACATTAAAAACGCCACTGATGCTGCGATAAATGTGGCTACCTACTGGGCCCAAGTAGTCTAGCATAAAGGAAAACCATCGATTCGAAAAGAAGAAGAAGGATTCCCTGAGACTACTTCTAACGAACAAATAAACAATTTACCTCGTTGTAGTATCAGAGAGCGTTAACGTAAACTCCAATTTGTACAGAAATTGGAACAGCGCCATCTAGTGGCAACAATAGGAAACACAAGTATTCCATATCAATTGACATAAGCGATAGTTTACATTTAACGCGTACGAGTTCGAGTTCGAATAAAAACACACACTCACACTAGGCTCTTTATTAAGACTACACAACTCACAAGTAAGTACTCGTAAAAGTAATTATCAATGTTGATACACAAGTACGTGTTAGCTAGATGACCCACTGACCTGACGAAGATAAGGAATACCGAAGGCGAAAGACGGGTGTTGCGGTGCAACTTAGGAGGGATCAACGGCTGATTAATAGTAACACCAAGTAGTAGTCGTTGAAAGTACTGAAAATAAATCCATTTATTTGCAGCTAAGATGTAGTTGTGTTATGTACAATACGGTCAACGTAACTTGACGCGTCTGAAGTTAGCTGTTTGGCTGCGCAATGGAACTTTTAGGAACGAAATTGTCTACTGCGCAGCTAATCGGCTAACTTCAGACGCGCCAAGATACGTTGACCGTACTGTAAGCTTTGGTTTATCAAAAGGGCACATGGCGTCAAAAAGAATCCTGATTTGAAGTTATTCATAGACACAACCTCCATTTTTGTAGACCCGTCAAAATAGACTCAAATAGTGATATTTTTGTGTTTGCTTTGCTTTGAAAGTTTAATCAAAGCAATCGTGTCTATTTCAATGTCTTTATCCCCTAAACTATTTAGAAATCAAAGCAATGATCAGTCTATTTATGACAATCGCAATACATTTTATCTTCCAGAACTAAGAGAAAATCCTGCTACACCTAAATCCAGTTTGTAGTACTAAGATAAAGTAGGTCTAGACATAGATAAGCATAGGATAACTACACAAGTACAAAGTGCTGGCACTAGGCAAAAGCATTTACTTAGTCGGCTTTTGTTTTTGCTGATTTAAGTACCGTTTATGCTCTAAGTGGCTAGTCAGGCTCTGTAAGTAGATAATCTTTATTTATTCTTTTGTTTCCTCGAAATGTTCTCAAAGAAAATTCTCTCAAAAGCCTTTGTCCGATATTTACGAAAATTCTTCGGAAAGAAATTGTATTGTTTGTGCTAATTATATGCGCAGTTATTAAGTATTGCGTTGTAGCGGATACGGAACTCGAGTTGTTTTTAATCGCGTTAGAAACAAAGGATGAGTATCTCAATTGTTTCAAATATTTTGTTGAATAATTTTTGAAGATTATGTTGTAAGCATTGATGTAATAATCATATAACGAAGGTTTCATGAACCTAAATAAATATTGACTTTGCGATTATTAAGAAAGATCAAAACCATGGCAAATAAAACCGAAAAAGGTGAGAAGTCAGAGTCATCATTATCATTTCAACCTTTAGACGCCCACTGCTGGGCATAAGTCTCCCCCGAGGAGGGGTTCAGCCAGCCAGCTATCGCCAAGCATGGCTACCGCCATGCTTGGCGATGCATGTTGGTTGGTATGGTACTCAGAAGGGCGCTGCTCCGCATCCTCTGGTCAATTTCCCTCCATCGCCTTCTAGGACACCCACGGGAAGAAATGGGGTGGTGTTATTCGCGGGCGGCACCACACGGCTAAGAGTCAGAGTGTCCTTCACCTATGAATAATATTATCGTGACCTAATTGATAACATTATCCAGCCCAATTTACAATGTTTATGCACTATAATATTTTGAGATTGGTAGATACCCCTCTACCAATCTTAAAATATTATACTGCATAAGCATTGTAAATTGGGCTATATTATAGTGCATAAGTGCGTGTGCAAACAGGTGTTCTCACTCTCATGGTCCAATAGGACAGCAATCCGATACGACTGGGGAGAGATCAGACGCAGGATCAATGGCTTTACGTACTTCTGACTCACAGGGGGGTGTCACTGTGTTCGCCGGAGTTCAAACTCCAGGTTGCTGCTAAAATTCCTAATAGAAAATCTCAAAAACACTGCTCAATCTGGGCACCGAAACCAGGATTCTACGGTGAGCAGTCGCGCTTGCAACCACAAAGCTAACGGGGTACTCAGTAGACCCATGCTGCCTGTGTTGTGCTGCCCGGGTGTGCTTACATATATATCTTTATTTTATCTATGTAAACACACACTCTCACATTTGAAATGTGAACAAAATTGAGGCATGTTCGCAAATTTTATTTAAAACCTGAAATGTCTTTTGTCTTCATCATCATCAGTCTTTTCTGTGTTGGGGTCGGTTTCCACTCCAACCAAATGCAGCTGAATACCAGTGTTTTACATGGAGCGACTGCCTACCGGACCTCCACAACCTAGTTACTGGGTAACACGATATCCCTTGGAAAGACTGGTTGTCAGACTTTCTGACTTCTGACTACCCATAACGACTATAATAATAATAAATAATAATAAAATGTTTATTGATTCAAATTAATATACACAGACACATTTTAAAAAACAGGTGCTAAGAATACAATACAATAAGCATAGAGGAAGAAAAAAAAAACATAGCTTGTGTACAGAGGATTTAGGTCTACAAAACGAAAGTCTAAGCATACAAAAAAAATATGAGCCCTGTCTCTTAAACTAGGAGACCTGTATCTTAAGAGACAGTGATCAGCCAAAATATTAATTTATAAAATTGAGATCACAAGAGTGAAAATGTGACGATCTTTGATCTATAAATGAAATTTTAATATTAATGTTAGCATTACGATGTGCATGAATGTGTTATGTAAAGGGAGAAGAAGATGTGTATATGTAAGAGTGTGTGTGAGAATGAGGGAGGGTGTGTGAGTGTGTGTGAGGGTGATGAAGGGTGTGTGTGAGAGGGGGGGGGTGTGTGTGGGTAAGTTTGTGTTTGTTTTGACGGGGTTAGCTATGTCAAGCGATGTATGATGATAGTAAGGACTCTGTTTTAGTATAGTCCTGCTGTATGAGCCAGTCAGTGGTTTTTGATTTGACATTAAATTTATTAAGGTCTATTATGTCTAGTTCTTTCTGAATTCTTTTGAAAACATGACGGCTTAAGACGTAAAATTGGTGTCTTGCAAAAGAGGTTTTGTACTGTACACCTGGGGGAACATATGTGCGCTTACTTGGATCAGATGGAGGTAATCGAGCATGTACCCTCAGGACCGATTGTAGAATAAAAAGCTGCCGCACCGTCAACACCCTGCAATCAGCGTAGAGCTGCGCCGTAGGGTATCTGTATGGTTTCCTTAACATAACTTTAAGTACAGCCCTTTGAGACCTTTCTGCTCTCAGAAGATAGGTCTTTGCTGCTCCACCCCATGCCGTTATACAGTATCCAAGAAGACTGCGAAAGATCTACAAATGACAGCCTGGGCCAACGGCTTTACGTGCTTTCCGAGACACAGGGGAACTTGGTATGAAATGGATAGACACCCATCCACAGACCTACCGCGGCAAGCATAGCTTAACCTTTGATCGATCGATCTGTACGGCGTTTAATTCGCCACAAGCACTTTTGACTAGCATCAATATTTATCCAACTTTTATCCAAGATTAATAATAATAATAATAATAATAATAATAATAATTGTTTATTTCATAAAAAATGCACATACACAAAATATCTTAGAATTTAAAATAGGACATAGATGCTCATTTGCCTGAACTAGGTGGAACCTGTGTTTCAGGCTAGGAAGTGCTTCTATATATTTGTAATAAATTAACACTAAATTACATTAAAAAACAAACTTAAATTAACGTAAAGCTATATAGGGTGACTGGTAATTAGTGTACGATACTTAAACACGTGATTGTGTTCATGATAACAAACAACTTTCCCGAAGAAAAAATGTTTTTGTACTGGTTCACTTTAGGTCACAGGCGCGTGCGCGCGTGTATTTCATACGGCTGTTGTATTATTGTGGTAAAAGTGAACCAGTACAAAAAACATTTTTTCTTCGGGAAAGTTGTTTGTTATCATGAACACAATCACGTGTTTAAGTATCGTACACTAATTACCAGTCACCCTATATATTACCTATGTAGACACAAACAAATATCTGTTAGTAATATTATTTGCATACTACGAGCAAGTTTTCTGCCTGTTCGTAAGAAACAGTTTTCAAATATTGAAAAATTATATTTTTACAGTGAAAGTAATTCAACTTATAAATACTTAGTTCTCTATTTAATCTATTGTACAGAAATGGACCTAGGAATGAAAAAAACCTTTCTGCAAAGACATGTTTTGAAATCGAATTTGAATTGCATACTATATCGTTCCGTCTCTTGTTAGTATTATGATCAGCATTATAGGTAAGCAAGGTGTGCTGTTTTAATACTAGGTGCATAATGAAAAGCTGACGCACAGTCAACACATTGCAGGATTTATATAATAGATGTGTGGGAAAGAAAAAGGGTTGGAAATTGGCTACTTTTAAAATTGCTCTCTGGGCACGTTCCAGAGGAAGTAAATTAGTTTTTAGTGCTCCACCCCAGGAAGTAATACAATATTGAATTATTGATTGGCCTAGGGCTAGATATATTTGATTGATTAATTTCGGGTCTGCAATTGATCGTAGCTTTTTAAACACATATATTAATTTACGAGTACGTTTGACCAGACTTTCAATATGTTGTTTAAAAGAGAGAGTGTCGTCAATTATGACCCCGAGATATTTAATATTGCAAGTTTTGATGATTACAGGACACCTACACGTGTTGACTGGCCTATTTTCACATTGATGTGCATATAGGTGAGGGTTAGTAATATTAAGTTGAGACTTGCGCATGGAGAAGTGAATATATTTGGTCTTATCAGCATTTAATGTTAGTAGATGTCTTTGAAGCCACGTATTTACAGTATTAAAACCTGATTGAGCGTTTTCGTACAGTTCGGTGCTAGTTTTTGCGGTAAATATTAACGCCGTGTCATCAGCGTACGATACAATTTTGCCTTGTTCTATGTTGAGATTACACAAGTCGTTAATATAAATCAGGAAAAGGGTAGGGGCAAGGATACTTCCCTGAGGGACACCGAAACCAGTGTTTTCCTGTTCATCGCTTATAATATTATCTATTCTAACACATTGATGTCGACTGTCTAGGTAGTCCGCAAAGAGTTTCAGAGGCGTACCCCTGATACCTATGGCCTCTAACTTCTTTAGAAGAATAGAAATTGAGACTGTGTCGAAGGCTTTGGCTAAATCAAGGAAAATTCCCAGGATCTGGTTCCCTTTGTCGAGTTCCTGTGTTACATAATCGGTCAGGCTATGTACCGCATCCGCTGTAGATAATTTAGTTCTGAAACCAAATTGCGCAGGTGAAAGGAAATGGTTTTTTTCGAGGTAATAAACAAGTCTATTGTTTATAATTTTTTCTAATATTTTTGATATAGAAGGGAGTATCGAAATTGGTCTATAATTATTAACTAGATCTTTACTTCCGGATTTGAAGATAGGGATTACTACTGACTTTTTTAGACATCTAGGAAAAACCCCATTTGAGAGACAGTGACGAAATATATGCGTTAAAGGGGGTACCAAAATATGCTTGAACGATTTAAGGATCATATTGCTTATATTATCCCATCCAACTGCACAATCGTTCTTTAGGCCTGAAATGATCCGAGTTATTTCGAATTCGTCAGTGTCCAGCATAACAAAGGAATTTAGGCTAGAGCTATTATGGAAAGGGGTTGTTGGATGGCTGCAGGATTGTTTCGGAATTTGTTCTGCAAGATTTTTACCTACATTTACAAAAAAGTTATTAACGATGTTAGATGACAAACGTGGTGAGCGGTTAGTAAGCAGTAAACTCGAATTTGATTCACACTCTTTAGAAATATAAGTGACTGTCTTAATATGTTTCCAAAGTTGTTTGCTATCGTTACCTGCCTTATTTAATATGTTTTCATCGTAATTATTTTTTATGTTCTTAAGTAGTTTGTTACAAAAATTTCTATACCTTTTATACGTGATTTGCAGTATAAGATTATTAGGATATTTTTTATTTATTTTATGAAGCTTATCTCTGTGTCTTATACACCGAATAAGTCCCGGAGTAATCCACGGTTTATTGTTATAATGTTTTTTGTTTACTGTACTAACTATCGTGTTACGTAATATGGCTTGTTGGACTTGGTTTATTAAGTACGATGAAGACACATTAGCGTCAGCACTATTGTAAACTGGGTTAAAGTCAATGTTGCATAAATCATATTCGAGTTTCTTTATGTTTATTTTGTTTTTAGTCTGGGGACGATTTAGCTTAGGCAGCGTTAAATTTACGTTTAATAGTACAGCGTGATGGTCAGTAATTGTTGAGTTAGTAGCAAGCGTTTTATATGATATATAAGATATACAAGATTATATAAGATTACATAACGATTCTAAGTATTCAATTTCTCTTACAACAAAGTAAGCAAAGAAATTGTTACGTAACTTAATTAGTAAAATGGCTTGAAAGCTGGGAATAGCGTGAGTTATAGTGGAGATCTTCAACTTAATGACTAGCCTAAGCAAGCTTATACCTGTATGAGTAGGTACCTACAACGTTAATGTACCCGAGCCTTACATAAACGAGGCTATATGTCCGTGACTTAACTCATTTGACATTTAGCTTGAGCACGCTCACATGCCTCACCTGCATTTCTATTAAGTTCAACCGTCCAGTCTCCGACGCAATCCAATTTATTCTCATCAAAGTCTCATAGTAGTTTTTTGTCCAGCACGATATCGTCTCTCGAATATTTTAATTTGAAAGTACCAACATAAATAAGAAGCTATTACGTTTACAAACGGGCCGGGCCTCGGCTGGCGTGACCACGTGACAAAGAGTCAGGTAGCATCGGACCGCGGCCTCTCCTAAGTAAATTGGATACCAATCGAAGCGTGACGATTTTATCTTATAAAAAAAAATCTTACCCTTTCTTTAGTATCTTTACGTAATTCTGAACACACAATGGACAGGTCTCGACGGTTATTTTTTTCTCGTAAAGAATAATATTATGATATTGTGAATAAATGTTACGATACCGTCGAACGTCTGCTTTTATTCGCCGTTCTGGCACCAGACCGTTACGTAGCTCCAGATTTGCGATAAAAGAAAAAGAAACGTAACCGCTCCAATTTCTAAAACAGTTTTTAAAGAAAGTACTGGTACAATAAAGAATGCAGTGGTCTGAATTTAAAAAACGTTTCCATCTGGGATCGAAGTGGATAGAAAAACAAAACACTCTGGTATTGTTGACCCACTCGTCCTATCTTCGGCAACAGTTTTTGGGGCGTCGTGTTCAATTACAATAATGATTAGCACTTCCATAAAGTCAAGCTACAAAGCGTGCTGGTATAAGATTAATCGCGTTGCAAGTAGAGCGAGTATACCATCACCGTAAATATCCGCCTTACGCTTCCACTTCCTCTGAACTCCTTTCTATTGATTTATAGCGAGGGTTTTAAAAGCTAACTTTTTATAAAGCAACTCCGGCCAGTTGTTTCCAACTGTCTGCAGCATCTGGCTTCTTTAGTTCAGTTTTTACTTGGCATTTTAAGAACCTTGTCATTTTAAACTTTTGTACGTAAAATGATTTTAAGGGGGTGCTCGAAAAGTTCGGCGAGATGTACCTGATGGCAATTCGCTCCACGCAATATAAATCACAATGTTCAATAGATTGAAGAACAAATGCGAACCGTGACAGATGAATAGTAAATGAACTATATTTAATCGACTTAGCAATGGAAAGTTTCATTCTGTTTCTGCGTCCATAAATCCTTATTAATCCTCATTTGGAAGCCGATTCAATAAGCAATAATGAAAGACAAGACCTATAGCAGTAATACCAAGGGGCACTTTCTAGCTCAGTGGTTAATATTTAAATCAAATAGTCGTGTTCTTGTCATCAGTGCCGCAATATCAAAGCTCGTTGTAGATAAACCGGGCTATTTAAAATGTTGGTGTGTCGACAGCGATTTAGCATTAAACGTGGGCCTACACAAACTTGTTGGTTGTGCTAAGCGACTGTTGGCGAGTATTTTGTATTACGGTTACTTGTGCTATCTTCATGTCAGTTTATTTAGCTTAACACTAACTTAATTGGCTATAAATTAACCGGCTGCAAGTTAGCCAGTTGCCGAGTATACGGTACGCTTTCTCGTCTTGTTAGATTTGCCTTTAGCAACTGGGTAAATGCGGTAAGTATGTCCCCACGGTTAGCTGTAATAAATACTTATTGTTTACGTACGCCACCGGTTAGTTCGGATTGTATGAAAATTTAAGCCCGTTTCAAGTTTCGAGACATTTATGTGACTGTTAAAAGTACGTAATTTCGCGCAACTTGAGACTACATAAAAATTAATGCCCGCGTTGAGAGACGTAAGGTATAAAACGTATTTTGATACCTACTAGAATTTTACAAGTTATTTTGTTAATGAAGTAACTTAATACGTAATTACGTTGGTATCACAGTCTATTTCTGGAATGATATTTCTAATCTGGTTATTTTATGTCGCCTCAGATAATACCTAGAGTAGTGTTAATTTGTTATTATTAATATTAAATAAGGTACGTACGTTAGTAAATATCAAGTTGTTGGCACCATCATCATCATCATCATCATCATTTCAGCCGAAAGACGTCCACTGCTGGACATAGGCCTCCCCCAAGTGTCACTACATTGACCGGTCCCGTGCGACTCGCATCCAGCGGATCCCCGCAACCTTTACCAGGTCATCGGTCCACCTAGTGGGAGGCCTTCCAACGCAACGTCTTCCGGTTCGCAGTTGCCACTCTAGAACTTTTCGGCCCCATCGGCCATCCGTTCTGCGAGCGATGTGCCCTGCCCACTGCCACTTAAGGTTGGCAAATTTTTTTTTGGCAATTGACACCATTTCAATGTCTATTCCAGAAAATTAAAACATAAAACGCAATAATAGGTACCCAAAGAGGATCTTATTCGCTAATAAAAATTCTAGTCCGGTTATTCCATGGCAGTTCAGATAATCACGATACTTTGAATCATTGTAATTGGCATTCCAAATTCAAATCGAATCGATCAGAATGTCATTTTGCAAATCACGTCAAAGCTCAATGGAAGTTCACATTCACACGCACAGATGCCGATGTAGGGATACATAGTATAAATGATTCATAAGGATATGTATGTAGTACACACTAGCATACTGATGCTTCCCCTAGGCACTTGCTAACACAAGATTGTTCCTAGTCGCTGGAGCTTAAAACAGGTGGAGTTACAATTAGCGGCAAAACTAGAGTACCTAAGTGTCTGATGTACGCCCACCTTTGCGACGCACGGGATGTTAGTTTCTTAAGGCACAGTGACATCAAAACGCACGTTATTTTTTTAAATTTATTTATATATGTATTTAATGAATGCTATAGATACCTACTAAAAATGAATAAAAAAAAGGTTGAGTATGTTACATTAAGGCAATGACAGGTTTAGGACCTCTTTTTTTTTGTTTAAATTAACGCTTTGTTTCGATACCTTTTATCTTAAAAATGTTACTATATTCTGTTTTATTTTAATGCAATACGCTGCAAAATTTGTATGTAAATTAAGGCCCTACAAAGTGTTTACGCTTGCCGAAACACGTAAAGTGTTAGACTCCACATTATAAATAAACGTTTTTATTGTAACCCATTGACAATGTGTATAAAATTACCATACGCATGCAGATTGCAGTTTAATCCTCTAGAGAATTTCTAAGTAAGCCATTTACATTTTGAATGGAGGCCTTAATAGGTCTACATAGCTTCAGCTACACCTAGGAGGGATTACCTCACTTCACGCACTCCTGTTTACCCTACGGGAAAGAGAGGACTTTATGGTGTTTGTGTCCCTCTCGTGTAATTCTTTCAGCCCTGTTTGTCTTGGATTAACGCATGTCTTTGCTTTTAACGCTACTGTTGGTTCGGCCGCCTACATAAATATTTGTAATACTATGCGGCCATTTACTAGCCCGGTTATGAGCGCTTTAATTGCTCTTCTTATTTTATGCTTTTGAAATATGGTCTTTGATAATTTTAAGTTATGCCGCCGATCGTAAACATACTCGTAAAAAACGTGTGCTCCAGTTTAGTTCAAAAAAGTGTAGCGCTAATCTCATTAGAGATCATATTCGATTTGATATGAGTTACCGTTCTCATCGGTGGCTTAGATCAAAGGAAGTGCCCTTTAGATTGTGAGATCGGCCTAAGTGTTTCGTGCAACTGTACATTCGGACTAATGATATCTCTATGGTTCACGTTTCTGATCGATAAGTACGCTCGTGAGCAGAATATGAACTGCATTATGTAACATTGTCTTACAATATCTTCTAACCGGCTAAGCTGAATAACTGAATTATTTTTACGATTCAGTGTAAATAATGTTACTCATTCGTGATCGGAATTTACAAACGCGCATTTTGTTATTTCAGGAATGGCGTCGATTCAATTAATCTCTCGAGTTGGTTTAAATTCTACGTAACGTAATGCAATAAAGAAATAACAAACACGTTTAATGAATAAAATGCTCAAACTTCTGTTTAATATTACAACGAGAATAATGCGTCGAAACTAAATAAAATAACGTCGTAAGCCGTAAAATAGTGAAGGTTCCTGGCATTATTTTAGTTATATTTGACATGGAATAACCATAAAATAGGAATAAACTGATCGCATCTAACTCAATGTTAGCAGTATAAACGACACGTCACAACTTAAATCAGATACATAGCAAAACATAACCATTTCTGAGACCTCTTTACGCCTCCACTGTACTCTACAGTTGCGGATAATTTTCGCATTGCGGCAATCGGATTCGGTGCCGATATCGCTTCGTAACGGTCCTTGCATCGAGACTGCATTCTACACGATTTCCTTCTAACTTGAATCTTGATTATACTTTGCTTTATCTGAAATGAGTTCTAAGAATGCATTATCTGTAAAACAACAAATAAGACTAGATGTTTCGATCTATAGAATTTTCGACCGATTACTGACCGATTTGTTCATGGTTTACGATAAAGAAATACCCACGAGATTTCAAATAAATTAAAGGACTGGAAAGATAATTTGCCAGATAACGAATAAAGAATGAAACAAGTCATCAAAATTATTTTGTCAATCGAATGTCAAAGACGCACGCAGCGGTCAAACAATTAAAGATATTTTATATTTTTGATTATTCCGATCGAATCATGGTTCGTTAGCAAACCGCAACCATGCGCACATCTGTCGCATGGTCCACGGAACTTCTGAGACTCACAAAAACCGACAGCCTCTGCCCGAAAAGGATAGATACATATTGATACTGTCCTTGGTAGGAAAGAGACGACATTAAATCATATTATACACACGAAGACAAGAATGTCCTACGGAGTCGATGAATTTCGAAGAAAAATCGGGTTTAACAGAGCTTGCATTAATCAGAATTCATAAGCTGTCATAAACTATATAATATTGTCAACACATTTTCAGTTTACTTTGTGTTCGGGTCTATAATGATAAGTTATTTTTATTGTACCCACACGTTGTTTATTGTGCGCGGGTATTGTTTTATGAGCTTCCAAATGTTCCAAAATTAGTCAGAAATCCGGACATTTAAACCAAAGGGTTCGCCTAAACTAAACAGAACATTATAGTTTCGTGTAATCCTTTACACGTCTTTATCTCAAGGGGAGTGATTTGTGACTGGGATTTGATACGAAATATATTTGGTATTAGTTCGTAATTGTTGGTATAAGACAAAGTACATTGAACCTTATACTATTTCCTTCATTGCTTTACATAGTTCTGAAAATGGCGAGCGCGTTAAGGGGTAAATTGATGAGTAGTTTTTGTGATTTTTCTGTCAATTCAGGTCGTTTATGGCCTATTGTGGATGACAGGCTTAATAAATTGAGGATTTTATAGTACTAACGAAATATTGTTTTTGAACGGTATAGGTACTAACTAATTTTAGAACGTTTTACTATGCCATAAAAGCAGCATTTTATTTTACATAAAGCCTTTTAATTTATCACCGTTGTTTCATCTGTCACATAGAACGACGTCGACTATAAAAATCAGTAATTTTATGATAAGAAATCAAATAACAAAGCGTTTTTAGATAATACACTCCATCATTAGACGTTCATTCGACACATAAATCATTGATCGCTATCTGATTTGGAATATTTAATAACATAATCGCCCAAGAGAGCAATACCGGCAGATCGGAGCGAATATTGAAATGCGGGCCCACGACCACTTAACGTACGAAGCCAGTTTTCTTGTTGGAAATGTATGCTATTGTCTCCGGTGAGTATAAAATACCGATATGACCCTACGACGTCTTCGTTGCAAGAAATATTCAAGGGATACGGCCCACACTTTTAATAGCGGTTACATCATTTCTACACAATGAGAGCGCCGTCCACACCCATTCTCTGTCCGTATGATTTGAAATTATAGCACCGTTTTATTTGCTCTCAGCGCATTTATATGCGGTCGCGGAGCCGCACAATGTGCCACAATATTATATGTTAAGGCACCTACATACATAACACGCATCGGTCGGCTGCAAGCGATGTGTCGCACATGTGTCGCAACGCCTGCTCGTGTGGGAGGCAGAATGAAGCAGTAATTTAATCCTTGATTGTGTTCCCATTTAATTTATTAGCCGCATGATCAAATTTGGTACGTGTTTGTGACCATTTATATCATTGTTAGGTCGACAGTGGCAGCTTGATTTAATTCTGCCTTCTACGAAGGTTTGCGGACCGCAGCGACATTGTCCCTACTTAAATGCACGTCTGGATGAACTGTTAAAGTGTCCGTTTCTCTGCAATCATCGCGAAATTACAGAGTAGATACATGCAAATAAATAATATACTTGACAGTGTGTTCAGAAAGACGTTTGCTTAACATACAATTTTATTTCCACACGTTATTATTAATAAAGGGTTTACTTAATGGCATGTCGTTTTTCATGTTTTAAAAACCAATTGTTTTAAAAGCCTTAAACTCTTTGGCGGGTCGATCAAGATATCGACCTCATAATATACATGATCCTTATAATACTGGGGCAGATTTTAGATCGTCTTGGTATAATTTAAAAATAGTTAAAGGACTGCGGCCGCGTATCATCATAATTATAGACGGTCCGACAGAGAGGCATTGGGTATAAAAACTTAATGATGCTATAATATAACATCAATAAAGTAAATTGGCAGGATGTGTTCATAATAAGTAAATGGGTCAACACTTTGCTCAGTGTACCTACGTACGTATATTTAACATTTTTGTATTAAACTATTCTGTACAGTTTTGTAAAGAAAGGGTTATTTTTTTATAATTACATGCTTTGTTCCAAAAGTGAATAATGAATTCCGTCTCACGTTTTCCTTCGACTTTGAAACATTTTATGGTCTTGTTCTAAAGCCAAGATATAATTGTTCAGGTCTGTCAGACAATCGCAAAAAGTCGTACAACGAATGGAACTGATGGAAATAATAATTGTAGGCGAAGCACAGTAATGTGAGCTTATTTGTAGTTGATTTAACATATAAATATTAGTATTGTATAAAGTACATAGCCATGTTAGCTCAATAAGGCGAGCCATAATTAATGTTAGTTGGTAATAGCTATATTATTTAGACTTTGTAGTAGCTATATTTACTCATAGTTGTAATAGGTATATTAGTTAGATTTATAATAGCTAAATCAGTATGATTCGTAAAGTTTATAGCTATCTAGATTGAAGGAATAACTATGTAAACAGTAAAGTAGCCCAACTAATGATAATTGTATTAGCTGTATTAGAATTAGGATTTAATATAGCTTGATTTTGGTTGTGTAATTTAGATTATTTAATACTAGTTACTAGATATAAGTGTAAAACATGTCATTTGTATGTAAAATTACCTAACTATAAGTGGTCACCAGAATTATTGGTATACGAGGTCCACCCACTACTTGTACCGAGGTAGAAAAATGTGCGTCGCCCCCTCGCATGTGTATGGTGGGAGCTTGTGGGAATGTTTGTTACTCCCAACACTACTTGCGCCAACGTAGTTAAATGTACACCGAGCCCACGCTCGTGATTGGCGGAGAGCTTGGGAGAGTGTTTGTTACTCTCAATACAAATGGTACTATAGAACCAATGAATAAATAAGGCGTCGTATGGCGCATAGAATCAGGTCACTCTTCGCTCGACGCTCGCCGCGCACGGACGTGTCGCCGCTTCGCTCCACGCTCTGTCGCTACGCTCGTCACCTGCTCTCGCTGCGCCCGCCGCAACGATTCCTGTAGTCAGCCGACTGCAATCATCTGTTCAAAAGTTGCCTTTTTCAAGGCGACGGCTGAAATTCCTATTTCTATAACAGAGTCTGTCGTGTAGCTTCACTAGGCCTCTTCAGGGCAAAACCACAGTTTCGTGGTACTCGGTGGATACCTTACGGTGCCAACGAAGCCGAGTGGGTGTTGCCCCAATCACACCCGCAAAACCCCTTCAGGGCGAGGCAGTCAATTGGAGTCGGGAGCTAGTGTTTCGGCCTTGGGGGGTCTCCTAGTCGAACCTAGTCTCTGGTTTCCTTTCACAGCCACACACCTAGTGTCGGTTGGGCGTGTCTACACCCTTCGCACTAGACTGGCTAGGGCCCCGTTCGCACAATAAGACTGGCGACGGGTTTACAAGCTTAGGGCTCACCAATAGGTACTCACCTCCCTGTCTACACCCGACAGGGAGGGTTACACATCCCCGGGCCACTCCACCCGGGGAGTTAGAGTTAGGTGTTAGGTATAATTTAGGCTTCCCGGAGAGTTAAATCTCCCAAAATTCCCTCCCCAACTTAACTTTCCCTCCGACCATGTCGGACGCTGAAATATTAGCGTACGTCAAGGCCCGCTTATGGCCAAGCGCCAAGTTCCATGCCGATCTAGACATATGGCTAGAGAACTCGTCCGCGTCCCGGAAAGCAGCCGAAGCTAGCGTCGCTGACTTCAGTGACGTATTTGATAGCCCCTTTTCCCCGGATAACGCCGACGAAGGCACACCTGTGGCGGCATCCTCTATGCCACCGCAAATCCCGTCCCTATTGTCAATTAAGACAACAAGCCCGTACGCGAAAACACCTATTGTTTCCGAACCCATTGTTTCCAAGCCCATTGTTCCCGCGACCATTGTTCCCACGCTGCTGCGCTCTGCGTCGCCATGTTTCTCAGAAACAATGGATACCTCTGTCCCTGTCTCTGAGCCATCTCACTCCGACTCTGAGGAAGCCCACTCTGCCTCCGCGTCCTCGGACGACGACTACCAAGTTGTCGGTCCGGGAGGCAAGAGAAAGAAGGGTAAGAGTCCCTCTCAGGCCACCAAGGCCAAGAAAGCCGTAGCCGCGCCCACCCCCTCCTCCACCCCCCCGGTTTCGGCCCCCTCCGTCTCAGCTACCTCTCGTCCAGAGGGCAGCCGTCCAGCTAGTCCCATGTCCACTGCTGCCCCCAATCCTTCGGTTTCAATAAAGAAACTACCCGCCCCGCCTCCCTTGTTCATCCAGGACAAGGCGAAGTGGACCGACGTGTCCAAATTGTGTAATGATCGTAAGATCAAATACACAAACGCGCGCTCGACCCAACAGGGTATCAAAGTCCAAGTTCCCACGGTGAACGACCACAGGGAACTTACCTCCTTGTTAAAAGTGAGGAACATTTCGTTCCACACTTATTCCCTGCCCGAAGACAAACCCACCCGTGTGGTAATCCGACGCGTCCCTAAAGAAATCTCAACGGAAGAGATTCTCGCCGACCTTCAGTCGCAAAATGTCCCAGTATCCGCTGTGCATCGTCTGCACAAAGCTAGGGGTGCGATTGCATACGACTCGGTTCTTGTCGTGTGCGATCACACCGACGGCCACCATCCGATCTTTAAAGTAAAGTCGGTATGTCACTTGTCGGGCATCTCGATCGAGAGGCCTTATAAATCCGATACGGTTGGACAGTGTCACCGCTGTCAACTTTACGGTCACGCCCAACGCAATTGCTACGCGACCCCTAGATGCGTCAAGTGTCTGGGTGAGCACGCAACTGCTGACTGTCCCCGTCCGAAAGACCGCAATCTGTGCACAGAACCTCCCAGCTGTGTGCTATGCGGTCAATCAGGTCACCCCGCCAATTACCGCGGCTGCCCCAAAGCCCCAAAATCCTCTTCTCCCAAATTGACCAAGCGTGCGAACGCTCGTCAACAAAGGGAAAGCCCCTCTGTTAAGATTCCCTCCTCAGAGATGCCCGAGCGTCTCAGCCCTCAGAGGCCCTCCCCATGGAACTCGCAGAATCATCAGAGAGCGTTCCCTGCATTGAGGCCCTCCCAATCTCTGCCCATGCCAGCGCTGATGGATTCGCCAGTCCCCGCGCCGAACCTAGCCTCCGCGACCACGCCCCCCCTACCTAAGGTCGCCCCCGCCGCTCCTAAAGCCGCCACCGCCGCTCCTAAGGCCGCCCTCGCCCCATCTAAGGCCGCCCCCGCCGTTTCAACCGCGCCCTCAGCCTCCCGCGTACCTGCATCTCTCCCTACCGAGAGGATAGGCGAAGTCATCAACCTCGCCTACCAAATTTACCGCAACCCCGCTGCTGAAGCTATGGCTAGGGATATACTCGCGTGCAAAGCAAATATTAGCGACATCCTTAAGGTGTTCAAAGCGTATCCGGAGATTACGCAAGCCCTAGATAAACTTTACCCTTGCTAATCCAATGGATAAGGAAAGGCCGTGTACTAATAAACCCCGATCCCTTAAGTTAGGATTCTTTAACGCCAATGGCATTACTAACCAACGTGATGAGATCGCCAATTTCCTCCGCGACCATCAACTTGATATCCTCCTCATACAGGAGACCTTTCTTAAGCCCCATCATCGTGACCCGAATATTGCCAACTACTGTATAGTTCGCAATGATAGGTCTCGTTGTCACAAGGGCGGTACCCTAATATACTATAGAAAGGCTCTGTACTGCATTCCTATGGACCCTCCTCCCCTCGCTCGCCTCGAGGTCTCTGTCTGTCGGCTCGGCATGACCGGTCATCAGCCGTTAACTATTATATCAGCATACGTCCCTCCATCACCATCGGAGGATGATCCTATCCTCCTCAAGGATGACCTTTCTGCTCTTCTGGGCCTGGGTAAGTCCGTCTTACTGGCGGGCGATCTCAATGCCAAACATCCCTCCTGGAATAGTAACAGGACCTCTTCCAGAGGTAGGATCGTGTTTAACCTCTGTTCTCAACTGAACTTCGACGTCATCGCCCCGATGACTCCCACTCATTTCCCCCACGATCCCAACCATCTTCCCGACATCCTCGATATAGCGCTGCTCAAGAATGTGAACCTCCGTTTGCAATCTATAGAGACGCTACACGAGCTTAATTCCGACCATCGTCCAGTGATATTAGAACTAGCTCCCCGTTCAGGTCCCTCTGACCCTAGCCAGCCCCCTCCGACCCAAATTATTACCGACTGGAGGAAAGTAAGCGAAAGCCTACAATCCACCACGTCGCCTCACTTGGACGCTATCCCCGACCACTTGGTGACAGTCGCAGACACGACGGGCGCGATCGACTCGTTCACAAATCATGTACAATCCGTCTTGAACGATTGTTCAAGGGAGATTCCGGCGATAAATAATAATAAATAAATAACTTCTAACGAAATCTAAATTCTTCTAACGAGGCCTCCATGCCCCCTCTCATTCGTTCCGACAGTAGCGTCGCCTTCGACAACGATGAAAAGGCTGAATGTCTAGCCGACAGCCTAGAGTCTCAATGCACCCCCAGCTCTGAACCAGTAGACGAAGCTCACCTTTCTGAGGTCGACGCCGAAGTCGAACGTAGAGCCTCTCTCCCACCCGTTGAAGACCCTGATTATCCTCTGCCTCCTGTCACTCCCGACGAAGTGCACGATATTATCAAGAGGCTCAAACCCCGGAAAGCCTCCGGCTCTGACGGTATCACCAATAAGGTGTTCAAACTCCTCCCCGCCCATCTCATAATGCTAATGACCGCCATCTTCAATGGCGCTCTAAGCAACAACATTTTTCCTCAGGCATGGAAAGAGGCCACCGTTATCGGCATTCCGAAACCAGGCAAACCCAAGTCTTGTCTGATCCCACCAGTTACCGTCCCATTAGTCTACTCAATGTTCTAGGCAAAATCTACGAGAGGCTTATTTATAAGCGACTCAAAGACTTTGCCGAAGCAAAGAGTCTCATTCCCGACGAGCAGTTTGGCTTTCGAACCGAACACAGCTGCGTCCAACAAGTCCACCGCATCGTCGAGCACATAAGCGCTGGTTTTCAGCGTGGCTTGATGACGGGTGCGCTCTTCTTTGACATAGCGAAAGCATTCGACAAAGTCTGGCACAACGGCTTACTATACAAGCTTTACCAACTCGGAGTGCCAGATTGTCTCGTGCTCATCTTGCGTGACTTTTTGTCGAATCGCACCTTTCGCTATCGCATCGAGGGTGCGCTCTCTTCACCCCACCCGATACGCACTGGCGTCCCTCAGGGCTCCGTAGTATCCCCCCTCATTTTCACGCTGTTCACTAGCGACATCCCCAAAGATAAAAAGGCCCAGTTGGCTCTATTCGCTGACGACACGGCCATCTATTACTCGGGTCGTAACCCAGACTGTATAGCTCGTACCCTCCAATTCGCGGCAAAAGCCTTAGGCGCTTATTTCCGGAAATGGAGAATCGAGGTAAACCCCATCAAGAGTCAGGCAGTACTCTTTTCCAAACCGCGTTCGTCCCCCTCTCTGCCCAGTCCGATAACCATGTTCGGTAAGCCTATCCCTTGGGAGAAGCAAGCCAAATACCTAGGTGTGATTCTGGACCACCATCTTACTTTCGGAGAGCACATCAAGACGGTGCGTTCGCGCGCCGCTTTCGCTCTCGGTAGGCTATACTTCATGTTGAATGCACGTGTTAGAATAAAAGGCATAATAAGGGCAACATTAAAAAGCAATTAAATGCTCTATATTAAATACACATACTTATATACTCAAAGAATATTATTATTTTAGACCAGAATAGTGAAATGAAAATACTTTGTTTAGGAAACATATATTTTATTGTAATATTTCAGACTCAAAATCATTTATTTCAATTCAACCTTTTACAGGTACTTTTGAATTGTCAGAGTCAGTCAGAAAGTTGAATCTAGTTGCTCGTTCCAAACGGTAGATTTCTATGGAGAAGAACGAGCAAGAAACTCCATGAACACTCTTTTAAAATCAGTAATATTTCACAAATTTAGGTTACATCATTCATGTCATAACAACTAGGTACATACAATTTAATATTAAAATTATACATATACATAGCCTTTCATAGTTATCATCATAATTATACTTATCTGTTATTTTCTTCGGGAGCTCCGTACCGATCAACGTTTCGATCAAAAAGTGTTCCAATGAAGTCGGAACACTCGCTTTTATAAGCGGCGATAAACAAGTATGATTCACGATGACAAGCAAATGTGATTCATACTTATTTGCTATCCAAAGTTTAAACACACTTTATTCTATTTAAAATGATGTTATTTACTATACTTCTACTGCATTTAATCAGAAATTAATTATTACTTCATATTACAACACGAATTACATTGTTATGTATTAATTACATCGGTATAAATCTAACACGGCCATACTGACAAGTACTTCGCTCTCGAAGTACAAACACAATATTCTTATTACATAAAGGTACATTTTGTTTACATAATATCAGTAATCGTTTTCATAATCATCATGGTATAATCAATAATCAGACCTTACTGGGTAGACCAAACACCCGCAGTCAGTGAAGCTTAATCACCCGCGACCAGTGAATGTCATAATAAACCACAGTTAAGGTTTTAATCCATCCATAATAATACAATCATGTCTTAAACTAATATTAATACAATATATACTAATATAATTACAATATCAGTAATCGTCTCATAATCGTCATTGTATAATCAATAATCAGACCTTACTGGGTAGACCAAACACCCCGCAGTCAGTGAAGCTTAATCACCCGCAGCCAGTGAATGTCATAATATACCACAGTTAAGGTTTTAATCCATCCATAATAATACAATCATGTCTTAAACGAATATTAATACAATATATACTAATATAATTACAATATCAGTAATCGTCTCATAATCGTCATTGTATAATCAATAATCAGACCTTACTGGGTAGACCAAACACCCCGCAGTCAGTGAAGCTTAATCACCCGCAGCCAGTGAATGTCATAATATACCACAGTTAAGGTTTTAATCCATCCATAATAATACAATCATGTCTTAAACGAATATTAATACAATATATACTAATATAATTAGAATATCAGTAATCGTCTCATAATCGTCATTGTATAATCAATAATCAGACCTTACTGGGTAGACCAAACACCCCGCAGTCAGTGAAGCTTAATCACCCGCAGCCAGTGAATGTCATAATATACCACAGTTAAGGTTTTAATCCATCCATAATAATACAATCATGTCTTAAACTAATATTAATACAATATATACTAATATAATTACAATATCAGTAATCGTCTCATAATCGTCATTGTATAATCAATAATCAGACCTTACTGGGTAGACCAAACACCCCGCAGTCAGTGAAGCTTAATCACCCGCAGCCAGTGAATGTCATAATATACCACAGTTAAGGTTTTAATCCATCCATAATAATACAATCATATCTTAAACTAACATCATAATAAATCTACTACAGCGTTTTGTTCAGTCCACTATCCAGGCCATAGGCGATTTTTTTTTTCTTTTGCAACTATTATACTTCTCTGATTTCCAATACCCCTTAATGAGAACCTGGCATTATCTAATATGTTCCTAATTTCGTAACGTCTCTTAAATTTTGCTGTTAGTTTGTTATGTCGCCTATGGTCTTGATTTACATAAACAGTATCACCTACGCTATAATTTATGTTATCTCTACGCGTTTGGTCAAAGCGGTCTTTGAATGTATCGGCAACAATTTTAAGACGTTGATGTGCTAACTGATGATCGGTCGTTACGTCAATAATTATATTATTATCTAGTATTACTTCATCTAATCGAGCTTGTATACACGGGATGTTCGAGTTTCTGCCTATAAGCAGCCTAATAGGTGAAAAGCCAGTTGATTGCTGTACAGTAGTGTTTAAGGACAATTGGATTTTCCACAAAACGCTCGGCCAGTCTGACACATTACCACACCTAGTAGCTAACATATTGATTACGGTTAAGACGTATCTTTTGGCATGTGATGCTCTAAATAACGAACAAACTAAATTCAGTGCCAACAGGAAAAATCTTTTTCCATGCTAGCCCTTCAGAATCTACAGTGATTTGAATGTCAGGATGATTAACCACATTCCTACCAATAAGAAGATCATATGGAAAGTCTTGGTCACGGGCCACATGTAAATCTAGTTGTATACAAACATCTACAAATTTAACTGTCACTGTGACAGTTGCAAAAATATTAATTTGCCGTGTGTGAATTGTTCCCACATACCATCATTACCATGATTTTACCGTTACCTATTCTACTAATTCTACTAACGTATATTGAGTATGGTAAGAATATATAATTTAGTCGTTTGGCAATAGATTCCCGTATAATGCTACAACTTACTCCTGTGTCGACAATAGGTCAATAGACATGTTGCGAATTGTAACGTTAGTGGGCTTAAAGTTTGAAACATTACATAAAGTATTGACT
Source organism: Charanyca ferruginea (assembly GCA_947361185.1). NCBI lineage: Eukaryota > Metazoa > Arthropoda > Insecta > Lepidoptera > Noctuidae > Charanyca > Charanyca ferruginea. The sequence goes on from OX376056.1 coordinate 26,212,207, forward strand.
CGAACATCTAGTCATTGATCTTTGAAAGTTTAATTGCTGTTTGGTCGAATTTACACGTTCAAAATACAAGTAGTTACATCATGTATCTTTATTAAAACTGTAATTTATTTTTCTTTTTTTTTTTTTTTTTTTTTCATCACATGGAAGTATAACATTTCTTTTTCTGAGTTTTCTCATCCAATTTTGGGATTGGCATAAAACGTTTCTCAGGTAATTGATCTAATGGTCGCTTTTTAGTCTCTACGTAAGCAGAAAACTAAACTAAAATTCTGATGTTGACGAGTCTGAACAATAAATTACAGCTTTATACAATCAAACCGAGATTTTCTTTTTTTTTTTTCGTGTGGGTACATTCAAGTTAATTCAGCACAGAAATTTTCCTATTATCGACATAGCAAAGCCCTTGGGGGCCTTACCTGCCTTTTGCGACTTTAATTAAGTCGCTCCAACCAAACTCTTCTCCAAGCTTGTCATTGTCTGCACACCACGCCACTATGCCGCTGTCAGTGGTGGCGGGATCGAATATCGGGAGAGCCACGTCATCCTGCCGATTCTTACTGGACAACGCTTCTTTGATAGTAGTAAGCAGCTTTAGTTGAATCTCTGGTTCCATTTCAGTATATAGTAATAACCCTGAAAATATAGTAAGATTAGTTTAGCACATGGCGTCCCACTTCTGATGTTAGAATAAAAGGCATAATAAGGGCAACATTAAAAAGCAATTAAATGCTCTATATTAAATACACATACTTATATACTCAAAGAATATTATTATTTTAGACCAGAATAGTGAAATGAAAATACTTTGTTTAGGAAACATATATTTTATTGTAATATTTCAGACTCAAAATCATTTATTTCAATTCAACCTTTTACAGGTACTTTTGAATTGTCAGAGTCAGTCAGAAAGTTGAATCTAGTTGCTCGTTCCAAACGGTAGATTTCTATGGAGAAGAACGAGCAAGAAACTCCATGAACACTCTTTTAAAATCAGTAATATTTCACAAATTTAGGTTACATCATTCATGTCATAACAACTAGGTACATACAATTTAATATTAAAATTATACATAATAATATACATAGCCTTTCATAGTTATCATCATAATTATACTTATCTGTTATTTTCTTCGGGAGCTCCGTACCGATCAACGTTTCGATCAAAAAGTGTTCCAATGAAGTCGGAACACTCGCTTTTATAAGCGGCGATAAACAAGTATGATTCACGATGACAAGCAAATGTGATTCATACTTATTTGCTATCCAAAGTTTAAACACACTTTATTCTATTTAAAATGATGTTATTTACTATACTTCTACTGCATTTAATCAGAAATTAATTATTACTTCATATTACAACACGAATTACATTGTTATGTATTAATTACATCGGTATAAATCTAACACACGCAGCAAATTGTCACTCAAGTGCAAATTGCGCATTTACACGGCGTGCATTCGTCCCATCATGACGTACGTCTGTGCTGTATTCGCACACGCGAAACCATACCGTCTCCATAGGATGCAGACCCTCCAAAACCGTTTCTTGCGAAGAATCACAGGAGCCCCTTTTTACCTTCGCAACGAGAACCTCCATCTCGATCTAAAAATACCTACCATCCAGCAGTTCATGAAACGTTCCGCCAAGTGCTTCTTCGACACTGCTGAGAAGCACTCTAACCCGTTAATCGTATCGGCCGCCCGGTACACTCCCTCCCGTAATAGTAAGACTCGACGACCGAGACATACTCTGACCGACCCTGACGATGCTATTACTCTCCTCCAGGAGAGCAATAAAGCCACCAGTACAGTTAAGAAACACAGACACAGACCGCCGTCATTCCGTCCTCGCCGCCGAGGCCCGCCGCGACGACCCCGTACGTCCCCTCCCCGACCCTTGCTCGTGCCAGCCCGCGCCGCTGAGCCTGTAGTTTTAAATTCGTCCCTAAATAATGGAAATCCGATCCAGCCTGTCCCTTTGCTGTCCTCTCCCAGCGACGCCCTAAGCCGAGGCTCGTACCCCACAGGGGGTGCCCTTAGCGTGTAGTCGCTTAGTTTGTAAGCTTTTTGCCCTGGCTGGAGGCCCTAAAAATAATATTTTTTAAGGCACCACAGGAAAGTCCGGTTAAGCAGCCGACAACCTCCTAGGTTGACCTGCGAGATGCCAATCCGAAAAAAAAAAAAAAAAAAAAAAAACGCATAGAATCAGTTCAGTTTGAGTATTCACTTTGAGCAGTCCATTCTGTCAAGTCATCCGTTATTCTCTGTTAAAGACAAGTTGTTAAGTTTTGTTATTGTTGTATAGTGCGTAAGACTCTTTCTTGTTGTTACTCTGACTATCTTTGTACTGTGTATCTCGTGTGCTGTTGTGAATACAAGTGATTTTTACCATCTACACGAGTGTTGTTATTTCTCTCTTCGTCACGGGAACACCGTCACCCCCGCCTACACCTGATCTCGCTGTCGTCCTCGACAATAATGTTGATACCTCAGTCCTTTCTACTCGAAGCGACGTGCGAGAGCTGGGTGAGCCCATATTTCATGAAAAATTCATATCTTCGCTGGTACCTAATGATGTCGATGCCATCTTTTATTGCCGCCGGGAACATATTTTTCATTAATCGTATATTATGATACTACATGCCTGCGATACGTCGGGTACTTGATTCCTTATAAAATAAAGGAATAAAACTAGAAGTATCATTAATTAGTAGACAGGTTCGTTGATGTACGGACATGTAGACCTTTATAAATTGTAAGCTTTTTATGTCAAACATGTTTTGTTACTTGTTTTTTTCTTTAGAACTGCGTTGGTACTACACTCTTAAAAAACGGACAAGTGCGAGTCGGAATCGCTCACCGAGGGTTCCGAACAAATTTGTAGGTACATATTATGTACATACCTACAAATTTAATACGATACGTACACGTATCCAAACTGCCATATTAATATTGTAAATGAGAAAGTAACTCTTCTGTTACGCTTCAATGATGAAATGGCTTAATTGATTTTGATGAAATTTGGTATGAAAATAGCTTGAACCCTGGGAAAGCACAAAGGGTACTTTTTAATCCGGGACTTCGTCTGCATCCGCGATAACCGACATTCACACGGACCAAATCGCGGGCAAAAGCTCATTATAAATAAAGAATATATTTTTAATGATTTAATTACAAATGTATAGTTTTCAGCCGTTTCCCTGTATTTATAGTATAAAACGATATTACTTGCCAAATTTCATAGTTCTAGGTCAACGGAAAGTAACCTGTAAATTATGATTCTCTTGAAAGTGTCGAAATGTACGCTTTTTACATAAACGGCCGTATCTTTTTTTCACGTTAACTTAGAAGTTTGATTTTTTCACAGCTTTAAGGGACCATGGACCTAAGTTTTAATTTAAACTCGATACCTCTACGTGTACCCGATAAAGGGTCTTGACATACAGACAGACGGACAACAAAGTGATCCTATAAGTGTTCCGTTTTTTCCTTTTGAGGTACGGAACCCTAAAAACGTACATTATTTGTTATCGATATTTTCCGTTAGCTACATCTCTATCCACATCTTGACCATTGGTGCGTTTCGAGGAATACTTTTAATGCGTCTCAAAGTTGGTGCGATTCGAGATTAGGTACCCTTAATTTATTATAGACAATAAATGAGCATTATGCCCGATGTTTCCAATCGTGTCCCAAATCAATTTAAACCCGGAAACCCAGACCACAAGAACAATTTATAGAAAACGTACGTCTCATCAAATATTTCGTTTATTTTTATCCCTCTCTTCGAATAACCTACTTTCCACTAAGAACCTGAAACCGAACGGGACTGAAATTGAATTTCTACTTGTAAAAACGGACCAGTAATAGAGTTTACCTACAGCAGATCAAATAAAATCGCAACTAGAAGGGAGGACAGGGTACACAGATGCTTCAGTACACTTACCCACATACCGCATTAAAGTCTGATAGTTTTGACCGACTTTTATTAGGAAACGTTAAATTGAATTGAAAACTGCATTAGAAATGGTGTAGTTATCTCGGATGCAAGTGTCGGTTTCGATGGAATTGTAACTTTCTAGGGTTTCCAATTGTCGTTTGGTAGGTAAAGTTTTTCGCTGACACACATATTCATTTGGAAAAAGAGATGTATTATTTAATTAGATGCTAGTTTTTGGGGCATACTCTTTTATCACTGTTTATTTTGCTTTAAAATAAATATGCACGTGTCTGTGAGGGGGCTTAAATTAGATATTTAAACCAATTATTATAATCAACTTCTCCCCCGAAATGAAAAAAAAATATATGGATCAGCACATATTTTTGTGCATGATTTCACTGTTGGTCCCGTACTAAGTAGTAAGTTGTGAGTGTTTATAAAAATGAAGTACAATGACCTGTTTTCAGGTTTGTAGTTTATTCAAGTACACTTTGTATATGATTCCAATGTCAAAGAACTACGATAACTCGTGGTAAATTATATCGCCATCTGAATAACAAAAAAAAAATAAAGTTTAAAAACTAAAACCCGACCACAACAAAAAGTGATCTAAAAAGTACGAAACATGAAAATATTTCACACAGAAATCAAGACATAGGTACAAAATGGTCAAGGTAAGCCGTGGTTGCATGCCTGTATCCCATATGAGTGCGATGAACATGAATATAATGGCATGCAACCACGGCTTACCTTGACCATTTTGTACCTATGTCTTGATTTTTTTATTTATTTTTTACCTTAAGTCATGACTGTGGCCGCCCGTGGCATCTCTGCAAGGCCCTGTCAGAATACCAGCGCTGCGACATTTCATGTCGTAGCATTGTGCTGAGACAGGAGCCTTTTTGGTCTCGTACAGGTTTCATAAGGCTTTTCTTTTTATGTTTTATATAACCCTTTTTTATGTTGTGTTTACCTGTACGAGGTTACAAATAAACCATTTTTCTTTCTTTCTTTCTTCTCTTTCTGATTTCTGTGTGAAATATTTTCTTGTTTCGTACTTTTTAAATCACTTTTTGTTGTGGTCGGGTTTTAGTTTTTAAACTTTATTTTTTTATTTAAACCATTTTGGAGTCACAGCTAAGTATTATATATTTAATACGTACTAGTGAACCCCTTTCCAATGATACTAAACACGGTATGCGTATCCCAGGCAGCACACAAGTCATTTAACTGGCCAACAATTTAACCTTATGCAGGGTTAAGCTTTATTATATATGTATAGAAGCTGTGTGTACTACGAAGTTCTGTATTAATTATTTTTTTTGCTATAATAATTCTATTAGCTGAGTTAGTTTTGTAATTTGCCGATTTTATTTCTTAAAACTGAATAATCATCATAAAAAGACCTGTTACTCAAGAGTTTGTGTAACCTTTTGTATAACATTGGTTTAAAATTCCATTATCAAGCATGATACCGGATAATTTATATTCTGTTCTCTTTTAGTTGTATTAAACACCATATCTTGACAGTTATTCAGCTGCTGTATAAAATAGGCGTTGTTTCTGTTATGAAGCATATAGTAACTTAACAGAAATTAAGATAGCTGTTATAACTGCTTTATGCCGCTTTAAGTACGAAATTACCGTAATGTGCAGCTAACTGTGCTAAAAGCAATAGTAACAGATTCTTATGCAGAAGTTTGCTGAGTATTCACGAAAAATTGACATTTTTTTAAACAAGAAGTACTATTCTTTAACGTTAGTCAGTATTTAAGCGGCTATATAAAGCTGCACTTTGTGGTTGTGTGAAAATGCCGCCTTACAAAAAAAATTAATACGTATGACGTGTGTGATTATAGAACAGTTATCGAAAATATGTTGAGTGCAGACAACTTTTAACCAGAGAACAACTTAATAAGTGGACACATAAGGCCTGTTAAGCAGACATAAGACGATAAGCCGCTGTGCAATCAGATTTTATTCAGAATGAGCGTAGCCATATCGAATAACGTAACCTATTATAATGATATGGAATTTTATACTCAAATACTCAATTTTAATAACGAAATCGGTATAATATTCTTATAAAAGTATTACAAGGTTATTTTTGAACCCTTAGACTGCATATAACATAAAAAATATTTCACACGTAAAAACAAACCAATAGACGAAATGTTGTTTATTTCTCCAAAAGCCGGCTTATCAGGTGGCGCGTGAAAATTTTATACGAAATGTATATAATATAAATACACAGTAAAGTTGCATGCGCACCTACAATTTCCTTCTTTAAGCATAAATAAGGGTAAAATTTAATTACGATAGGTAATATAATTTGGCCATGTTATATTTCAATGTCGCATTCACCATCCAAAGACGTACCGCGGTGTTCAGATTTGACAATTTCAATTTAATTTGATTAACTTCTTAATAAAATATACTGAAGTAAGCTAAACGCGGTGTATCATCTGAATATCTGAGCTTTGAAGGACTTAACCATAAAGTTCACTCATCATTCATTCATCATCTGGCTAACAGAGCTGTAATACTTGTACAAAAGAACAAAATGCTTTTATGTAGAAGATACTCAGCTTGTCGTACAATTATTCAAAACTTATTCATCTGTTACGTTGCTATTACACAGCTATTAGCAGTATAATTTTGTGCCCAAATTGCTTGAATAACGTCTGAGTAAGCGCTTAATCAGCTAATTACGGTAGTCATAATCAGCAATTAGTTTCTATGACTGCTGTTAAACAAAACTTACTCAAAAGGTTTGTGCTGCCTGGGATCTTAATTTATTTGGTAATCTTTCCTTTTTTTACAATAATTTGTGACAAATTACCACTAAATATTATATATTTGAAAGGTACTAGTGAACCCCTTTCCAATGATACCAAACACGGTATGCTTGTCTTCATATTTTTTTTTAATCTTGTTTTTTTTGGCCGCCAGAGGGCGCCACATTGAATTCGGTGATACGTCATATAGCCTATAACCAGCGGACAATCAAGACGCTTCTAACGATACCTCATTTGTTCAGTTCTGATAAGTAGTTTAGGAGCAATGAGCGAACAGATGAACATACATACATACATACATACATACATAGCCTGTCAAAATCATAACCCTCCTTTTACTACCCGGGCTTATTCCATAAATTCTTTTTGCTCAGTTAATCCGCATCAGGCACTAAAGGTTCTACCCTTATTTCTTGTAACGCTCTTCAACTCCTACAATCTGTTCTGCGGAGAAATTTAATTTTTTCTTCGCCATTTGGCGCGCTAGCTTAGATTGTATTTTATCTTTATGCGAAATCATAATTCATACAGTTTTTGCCTCTTTCGCCAATGGAGGCTGTTAGGTGTTTAATGTTTTCCTCCTATCTAACTTACATGCAAATGTCGCACTCACCATTGTTTATTGTGTCGTTAAGATCCCAATTTCTGCCACACTTTAATTGATACTACCTCTATTTGAATAAAACTATGTTCTGTTCACAATTTCAATATTTCTTTCGCAGTACAAAGCGATAAATCAAAAGTTAATCAACTCCAAACTACCGATTGCACAAGTGATTAATCTCGAAGATGTGTCGTTAGATTAAAGGAGAAAAAGTTGTTTACATATCATATTTCGTAAGTCACTGGCATTTATTTTGTACGGACCTCTGGTTTGACCCCCAAGAGCGCTCGCTCGCTACCCACAAAACAAAATGATAAATGAAGATCATCGGTAGTTGCGCGTTACATAAACGCTGATGGATTGATTGTAAACGACCGTGTGTGTCCATCGATCGATTAGTTCCTACTCGGCCGGAGCCCCAGGCCTGACTTATTGACGATTATCTTTAATGGATTTTGTAAACTCTTAAGTGTTGGTATGCAACATCCTGGCTCGCCTCTAAAATGTAATACATCCTTGTACCCTAATTTTCTATTCAGATTAACGGTTGACTCGAAATAACTATTATGACGCGTGTTAGAACGTTTACCGAGTTCTTTTTATTGGTTCCTCGATTGAATTTATTAGCTTGTACCATATTTAAATTATTTCTGTGGGTATCTAGCATTCAATCTCTAATTGATCCGTTTTTTGGGGGACGTTATCCAAAGTCAAATACGAAAGATTAATTAAATATTATTCAATAAGCGTTGTTTGATTAACAAAAGGGTAATCTGCGGCGGCATCTAACACAAATTCGAGACCACTCGACGGGCTGTGTTTTCAATCACCGTCATTCGTTATTCACTCACTTCCCTTTGCAGTTGCCGAAGTATATTCACGTCGTTTTGTTTTGTTTAACTTTCATATTTCAAACTCTCAAAGGTGTAGTCGTACGATACAATACTGGTAATAATTGAATCGGTTAGAAGTTCCTTGTTCGCATATTTGGATAGACGAAAGTTGATTACTTAACTGTTGTTAAATAAAAACTTGCTGGAGTTTTAAAGTAAAGTAAAACGATTAGTCTAGATTGAAGCTGCATTCAGCATGGTAAGTATCTTTTTAATTCGCTTGATTTATGAGGTCTATTTTTAAGTCCGGCGGGAATAAGAATGTAGTAAATATAGCGGCTTTGTTTATTGTCGGCGCATTGCGTACTAAATCTCGAGTGTATTTTTTGTTGTCATTAGTTGACGTGAAATAACACTCCTGAGCTGGTAGTATCGAGGTAGAAAAAAAATAAATTGTGAAAAATTACGATGATTACATCTAATAACGGGTGGATGGACGGAGTCGTTTCATGGCCTCTGCCACAGATTGGCATCATTAGCCGCAATGATAGTGACCTAAAAGAGTAATTTTGTTTTCCTTTGCTACTCTTTGTTCGCTACTTGCTTTCTAAAGCATTTATTTTATGGGTTAGTTCTAATAATTATTACTGTCGTAAATAAACGCTTGTACATTCTGGAATTATCGTTCTTGTTAAGTTATCTTAAGGTCACTAATAGCATCCGGCAAGGAAATAGGTTATTTAATGTTTTGTCATTTAGATAACACACGAATATGCAATCATTTTTGTAATTAGCTACATTTTAAATACAACGGAAATAACTAACGTTTCAGAAATGTGACAGAATTTCGTGCCAAGTTAATTACAAATTCAGCGTTTGTTTTGACTTTGTTAATGGTCGTAAATAATTCTCTAAATCTTACACCGCATAAAAATTCGTTCCTCTTACTACAACAGCGAACATAGAATCTGGCACTACGCACACTATTAAACATATTTACGGCCCATCAAGAGGGAACCGTCGAACAAAAATATTAAAAGCATACAAATCGTCACTTTCAACATAAACTCTTCATCACGACTTTAAAACATTTGACTAAATGTCAAATGTTTGTTGTTGGCCACTGCACTGTGATTCAACCTTCCCTATGGCATATCAGGCAATTAAAGCGACCGTCCAGCCGACGGTAAGCAGATGCCCGTCACTTTTATCAAATACATTAAACTGGTTGCTCGAATCGAACATTTAGTTTGTTTTTTTTTTGGTCCGCACATAAAACCTCTCGGAACACTGTTCAGATAACAAGTAATGTATTGGTCCTCCGTCGAATAATTAAATGTCCCTTTTTTATTGAGTTTGGCCGAAATTAAAGTGCGATTGAAGCGCTAATTAAGCGCTTTAGGTTTTGTTTAGTTGTTTGACTAAAGAGGGATGATGACAAACCCTATTTAATGGATTTGTTTTAATTAAAGGCTGGTTTTATTAAACATTAATTTAATTATCCTAGGAACAATGCAAGTAATAAGTTTGCACGTTGAGATAATTTTCAGAATGCAAACTTATTTTCCTTTTCTAGCTTCAACTCATCAAGAATGCATATTGGTAGCCATAATATTGTATTGTGTTGCCTATTGTAACGTCAGAAATACATATCAGTAAGAAAGTACTTACTTTCAAAATTGAAATAAACTATAGAAGTTAAGAATTTTCTTCGAGATGTGGTTTCCTGTTTTGACGATTTGACGTCAGGATTTGTATTTAAGTACGCAATAAACACTGTAAGGCGATATTTTATAGTTTCCTCGGGTGTCCATGGTATTATAAAATGGTCGGGTCATATGATATTACCTACTACAAAAAAATAAACTAAACGATGAATTTTAATAGCCTACTCTACATATTAAACAAAAGTAATAAAATTGTATTATTGAGTAATAAAAAGTGTATAATCGTTAAAAAATTGTTATTTTTTTTTATTTTAGGCTAATTTATACTGGTGGATGTTTTGAATGACATTTCTTTTTGTTTGTTCACAGTTCGCAACGCCGCGGCCAGGTGGGGAGTCTTCATGTTTGCAAGGCCCCGACTGTTTTATGGTGAGTTTTCAAGAAAATTGTACTAAGCTAAAACCCAAAAACGTTATCTCTCTACCTAGATAGAACTTCAAAAAGAAACTCCTTGCCCTGTAACCTGTAACTTGCGTGTACGTATAAGTGTTACTTCAAACCGCAGTAATATGAAATAACTGCATAATAATATCCAATCATGAACTATTGTTTTACAAAAGCAATTAAGTTCTGCTTCTTGTAAGGAAAATAACAGTGTTGCGTTAAAGTCTTATGTCTTTTCTATGTAATGTTATGACAATACTAAAGTGACGATAATTTACTATCGCGTTATTAAATACGAAAACCAAGGAGTGTTATAGGAATTTTCAATCATAAAGGTTTATGTTTAATCAAATAAATAACTAAAGGATCAATATTCCGTAATATGATCTAAAAAAGCTATTTCAGTTGATATTAATGACATCAATCAATTATTTTTGTGATGACACAAAGTTTGTGGTCTAGACAAATATTGCTTTTCAATATACACTACCCAAAGCCTAGCTTTTTAAAGGCAGCAATCATACTTAACGTGTAGCAAAAATACTAATGGTGAATAATAAAACCTGCAGTTCCTAACAATTAGGAGCTAGCATTCAGGAAACTCGTAAAGCTTTTCTGATTGGTTTTGCCATAAAATTTAATTTCGAGTTCTCTCTATAAACGTAATACCATATTCATAATTGTATAATTTCTAGAAGTATCTAACGGTTCGCGATCATTTTATGTCTAAAGCTAATAATTTTCTAAATTACAGGCATGTAGTGTCTTAAAATTAAACAATACTGTTCAAGTAAGCTCCATATTAACCCGACGTTCTCCAAGCGACTCTCTGTTTATGACAAAAGCTGTTAAAGTTAACAACAACAATTTTTTAACCCATTCCAATTTTAGTAGATAGTTTTTCTTATGTTTTTCAATCAGTGTTTATGACGACAGTATAGTGACGAAGCTCCGTAATGCCGTTTTCCGTGTCACTAAAAAGACTGGAAATAAAATGAATGACTTTTTGCTACAAAACATAAGTAGGTTTAGTGCTGAAATCAATAAATTCTCACTCCGAATGTGAATTCCAACGGTACCTTTTGTCAATACCAGTAATTAATAATCGTGGTTCGCCCGTTCTTATAATTATTAAAGGCGAGAGCGGCGTCAAGTTAACGTCAACTCCAACTAATGAGCGTTTCCAATGACAAATGCTGCATTCAAAGCGACGGAGTAGTCAAATTTGGCTGGATGTGGCTCTGTCCTGGGGATTAACAAAATTTATGTATTGCTCACGAAACGAAAAATTAATTTAGATGCAGAGTTTTAAAAGTTTTGTCTTAAAATTAAGAAATAACAGCAACAATTTCACGGCTTCTGAAGAATACAGTAAAATAATATTTCAAGCTAAGAAGTGATTTTTTAAATGGTAATGATTGTAAGAAATAAAGTTTCCTTGAAACAATTTTTGTTGCAAACGTAATTTCTAATATTCCAAATATAAAGCTTACCTGTAAATTCATAATAACATGATTTAGCGAATCTATCTCAACACAATTATGCACACATTACATACTATTACAGTGTCAGTGTTTCTATGTCAGTAACGAGATCGACCCAATTCCAAAAGTAATGACAAACGACTATATCCACATTCAAGTCGACGACCACCCGATAACGCACACTAATTTGACAAAAAAAAAATCCGTTTGAACACACTGCCCGTCTCTGGGATGAGCATTAACTTTTAAATTTGTCTGTGTCAGTACACACTCCTCATTCGTCGTAATGACCGACATGATAATAAATCAAAGGAGTTCAAAAAACTAGTTTAATTGTGACGAATTTGTGATGTGATGGTTTTGTACAACATGCGTTTGTTGTTGCAGTGTTGGGAAAATTGTGAACTACTGCAGTCCAACTACCAGATTTGGGGGGCCATCTGCGACGAGAAAGATATTTGTGTAAGTTGACAACTTTAAAACTTCTTAATTTTACTTTTGACGGGTTATGAAACTAATTTCGTCTTTGTTTACAGTTCCCTGGATGCAAGATCGCATGTGAATTCCATTCGGAAGCGGCGCGCGCGTCGCAAACCCAGCCTGTCATCCATACGAAAGGCGAAGGGGTGATGCGTGTTAGTGGAGCGCTTGCCCGCTGGCCCCCTCCAGCACCCCGCGCCGCCTCTCGCCCCGTGCCCCTCGTCTACGTCGTCATGCGTCGTGCCGCCGAGGGCCCCTGGCGGCAAATAATACAAACTCAAGCACTAGCAACGAGAGTACCTTCAAACAATGAAGGTGCCCTTCTTCGCGTACTCGTTGTCGACCCACTAGGACTCGTCACCATCTACAGTCCAGACGAAACTTGGGTTGCTCATGACACAAACACTTCCAACCACGACGAACACAAGTGGACTCTCAAAGAGATATCCCTGATTCACCAGAAAGTCCTAGTTATCGGTGAAATTGCATGGGAACCTAGAATAGCACGCGGAGTATATTTAGTTACTTGGGAAGTTGACGGTGGAGGCCTAAAAGGCAATTTATTTACGGACTCCACCAGAGTTACTTTATCATTATGGCCTGATACGGTCTACCACATTCAAGTAGAGCTCGTATCTCGCACACCGGGTGTTGACAATGAAAGGTCAGAGACCATGACTATCGACACCAGCAGAGCTCAACGCGTTTCAACCGAAAGCGTTCAGGATGTTCAAGTCAGTGAAGGAGACCGCCTGATGTCCGTTCTGGTAAGCTCTATGAGAGGGGAACGCGTGCCAGAGCGGTCGCCTGACTCTGAGCTAGTACTAGGCTGTTTATCAGCTATGATCGCGTTTGGATTGGCTGTACTAGCCGCGGTCCTATGGAGGCGGAGACGACGAGGAACCTTCCCAGGAACCAACGTGTACGTCGGCTCCTCTTCTGTTTTAAAGCGAAAGCTTGTTGAGGATTTTGCTCCAGCCGCGCACTGTTTCCAGCCGGTGCTGGTGCCGGAGACACCGACCAACGACTCGGTGCCGCGAGACGTGGTCGTGTGACGTCACAGCTTCGATATGCTGTCGGTGGAAGACCGCGTCTTCAGTTCCTAAGCATTTGGACGAACTCCCTAAAAGACAAGTAGTTCGAGTGGAAAGAAGTGCTGTTTGTGATACTCTAAAACTCTTAAAGGGAGATAATAAGTGAAAGTTAAATTGCATTTATTGTGGAATGTCGTGTAACTTGTTACGTTGTAAATTGTAATGGACTTTGGAACACTGTATGTAAAAGCTGCTATAATAAAAATTACTTGTGTAATTTGTTTGTACGTAGAGTTAGGCGATTGTAAATTAAAAAAGTTACTACTTATAAATGTATTTATGAAACACAGTAAGGTTAACACCAGAAAAAATAGTTATGTACATATGTTAAGAAGAAAAATAGTATCTAAATGATAATTTTCTAAAATATGACTTGATTTATATACTGCTTGTAAATAAATAACTGTAATGCGTGTACCGGATTTCGATGTTCAATTTCAATTCGTTTTCTCTTTCTAAGAAAAATGTCGGAATTAAACTACAAGAACACGAAATATGAAGATTCGTTTTAGATTCCCTTGAGTTTTTTATCAACATCAACAAAAATGTTTTCTCTCAAATGGAATATGAAACGAAATTTCAATTTATTTCGTGTTATTGCGGTCGACTGTTATACGGAATCAAGTTTATTAGACTAATCGGTATAAATATCTAGAACTATTTTTACAACTAGTCCTTATTATCGTTTAGTTAAAACATAGTTATTAGATATATTTTACGATAATAGTTTTGATGAGGTTCTTACTCATTCTAGTGAACTTTACGACGTCTTCTTCAGCAATAAACATAATATGTATGTATTTGTAAATAATGGAAACATTTATTGTAAAAACATAACAGAGAAATTATATTTTTCTTGGCCTATGACAGATATTTGTAGAAGTTACGGGTGAATGTATCAATTATCTAAGGTTTTTTCCAAAAAAGTAAGTTTTGGTTCTAATGCGATATGCCCATTCCCTTGATGTGTCTCTCAGAATCTCTTAGCCATACACGTAATATTACGTAGTGTAGTGTCATAATATTATTTGTTTAAAGTTGATGTTAGGCTTTAAACACTTGTACTTAATAACGTAAGTTTTGTTTCGTAGTGCAAAAGTGTAAAAGAGACCAAAATTATATATAATTTAAAACAAATTTTGGTTCTGTGACAACCAAAATCCGAGTAGGACGTAAGTTAGAAGTTTAATTAAATTTATTTATTTTTTGTGATTTATTAGTACCTTCACTCGATTTTGTAAATAAACGAATTGCTATAAATGACGACGCTGATCTTTAACGTGTATAAATAAATATGTCTGCCAAATTATAGCCGTGTTTTAATATATCGACATTGTTTCCATTGATAGAAAAAAAATAGATGTGCTATTGTTCTCATCGTCTTTTGTCGCAAAATAATGCACAAAGAATCTTTCCATTGCTCCCGGAACGACGACGTTTGTATAAAAACTAAATACTTCAGTAATTTATATAATTTAGAGTGGACGGAAAGAATGACGGCTAACGAACGGTTCTGACACCTTAAGCGAGATTACCGAACTTTTTCATAACATTTCCGAACTTTCTTGACGATTTATAAATGAGTGTTGGGCAATTACGGTTTTTATACGATGGTACTTTAAAGGCATCGAAGATTTCAACATGAGTATGTATTTCAATAAATGCCAACAGGTTAGTTTGACCACATTTTCAGGTTTACGTTTTTCTAGTTTCGCTTTCAGGTTTTTCAACACTACAATACAATATTTAAAAATGGAAAAACTCTTAGTAAACAATTCCCTTAACCGAAATACCAAAGGGATCGACTGTTTAAAAAGAGACAGCAAAAAAAAACAACGTTTGTAAGTCTCTCAATATTTTTATTCAAGGTTCACTCAAGCGAAAGCAATAAATGTCATAAATACAATATAACTATTCGATATCGATATTATTTTTTAATTCTCTGTGGCTTTAGCTGAGATTTGCCGCTTGAATAAACATCAATCATTTCATAGAATCCTTTAAACAAACATTGAGATTTAACTTCAGTTAAAGAATACCGTTGGGGCCGTCTAGCCTTCCCCGGATAAAACGGTACTATTGTCTGGGGATTAACGTCAACGAATTTGTTGTCAACAAACGCCTGATCAAACAAAACGATTTGTGCCTCACACAACCAAGGTACCCCTCTATTCTAACTATTGTCGTCCTGTCCGTGCCAGCTTAAATACTTAACCAATATTTTTTTTCGAATAACGGGACAACAATGAATTCTGTTTTAAAACGCGTCGGTCCAAAAAAAGTCCGTCGGTAGACAACGACCCATATATAAAAAAAACGAAATAAGTAAGCAATCGTAAATTCCGTCCTATCTTTTAAAAAGCCAATTACGAAGTTTGAGTTTCATTAAATTGAGAAGTCCATTAAGCTAATCGCTAAGTTGGAAGCCACCGACGTGACGATTATGAAAAGGTTATTCCGGCATGCAAATGTGAAGGCATCTTAATGTAAATTACGTGTAAGTGGAAGACAGAGCCGGCATTCTGAACTATAATAGACGACTGCATTTACGGATCCCCATAATTCACGTCGTAAGATTAGATATAGGCTTTTTGTTTTCACATCGTTAAAGTCGAATCACGGTTGCTTTTTTTATACGGTTGCTTTTTTTATAAAAAGCCAGTTTAGATAGTCGCCCTGTCGTATCGGCTTCCAGTTTTTCTCATTCGATTTCATTAAGAAAAACTTATTCAGTTTGCTTTGGAAATCTATGATTATGGTAACGTAGGGCCATTTATTTTAGTTACCCATTTCATTCTTGGCCCGCGGTTCTAGTATAAAGCATAGGCTCATAAATAACGAGGAAAATAGAAGGTGAACGCTTCCACGAGTATCCTTTTGGGAGCGGGCAAAGCATTCTTTTAAGATTTATTACAGAACTTGAGCACATTACTTATTCCTTATGTGCTTTTGGAAATGATAGTCCCTTAAATGTAGACTTTTTTTCGGTTCGTTTTAATTCATACTGATTGGTTGGTGATTGGTTGGTTGGTTGGTTGGCTGGTTGGTTTTTTTTCATTTTGTTTTGTGTATGTATATCAGCTGTCTGACACCTATAGTACAGGGTCTCCCTAGTTTGGGGTCAGATGGCCGTGTGTGAAAATGTCCCCACATATTATTATTATTATTATTTACTCTTCCAATAAATGGTATTCTTATACCAGCTGCTTTATTGTATGATAAACTAATGAAGCTTACACATTGAAACGATGATATTTAGTTAACGACTGTAATAGAACTAGAGTCTTGATTAATCTTACTACTTACAATGTTGAAAAAAAGAGATCACAAAAATAATTTATGCCAAAAAAATATGAGAACAAAAATCTCATAAGTTACAAGGAAAATTGCGGGATATCAGCTCAGTCCCAATCCCCAATAACACAACATGTTATGCTCCATGATCTGGATTATCCTGCGATTACAAATCCTTATTCCACGTCGATAGATAACCTAACTTATAGTTGAAGATATTGCAATCGGGATATTTTAAGTTGATCCTGTCTAAACTGCCGTGCAAAGCGAATGTGTGGGACAGACTTTCTTGTTAACGACCTACAATACAACTATCTTTTATGTAACTGAAATGTTGTCTGATACCGAAGGCTGTTATTTAAAAGCTAGACGTGTTATTTTAAATTGTATCTGTAACACTTCAGAATTGGATGACATGTTTATTGTTTTGTGTTTCTAACTCTCGAACACTCGAGAAACGGATACGGATTGACCAGTTATGATGGTTAAGCTACGCTTGCCGCGGTCGGTCTGTGGATGGGTGACCATCCATTTCATACCGAGACTCCTCCGGGACTTGGAAAGCACGTAAAGCCGTTGGTCCCGGCTGTCATTCGTAGATCTTTGGCAATTGTTGTAGGTAATCCGAAGCTAGGAAATCTGACAACCAGTCTTTCCAAGGGAAGACTACCGTGCTACCAAGTAACAGGGTTGTGGAGGTCAGATAGGCAGTCGCTCCATGTAAACACTGGTATTCAGCAGCATCTAGTGAGCCTGGAAGTCGACCACAAAGGGTAGACAGATGATGGACTACTAATACTAGATCGAATAAATGAAGTCAGTGAAAGTACGTAGGTAATTCAATTATTTTTTATCGCGCTACTTTTGACGATAACTGGTTACAATTGGTCACTGGAATAATGTAATTGGATTTCTATTTCTGGCCCGCTTGAAAATAAAATCTTTTGTTAGATAACAAGTACGTAAGCAACAAAAGCTTGTTAACCGATTTAACATAAAAAGACGTTGAACAAGAAACCAGATGCAAGTACATAATTCTACTCCAAAAGCAAAGAATTACGTTTAATTTCTACGGAGATTGATCGTAACAAATGTCTATATAATATTGTGGCAGAAAAGACAAATGTTAAGTCGTAACCAGTCACAGTATTACATGATGCACATATAAACAAAATGGTTGCGGGGAGAGTAAAGGCTCTTACACACGAACGGTAAGCTGCCAACGGCAGAGGTAACTGCAGCCGTCGACATGCCAACTTCAAAGATCAGCGGCCGTCGTCGTCGTTTGAAGTTTGCATGTCGACGGCTGCCGTCGTGGGGTCAACGGCTGTCGCTGACGCGTGTCGACGACTACAGTTACCTCTGCCGTTGGCAACTTACCGTTCGTGTGTAAAAGCCCTAAAACGAACGAGTATACCTACATGCTGGAAGGGACATCGACGCCTACTCTTTTACCTTGGGTTCAGTCACAGATATAGATAGACCTAGATAACGCAAGTATCACGATCTGTATGAAAACCAAGCGTGCTATTTTTTGGACGTCACAACGTAGGTAATACGAATGTTTTGTTTTTCCTAAATTTGTTATTCCCAGGTATTACTGAGGGTATTAGATTAAAAATAATTGTTTTTTTTAATTAATTACGCATAATATTAATCACAAAATGACTTACCGATGGAAGGAAACGTTTACTTTATTTTTTTTCTTACGATTTTTTATCGTAAGTTAGGCACGAAAATAGGCACGCGAAGTGGTTGCTCATGCGTTATGTAGGTCTATCTATATCTGTGGGTTCAGTAGATGATTTAAATGCGCTTTCGTTGTAATCCATACTAAAACTATAAAAACACAAGTAAGTTGGTTTGTTTGTTACACATTCACGGTTAAACTACTAAACTGATTTTGAATTTAGTACAAACGAAGCTTGAACCACGATAAAGAGATATTCACGCGGATAAAGTCAACGGCAATAGTTACTAAAAAAGCTGTTACTCCATACAAAAGTTCAAAATATATGAAGCTGCTGTTTTTTTTTTCAAAAAAACTATCTAGAATCGATGCATTAGGTCTAGAATCATTACTGAATCTATGATAAGCTTTCACGTCAAGGTACAAAGGTCAGTAAATTAAGTTACAACAATTTTTTAAATTTCTTTGATAGATTCTCAACTTTATTTAAAAAAAAATAAGGTTCTTCTCAACTTTATTTAAAAAAAAATAAGGTTCACAGTGCTGGCGTCTGTACCTTCCGGCCAGTAGGTATAAGTAGGTATCGTAAACCTTCACTTTTGTAAGTACCTAAAATATTCCGAGCCATAAGGACGACACCTTTCAAAGGAATAAAATTTTCGTAAATTACAACCTAAAGATGCATTTGACTCTAATTGCAGAATATCAGTGCAAACGCTGACGGAACATTAAAATTTTAATACGTCCATTTACTAAAGTCTACTTCAGATAGTAGGACGGAAACTCACGTTATGCGATTACCACTAGTTTTAATGACAGTCAAGCGGACATTTCAAGACCCCGAAGAGTGGCTGCTTATCTAAACTTGCAGTTTGAATCTAAATACTAGCAGCTGTTGTCTTAAATATATACCTATGAATGGTAATTTTAAATAATATAATGCCCCTTTTCACTTTTATTTTCCATCACTTAATGACAGACCAAAAAGTTATTACTGTAATGCTGAAATTAATAAAGAACGCATGGGTACAGATGGGCATTGTAAATAGCTGGGCCCGATTGTCCTTAAGGTAGATTAGGTAACTGCCTAGAGGCCGCGCATAGACCAGGGGCACCGCGCACCGAAAAAAAAATTAAAATGTTGAAAACGAAAACGTAATTTAGTAAATAAATAGCGTAATTATAAAAATAGGCAACTAATAGTAGGAAAAATAAATGTATTTTTAGGAAGTTGGGAACGGATAAAGGCGCTCTGCCTCCTTCAATCCGGCCCTAGTATTAACTAGGGCCAGATTAACCATGTTGGGGTAGAGGCCTAAGAAGAAACTTGCCTATTAAGGCAAGTTTCTTCATACTTTCTTTACATATACTACCTAAGTATTAAATGACTGTTTAACTATTCTGAATGATCGACTTTCTGACAAATGACATCTATTCTAAATAATTGAAGTCAAAATAATAACCCTAATTAACGACAAAATCTTTAATGTCACCAACAGCTTCAACAGGACTTTTTTTTATTACTCTCTTCAAAATGTCAGTCTCTCTCTCAATCAAAGACGGCAATTAAGGATTGGCAATATTAACGAAAGGTCGAATAAATTTTTAAGAATTGAATGTTACTTAAGGCGACGATATACGACTTTTACAGATTTTAAACTGACAATCACGTCAAAATGTGCAGTGTAAATGATTTGAAAAAAATATATGTTAAACTAGAACATTCTCTTAATCACTTAGTAAGTGAATATTTTTAATTATATTCATATTATATAGTTTAATTAATGCGTGAAGTTGTGTCTGACGCGGACAAAACATTGATAATCACACAAAATCTACCAGGTATAATTAAACGAAACTTACACCATCTTACAGACAATTTTATTATCTATCTTTTAGTATACGCCTTTTTTTGAATTTTGAAAGAATACTACTTTTATTTAATTTTTTCGACTAAATTTTGAAAGTTTTGGACGCAGACTGCGTCCGTTCTGCATCAGTTTTCCGTCCAAAACTCTCAAAATTCTTATTCGCCGGCGCAGTAATGGGCGGCTGTCAACGCGTGGGCGATCGACTAAACATCAGTTGTAAATATGTACACGGTAAATATTTGTCTTCGATATAATTACTGTAATTGTATGAGAAGACGTTGGCGTGGAGTTCATTAAATTAATTGAAGTGTAAATTAGTTTATTTGATGTGATAATGGCCAGGTATTATGGTTATATTCAACAGCTGTTAAAGCTCACTGGAATTGACGAAAAAAATGGTTTTGAATTGAGTGTTAAAAGGATTAACTACGACCTTAAAATTATATTACAAATACCTAGCCAATCAACTTTTTTGTTGCAAAAAATATTGAAATATTGAATAGTTAGGTACAGAGGCCAGCACATCCAGCTGCTCAACAACAATCTGTCAAAATTCTTTGATAAATTTTCAACTTTATAACAAAAAGGATAAGGTTCATATTTAATTGGGAAAATTTGAGTTTGGTATAGAATGATGTGCTGGCGTCTGTACATTAATTTGTTGGTTTGATCTGTGAAGACAATGATTACACTTACATTGCAAGTGGCCTTAATAGATTCAAAGAAAACCAAGTCGTTTATATGTTTTGAATGGTTCAAACACTAACGACATGTGAATTGACTAAACCACTATACAAGTCTATAAACCTTTGAAGTGATGTTTAAGTTATGCGGCAAAATAACTTAACCTACTTCACGTGTTCTAAACAAACCTAACAGAGTGTATGAGTGTATGTTAAATGTATGCTTAAGTTGAAATATATCATCAATTATCAAGGACGTCTAGCCTATTATGTGGAAAAGCCCTGACTATTTATAATTAACGGGTATAGCCGACAATCCTAAAAATAACATAGTTTCGAATAGAAAATACAATGTTTCCAAGGCTTTTGATGGCTTTTGTTATCAACTGTATAACTAGAATATTGATAATAACGATGATTTAGTATTACCATGATTAATGTTGAATGCTCCGTTGGTCCCATGATTGTAAGCACGACTGCTCCTGGGATACTGGGTTCGATTTCCTGGTTCGGTAAAGTGTTATTGGGTTTTTCCTTTAGAAATTTCTCAGCAGCTTGGAGTTAGGATGATCGTGGCGTGACACCTCCACGTCTCGTAAAGCAATTTGTCCTGTGACCGATCTTTCCCTGCTTGTGTCGGATTGCCATTCCATCGGACTATGTGTTGAGGGAAAAAGGATTGTACCTGTGTTTACACACATAATTATGTACCATAGTTTTTCCTGCGTAGTCAGCTAGTCTCTGACCTATGGAGGGTATAGACCTAGACCTAGTTAAAGTAACACTTTTCAAGGCTTACTGCCATAGTCTGTACACAAGCAATCTATGGGTCAATTATACTAAGAGATCGCTGAATGTCCTGCGCGTCCAATATAACAATGCTTTCAGGATGTTGTTGAGACTGCCTCGTTTGAGTAAACCCGTACCGAGGTTTCTCCGCGATAATACGCAAAAAAACCGCGTCGCTACTGAGCAGAGTGAGGGATAGTCAAAACAGCATTCTGAAAACTGTTGCTGAGAGCTTCGGTTCTCCGATTATACAGCAGTTTGTGTGGAGGTTGATTTTTAGTAACACTTATAGGTGATAAGTTTTTCTATGTTACTAACACTCTGTGGATCTTTGTTGTCCGACATAAAGGTTTATTATTATTATTATAGGTAAGGAGAACTATGCCATTATGGGGGAAAGTTAAAAAAGGGTCCAGCTTTAAGCAATAAATAACAGTTCCAAAACCCGCCAAAATGGTGCACAGGCACAGGGTATAATATGAAATTGCAGTGGTATGAAGTTGACGGATTGAAGTATGCCGAAATAGAAAATGTTTACCCGGTCGAGATAGTAGCGCCACACTTATTCAACACTTTTTGATACACAGAGATCCCATCCTTACCTCTACCCTTCATACTCTGACCGAAATTATTATTATTATTATTATTCTCATTTATTCATTTATTTACATATTTCATTATATTTTTAAATATTAGTAAAATAAATAAATAAAAACATTTAAAAATATAAAAAATAGTAGCCCACCGGTATCGGGAATAGGGTCCAAG
This sequence comes from Charanyca ferruginea, assembly GCA_947361185.1. NCBI lineage: Eukaryota > Metazoa > Arthropoda > Insecta > Lepidoptera > Noctuidae > Charanyca > Charanyca ferruginea. Next base: position 26,234,646 of record OX376056.1, read on the forward strand.
CTAACGGTGGTCAGGGCTCCTGAGAGAGGAATCTCCTGACTATACGCGCCGTGTCCAGGAGTACCGCTTTCTGTATCAAGCCCTTGATCCAGCTGCCTAACGAGAGCCTCCTTAGGTGTTGGTCGAGGCTCTTGGAAATGAGTCCATTGGCCGTAACGACTATCGGCACAATGACTGCTGTATTCACATCCTACATGTCGACAACCTCGCGAGCCAAGTCAAGATTTAAAGAATTTAAAGAATTTAAAGAATTTATTAAGCACAAGTTTACAGAATTAGTAAGCACAAAATAAATCTAAAAAAACAAAGATTGGCTTATAAAGCAGAGTTTGTGTTGTGTGCAATGGGAGTAGCCCTAGACCCCACACTAGGATACCCTGTGTCGTGGTCTAGTATCCTCGTAGTTGGTGAGACATAAAGTGCACATAGTGGTTTACAGTTGGGTTTTGATTAGCTAACATAATAATATTAAGCAAAGGTGTCGCAACTTAAGTAGTTACTAATTCAAACTTAACTTAGGTATAAGATTAAAAGCTGTAAGTATGTGTGGTGTATATGTGTGTGGATGTTTGATATGTGTATGAGTTATTATGATTGTGTTATAATGTGTGTGATGTGGGTGAATGTAAAGTGATATGATTCTATGACTGTAAGGGTGTGTTTGCGTATGTTTATGTGTAGGATGTGTTGTGTGTGGGTGAGTTAATGCAGGGGATTTATAACAAGGGAATCAGGAGAGCTTCAGTCTTGACATAGTCCAGAGCTGATAGCCACTTTATAATTTTAATTTTACAACTATGTTTGGAGCAACCGAGTAAGTCCAGGATTTTGTTTAGTTTTTGGTAGATATAAGGACCGACGTATCTAGGGGATCTTTGGGCGAACTTTGTACGAGTCGAGGGTATGTCCCATTTAATCTGTCTGCATGATCTTGATGATTCAATTTGGGTGAACAGTGCCTGTCGATGAAAGCGTAATGCTATAGACAGCACAAAAAGTTGTCTAACCCTAAGAACGCTACATTCTTGGTACAGACTGTCGGTGGGATATCGATAAGGCTTTCCAAAAGCAACCTTGAGGATGCCCCTTTGAGTTCGTTCAAGTTTTATCAAGTGGCTCTTTGCTGCTGTACCCCATATCCCTATACAGTAATTTAAGATAGATTGGCACAGTGCAAAGTACACACACCTAAGGGTACTGTGGTCAGCTATGTTCCTAAGTTTTTTAAACATGAACATTAATTTCCGGATCCTTGCAGAGACAGCATCTATTTGTTTGATCCAGGATAATTTATTGTCTATCAAAACCCCAAGGTATTTAATGTAGTCAACCTGTTCAATCTCGACACATTGGCAAGTGTTACTGCTAGGGTTCCTGCAGGAGTGGAGTTTGACTTGGAGGGGCTTTTCAGTTTCATACCGCTTGGATGTTTTGAATGCTATGTATTTAGTCTTGCTAGAATTTAAAGTTAGTAGATTTCGCTGCAGCCAGTCCATTACTTCAGCTAGACCCCTCTGAGTTGCATCAACGACCTCAGTCCAATTTTTACTATGGAATACAATAGCGGTGTCATCCGCGAAAGTAAGTACCTTTGCATTCTCTACTGCTAAATCACAAAGGTCGTTGATGTAGACTAAGAAGAGAGTTGGTCCGAGCACACTTCCCTGCGGTACACCATAGTGGACTTCAGCATACTCGCTTCTCGCTTCACCTTCTTTAGCTTTTATTCGTTGCAGTCGGTTTGAAAGGTAAGAATGAAACCAATTCTGTGCCAAACCCCGTATTCCCATTAACGCTAGCTTTCGCAGGAGTATTGGCCTAGATACTGTGTCGAAAGCCTTAGCCATATCTATGAACACACCAACGCATTTATGACCAGAATCTACCCTTTCAGTGATGTGGTCAACAAGTGTTATTACTGCTTCTTCGGTTGACATTTTTTGCCGAAAACCATATTGGTTATGAGACAGCAGTTTTTCTTTCTCCAGATATTGTTGCAACCGGTTATTAGCCAGTTTTTCAAGAATTTTAGACACTGAAGATAACAAGGAGATGGGTCTGTAGTTAGTAACTTGAAGTGGGTCACCAGATTTGAAGATAGGGCAAACATTGGCTATTTTGAGACAGTCTGGAAAGATACCAGTAGACATGCTAAGATTAAATAAGTGGGCTAATACAGGAGCAAGAGTCAATTTACACTGTTTTAAAATTGCATTATTGATCATATCATTGCCTGGGGCTGAGCATTTTTTTAGGTTATCAATAATTTTTATTATTTCTTTCGGATCAGTGGGGGTAAGAAAGAAGGAATTTCCGGGAGTGTTGTTCAGTTTTATGTCGTCTGCTAGTTGCTCCTCAGTTACTTTTAGCTTTGATAGGATGGCATCAGCCAAGTTTTTGCCGACTGTACTAAAAAACTCATTGGCGGAGTTTACTGATTCTGCGGGATCATCCAAAATTTTGGTAATATCTGCATTTGTTTTGGAAGTCTTTTTGGTATAACAAATTTCCGTAACACTTTGCCAAAGTTTCTTAATGTTGCCTTTATTTTTTATGAGCATTTCTCGATTGTATTCTTCATTGACTTTTTTGATAATGTCGTTACAATAATTTCTGTACTTTTTATATTCCTGTTGAGTTGTGATATTATCGGGACTTTTCCTGGCATTGTAGTGCAGTAGGTCTCTCTTACGGACACATTTCAGTAGACCTGAAGTCATCCACGGCTTACGCATTACTTCTGAACTACGGACTTTTATTTTTGAGCTAGAGCCCTGAATTTTTTGTGTCATTATGTTGATGAATCGATTTGTGGCATCATTAACGTCTAACTCATTTGTTATGTCTGACCAGTCCGTCTCCGTTATCATTTTTGAAAGTACCTTATAGTCAATTTTGTTGTAGTATTTGGGAATCTTCACGGGGTTCGAGGTTTTGCTAATGCCAGTAATTACTGTGTCGTGGTCGGAAATGTCAGAATCACAAACAACGATGCAGACTGGCGACTTGGTTTTAAGTAGCATATGGTCTAGGCAGCTAGGTCCTCTCGTAAGAAAGTGGTGACCAGATACATAGCCGCTATATGCAGTTAGGTTAAGATATTCGTTAGCTCTTGAGTCCGTAGTATTCACTCTGATATCAACGTTTATGTCGCCGGTTATAATGCAGGTGCTACTTTTAGCCAGATTCATTAACTTTTCAAGTGACTCCAGGAAGCAAGAAATATTTTGGATGGAGGGTGAGCGATAGATAGCGATGATACTATAATCCGTTCCGATATCAATGAGGAGGCAGTTAGCATCTTGAAATTTAGGTTCTCGTACTTGTATAGTTAGGCCACACTTTGATAATACAATTATACCATCATTTTTATTTAAATATTCTTTGGAGGCGTGACAGTCATAATTAGGCAGTGTTATGGTGCTGAAGTTAGAATCTAGCCAGCATTCCGTCAATATGATAATGTCAGGTAAAAACCCTAGTCTTGATAAAAATATAGAAAAATAATCAAAGTTCTTACGAATGCTTCTAATATTCTGGCATAAGAGAGTCAAAAGATTATTGGGGTTACCTAGCTTGATCATAGTATCTTCTGGAGTGGAAATACGGAAGCAATCAACAAAAGAAGTGTTATCAATATTTCTTAAAAGTTCACTATCCATAATATGGGCAAATTAAAAGGGCCACACAAAGGATTATCGGCGACTTGGTTTTATCGGCTTTTGATTTGGCTTCACAGAGTAATAATAATTGTTTGCTACAAAAACAGTCGTCACGTGCGTAGTCTAGACAGAACAATATTTTATGAATATACAATAAGCACATAGAGAAACAATACATTGGCAAGAAAACTATGAAAAGGTAAAAACTCACCCTGTTAGAGCTGGTAAAAGTAGTGGTGGTGTCTTGAGTATGTGTGAGGGAGTAAGTGTTTAAAGGTTTGTGAGAATTAGTCATGTGTGTTTGGTAGGATAAAAAAGTACAAATAGAATTAAGAATTAACTTAGCGAATAAGGACACAGCATTTATGAGAGAGCTACAGCATTTCAGTAAGTACAGGCTCTGATCAGTACAGCTAGTGACTAGTCATTTATCCTGTTTGTCGTGTTTGAGTTTAAGCTCGTGAAGTTGTGCTTCTGACGTAATCCGTATATAAGGATGTCCTTCTTCTTTGCGGAGATACACTTGCCCATTCGATGTCCAGCAGTGTTCATATTGGGCATATTTAGCAACGTCGCGTGCCAGGAAGTGAAAGCGTTTCATCTTAGCCATAAGGTGTTCTGATATAAATATCGGTAACTTTTCTCCATCAAGACCCAAGTGGCTAGTGTTAAGCCGGTTGGAGAAGATCTTGTTGAAGTTTTTGGTTTTTCCTAAGAAGTTGCTTTTTGTTAGTGTGTCAGCAAATTCTATAATGATAGTGGATTTAGTGTCGGTAGATTTACTCGGAGCTCTAAATGTGTCGCGGACTTCTGCCTTCGATATCTCACAACCAAGCGATTTAAACAATTTTTGAGCCATATCATACAGGCCGACCTTAGTTTCTTTTTGTATTTTTGGCACATTTCTGATCTCAATCGACGTTTTAATAGTGCTTCGTTCCAGTTGGTCTATTTTTTCATCTAGTTTTGAAAAGTATTTGTTGATTTCTTTTTTCTCAAGTTCCATATTATAAATTTTGTTTTCTAAATCACCTAATTGGTTGCCAAAGGCTTCAATGGATTTTCTTATTTCAGCGCTGTTTGTTTGGATGCCATCGTTTTGGTTTTTCACTTCCCTGATGTGGTCCTCAAGGGCATCGAGTCTAGCGTTTTGGCTTGACATCATGGCATTAACTTTTGACAGTATTTCATCAAGCTTTGACTCGTAAGCCTCCTCGTGGGGGGTATCCATTTGATGTCGGCGACGTTTGCTTCTTTGGGTCACGTTCGGTGAGCATTCCAGCACTTCTAAATCACGCTCACTTTGGGTTAAAGCTGTAATATCTGATTCTGAGAGAGACTTTTCATGTTGTGGAGGCGTCCGCATCATTGCTTTTTCTAAGACTTGTGGCACTTGAAAACAGGACACTAATAAATGCCCACTTGATAACTCAAATATTCTTATGACACAACCGCACACTAAAAAAGGCCCACGATTGAAGCTCGCGAGAAGAATGTCGTAAGCGCCGTGTATTTCGCGGCGCTTGCGCGTTTACTCGCACAGCAAGTTGGTAAAGATCTGGCGGTAGGTCGGACAATTATTATTGTTTAGATGGAATAAACACCAATTTTACTGCTGAAATATGCACTTTTTAACACTTATTTTTTATCCAGATTTATTGCAATATACTATGTACATATGGTATTTGCTTTTATTGGCAGTTTTGATCACTTTTAACACGAGAACTTAATATTATTTCGAGGAGCAACAACAAATATATACTATGCGCACGGTGGCCGTGTAATTCCTGGTAGATACTTAATTTGTTTATCTTTCTCGGTTTTCACGAGGTTCTCGTCATGTCTCGTTATTATTATTATTATTATTATAATTCACTTGGGATAATACTCGTATTATTAGAATAATGATAATCAAACATACCCATTTGCTTCACTGCTTTTCCTTTTCGTATCTTTGACAACCTGAAATATCGGATTGACACAATAAATAAATAAGGTAACTACTTCTACTACTCGCTCAAATATCTCGCTGATGGTGGCGCGTGTGTTGGATCATGCGGCTCCTTACAAAATGGTTGAGCTGAATGGTGCTCATCCACGCATCATGTTCGTGAACGGGCGCTGTCACTAGAAATTGGTCTACTCTTAACTGCCATGGCTTTTATCTTTTTATCTTGATTCTTTTTTTAGTGCATTGTATTGGTCTTTACCTGCATTGTTTTCACATATAGAAGCAACGTGAATAATGTTATCAGAATTTTGTAAAAACTTGATTTAAAAAAGTGTCCGTGGAGTTTCTTGCTCGTTCTTCTCCATAGAGACCTACGCTACGTTTTGGAACGAGCAACTAGCTTCATTTTTCTGACTAACTAACTGACTCTTTGACAATTCAAAAGTGCCTGTAAATGGTTTAATTGAAATAAATGCTTTGACTTTGACTTATTATTTGGCTACAAAATCAAGCTGATGCTGAGGTTGAGAATGGTACTATTGGGGTCCATCAGTTTCTCACACTAAACTATGAATTTGATCCTGGTTGATGGCAAAAGGTTTGCTGCACATGTGGGTGTAAATAGTTCTGAGATAAATAGACACATTTCTGTCTAACTTTCAAGGAAGCCAGGCGTGATGTTATTAGACCGTATCCTTTAATACGCAAAATGTTCACTTTGAAACATTAAATACGCAGCTTCCTATACTATAATCTTATCATCACCTGCCTAGCCCTTTTCCAGCTATGTTGGGGTCGGCTTTCAGTCTAACCGGATGCAACTGCCCGTCTGAGCTAAACAACCCAGATACTGGGTAGAACGATACCCCTTGGTAAGACTTGTTGTCCACAACCAAACTGCTGGGTAACACGATAGCTTGGTAAAACTGGTTGTCAGACTTTTTGGCATAACGACTGCCAAATATCTACAAATGATAGCTGGGACTAACGGTTTTACGTGCTCTCCGAGGCAGGGAGGGGTTTTGATATAAAATGGATGGTCATCCATCCTTGGACACACCGCGGCAAGCGTAGTTCCGATCGATCCGTATGGTTTTTACTTAGTCACGACTCCCTCCACCACCCGCCACGTTTCTCTACTATCCATAACCAAACTTAATATTATAAATGCGAAAGTAACTCTGTCTGCTACGTTTTCACGAGGAAACGACTGAACCGATTTTGATGAAATTTGGCATGAAGATAGCTTGAACCCCGGGGAAGGGCATAGGCTACTTTATTATCTGCTAATTCGTCTGCATCCATGATAACCGACATACCAGATAAAGCCAGTAATCTAACATAAAATACATAATATCTTCCACACTATTACCCCGTCACTCGTGGGTACCTGGGCGATTATATCTGAGTAACCTAGTCCCATAACCATTACTCTTCCAGATAGGTACCGATATCTGCGGTACTTATGAATAAACACTTAGCGATATTGAATGCAGCCCGTTTACGCCTATCATTGGGGTTGCAAGCTGCCATGTTCAATTTACCCAACACTCAATGTAACTGGTAAACGCTGATGTAGAATATTGAAATTCTTGGATAGATAATTATGTGATTATTGTAGTAGGTGATTTCGTTTTACAGGTAGACTTTTAATTTACTGCCTATATTTCAGCGGGTGAATATACTCATGAATTTGGACAACTTGACCACCCCTAAATTGCCAAAAAAAAATCAGTTTCTCATGCACCGTGACCGTGTTGCGGTTGCATTTCTGCAGATTACAGCATTTTTTTGTAAATATTTTGGATAAGGTCCTATTGTTAAAGTTGTTGTAGATATTCATGAGTAATAATTGTCACCCCCGGAATATGCGTTGTATATTTTCAAACAGCCTGTAGATTTGTTAAAATCTGGGTGCAGAGTGATTACCAAATTTTTAAATGATGTGCCTAATCTATGTATCTCATGTAATTCTGATTTTGTCAAACAAAAAACAAAAGCTCCAGCAACATTAATGCCGCCATTAATAAAGGTAACTTCCTGAAATGCGGCAACACACAGCAAAATAGTGGTTCCCGTTGCCAATCAATCAATAATTCGCGGAAGCCGGGAATTATCTAGAAATAACTGTTTGTAACCATTTATAAATTACATACTGTTGCTAGATCAAATAGAAGGAAGCTCCACGGAGTTAATTATCGGTGTGTAGGTACTTCGACGAAGTTCCTGTGTTACATCGAATTTGGAAGGTTAGTTAAAGTTATTGGGAGATCTAGTACCTTATCGTCGTTGATACTGCAATTCCGCGTAACTAAAATTGTGAAATACCGCAAATTTCGACCTTAAATCTAATTATCGAAAGTGTACATTCGCGGTATTTAAAAATGTTAGTTACGCGCAATTGCAGTATCAACGACGTTATAGTATTTGACGTATCATCGAAACTAGTGGATAATGACTTTGTTAAAAGTTGTAATAGCGCGTTCCATACTTCATAATTATGTCAATGTAAATTTTACTTAGTTTTCTTACTCTCTATAATTGACTTAATTCAAAATCTACTAAGTATATCTGTACGAGCTACGCTGTACATTGACCTTAGTCATACGTCATTTACATCAGTATTGCAATTAGGCTAAACATTATAATAACATATTTACTTTAGTAGCAATAAATTCTTTACACAGTTTGAACGTCTACTCATTTATAACAAACATATAACATTTCGGACAGTGTTCGAACCAACAAACATAATAACATTTATCACTGTTGGATTAAACCCCCAACATTTGGTCCTTCGAGCAATACAGTGTAGTGTAATTCATATCTTTCACGGTCGCAAATCGGTTGGACTGGTCTCTCAGAAGCGAGTCGCCCCAGTAACCAATTGAGAAGGCGCATATCGTGGAACAGTGAAGCTGCACAACACAAAGAACTAGAAGTGTGGAGAAACGGTACGTGCTCTACAAGATGTCGTCTGCAGATATGTACGAGAATCAACAGGAATTGTACGAGAGTGTAAAGAAGGTCGGTATTAACATTAAGAAAGACGGATGGGATAGGAAGAACTCTGATTATTTCAAGCGGCGTATGCAACTGCTGGAAAGTTTATGGAGCGATTTCCAGTTCAATCATGATCGTCTCTCTACGGAGGAAGCCATGAGTCATCCTTACTTTACGAGTGACTTACACAACAAAACATTACAATGTTACAAACAAGTGAAGGAGCTGATCCTTCTACAGAATCAACAACTTAGGGCGCAAGTGCATCTACCAACGAAGGGAGACAGTAACCAACAGGATGGTGGAAGTACTTTCAGCAGCAAACAGGAACAGGAACAAAAGGTGAGGAGCGATGGTGAAAACATTGCGACCGACGCAACTCAAGTTAGTGACTGTGAACAATCCACGACACATCAACAGCTCATAACGAAGACGGAATCGGGAACAAACAGCAAGTTGGATGACATGTTGCGCAAACAATCAGCGAACTTCAAGGCCTTTATGAGAGCCTACGCTAATATTCAGGTGGAGTTTTTGTCTGAAAAATGGGAGTTTCAGGATGCCCTACAAACAATACAAGCGCGTTGGTCAGCTATTGACAGCCTACACTGGGAGCTAGAGTGTGAACTGAACGGAGATAAAATCGGTGTGTACGAGGAACGCTATAACAGATTTGAAGATCAGTATCATGAGCTCAAGAAAGCTTTGAACACCAAAATGTGGTCAGGTGCACATCGGGAAAAAACAACGCCAAAGTTGGAGATACCAGTGTTCCACGGGAATTATAACCAGTGGATCCCGTTCAAGGATCTTTTCACCGAGGCTATCCACAATAATCCATCTTTGTCGCACGCTCAGAAAATGCAGTTTTTGAAGAGTAAAGTGCAAGGAGAAGCAGAAAGGCTGATACAACACCTACAGATTAGTTCAGACAACTACCTGGTGTGTTGGGAAATTCTTAACCACCGATACAACAATAAAAAGTTGATATTTACATCGCAACTCAACATGCTCTTCAATTTGCCAAACATGCAACAACTAGCATTATCACAAATAAAAAAGATTCATGACGTCACAATGGAGTGTTTGAATGCAATCAAAAACCTTGGAGTGGATATCAACACCTGGGATCCCATCCTCGTACACATTTTATCACAGAAATTGGACCCAGAAACATATTCAGATTATATTGCATCTTTAAAGAATTCACGAGAGTTGCCGATTTTGAAAGAATTCCTGGAATATCTGGAAGCAAAATTTACTGCATTGGAAGCATCGCGACGCAAACAAGACAACATACAGAAAGCAACTTCGTCATCGGGTCAACGATCTGAATCACCACTCAACAAAAAGCAATTTAGCAAACATTATAATAACTACCAGACGCATAACAACAAGAATGTTTCGAAATCATTTCATGCGTCAACAGCGTTTACTTGTCCACTTTGCGATGAAAAACATGGATTGTACAAGTGTGCAAAATTCCTAGAAATGACAAACAACAAGAAAATTGGCACCGTGAAGAAATTACAACTCTGCGTTAATTGTCTATTCAGTCACAATGGGAAAAAATGCACATCTGACTATCGATGTCGTAAGTGTACAGAACAACATAACACCTTGTTACATGAGGCATGCACTAAAACGGACACAGAAAATCCAACGAACTCATCCAATGTTTCTCAAAACGATGACATATCAGAGGTACTTTTGGCAACAGCTATTGTAAAAATAGAGGGTTCGGATGGGACTCAACATAACATGAGAGCCCTTATCGATCAAGGGTCTCAGATATCTTTAATAACAGAACATGCAGCTCAACTTTTGGGTATGAAACGTCAGAGATGCAAAGGAGTCATTTTTGGAGTTGGTCAGAAGGAGAACAACTGTAAAGGGATGATAACAATCACATGCACCTCCCTTTACAACGATTACAAGTTTGAAACATCGGCCTTGATTATGAACAATTTAATCAAGAATCTTCCGAACAAAACATTTGTGAAACCAGGCTGGTCCCACTTACAAAACATCAATTTAGCTGATCCTGAATTTTACGTGAGTCGGCCTGTAGATCTATTGCTTGGAGCAGATATTTATTCGTGGATCATGCTTGGCGGCATGATAAAGGGTATTGACGTCACCCAGCCTATCGCACAACAAACGCAACTCGGTTGGTTGTTGTGTGGTCAAGCAAAAACATTTCAGTGCAATGTTGTATTGAACAATCAAGAAGACATGAAACAGTTTTGGGAAGCTGAAGATATCAGCGAAGAAAACAATTTATCGGTGGAAGACCAGACATGTATCGATTACTACGCCAACACAACAAAACGCCTACTAAACGGAAATTATGAAGTCAGATTGCCATTAAAAAGTGCGACAGAAAACAAACTGGGTTCTTCAAAAACAATGGCGCTGGCCCAATTTAAAAATTTAGAACGAAAGTTTCAAAAACAGGAACAGCTGGGGGAAGCATATAAGAAGTTTATGGCAGAATATATTGATCTAGGTCATATGAAACAATCAACTTGTAACTCGATACACGATTGTTACCTACCGCACCACGGCGTACAACGCGCTGAATCGACAACAACGAAGTACAGAGTGGTGTTTAACGCGTCTGCTAAAACATCTACAGGACGTAGTCTAAATGACTTAATACAAAGGCCCTAATCTTCAACAAGACTTGCAGACATTATTGATTAAGTGGAGACAATATCAACATGCGTACACAGCGGATATTGAAAAAATGTATCGGCAGATTTATGTAGCCAGCTGTGATCAACATCTGCAAAAAATCGTATGGAGAGAATCGGCCACACAACCAATCCGAGATTATCAATTAACAACAGTCACCTATGGCACCAAGGCTGCACCATTCCTGGCTATGATGACGTTGAAGAGATTAGCTATGGATGAACAAACACATTTCCCGGAAGCTACCAAAATATTGGAGGGGTCGTTCTACATGGATGACGTAGTACACGGCTTTCATAACATAGAACATGGAAAAAGGATAATTTCAGATTTGGAACAGCTACTCAGACGCGGAGGATTTAACCTAAGAAAATGGTCAACAAACAATCCGACACTTTTAGAAAAAGTATCCGAACAAAATAAACAAACAGTCTTCAACTTTAAAACAGACCAAACATCCAAAACACTTGGCTTATGCTGGAACGCAAAAAAGGATGAATTTACTTTCCTATGCACAATTTCCAGCGTAAACAAGAAACAAACAAAACGCAGCTTATTAGCGGAAATATCGAAGCTATTCGATCCACTTGGCTGGCTTGCACCTTTGTCAACTAAATTGAAACTATTATTTCAAAAACTATGGGATGGCAACTTAAATTGGGACGACGAAGTGACCGATAACATATACAAGGAATGGCACAAAATACAAGCAGATATTAGCGCAATCAATGACTGTGTTATACCAAGATGGCTCAAAGGTGTAGAGCAACAAACATTAGAACTACACGGGTTCTGTGACGCCTCATTAGATGCCTACGCTTGCGCTATTTACGCACGGGTACCATACTCAACTGAAGTCATTCTAGTCACCGGAAAGTCGAAAATTGTGCCACACCGACGAGTAACAACATTGCCGAGACTAGAATTAAACGGAGCACTTCTCCTATCTAAGTTGATGAACAAAGTAAAGGAGTCCTTAAATCAGTATGAAATTCAAGTCTTCGGCTGGACTGACTCTATGGTAGTACTCGGGTGGCTACAAGGCGATCCGTCACGATGGAAAGCGTATGTAGAAAACAGAGTTAAGAAAATCAATGACGTCATACCGCACTCGAGTTGGAACTATGTCAAGTCCAAGGAGAATCCTGCTGATGCTGCCAGTAGAGGCCAGTACGCTGGTCAACTGAAGGAGAATTTGCTATGGTGGCAAGGACCTACATGGCTCTCATCGTATGAAACTTACAAAACAGAAAAACAGAACTACTCAACTAACCTGGAAGAAAAAATAAGGAAACAGGTCTACGCAACCCAACATAATATCGAAGAAACAAATAACATTATTGAAACATTATTACGAAAACACAGCTCAATTATTCATATAACTAGAATTGTGGCATGGATACTCAGAGCATTGAACCCGAAACAAGGCCAAAGACCGAACTATCTTACGCTGCAAGAATTAAACAATGCTAATAAAGTCATTGTGAAATGCACTCAACAAATTGAATTTAATATTGACATTCATCATTTAAGAAAACACGGCAGAGTGCAACCGAACAGTAAACTATTGGCTCTCAACCCCTTCATTGACCAACAAGATATATTACGAGTAGGAGGGAGATTAAAAAACGCTATCTTACAAGAAGATATGAAACATCCCATGATTCTTCCGTACGACAGCCGTTTGACTAGTCTGCTCATCGATCAAGCTCACCAAGTGACTTTCCACGGCGGACCACGACTGACTCTTTCACACCTTCGTCAAAAATATTGGATTGTCGGCGGGAACAGAGCGACGAAAATGCAGATTAGAAAATGCGTGACCTGTCGGAAGAACAATCCTATGAAACAACGTCAACTGATGGGTGAACTGCCTAGTGCAAGAACCAACCCTGCTCCACCCTTCTTTCACACGGGGGTGGACTATACGGGTTTTGTAGACGTCAAAATGAATAAGGGAAGAGGGTCCAAAACAACCAAAGGCTATATCGCTTTATTTGTATGTATGGTGACAAAGGCGGTACATATTGAATTGGTCAGCGACCTTACAAGCGCTGCATTTTTAGCCGCCCTAAACAGAATGTCAGCAAGGAGAGGCACCCCGCGTCACATATACAGTGACAATGGGACAAACTTTGTTGGCGCAAACCGACTACTCCTGGAACAGTTGGGCGAAATTGAATACACTTATAAAAACAACCAATTACAGAAGGAGGTCGCAGAGATGAACATAGAGTGGCATTTTAATGCCCCCGCTTGGCCATCAGCGGGAGGACTGTGGGAACGAGCCATAAGGAGTTTAAAACATCATTTGAAACGAGTAGTCGGGGAACAAAAACTCACATTTGAGGAGTATACAACAGTCCTGACAAAATTGGAAGCTTGCCTGAACTCCAGACCTTTATGCCCGCTTAGTGAAAACGTAGACGACCTAGACTGCCTGACGCCTGCACACTTTTTAGTGGGGAGGTCTGGACTGACTGTCATAGAAACAACAGAAGACGCTAGGACAAGATGGGAATTATCAAGAAAGATTTTTGTTGAAATTTGGAAAAGATGGAAATCTGAGTACTTAAGCCAGTTATCGGCTAGGTCTAAGTGGTCGGTGCCTCAGAAAAACCTACAGAGAGGAGACTCGGTAGTCATCCATGATGATCATCTACCAGCCGGAAAATGGCTAATGGGTAGGGTGACAGATGTTCACCCGGGGGATGATGGATATGTGCGTGTTATTAGCCTGAAAACTAAAAACGGGTTTATGAAGAGACCTGTAACAAAAATATCCCTATTACCCATTAACAGTGACGACAATTGTGAACAAGAAAAAGGCGAAGAAAAGCACCAAAAAACAAACAATCAGCAAAAATCAACAACAAACAGAAAAATAAACTTCGCTGCATTAGTCATGGCCTTGTTATATTTTCTAAGTCCAGTGCAAGCCGCTAACACAACAAACGATGTGGAAATACAACAGGGATTATATTTTGATAAATTGACTAATATGCAATTAATTCGTGACGAATGGAAGATCATTGTATATTATGATGTGGCCCCATACTGGCAAGGGATAAAAGTATTTAGTCAATTTTCAAAACACTTAGAGAACATCTGTGAAAAAATCAAACAGAAAACACAATGCGTTGTCATCTTATTACAATTACAACACGCATTTACAGAATTAACACATTATAATAACATGTTATTGAATCCGCTAAGTAGTCGGAGAAATATGAGACTCAAACGAGGCCTTATCAACGGTGTTGGTTCCATCGCACGTTCCCTGTTCGGAGTATTGGATAATGAATTCGCGGAAAAATACGAACGTGACATTGACCTAGTGAAACATAATGAACAACATCTGGCCTCATTATATAAAAATCAAACGTCTGTTATAGAAGCCGAATATAACCTACTCAAGCGATCCGAAGCCACCGTGGAAAAGCAATACAAACTTTTTAATCAACATCTGATAAACCTGGAAAATATTGCAGGCAGCATTCAAAGCGAAATCAACTCTCAGGAACTGTCCATCGAGTTCGCGCTGTCATCTGTATCTGCTAATAACCTCTTAGAACACCTTCGAAACACCCAAGAAATGCTAATGGACACAGTAACAAACATATACAATGGTAAGATGAACTTACACCTCATCGCACCAGAACAACTACAGGACGAGCTAAACGTCATCTCCGGACAGCTGCCAAAGGACTTAGCTCTTCCCGTCAACAACGCTCAAACAGAACTATTCCGGTTATATCATCTTCTTCAAGTCAAGGCTACTATGACGGAACGACATCTCATAATTGAGATAAAAGTACCATTGGTCAACAGAGATAACTATGAGATCTACAAATTAATACCTGTACCAAAAAGGAGTAGACCCTACAACCGATAGCTGATCTGCTGGCAATCAATATTAACAAGGATTCGTACCTACCAATAACAACATATGAACTACATCAATGCGTTCTACATGACCCGATAAGATTGTGCAGACTGCAAACACCGATCTATCGCATGAAGTCTGAAGATAGCTTCTGTCTGAAGAAAAAGGACTCCCCTGATTGCAAAATAAAACAAGAAACCTGTCGAGACACATGGTCGGAACTAAACACCATGAACAGCTATTTATATTTTTGTTGCGAACAATGCAAAATACGCATCATATGTGGGCATCGAGTTACAACACAATTACTAAATAAAGCTGGCGTTATATCACTCGAAGAAGGTTGCATAATGAACAGCGACACTTTCACAGTTTCGACCCAAAAACAATTGAAGAACGAAATGGAAGCTCAGGTCGATGTCGGACCACCTATGAAAATTCCACCAATTAATAATATTCTCAACATATCTATACCTCAATTGAAGTTGGAAAACGAGACATTGATTGAGCACAAGACATGGAGAGATCTCGGGAAACAAATTGAACAAATGAAAGCAGCTGCTGCAGAAGGCATCTTATCGGATCGAATAACCTACCATGATATACACCAGTATATCGTATTATACATACTGGCGGCAGCAGCCACATTAGCAATTCTATTATATGGGTGTCGACGCCTGCGCTGTTTTAGATCAAAACAGCTGGAGCAACAGAACACCGCCACAACTATGGTAAACCATCCAGCACTCCGAAGGAGGTCCCGATCCAGTATCGCTGAACAAGCAACCTCGGACGTCACGGATGGTTCTGTTAGTGTGCACTTATCAAGTGCACGCGTACTTAACAAATCAACGTCGCCTATTGCGCGTAATCGTATTTTGCCCGATATTTAAATTTAACATTTTAAGTCTTTTTGTATTGTTTTTATTCTCTATATTTTATTTTACACTATGTCTTCTATTATTATTTAACAATAACATAACATTATTTTAGTTATTTTTGTGAGGCGGCAATATGTACGAGCTACGCTGTACATTGACCTTAGTCATACGTCATTTACATCAGTATTGCAATTAGGCTAAACATTATAATAACATATTTACTTTAGTAGCAATAAATTCTTTACACGGTTTGAACGTCTACTCATTTATAACAAACATATAACATTTCGGACAGTGTTCGAACCAACAAACATAATAACATTTATCACTGTTGGATTAAACCCCCAACAATATCATTTGCTGTTTTGTTCCGTTGAATTAAAATATTATGTGTAATTAAAATTTTGTAATATTACAACGGACTTGGATTCTAAACATCAATGTTATTTAAAATAGTTTATATTCAGTAAATGGAAAAGCACTGTTTCGTAAGTTTGGCTGAGTAATACCTAATGACGTAATAAAAAAAATGTAAGAAATGACAACTTAAAATATAACTACAGTAGGTAGGTAAATGATTTTAGCGATAAAGAGATAAGTTTCTCAAATACAATTAATTATTATAATTACTAAATGATAAAGAGACATTCTAGGAAGCAGATTCAATAGACTAAACATTACTATAGGTTGAATATTAATTTACACACACAGTGAATTTATTCTTCGAAACGGTTCGGTTCGGTATGGTTCGGGTAGGTGTACTGAAATTCATAAAATGTTATCTGTGAATGTTTTGCACATTATTTATATTATTTGCACACTAAAGATCTGACTGTTAGGTATGCAAGTGATTCTTCAGTCATTCTAAAAGGATTTAGAGTTAGACCAATAGTAAAACTCGCTGTTACAGTTACTGCTTTTAAAAAAAGCGGCCAAGTGCGAGTCGGACTCGTCCGTGAAAGGTTCCGTAGCAGCAAGTAACATAATATAAAAGTTCTTGTAGTTCGTTGTAAATTTGATCGATGTTTTTTATATTTGAGTTGATTGAATGAAAGGTAAATTGCGGTTTACGATTTATGATAAACTACTTACTAGATCTCGTTCAAACCAATTGAATTTTCGGTGGAAGTTAAAAGTACCTACATCATATATTTTTTTTAGTTTTATCATTCTCTTATTTTAGAAGTTACTCGGGAGGGGACACACATTTTACCACTTTGGAAGTGTCTCTCGCGCAAACTGTTCAGTTAAACAAAAAATAATTTAGAAACCTCAATATCATTTTTGACGACCCGGGTTTGACGAAAAAAAATGTTTAAGTTTCAGTTCTTAGTATGGAGAACCCCCAAAAATAGTTTTGTTTCTATTTTTGTGTGAAAATCTTATTGCGGTTCACAGAATACATCTACTTACCAAGTTTCAACAGTATAGTTCTTATAGTTTCGGAAAAAAGTGGCTGTGACATACGGACGGACAGACAGACAGACAGACATGACGAATCCATAAGGGTTCCGTTTTTTGCCATTTGTCTACGGAACCCTAAAAATGCCACAGTACACACACATCTGTATATCTACTATAATAACTATTCCCACTACGTTTAGGTGAAGATAATGGTCTTTAGAAAAAAATGAAATGATGTAGGTACCTAACAAACGCCTTTTGAGACGCGTGGTATCGACCTCCGTATTTGTAAGATGAAGATGAAGCGAGTAAAGATATACAAGAAAATATAACTACAAAGTTAAATGAACACATTTCCAAGTGTAGACCATATAGTGTTGGCTTGAAACCACGCAGAGCAAAGCCATGTTAGGTTTAAACATCATGATCATCATGGTTCATGAGACAAATCGCTTGCCCATCGCTTGCGATCACGATACAAACTTGTATTAGTTGACTTCTACAAGATTTACAACTTGCACAGAATTAAAAAGAGGAATGTAAACCGAGTTCGACCATCAACGTTAATGTGTTTAAACGAATGTCGAATAATATTAAAATATAGCAGAATTATAATGACAATAAACACAAAAAGTTTTTCTAGGAAGATTATAAATTTCCAATAAATCATAAACGATAAAAGGCAAGGATATAAAAGTTAATTTAGTGAATAAAATTAATGATAACTCTATTGTTACATTAAAAAAATTAAATTAAAAATTTAAAAAAACCCCCAACGCAAAACATAAAAGCGATTATGTAAAAAGTAAAAAATAATACTTTTGTTGAGCCATCAAATGTTTGTTCGTTGAAATGGCGCTATAATGTCGCGGCGGGGTACCGCTTAAGTAAGTCAGTCCCTCAATTTACCAGCATTTCCTACCAATTTGCTTCGATATTATCAAATTTTTGTTGCTAATCTAGTTGTTAATCTTGTTGCAAATCTAGTTACCATCAGTTCGCTATTTTAGATATTTAGTTATTGCTTTAAACTTAGCGGTACCCCGCCGCGACATTATAGCGCCATTTCAACGAACAAACATTTGATGGCTCAACAAAAGTATTATTTTTTACTTTTTACATAATCGCTTTTATGTTTTGCGTTGGGGGTTTTTTTTAATTTTTAATTTAATTTTTATTTTAAATTTTTTAAATGTAATTTAGTTTGGTTTTGTGTGGTCAGTGTGGTCACCTATAATAATATGTTTGAAAGCAAAGTAAACATCCGGTATGCGTCTAAGATCCCTACCGCAGCAAACAAAAGAGCTGATAACTTTAAAACTGCTGAACCGATTTTGATGAAACATGTCTAAGAACCATCGCTAGAGAATCTACTTTCAAATAAAAAAAAACCGCATTCAAATCGGTTCACCCGTTAAAGAGCTACAGTGCCACAGACAGACACACAGACACACAGACACACAGACACACAGACACGTCAAACTTATAACACCCCTCTTTTTCGTCGGGGGTTAAAAATCGGCACCAAAAATCTCATCGGATTCATTGAAGAAACTACTTGAAACCAACCGAATAACAAGTTTAAATTAATACCTTTGCTACTCGAATTTCTAACTGAAATTAGCATTCAACTTCGATATCCGATAACTGAACTGTTGCTTTCAAAGTTGCAGTTGTTACGAATAGTTCGTTATTTTGTTGAATGAGTACAACAGGTGGCGTCACCGGTTAATTACGATAAACAAAACCGGTTATAATAATTAGTATGGGGCGGTAGTGGGAGGGGCAGCCCGCTGTCCGTAAAGGCGTGGTCGCTTTTCGGCGACTCAACTCATGTATAATTTAACACGTGACTATGTCGTAACTGTGAGCTTTTATGGTGATATCCGATTTTGTTTGGGTCTGGGATTTTGTGAGACAAATGACCTCAAGCGGCGAGCACAAGATTCGAAGTCTAAACTTAAAATAGAGTTTGCATACAATGTCTGCTGCGGTTAGAAGTTTCGACCTGATACCTAATAATTCTTAAGGAATTCATGCTGAAAAGCGCTGTGATGCGGTTGCATAAAACCTCAAACGGCGAAAGTTTAGTATTCTGAGTGATAACTTTATTTTCGAGTGTGGGGTCCGAGTGCTCATCTACTTTTTAAACAAAATTTTCAAAAGGTTAATTGACACTTCCCGTGGTCCAAGAGTACCATCCAACGTGGCAATGCTGCCAGTCTCTTGGGCACATTCCCAGTTAACGGCGATGTGGAGGAATTTTTTGATGCTTTCGCGTATTAGTTTTTTTAGTTTAATAGTTATAGGTTTTCCTTTCTTATTAATCGTGATTATTGTAAATCATTCCAAAGAAATAAATAATTAGTAGGTACTGAAAAGTTGACCAACAATAAAATACTCGTCGTGAGACGTACAACTTTTTAGTCTTTATGATAACATCGTAACACTCAAAACCTCTTTTTGCTCAGCTATGTACAGTACATCAGTAGCTTCATGTTAAACCACATTACTTTGCAGTAAAAAACAAAATAATAACTCCATATCACGTAGCAATCAGCGCACAATTTACTAAACTCTACTTAGCTTGCTCTGCGCGTGCGTTGATCGTGCGTACTGCGCGTGACTCAATGGATGCATTTTGGTCCAATGTTGGGACCAATGTTTGGTCAAAGTAACTCCATGAATACCTGAAATAATGCCCAGATTTTGCATAAAAAAATGTGTTCATCGTACATTGATTGTATCTATTAACCATTATAAATGTCTTTTATTAAATAAAGTCTGAAACAGACACAATATTTTAATGGGTACATTCAATGATAGAAACATTAAGTTTAACATTTTAGGTAGAAACTTTGCGAAGAGGCAATATCGTAACCAATGAGGTTAATCAGAGGAGCGAATATAGCTAGTTGAAAACATTTTAGGTAGATAGGTAAGTAGGTACTGGTCATAAATTATCATAATTATTATTAACTAACTCCACAAAGTCATACACGCAAAATAAAAATGATCAGAAAAAAAAAGAATTTAGGACAACTTACGTTCCATACCTCCGCCAACTTAATCACAAAGATTTGAACCAATCTCATGTCGGCTTACTACAGCTTTAATAGTCTAATTCACTTGCAAGCCTCGGCGGCGGAGTTTTTGTGACAAACTAACGTTCGTGGTGAAGTTGTGAGTTTTATTGTGTACGTGACGGGGCATCTGATAGCTTGCATGCATCCTGTATACACAATGTGTAGGTAAATAACATTGTCGTTGGTCATGGAAATATAGCACTTAAATAAAAAAAGGATTTTTGTATGAATAATTGATGAAGTAGAAGCCAGGATAAGTTGGTTAGAAAATACCTTTAGAAACTGATGAAGAACCAGCTAAGAGGAATTGTTAAGCATCTTTGTTGGTTAGCTATAAGAAACATAATTGTACTCTCTAGAACACAATCATGTTGGTGTATATCTTGTGGAGACAATGACGTTCAAGGAACTCATTAATTGACACGGTAGAAACGACAGAATTCAATATTGTTGAACCAACATCTAAGAAATAGGGACAGTAGGTATATTTTTGTAACCGACTTCAAAAAAAAGGAGGTTCTTAGTTCGACCCGTATGTTTGTATGTTTGTCCGCGATTATCTCCCGTTTGGCTGAACCGATTTTGATCCGGTTTTCAGAAAAGTGTTTGTTACATTTCTCAGAAGGTTTTAGTATACAACAAATATAAATTTATTCAGGGCTTGAATTGAAAAAAAAATTAATAAAAAAAAATCTTTTAAAAAAAAGCTTTTATTTACGCCCTAAAAAGTTAAAAATAAGATTTAAATTACATTAAACCTATTCATTTTCCAATTACTTTACAAAATTTATTTGTATATATTAAGATTTAAAATTAATTAAATAATAAGATTTAGCCTCAGTGCTGCACGATGTAAATTTGAGTAATATTTTCCTTTAAATTTTTTACTATCAACTTTTAACGTCATTACACAATTTATATGATATAAAAGCTTGTCGCGAGATTTAAGCAATCGTATTACTTAGTTTGAACTTAGTTTTCTTTTAAATTAAAATCAATCAGATCAAGTTACTTATTTTACTACTTTATCTACACAGGTAAATCTCGCGACAAGCTTTTATATCATATAAATTGTGTAATGACGTTAAAAGTTGATAGTAAAAATTTTAAAGGAAAATATTACTCAAATTTACATCGTGCAGCACTGAGGCTAAATCTTATTATTTAATTAATTTTAAATCTTAATATATACAATTAAATTTTGTAAAGTAATTGGAAAATGAATAGGTTTAATGTAATTTAAATCTTATTTTTAACTTTTTAGGGCGTAAATAAAAGCTTTTTTTTAAAAGATTTTTTTTTATTAATTTTTTATATTATAATTTTTAGTTTTCGCTAGATATATTTCTTAGTCTATTCATTTCATTAAGTGACATTCAGAGTCAGAGTCAGAGTCATTTCATTTCATTTCATTTAATAGTCCATCATATTTAATAATTTTCACAAATGATATTATTCTAGAAATTAGGCGTTGTTCAGGTTGGGTTAATATTTTTATTGCATCAGGTACGGAACCAGGGTCCAAATTATTCCAGTAAGCTTTTGCTGGTCCTGATTTTTTTTTACTAGAAAGATGCTTATTGCAACGGTGACATAGCAATAAAGTAACTTTGCTTGATAATTCTCTGGGCAAATATGAACTGCGACTTAAATCAACTTTGTGTTTTACCACTTAATTCGGGTAACATCTTTTAGTGCATATCTCGCATATCTGATCACAGAATACATTAATGGTGTTGTTAAAAGTTTCAATCTGGGCCTTTTTTTCCGCCCGTACTTGAGAAATGTATACTCTTACTGCACATAAGCGAGCCTCTCGCTGATCAGCAGTTTCTCCTGCCCTAACTTGGGAGCTATGCTCTCTTAAAGCAGTCAAACGTTCTTTCCGCTGTTCAGCAGTTTCTCCTGCCCTAACTTGGGACCTATGCTCTCTTAAAGCAGTCAAACGTTCTTTCCGCTGTTCAGCAGTTTCTCCTGCCCTAACTTGGGAGCTATGCTCTCTTAAAGCAGTCAAACGTTCTTTCCGCTGTTCAGCAGTTTCTCCTGCCCTAACTTGGGAGCTATGCTCTCTTAAAGCAGTCAAACGTTCTTTCCGCTGTTCAGCAGTTTCTCCTGCCCTAACTTGGGAGCTATGCTCTCTTAAAGCAGTCAAACGTTCTTTCCGCTGTTCAGCAGTTTCTCCTGCCCTAACTTGGGAGCTATGCTCTCTTAAAGCAGTCAAACGTTATTTCCGCTGTTCAGCAGATTCGGCTTCTTAATCGTTGCATGCACTGCTTAGCCTTGTCAAGCCGCAACTGTCGCTGAGTAGGTGGTTCACTACGCACCTCACCACGCCTTTTGTTTTGTCGTTGGCGTTTCATGTCAACGCTCTCATTGGCAAGTTTTTCTTGCCGTTTTAACTTCTTTTTCTCTAACCTTCTTTTTCTTTGTGTTGTTGTTTCTTTATTTCCCATAATGTTCCCACGAGTATCGAAGAAATATCCGTCAACCCTTCCAGAGCTTCGTTTAGAAGGGTAAGAGCTAATATACAACAGGGTTCGCCCAGGTGCCCTGAGGCGGTACGTTCACGACATCATTTTATACCCTGATGCCACTCAGTCCTCAGCACGGCCTCACCTTGACTTGGGTAGTAATTTGGTAATATATGCGCCATTTTTTTCAGCTTAAAGCTTACTCGTGCCTGACGAAACACCGTTCCGGGTTTGATTTTGGAGTTTTCCGTCTCCTAGACAGGTTGCAAACCAATGCTATTGACGCCCATCTCACCAAATTACACAAGTCATGGTATAACTTATATGCTCATTTTGACTGGACCAGTATGTAAAATTTCATGTCCCTACTGTTAACCGTTGAGGAGTTCCCTCGTCTGGAGCCAATCTTGGCAGCACCATCACGTCATGCTTATCATAAACATGCATTCTCATCGGGACTGGACCAGTATGTAAAATTTCATGTCACTACTGTTAACCGTTGAGGAGTTCCCTCGTCTGGAGCCAATCCTAACAGCAGCATCACGTCATGATTATCATTAACATGCAATGTTATTGGGACTGGACAAGTATGTAAAATTTCATATCCCTACTCTTAAACGTTGAGGAGTTCCCTCGTCTGGAGCCAATCTTGGCAGCAGCATCATGTTATGCTTATCATAAACATGCACTGGCATTGGGACTGGACCAGTATGTAGAATTTCATGTCCCAACTGTTAGCCGTTGAGGAGTTCCCTCGTCTGGAGCCAATCCTGGCAGCAGCATCACGTCATGCTAATCATAAACATGCATTGTCATTGGACTGGACCAGTATGTAGAATTTCATGTCCCTACTATTAACCGTTGAGGAGATCCCTCGTCTGGAGCCAATCCTGGCAGCAGCATTACGTCATGCTTATCATAAACATGCAATGTCATTAGGACTGGACCAGTATGTAAAATTTCATGTCCCTACTCTTAATCGTTGAGGAGTTCCCTCGTCTGGAGCCAATCCTGGCAGCAGCATCATGTCATGCTTATCATGAACATGCATTGTAATTGGGACTGGACCAGTATGTAAAATCTAAAATGTCATGTCCCTACTGTTAACCGTTAAGGAGTTCCGTCGTCTGGAGCCAATCCTGGCAGCGGCATCATGTCATGATTATCATAAACATGCAATGTCATTGGGACTGGACAAGTATGTAAAATTTCATGTCACTACTGTTAACCGTTGAGGAGTTCCTTCGTCTGGAGCCAATCCTAACAGCAGCATCACGTCATGATTATCATAAACATGCAATGTCATTAGGACTGGACCAGTATGTAGAATTTCATGTCCCTACTGTTAACCGTTGAGGAGATCCCTCGTCTGGAGCCAATCCTGGCAGCAGCATCACGTCATGCTCATCATAAACATGCATTGTCATTGGAATTGGACCAGTATGTAGAATTTCATGTCCCTACTGTTAACCGTTAAGGAGTTCCGTCGTCTGGAGCCAATCCTGGCAGCGGCATCATGTCATGCTTATCATAAACATGCATTGTCATGGGGACTGGACCAGTATGTAAAATTTCAGCTCAATCGGACATCGGGAACTGGGTCAAATTTAACTTGCAAAAGTCCATCTTCACATACATACATACATACAAGTCAAGTTGAATAAAAGCTTTTAAAAACAACAAAAACCGAGAAGAAGTTTTCGTTTCTTCCATCTTTCCATCTTTGGAGGACTTTCAATATCTGTTTTAACTGTGTTGCCGTTCTTTAATGGATTTGGGTGATAAGGAGGCACTTAAAACAGAACACACTTGACTTTAGTTTCGGAAGTCAGTGGCTTTGTTCTATTTGTTGTTTTGTATTGCCACCGACTTCCGAAACTAAAGTCATGTATGTTTTGTGCTAAAGTTATTTATCACTTTTTAGTTTTTTTTGAAGGCGGTTCTTGTTTTCCAAAAAAGTTTTTATTTTCCACTTTTTTTCTGCTTTGCACCCGAGAAACCCTCATACCCACATAATTGAAAATAAATAGCACTCAGATGGTATGTCAATCAAGTTGTCTTGCACCAACTAGTAGTACTATCCAATAATTCTCAAAATTGAGATTGATGGGTTTACCAAAGAATCTGCAATTTGTGCGTTATATGTTATGAAGTCATAGGGGACAAGCACAAGTGCCTATTATGCGATCAATCACCTCGTTCCCATAATAAACTAACTTGCCATTACAATCATAAACTTGGCCATCCATTATCATTTAATTTTCGAAACACAAATGCCAAATGAAATCATTAAACTTGAAATTTTATTACTAGCATGTTATCCGATAGTCAGAACAGACATAAAACAAGGCTGTATATTTTTCACCTCATTAAAACATTGGTACCGAAATAACTCATTTCTCACTACATTTCTAGAAACATAAAATCAATTACTATTAGTTTTAGAACCAAGACAGTTTACAGATAAGCGTAAGTAAATTGCAGTATGCAGAGAAACGGCCTACACATTTTTCAGGGCTTGCCTTTAGATGGTATCAATAATTGGCATATCTGTGAACCAGCACACGGTAGATCATTTAATTTTCTTAATAATTTTCTATCGCAGAGCGCCTGGGGCAACGTGCGCCGGTCTAGCCTGCTTCTTGTTTTATACTTTTTAGTAATACTGTATAATCAATCTCACTGTACGGATATTTAGGCTTAGATGTAGTACATGCGATAATGTAAGATAAATTGTTTTGATGCGACGGTGGAATAAGTAGAATATAGTTTACTTTTAATTGCACGTTGTGGATGTACAGTACAGTATCTCGATGGTTTTAAACATCTAGCGGCAGAAAGTTTTAATAAATTCTTATTTATCGTGTCAATGTTTAATATTCTTTTTATCCCCTTAATGTAACTTTAAGTACCATTTGAGATAAATATCAAATTCAATGCCTGAATAATTTACCTCAGGACTTTCTAACGTATGTTTAAATTACACAGGAAAGCCAACATATCACATGTCGCAGTGAACCCTTGCATCTCACCTCACAGTTTACTGCACCGGTAATCTGAATCAGTTGCGTCGACCAGTGATTTATAGGAGCCGCCCGACGCCCCAGCATTCCGCTTTGTCTCAACCCGCAATAAAGGTAATTTCGTTACAAACTATGTACGTCCGGAGACCCTGTACCTTTCTATTAACGCTACGAAAAGGAATTATGATAGTCCAACCTGTAAATTAACCTGATTTTGATTGAGTTTCGTAACTTATTCTGTATTTAAACATGTTTTTGCTGTATAATTTATGATCTTCACTGGTTTATGTATTAGCAATAGTTTCCCTATTAACTTCTTTACATCCAGTTTCTTTAACAAGTTGAACTAAATTACATGCAGTATATATCGCAAGTGCGGCAGCATCATTCAGACTGTGTGTAGCAATAAGTACTCGCATCTAGATGCTGTAGCAGTGACAGGTTAGTAATCCATCGCTAGCGAGCATCACAGAACTGGTTTTTGCAATTGACTCTTACGACTTGTGCGGGTTAACATTCATCTGAAATTGTGATTTCATTTCTATAGATTAGTAGGATGTACTAACAATTAAGGTCAATCATTGATTAACTTCATATTGGTAAACTTTTATCTTCAATAATTGCTGTTAAGTAAAATGAGTCTTTGGTAGTAGTACCAATAACTCATTTTCGTACTCATTTTCAAAAACTTAGTCCAAGTTTTGTATTGTAATTTAGTGTTAATTTATTCCTAATACATACTGCAGGCTAGTAAGTGCTTACTATGTGTTTCCTGAAGCACAGTTTCAAGACCTAGTTTAAGCAAATGAGCAACTGTGTTCTATTTAAAATTCTAAGATATTTTTTGTATATATTGTGTCTTTTTTATTAAATAAACAATCATTAAATTATTACTCTATTTTTCAATTAGCTGTTCTAATGGTACTAAATGACAATAAGAACAAAATATTCTAATATGTTAATTATAGTTTTTGTACTTTTGTTGTCTTTAGAACTGAACAGTTTTCAAAATGTAAATGGTAGGTATCAAAATGATATCTGGAAGAAAACGAAGAACTGGACGTAGTACCTACATCATAATGACCAATCTATAGGACATGACTAACAAACCAAAAGAGACATGTTTCTATTGCCTCATAATGCAGGTGTGTACCTATTTAATCCACTATCAAACCTATTATCTCCATTTAATCTATTACAGGTGCTGCAATGCCCTGAATGAGACTATTGGCAAATCGTATTAATGTCAACTGTAGCAAAGAATTGACATTTATGAACTGATACAATTATTTATTACAAATTCAAAAGTCACTGTTTGTTAGTTACCTCGTCATTTTTAAACAATTATTATTAAAAAGTAAGTGAAGTATTTACTAGCTGACCCGACAGACGTTGTCCTGTCAATTGATTTTTAAATTTTCTTACCGTATAAACCTTCTCTGGACTTCCACAAATATTACAAGATCAAAATTAGCGAAATCGGTCCAGCCGTTGTTTTAGCGAGACTAACGAACAACGATTCATTTTTATTATATAGATTCACAATATAAAAAAAACAATGTTCACACATTAACGTGATACTTATTTATAGAAATTATTAATAATAAAAATATTATATACAAATGGGAGAAAAGCATCAAAAAGCATTACCACGTTGTACGGCAACGCTAATTCTTTAGCCCAAGAAAAGGTCAGCCGTGTGGTTACGTGAATAGTCGACCAACGGCTGAGCATTGTCCCTAAAAACAAGGTGAGCACTCGGGCCCATGGCTTTAGTGTGGGATGTGGATAAGGACATAGGCTACTTTTTGATCCGTGACTTAGTCCGCGTTCACTTCTTTTGACACGCTTTTTTTTGTATGTTTGTTTGTAACCGACTTCCTTGGGCGCGATTTTGACCCACTTTAAACGGCCAGATTTCGTTCAAACTTTGTAGAT
Source organism: Charanyca ferruginea (assembly GCA_947361185.1). NCBI lineage: Eukaryota > Metazoa > Arthropoda > Insecta > Lepidoptera > Noctuidae > Charanyca > Charanyca ferruginea. The sequence continues at coordinate 26,262,648 of OX376056.1, forward strand.
TTATCGAGGACCGATGACAATACACTAATTTGATAAAATTATTAAAAAAAAAGTCGTTCAAAATTAGTTGGGGAAAAAACAGCTATTATATACTAGGAAGGTACTGCACAAGCGCCCCTGGTAGAATAAATGTACATAATATTTATAGATATAGATATAACCAAACTAAAAAGTAAAAAATAAATAATAGTTTAAAAAAACTAAAAACACGCTTTTTATAGAAAACGAAACTAAAAAATAGAAAATAAATATTAATAAATTATTTTATTTTAAAAAAAGCGTGGGGTGCTTTTTAAGATATTATCAAAATGATAATCACTCTACTCATATCTGTAAATAAAATATTTATAACTATTGACACCATGCACCCCACGCTTTTTTTTAAATAAAAGTATTTATTAAAATTTATTTTCTATTTTTTAGTTTCGTTTTCTATAAAAAGCGTGTTTTTAGTTTTTTTAAACTATTATTTATTCTTTTCGAATCGGTAATTAAACAGTTCTTAAGAAGCAGTAATAAATAAATCTCTTGATAGATTAAGGCGCAAAATTAAATTAAATTATGAATTTCCGCAACTTTTTATGTTATCTTATCAACTCTAAAGTTACCGAAGTTTGTTTTAACCCGTAATCTGACATTGATTACGTTATCGTCTACATTAAAATTATCTCCGTGAATATCAAGTAAATGGCTTCTGTTCATCTTATTTGCACAAAATATCTATTTTTCTTAGCTTCTTGTATCATCACAAACAAGTTTTATTGTTAAATTCCATTAGGATAAAAACAATTAAGACTCACTCTAAAGTGTTAAACACAACCACACACCCAAACAATATGATATGAAAATAGACTTAATTACGGTTACCGTAAAAAATTAACATATATAAGTATTGATTAATAATAGACTCTATAACCTAGGACTATAAGATAGGAATAGCGTTGAAAGCTTTAGCTAATAATCCGACATACAGGGTGGATCAATTGCATCCGAAGAAGCTAGCATTTAATTATAATTTATATGTTACAGAATCAAAATCAAAAGAAGCTCCAATAATAATTCGACAGACTCGGGTACGGCGGAAAAAACTTTTGACAATATTTTTGAGCAAGTCAGAACAAAATGCATTGCATTGTTAAACAACGTACCTTTCTCAAAAATATCAAAGCCTTGCCTAACTGACACTCAACCAGTATTTTCGTAAATAAAAAACTCAATCAAGAAGACCTTTTACAATTTAGGATTCTGAATCAATATACAGCTCCGTCGTCGAAACCTGCTTCAGTTTAAATGCGTCCTGTATATATCAGAGGAGAATGTTTTATTCAATGTATTGAAGCACTACAACCTAATCTTAATTGGTATGGCAATTCCCAACATAATTGACATTAAACGATTTATAGATGCCGACATCATTTAATGCCATACTATAACGAACAGTTCAGAGAAAATATCTGCTAGTAGGTAGGTATGTTAATTATCAAACTGTATATGATTAATACTTAATTCAAAACGTGATTTTAATATAATCGAATTATTTGTTGTTTCATATAATGCTAATTAGTCCAACTATAGTTTACGATGTAGCGATCTATAATTTTATTATGTGAATGCAGGAAAAGTGATAAAAATATAATTATGTTGTAAATTAAAAAAGGTGACATATTAACAATCTTAAATCTTAGATTTTTAATTATAGAAGTGGACAATGTGATGTTTTATGAGACATAAATATATTTCTTCTGTCCAAAACTGCAAGAAATAATTAGGATAATAAATTATTTTTAGTTTTATTTGTAGATGGAACTGATAAGGCTTAGCAAATGCCAAGGCTAAGCAGCCTTTATTCTTATGAAAATCTTGTCGTAAAATATTAGTTTTAGACTTAAGATGCCCAAAGCTTTATCTATAACAATGTTGCACCAAAATTAAAATCTTAAATATTTTTTATAAATTCATATTTGTTATTTGTGTAGGTACAATATTTACACGAATCATAAAAAAAGAAACCTATAACTATTTAACTAAAAAACGAATACAATAAAGCATCAAAAAAATCCTCCACATCGCCGTTATCTGGGAATTTAATAAATATATAGATAACCAATATGACATGTACTTTTTGTAGACAATTCCCTAAAAACTTACATGTGAAGCTAGGTATTTCTGATGTATATACAGCTTATTTTAATGATCTTTTAGTATATAGTTAACTAAAAACTTTCACTTAAATCACAAAAAAAACATCGGAAACACGTGTAATAAAGCTATAATCGTACCCAAGTCATTTACGTAATGTAGAAAAAACCTCAATTATTTCGGAGCCATAAACGAAAAATAGTGGCACTTTAATTAACCTTTATGGTGGGTAGTAATTACACGTGCACCAATTTCACTGGATTAACCAAATTTGAATTGCTTGTAAGGTGATTGACATGAGCTATAATCCCTTACAATATAAGTTTAATCGAATTACCCGTGAGGCGGTAGTAAGGGAATTTAAATTCATATTATAATCGTGTCATAATCAGTACTATGATCTAATCTTGATATGAGTGGGATTGACGCTTTTATGCGTATATGACGCTCTAATTTATTCCGGTGATCCTGATCTACTCGTTCCGACTGTGGTACTCAAGCTCGTCCGGCTTAGTAACGCTTATTATACACGTTGATTAAAAATTGATGACTCATTACAGTAGCTTGGAAGAAATGCGACACTTTGAGAAACTTGTCGATTAATCTAACATCTACATAGTACTCTAATGAGCATCTCTGTCATAAGATTTTTATGATGCTGCATAAAAAAAGGAAAGATTTTTTATTCCCAAATTAGCATGGATATAAAAACACATTAAGATTTCGACTCAATTTACAATAAGGGTAAGACGTCTATTATTAAACTTCGAAGGGTTTCCTGATTCCAACTGTAATGACTTTGTAATATCGCTTAAAGATTGGTAAGATCTATCCTTAAGTCAAACATTGGCTCTACTTTTCAAATATTTGAACAAAACTCTGAAAATCTACCCTAGGAACCAACCTATTAATTTCGGAAAATCGTAATATTCTGCCTCTCGGAATACATTATTTTAAGTTTCACTCAGCTGTATAATATTATTTGGGGTAAGAGATAGTAATACGTATTACATCAAATTAACATTATTTGCGATGATTCTGATAATTTTAATCCGAATACCGAATTAATCAAGTTCGTATTATCGAAAAGTTAAAATAAGCGTGTAAATTATTGATATTCCTAGCTTGTGCTGGTATGTAAAGTTATTATGTCATGGATCAACAACATTTTCAACATTTATAAAGCTAATGAAATCAATTAGTTACTACGTACGTAAGTTCAAATATTAAAAACTGCTGTCAAAAAAAGTGGTAGCTACACTGCGAAAAACTATTTATTGCGGGCAAGCCGCGAGGCGCGAATAGTAATTTTATCCAGAATTTAAACCGACACACAACAAACCGTTGTTAGATACCTACGAGTATGTTATATATGTTCAAGCACTTGTTTTTAGTTAGTTTTGCATAGGAATAAAGTTTGTTTCTGAACTACGATTCAAACGAATTTTATTTGTTGCATGCTAGTATGCACGTATCCACATATAGAAATTGTAACAAAACTCACTACTCAATTGTAACATCTACCTATGGTATCGGATTCTTCTCATTACACACACATCACATTATCATCTCATTCTTCTCATTGTAAATGCTCGTCAAAGCGTCATTATTTTAATTAATATTCCGGTATTTTATTTGCACTCCTTGCACCAATTTTACAATCATGTTTCTAGATCTTCTCGTTCTCGATCATTGTCGTTCTCTTTAATTTCTGTTTTTTCATCATTGGCTTCAAGTGATTTAATCTTAATATAAAAGTACTGTGTACTCCTAAAGTTACAAGTTCACTGTTATCTAAAAGTTCAAACTAACTGTTGTAAGTATATTAGTGAGTACGGCGTAGTAAAGTTTTAATGAAATAAATAAATAGATACACTAATTCCAAATCACATCACAAGTACAACGGTCGGCATAATCGCCATTTGCCAACTTAATAATTTTGTTATGATCAGCCAATTAAGTCACAAAACCAGTAACAGAATCGCTACATAAGCTGAACTCAACAATGTGGTTTTGTTGACATGAGAAAAAGCACGTTTTTCATTGGATTCGTTGAAAAATAAAGGCTGTCAGGTAGCCTGGGGCACGTGACAAAGCGACAAAAGATCGTCCGACAGGTATTCGGCGCGCTCAAAATTGGATAGTAATCGATGCGTGAAACTATACTTATGTCATGGGACATAGGGCTCATAAATGTTTAAAACACGTGGTTGATTGCTTGGTTTTGTAAGGCAGATAAGACGAGACCTTTGATACCGAAATGCTGAAATATTTATAATTTTGTTGCAGGATCCCAGACAGTTGAATCGTTTCTCCGGGACACGTCGAGCCTCATTGACTCGGCGCTTTTCTGGTGGTCGCCGCTATTGATTCTAGTTTCAGAAGTTTCTATGGTTGAGAATAGTGTGGCGGACTTCGTTCTAAAGGAGACGATATTGTTAGGTCAAAGAAAATGGCTACCATGAAAAAGTTTACCAAAACTCAGAATCTAGTGTTTGAATTAGACATAGTTGTTTGAGTTGACTGAATTTCGGAGATCAATTTTTTAATGACGTTTACACCGTAAAAATAAAAATAGGTAGATATAATGGTACTAGCTCAGTTAAACTGGAAGTCGACCCCATAATGCTTGGGAAAAAGCAGCAATGATATAGAAACATATTCCTGAACACGAACATAAAGTTTGTTAGGGTAATTTTCAATCATTCGCTCATTATATTGACTTCGACAAACAATAGCTAATTGTTGGCTATTGCAAGAGTTAACTGAGAAACGGGTAAGTAACAATGGCCTAGCGATCACTACTTATGCGCGCGCAATTGAAATGTTTAAAGCTCAAAACGATGTAACTGTTCATTGAATAAACCTAAGAGAAATTATCGCGTTTTTGAAATGTTGGTCGTCAAGTAAAGAAAAAGGAGCTACTGAAACATTGCGTGGTAGAAAATATAGTAGAAACGTGTTTGTAAAATTTTATTAGTCAATTAGGTAATGTATTCTGTTTTGCGCGCAGTAGGTGTTTCTTTATTAGAATATAATAAACACTAAAAAAATATTCCTGGCAGTTATTTGATAATGATTATATTTTACATTAATATATTTAACACATTTGAAAATATCCATTTTATAACACATAATTATTATACACAAAAAAACAACTCGTTTCTTCTATTTAGTCGTTAATTAAGAATGTTTCATCATCATCTTTCTCATTTGCCTGGTGTTTGCAAACCAATTCGTTTCGCGAACTTTTTTGTTTCATCCTTAAAATGGAAACTTTCGATTAAAATGATAATGTATTCAAAGTAATTAGGGTTTTATGTGCGGGCCGGCCGTGTGTCCCGAGTGAGGGTAATAAGAAGTTGGACGGCATCCACCTTCGGACTCGCCTTTATGCACAAACGAAGGTCATTATGATCGGATATTCAATTTACCATTGCGCTGACTCAGCAATAATTTACTTTTCGAATCGAATTGTGGCGTTTGAATCGAATTTTATAGCATAATACCTGCTGCTTGTTTTATGTGTTTCCACTCATAACTTAAGGACCCACTACGATTCTAATAAAGCTTTGTGCTTAGACACAATGGTTTGAGACACAGCTCAGCTTTACGAGTATCATCATAAATACTATAACACATTTTAATAAATTGAAAATGTAATGTGAGATTCTGTTTTGCCGAATTGGATTATAAAGTATCAAAGTGGTAGACTCATAGGCTATTTTTAAATTAAATCACCACTTAAAATTTCTGGTGTTAAATTAAATTAGATGTTCCCGATAAGAAAAATCTGATACTTTTAACAAATAGAAACAAAGTCGAATCGAATACAAACACACGCGTAACTCGATCGCGTCTTTAAATCTCCTAGCAATTGGAATCTTCGTTTTCTATCTCAGTCAGAGGCGTGGGTGTATCTCCGTATAAAATTAAATGTGTTACGTTTTATGCAAAACTTATTATTCATAAAAATGCTATTTTTTCTCAACTTAGTGACTTCATAATTTTCTTCGGGACATTTCGTTAGCACCTCACAAACCTGATTGAGCGTCAGGTTTTTGAGCAAAATGACATCAACATAGCAGTGCCCGTCAGGCGACTCGTCTCTTAACATAAATCGAATGATTTTATGACTCTAGCTGACTATAAAGATCTCCAGTTTTGCCGTTTGACTAATTTTAATTGCTTTCCGGTTTTTACACCCTACGCTTGATCGGGGCCCTGTATTTCACGTACATTTAATCGTTTTAAAACTCAGCCGGTAATAATTTACAATACAACGAGGCTTCGATGTGGGTCCTAAATAAACAAAGATTTAATGCAAAACCCACTTTACAGTATGTTTGAATTCGCTTTATTTGATGCGACGCACTGTGACTAAGCGTTTATTTGCATTAACTATACGTTCACCAAAATATCACCGTTACCAGTATCTGGGAATGCTTTTATTTCAAGTATAAATAAGCACACTACGGTTTTGCAAACATTGTTCTGGCTGTTTATTTTTTCAAGTAAAATCGCTTGACTTACCTACTTCCAAGTGTTAGGTATATACTTACCTAGCACTGCTTAGTTGTACCTATTACTCTTTCGGCAAATTTATATGTCCGTCTTCCGTTAAAAAGGCACCTCCATAAAGATCAAAGCCTTGATTATTGCGACGCACACAAAATATTACGACATAGTCGAAGCGCAGGTCTTTAATGGTTAATTTCAAGTTGTTACCAATCAGACACTCAGTCGATACAAATTATGCGCATATATTTCACTTGTCATAACGAGTAAAATCTCTTGCAGTTTGTATGGTGGGCGTGGCTTATCCGGGCCGCATCGACTGCTATCGTTTTGATATGACAAATTCAAAGAGGCGATTCATATTTTATGCATTAGGCGTGTTGGCTATGCGTCTGTAGTGCCACAGCTGTATCTTGAATTTTGAATGTTGACAGTAAATGTGCCCTGATTTTCTTAGCTCTAAATGTGTATGATCTTTGAGTTATCGCACGAGTATGTTTAAGTACCAATAGCATTGTAATTTTGCAGTTTGTTCAGTTTCGTTTGCAGGTACCACAGATTAAGTTAAATTTGCCTTTTTTAGACCGGTAGGTAGAGTTCCTAATTCAAATATTTTATTACAATTTTAGTCTGGTCTAAACCAAACCAGACTTCTGGCACAGTATAAGTAATAGTATACAGTAGCGACACGCTCCGCCCCCCACCGAAACAGTGTTCCTCACGTCTACGCGCGCCGCACTTGCTCTGGCAATTCCTTTTAGATCAAGGCTGACTCGCGGTGCGAGAACAATTGTAGCTCATTTGTGAAAAAAAAATGGTTCGTTATTGTGCCGTCAGTGGATGCTTACGGAGCGATAATTATGATAAAAATCGGAGATTTTTTGGATTTCCTTCAGAAGAAACGAGGTAAGTAATGCAATCCTAGTAAGTTTAAGTAAGTATACTTATACCTACCTAAAAAAGTACACAGTGGCCAGATTGAACCGTCATAAAGTATTCGGGAGGTAGACCGAATTTCAAAGAAAGACGGCCTTTCATTGAAATTCGATCTACCTCCCGAATATAATATTATAATATACAACTAATTAAAGATTATGAGACCAAATAACTCGTTCCAAATTAGGTAGGTATCAAATAAGTTTCACTTTTAGGGTTCCTTAATCATGTGATAAAATCGTAATGGTCTCCACCTGTCTGTCACACATACCTAAATAACTCTGTCTGTTTACAAGCACAGTATTTTGTAATTTTCAATGTTGTTTTTAAATTTTAGGGTTCCATAGTCAAAGTTAAAAAAATCATAACCATGTCTACCTGTCTGTCTTAACATAGCCGAATCACTGCGTCATATTTATATCTACTGTATTCTGGCATATCAATCATGATTTTTAGTTTTAGGGTTCCGTAGTCAAAATGGCAAAATCGTAATCGTGTCCATTTGTCTGTCTTTACCTATACCGTACGAATATATTATGGTTCTAAGTGGTATCTCTGCCACAGTGAGTGATGTCACAATAAAATTGATATTAGTTTCTGGGCATTGTCGTGCCGCAGCTGCATCGCAATGTGTTAATATTAATTAATAAATTTATTTTTTAAAGTATTTTTGTTTTTAACCCCCGACGAAAAAGAGGGGTGTTATAAGTTTGACGTGTCTGTGTGTCTGTGTGTCTGTCTGTGGCACTGTAGCTCTTTAACGGGTGAACCGATTTGAATGCGGTTTTTTTTATTTGAAAGTAGATTCTCTAGCGATGGTTCTTAGACATGTTTCATCAAAATCGGTTCAGCAGTTTTAAAGTTATCAGCTCTTTTGTTTGCTGCGGTAGGGATCTTAGACGCATACCGGATGTTTACTTTGCTTTCAAACATATTATTATAGGTGACCACACTGACCACACAAAACCAAACTAAATTACATTTAAAAAATTTAAAATAAAAATTAAATTAAAAATTTAAAAAAACCCCCAACGCAAAACATAAAAGCGATTATGTAAAAAGTAAAAAATAATACTTTTGTTGAGCCATCAAATGTTTGTTCGTTGAAATGGCGCTATAATGTCGCGGCGAGGTACCGCTAAGTTTAAAGCAATAACTAAATATCTAAAATAGCGAACTGATGGTAACTAGATTTGCAACAAGATTAACAACTAGATTAGCAACAAGAATTTGATAATATCGAAGCAAATTGGTCGGAAATGCTGGTAAATTAATAGACAGTGAATTAAATTGAGGGACTGACTTACTTAAGCGGTACCCCGCCGCGACATTATAGCGCCATTTCAACGAACAAACATTTGATGGCTCAACAAAAGTATTATTTTTTACTTTTTACATAATCGCTTTTATGTTTTGCGTTGGGGGTTTTTTTAGATTTTTAATTTAATTTTTTTTATTTCACTAGGTGAGCTGCGGAATATTACAAAGAATACAAACCTATTATTCATATTTTTTAAAATAAAAAATGAGCAGAAATAGACCTTTCCCCTTATCTCAGAAACTCCTGGACCTACATTTATAAAATAAAAACAAACCTCTTTACAAATAGTTTACAAGAACATTATAAAAAAAATTCTAGGTCTTCTAGGTAAATAATTATTAAGTACTATAAAATTATACAGAACTCTCTTTGCGCGACTCGAACTCGCACTTGCCCTGTTTTTCAGTTCGATAGATACTGGCGTCAGTCATCGCTGTTGACGTACTGCGATGTGAAAATTATATTCATGAATGTGAAAATTATATTCATGAAACTAGAAAAAATCGTTTTAGTTCTTAATAGTTTCATTTCCTTGAACAACTTCTTCTCGTTACAATCATTTTTGAAAGGTACTTATCAGGAAATTCAAACAAACTTGAAATAAAATTTTAAAATGTACAGAACCTTTTCATTTACTTACATAACTACTTCTTGTCACATGCATTCTTGGTAGGTACTTACCTATTTCGAAGATTAAATTTCAAACCTTGAAAGAATCGACCTACCTATTTGGAAGTTCGAATTTCAAACCTTGAAATAATTGAGTACCTACTTGTGAGAGAAACACTTGTGTTGAGGCCGGTATTGCGCGCTCGCTCGCTCTCGCGCGCTCGCGGTGGCAGATTGCATCCCTAGCGGTATTAACGCACACACACGCACGTATTCATACAGTCTGGTATTCTAGTAGTAGTGTAGGCAATTATATCGTTTCATTTGTATGAAGTGTCGTGGGTGTGCTTCTGGTCTAAACCATTCCAGACTAACATTGAGTTCCTAATTCAAATAATTTTATTTGAATTAGGAACTCTACCTACCGGCCCAAAAAAAGGTTTCATAGCCGAATAAAACAATTGAAAAAGGTGTAACAGTCAAATCCACTGATTTAAACCCTAATCTCGAACTGTGACATAAAAAAATTAAATCCAAGAATAGCCCACTAACAAAAACACAAGTAGGCACGTACGAGCTTAAGATGGCGACCGGATCTCTGTTTTGATTCGAGACTTTTATAAATCGTTGTTTTACTGTGATATATTGTTTTTAAAACGTAGATGTTTGTTTTCTATATCACATTGTATTTTATAAGCAGATGGTTTGTAAGATAAAATATAGATAAATGTGATTCGCCATCGCAGTGACAGTCAACTTTGAATGTATATGTGCGGCGGATAACAATAGTCAGGACTATCTTTCATTGTCATGCACGTGTCGTTAGATCAGTAAATTCAATTACAAGTCCTCAGAACTGGATAGTAATCCATGATTCATAATACGCACGTATGGTCACGATTTTTATAGGTAAGAACTAGAAAATGATCACGATGCCCGCACATTGTTCTATTCAATTCTTACAAATTGTCTTGAATACTTATGTTTAGTGTTTGCAGAAAAGACAATTTTATTTAGTAACAGTTATTTCGTTTAAACTAACATTCACATCATCATTATCATCATATATCAGCCTATTGCCGTCCACTGCTGAACGTATACCGTACCCTCACATCATGGCATTCATTACATATTTCCAGTTATCTGTGCTACCCAAAACATATCACACCCCAATTCAATTGGGCACTTGACACCACCAACACAAAGTACGTAAGGCTGCGGCGCGCCCAAGCAGAGAGACCACTCTTCAGTCCCGACTGGCACGTGTTGTCTAAATGAATAAATGAGAGACATTGACATTTCATGACGAACAGGAAAATTTTGTTATAAAAAAAATCCAAAGAGTTCCAACCAGTGCAAATAAAATTTCATATTGCTACGAATAAAACCTACAGAGTCAAAACAGTAGCAGCCCTATAGAGTTTGGCAAGTTTAGGTAATTATATTTGAAGATGGCGGGAGCGGTCCTTCTGTAATCTCTATATTTTGTGCCACCAATCAATTGACATACTTTTTTTAAGCTGTCAAAACGGGATTCTTCCATAGATTTTGTATGACAATAGCGGCCTGTGACGTCACTTATTTACCAACTCAATTGACTAACTATTAATTGATCTTAAAGCAACTTAAAATCGAATTTTACTGATAATTGAAAATTAATCGGGTTTTCGGGGCTAAAATAAAGTGTATTTTAAGATAAGTTGTATTTTGGAAATATTGGTTAATTGGTGGCAACAACCCAATTGAGTATAATTATTGCGCCATCCTATCTTCCTAGTTCAGTTTGCTGTACGGGTGCTGCTGCTGCAATGGTTGCAGAAAACCTTAAAAGGCGAATGTATAGGTATCCTTGGTTATAACTTGCCATGTGGTAATGCCGCCAGTGTCTTGGGCACATTCCCAGATGACAGCGATGTGGAAGAATTGTTTGATGCCTTATTGCATCAGATTTTTATCATTCGTGTAAATGTTATACCTTATTTACAAAATAAAAATACGTAATTAAGATTTGAGTAGAAAGCACAGCGGGTCCAGCTTAAAGGTCAACTAATCCTGTTCACTATGGTATAAAAACATAAGATAGTATAGTATAGTCATTTCTTGAATAATGTTCACTTTAAAAATAAAACTACTTTTTCTTCAACTCTTTGTATTTTTAAGTCAATAGACAAATGAAGATTGTATTGAAGCTTTATTGGGTCTAAGGTACATATTATTTCCGTGGTAGTGTTTCTAGTGCAACACAAAATTACGCATCTTATAGTTGCTCACAGTATTGTAGATCTCTGACATCTTATCGACAGTCTGACAACCAGTCTCACCAAGGGGTATCATATTATCGAGTACCTGGACTGTAGAGAGGCTAGACAAGCAGTAGCGCCATGTAAAACAATGGTGTTCAGTTGCATCCGGTTAGACGTTAAGTATAGCTGAGAAAAGGCTTGTCAAATGACAAACATAAACTGGGAATGCATCCCACGTCTTTATCGACTTCCAATGTTTAGCAAAAATCATCAAAACAGAGAGGCATCAAATTCAATTGTTTTGCCTTACAAAACGTATTATAATTTTCCATTATCACAAAACATTTGTGAAACTTGTTCACAGAAATTCAATTTTAGTTCGATATCAACTTTAGAATTTTGAACAACCGATTTTATCAATTCAACGTTACCGCAAAGTTCAACGGAATCTCGTGGTCTTTATAGAAATAATTACACTTTACAACAACGGACTTTTAGAGGTTATAAGTATGAGTAATCTCAGATTTTTAAAACGAAACGCTCATTTTTAAGCTATCAAATTCATAAATCAGTTTTAACGCTCAAGAATGATTGATGAATCAGTCTTGGTGTAAAGATAGTATAATTTAATGTAATATCACAAGACTTAATCACACTTAATATAGTTCTTAGAATTGACACATGAACATTAGATTTAAAAACATGAATTTTAAAAAGTTTTTACACTTTTTTCAAACTTCTAATCAAGCTGTGATAGTGGCCCATTAGCATTTAATAAATGTTTATAAATGGAATTAGAATGATGTAAAATGAAGTTATATAAAAGCACAGTAAATTCAAGCACGGTTGCAAATTGTTACTTTATTAATTAGATAACTAGTTCGTAACTGTTGCATTAGATACTAAAGCCTAAATAACATGGCAAGATTGACGCACAGATAGGTCCTAACAAACCTCCTCAGTTGCATGTCGTGCTCATCATTTATCACAGATTTATCAGAAGATCGACGGCACTGAGTTAGACAAGTCAATCCAGACGAAATATGACGTCACTCCATACAATTTACGAACGTCAAAATCGACGCACAGAAGCGGAAAATTGTACCTTTTTTGTACGCCCACATTATTTTAGACTAAGCTTCATTTTGTTGATTATGTATCTAAATTGTATTATTTTATAGACTTCCGTAGCAGTAATGGCAGGTGGACTGATACAGGTAATTGATGATAGGAGATAATGAAAATATAGGTTTTCCACAGCGCTATTTGTAACAGTCGATTGAAAGCAATGGCGGATTCGTGTTCATAGATTCAAAGGCAGCAGCTTGTCATTAGCAATGCACTGTGGCAATGTTTAAATCTATTCGCCCTTAAGCTTGTGTTTTCGTAAACATATTTTATGCAATGAATTCCAGTTCGTGTTTTACCAGTTTACTTTATTTCCCACTGGTATTCCTTAAACCTGTAAATAGTTTTACTGATTCAATCGTTGCCGCAATTACAACGCTTAATAAAACAAGTGAACCGTGATGACGTATGTAGACCATAAAACTTCTGAAAGGCCCATGAACGTAATACCGCAATCCTCTTAACCACCAGAAATGACGTGAAACGTATCTAATTAGGGTAACAATTGTTTATTGTGGAGCTCACTTCACACAATAGAAGCGTGTCGGTAAAAGTTGGTCCAATCAAAGCGGAATGTTACCACATTAAGATTATAATTTCGCTTCATTCGAGAGCAATAAGTGGCAATAAGGTCCCACTCACGTATTGCTGAGAGGGCTCAAAGGCACGTATTTTTCGCATTATCGGCTAAATTATTATAAAGGGAACAGACGTGTGGTGTGGTAGTCTATGGAAACTGTGTTGCGCGTGAAACAATTGCCACGGAAATAGCACGTTCGACATTTTAAAACGAGTCGAAAGAGCAAGTTTGTGAGTTGCAACTTTATGTTAAACAGTTGCTGTTACAAGTGTTTGACAGACTTAATTCGGTTAACGGTACATTGTGTTATTCAGGGAAAGGAAAAAGTGGAGATATTTAATTTATTTAAACAAAATATTCTTTGTTTAAATTTTTCAATAAAATCGTAAAGAGAGAAAACAAACATTTCTGTTATGAAAAATAGAAAATGCTCACGGATAATTTTTATTTGAAACATTTTTTGAGCGCGTTCCGCTGCTCAAACAATGAGAACTTTTCAACAAAAGTATGAACATTATATTCAGAACAACGTATCATTCTAACATGATGATGAACATTATGTTCGAAAATCGAAACAATGGATAGGTTTAACCATTTCCATATTGTAACATCAAAGTGACAAGAATGAATCAATATTTCTTTCTTGCCATCACTCGCTGATGTAGAGACGTCCAAATCTTGTAAGATCATTGTAGAACAATGACTGTCCAAAAAAAAAACATGTTTTGATTAGTTATAAACACGTTGCCCTTTTTTGTTGGAGAAATTTCAAATAGGCGAGACCACAAATCAATACCTTTTTTATAATGTTTTTGTGCACTGAGATAATCATTCATCTTCACGTTGTCTTGAAGAAAAGCATTCCAATTGTTCTTACAAGCTTACAAACATATTAAGCTTCGTTCATATTCAACAAAGTACTCATAAGTCCTGTGCTGTCGTTTCTAAATTTGGGATTTTTTAAAAAGTGCATCTCGGAAATTTTCACCTCTCTGTGTTCCAAGTTAATATTTATGACCGGGACACAAACAAAACATGGTCGCATTAGTATTTGATCGTGCTTTAAATTTTAGATTCGTAAACCGCTTTATCAAAAGCAATATCGTCTATGTATTAAACATTAGGTAGGTACCTAAGTTTTAAATGCGGTCGAAGTAGGGACGTTTTACATCGGAAAGTTTGTAAGAACCTCGGAATTTTTGAGACTAATAAGTGTCGTAGCAAGCCCGCATACTAAAGAGACACCCCGTGCATGGTAATAAGAACTCGGAGGGAATATAAAATGCCAGTATCTACCTAGCATTTTAGAGGGTGCCGCTGTCAGAGTGTTTAAGATAACCCAGGACGTGACACCTATATCAAAGCGTTCAAATGTACCTAACGTGTCAAAATTCTTAAATAAGCTCAGTCGACGCGAAAAGTCGGCGTGTGAACTTTTAACCCCAAGCCCCCCAGTTAAAAAATATTACCAGAGAACATGACCAGAATTTGAGACACACAGGTGACGGAAAGGATATGAAATGAATATGAAAATGTTCTTCATTATGTAGATTTTTCACCAGCTAGGTACAATTCAGATGAATTGTAACCCTGTGCATGAAGGAGCGGAGTTATTTATAGAATAATAAGTCAAGTGATAATTTGCAAAACAAGATGGATCTTTAAAATGCATGAATTTTACTGTCTTACAACAGTAATTATGATAAAAATTCTAATGGAATGAGTGAGACAGAGTTAGAGCAAAAATGAGTTCAGCGCCAATTCTTAAAAGGGTCCCTACAAAGGAAGTTATTATTCTAATATATTCAACGAAAGGGTCTTAACAATAGCGCCACAATTAGTTTCATATTATAACTAGCAGTCACAACGTCTGTAATATCAATCCACATCATTAGGTACACCTGAAGTGGATCACGTTCTTAGAAAAGGTAATTTTGTGCTGTGACAAAAAACATCCTGCCATAATGGGGTCTTATCGCTGGCGCTGATTACGCGTTCTCTCCAGTAACAGAAGGCTATGCTATTAAATTGTTATTAAAGTCACCTCAGTGTCATCTGCGACGTCCGTTTTCGTGGGACCAACTTTTTGTTGCAGTTTTTAGTTTTACACCGCTTCCAAATCTCATTTGGCGCGCTACCGAGAATTTTTATTGCATTTTAATCGTTATCTCTGAGAAACAAAGTCTGTTTGGTAATTTCTGAGAGGTGAATAAAACTTTGTCGGGTTTCGTTAATGACACTCGATGTAATTTGATGTAAATTGACCGCCCCGACCGACAGGAGCGGCCACGCAACGTGTCAACTATGAAATTGTTACCTGACTAATGTTTAATTTTGGTGTGATTGATGTTTCGGACCTTTACTTGTAAACTTGATATTACAAATTAGTTTGATATCGTAGAATAATTTGAATATTAACCAAAAAAGCCGGCCATTTTCATTAAAAAAAGGCATCGTATAAATTATCTCTTCCCAAATCAGATTAAGAAAATCGATGATCTCGTTGTTCGCAAAAGTTGGAAGAACGGTAAAATTTTATTGATGACTGTCATGGTAATTCCGCGGGCTGGTATTACGGGGTAAAGAAATTGCCTTGCCAACCTCCTCCATTGCGTAATGGTCGATGTGACCGCGATATCTTAATAAGTGGTTCTTGATCAAGTACCTTCGAAGAAGCCTCGGGCTTTGCATAATTGTTAAACGTCTCAGCATCGTTTCAGATACGCAGAGATGGTAACCATTTACCCTATTATCGGGCCTTTGAAGAATTATCACGATTCGATTCTTGGAATAAAATTGTTATGTTAAAACTTACAAGCCTGGGTCATTATGTTATCTCAAACATTTTCTTTGATGTTTCACAAATTGTTATTTTCAGATATGGCAGAGGGTTTTACTGACATTATTAATATTATATTGTTCAGCTGTGTTATGCTGTATCTTAAAGATATTATCAGAATATATTAAAAAAGGTCTTTTGTATACAAAGTTCTGTTCTACTAAAACGCGATTGTGTTCTAAGTTGGTCCCGAAGTCATTTGAATTTCAGAATATCAAATAGGGGTCTTCTGTTTAATACTGTAGGATATAATAATAATTTTATATAGGCACTCAAGTAAGCAAGTACCTACCTACCAACCTACTTAAAAATACTCCAAAGATATATTTTTAATGTTATGTTAGCTTTGCTCATTTCAAAGTCAAAGCATTTATTTCAATTAAACCATTTACAGGCACTTTTGAATTGTCAAGGAGTCGGTCAGTTAGTCAGAAAGTTGAAGCTAGTTGCTCGTTCCAAAACGTAGGTAGGTCTCTATGGAGAAGAACGAGCAAGAAACTCCACGGACACTCTTTTAAAATCAAGTTTTTACAAAATACTGCTTACATTATTCTTGTTGCTTCTATATGTGAAAACAATGAAGGTATCTAATCTATAAATACAAAATATAAAAAATAATCAAGATAAAAACCATGGCAGTTAAGAGTTGACCAATCTCTACTGACAGCGCCCGTTCACGAACATGACGCGTGAATCAGCACCATTCAGCTCAACCATTTTGGAGTTGGATTTTTGTTGATGGAAAACACCATTGAATCTTATACCAATAATATTAGCCACGGTTAAGAACGATCACAAATCTCACGGTTCCTTCTACTCTCGTAAACCATAAGTAAAGTTACTGCTCGTGCATGACCGAGTTTTTGCTCATTACATCGCAAAACTGAATAAGCTTCATGGTTGAGGATAGACAAAAAAGTAAATAGATTGCATGAAATATGTACATTATAATAATATCACGAACAAAGAGGCTGGGCGGCGGACGTCATTACAGCCAGATCTAAGAAGCTCGATTTAGTCCAAGATGAGTTTAAGCGAAACATATGTTGTAGTTTTCTTTGCAATTTTATTAAGGATTGCAAAAACGTACCGTTCGCTGTAATATCCGCTTCACGAGTAAATTTCGGTTTTTATACTGTTATGATTGATAACTGCAAGTACAAGTGTCAACTTTCTGACTAACTGACTAGCTTGTTGATTAATTATTCATTGAAACTATTTACAGGCATTTCAAATGCTTGTAAATAGTTTCATTGAATTAAATACTACAGTCTGACTTGTTTGACAAAATACCGATATTTTGCTCCAAAAAAAGTCGAACTTAAACTCAAATAAACCAGGCACTTTTGAATTGTCAAGGAGTCAGTCAGTCAAATAGTTGAGGCTAGTTCTCGTTCCAAACAGTAGGTTTCTATATAGAAGAACGACGAAGAAACTCCATGAACACTCTTTTAAAATCAATATAATATTACAAACTTTGGTTACATCACTCATGTTGAATTTACGAGACACAAATGTGAGAAAAATGTAACAAGTTGTGCACGTTAAAAGAGGTCTAGAGACAATCGAATACTTCATAATATGTAATTCTCTTCATAAAACTAGGAATCAGAATCAGAATCCGAATAACATTTATTTGCCTACTTTGTGTATTACAATATGTCTCTGTGGCCGGTGGGCCGTACAGAGGTGAGTCAGCTAACTTATGTCCTTATGGATCTATGTTTGCTGTGTTCTGTTTATTCGCAATTATGTAAGACTATACAAACAGATTACGTGTTTTATTTATGTTTTGTGCCAGTACGTCTCAGTGGAGCGTTATTATTATTGATCTTACTTTTTATTATTATTTATTTATTATTATTATTTATCACTTTATTATTATTATTATTTTCACTTTATTATATTATTTTTTCTTTATTTTTAGGGGACGCGGAGTCTTCGTTTTGTCGATAGACCACCGCTTGTATCCTTTTTTATTAGGGTCATACAATATATCGCCTATTCTGTGATTAACCCTGAGGGGGTTAAATTCGCCGTGCGCGTGGTAGGCATCTCCAGGCGATTCAAGATCTTCTATTTCTAATTTTGTAATGCTTTCCAACATTTTGGTGTTAAGGTCCTCGGCGCGTAGGTGCCAGGCTTCTATATCAGCCATCTCCCAAATCACTTCGGTGGGAGTTCGTCTTGGTAGTTGTGCGACATTTTTCAGTGCCAGTCTGTATTGGTGTTCGATTTTGCTTAGGCTCGTTGCGCTATACCTTGAGAGTAATTGCACTACTCCGTAGTCCATCAGCGGCAAAATGCAGGCTTGGATGATTGCCAGTTTCGTGTCTAGTTCTGTTTTCGCATTGTATCCTATTATTGGACCGAGGGCTCCTCTGACTTGTTTTAGCTTTTTGACGACATTTTCGGTGTGCTGGTTCATCTTCATGTGTTTGTCGAAGATGACACCGAGGTATCTGATCTGCTTTTGATAGTGCAACGTTTGTTGTTTCAGTTTCACCGTTGGGCGCTATTTTTTCTTTTTCGAGAACATGATGCATTCTGTTTTCTCTATGTTACACTTTAACCCCCATCTTGTGTAGTAGTCTATGATGACTTCCGCTGCCCATTCAGCGCGCGTAGTCGCGTGTTCTGGATTTGTGGCTCTGTTGAGTATACAGAGATCATCCGCGTACTGTGAGAGTTTGAGACCTCTGATGTGGTCTTGTATATCCCAAATGTCATGGACGTATAAGTTGAAGATTACTGTTTCCAGGATCGAGCCTTGGGGCACGCCGTGTGGTACCGTTTTGTCTTTGGTCATAGTAGTTCTGAATTTACCTCTCAACTTTCTGCCTTCGAGGTAGTTCTCAATTATTTTAATGATATTATTGGAGACGTCTTGATTCTGAAGTTTCTTGATCAGGCCCTTGTGGTTTATCGAGTCGAAGGCCTTCGATAGGTCCGTAGATATCATAGAGACGCTGTCTTCCGTGGCTAGTGCATCAGTGATTATTTTTCCAGTACGTAGAATCTGGGTTGCTGTGCCTCTCGCCCTTGTGAAGCCGTGCTGGAACGTTGGTTGTAACCGGTTGATCGTAGCGGTAAGTCTTCTTAGGATCAAACGCTCACACAGGTTGCCCATGATGTTAAGCAGTGTGATCGGACGGTACGATGATGCTTCACGGTGATCTTTGCCGGCCTTGTGCAGGAATATGCACACGCCAGTTTTCCATCGCTTAGGGAAGTAGCCTGTGGACAATACAAAGTTAGCAAGAGGCACAAATGCCTCGATGAAGACTTCTCCCCCAAGTTTGAGTGCGTCTGCTTTTATTCCATCTGGCCCGGGGGCCTTTTTGTTTTTGAATCTGCTCAGTGCAAGTTGCACTTCTTTTTTTGAGTGAGTTTCTTGTCTTTTCAGTCCCCTCATCCGTTTTCGCTATTTTGGTTTCTTTAAATATGGCTGTATCGGTAAGCTTGTCGATCGTTTCTAATTCTGTATTGCATCCCGTGATGTTTGGTAGTTTAACGATAGGTTTCTTTATGTTTCGTTGAATGCGCCACATTTGTGACCTATTATCCCGTACATCTTGGAGTTTGTCGAGCCAGCCTTTTTCAGTGTATTCTTTCAATACTTTTTCAGCTTCTCTCTTAGCTTGGTTGTAAAGAGTGCGTGTTTCGCGTTGGACTCTGGCGCTGCAGTGTCTCGCTTGCCATGCAATTTGTTTTAGTTCATTTCGAAAGTCTATCTTATCGTTTACTTGCTTCGGTAGTCGTTCATGTCTTGTTGAATTTTTTAGGGGTGCGTGAGTGTCGAGGGCTGCAACAACAGCCTTTTCCATTGTTTCGATATACTTCTCGCAATCGGCTTCTGTTGTGATTTCTTTGTTAAGGTCACAGAGACCTTCCCACATTGTCTGTTGGTATGCCGCTCTTAGTTTCTCGTCCTCGTAGATTTTCTTTGTATTACGGAATAGGTGTTCCTCTATATTGTGTTCAATCTTTACCGTTAGCAACCAAGGGAGGTGATCCGAATCAACGCTCTCTACCTGTTTGGCCTGCGCTTCTAGTTGTTGGTGTGTTATTATAGCCAGGTCCAGGATGGTGTTACCTTGGCTAAAGGGTCTAGATGGTGCATTAGCATGTATTAGCGAGCATATTCCGTCATTCGTTGCTTTTTTAATAATATTGCCGAGGCCGGAGTTTCTGCTGTGGCCTAGGGTTTGCATACGTAAGTTCATATCACCAATGTTGATAGATGGTTCATCCGCTAGGGTTTCCTCCAGTTCTTCTCTAGCATGGTGCTGATTTGGAATTTGAATGTATATTCCTTTGATCTTAACATATTGTCCAGTTGCGTGGTTAGTAAAAAGTTTGATGCCTACGCCTTCTATCTTCTTGTTTTCATCGTGCCATCCTGGAGCGACTTCCGTCTCGGCCCACCTTAGTCCCCTCTGTACATACATGGCAGTGGCTAAATGTTTTTCCAATGTGTGGGTGAGTTTATCGTACCCTTTTATGTTATGTTGTTGTGTCTCAAAGTCGATTTTGCACTCGTTCAATATAATTATAGCCGGTCTATATTTCCCGACTAGTGCTTTTATTTCTTTGAATTTGTTTCTTACTCCTTGGGTGTTCAGATGTAAGATTTTGAGTTTCTGTAATTTCTTACTGTCGTGGATAGCCATTGAGATGCGAGTGTATCCTATTTATAGTGTCCATCAGCATCATCAGTGTCTGTTGCATTTGTGTCTGCATCTGAAAGAGGCCCTCTAGTGTGAGACCAACAGTTGTCGGTGGTACTTGTTCTGTTTGTGGTTGTGCTGACTCTTTTTGTGGCAGAGTTGGAAATTGCCTTGCATTTGTGACATCTGCGTATTTAACTCCCAATCTTACCACTGAGCGTTTAATTCTCTTCTCTCTTTTCGTTTGCTTAGCCTCTGCTTGTTCTATTTGCCTAGCTATCACTTTTTTAAACACAGGGCATTTGGCATTGTTTGCGCCGTGGTCTTCTCCTTTACAATTTCTGCAGACTTTCGTCGTGGTACCCTCTAGCGTGGTAATAACAATCTGTGGTTCCTCTTGTTTGCCGTAGCACGATTGCTTCGAATGATCGAATGCATAACATTTCTTGCACTGTATAATGTGCTTCGGGTTTTCTTTATATGGTTCGACCCTGATAGAGGGTGCGCAGAAGAATTTCCTTTCCGAGGTTTTGAAGTTCTCCAGGAGATCTCTCGATTTGTGTTTGCCATCAAAAATGAGTAGTTGTATTTTCCCTGCTCTTCCAAGTGACTTGACTGCTGTTGGTTTAATGCCGATGCAGTCTGCTATCTCATTAGCAATGGTGTCGGTGGATTCACCATAAGTCTCATTTTTGAGCACGATCTTGGTCGCTGATTGTCTGTCGGCCTTCGGTTTTGGTGCAATCACTCTGGTTATCCCGCAAGCTTCAATCGTAGTCAGTAGGTTCACGCGCGCTGTCGCATTATCCGGGTAAATTTTTATTTGGCCTCTCATAACGTTGAGCGTTGAGCTGTTTTTCGCTACTGATTCTCTGATTTTCTTTAGAGTGTCTTGATTCTTAATTGCGTTTTCATCCCTGATAATTATATTAGGAATATGGGTGTTTCTCTGTGTTGGTGTCGTATAATTGGATGCGCCTGTACGCTATAAAACTAGGCTCGGTTTCTTGGTTCTTGGTTTGGTTAGGGGGGAGGGGTAGGGGGGTTACGGGGGGGGGGGGGGGGTTGGTTAGGTTAGGGTTACGGGGGGGGGGGGGGGGGGTCAGGGATTTTTTTTTAGTCTTTAGTCTTTATAGGTCAAGTTAAGTTATATATATAACTTGAAAAAAATAAAATGTTATTACGATTCCTTCACTAATTAATCGAAAGGAACTTTGTTCCAACCGGGTTTCCCTTAACACCTCTCAAGTTTTTTTTTATATTTGAATGGAGTAGAATTATGCGTGTAGGTATGCCTGATGTTTTGTGAGAGAAAGTATGTTAGGGTATCCTCCATTATATATTATGTTACTTCTTAATTATTATTACTATTTTTTGTTGTATACCGTAACTATGTTAATGAATGTAATTAGTGTTACCGTTTTAATTAACAATAAACCATTAAACCAAAATAAAAATAATTCCAAAAATTGCGATTCTGCGGCAAGGAAGGAACGAATGCTCAAGGTAACTTTGTTAGAGAAGCGCCTTAAAATGCCGATTCAAATGTCCCAGAGCCCAGTAGATCAAGCTACAACTATCTGTCAATTTATTTCGATAGATATTCAACTTCAATACAAATGAATAATGTTCATATTCAATTGAAAAAAGTTGACAGTTTGGTATGACTTGATGTGCTGGCGTCTATACATCTACCTGCCTGCACATCTACACATGTAAGATGACAGACACGAGGGGCGATACAACTTAAACAATCGTTTTTTTGTTATAACAGCATGCGTAATTGCATTTTTCTTGTGTTGTCGCGTCACTAAGTCGCCGTCGTCGTTTCAGTGGGTTATTGTTGCCTTAAAAACCATGTATTATTATAGAAAAATAAAAATTATAATTACTAATAAGGACATTATGACCACAATAGATTTGGTGTTAACTGTGTGATTGTTTATATTGTTTCAGTTTGTAGCTGGGGATCTTCATAATTGTACTTCTTTAGTTCCGAAAATCAGCTCATGATAATAATAGTAGATTATGCATCAAGGGGATAAAGTAGTGTCTTATGTAGCGGGCGCCATATTGAATCCCGAGCATAACGAAGGATTCTAGGGTTAACTCCTGAGAGGAGCGAGGGAGTTTAGAGTTAACTCCCGAGCAAAGCGCAGGAGTTAAGATAAGAATCCTGAGTGCAGCGTGGGATTCAAGGCCGCCCAAGACGAAGGCACCTTTATCCCCGAGGAGTATACTCTACTTTTCACACCATCTACGAGACAATAAAAACAATAGTACTAGAATTAAGAGTAGACTGTTGGCAGTACCAATGGCTTAAACTCGGATTTAATGTACTCCAGATTCAAATCACTATTGTCACTCGACATTTTTGTCAGAATTTTCTGATATGTAATTTGTAAAGCAAAGCAATTTTCAGTATTCGCGCCTCAGATAATGAAACAAAGGGCAGATATACAGCGCGGAACACTGAGAGTGAAGCCAAAAAAGCAAATACAATCACGAAATTGTAGGTAAGTATTCGCTTTTGAATTTGTATATTTGCTATTTTGGCTTCACTCTGTGTTCCGACCGGTCTATCCGCTTTTTGTTTTCTTTTATAATTTAGATTCGCGCCTCTTTTTAATTTGTGCCCTATTTTTCTTTTATTTATATTCTACTAGTGGTGGCCAGTTCGATTTTCGAACAATTTATTTTTTAGTGCAGATCTCTCAGATTATCATACAAAATGCAGATAGATCGCGCGGGACACAGAGTGAAGCCAAAAAAGCAAATACAAATTCAAAAGCGAATACCTACAATCTCGTGATTGTATTCGCTTTTGAATGTGTGTTTGTATTTTCATTTGTTTTTTTAACGACGCGGCGTTTCGTGCTATACTGACTCGTGTCAGTACAGCACGAAATGCGTTGTAGGTATTCGCTTTTGAATTTTTATTTGCTTTTTTGGCTTCACTCTCAGTGTTCCGCGTGGTCTATCTGCCTTTTCTTTAATAATCTAAGGCAGATCTGGTGAATGTTCGTATGTGATTTCTACTTTAAGTTCCAAATTCAAATCGAAGCACCATCGATGACCAGCGGGTCATAATGAAATTCAGTGCAATATTATTGCCCTGCTAGACCTCAGGTCTTAAATGACTTACTTTAGGTTAGGTTTGCATGACATATAATTTGACATTGTCGAGCAGGTGGTGCGAAAAGTTTATTTTTTAAGAAAAGCTTTGCAAACGTTGCAGTCCACACTGTCTCCTGTATCATGTGTGTTTCTATAAAACAACCAGACCCAAAAAAAATGGCTGAAGGTTATACAAATTAAAGTATTTGTAACGTGTGAGAATATATAATAGCGCAGATTCCAATCCCTAAGCCATCGCACCAACCGTATCGTCTAATTTTTGCGTGACACGATTTAAGGCGCTTCCCTGACCAAATAACCTTGACCATACACATTTCCTCTTTGCCACAGAATCGAAATTCGCACAATTTTTGGGTTTTTTTTTTGTTATATAAAAAGAGAAACGATCTTTTGAAATAAAATAAAACGTGAATTATAAAGATTTTTATTTTACGTATCTATTAGTGTAGTCCTCAAATTAATAGCAACTTTAGCAAAAGATACACATGTTTTCAATTATTTTAGTATTTTTTTTACAGGGAGATTTAGGTGTATAAAGCGTACATAAAAAAAATAAGAACGTGGAATGTGATGATAGGATATTGAACATTAATTATATGCTTTTAGATGTTATTTGTTTCTCTTAGTTAACGAGTTAATAGCCCCTGAATAACGAAGAAAAACGCACTTTTGGTCATGGTAGCGCCTTAACCACAAAATACTACAGCAAACCCAAGAAATAATGAAAAAATGAACGGCCAGTACGTCCATTCAACTTATTTGTTTATACAAAATATCCGTTATCGTCGGAGTACTCCGCTCCCGTCGTTCAATAATAACAGCAATTGTACGCCGCCCGAAGACTTCCCGCAAACGAGCCAGTGTTTGTTATTACCGGTAGACTAACTGTTTATCTCTGTTTTATTATTCTAAGAAGTCGATCATGGATTTATGGACCGCGTTTAAGGGTTGTTGAGTAGTTATGTAGACCCTAAGGCTTCGTTAGTACAATTACCTTAGAGAAGTTTAGTGGTAAGGTAATGAAGAGGAAGTGTTTATGTTG
The DNA here is from genome assembly GCA_947361185.1 of Charanyca ferruginea. NCBI lineage: Eukaryota > Metazoa > Arthropoda > Insecta > Lepidoptera > Noctuidae > Charanyca > Charanyca ferruginea. Next base: position 26,287,811 of record OX376056.1, read on the forward strand.
TTAAAAGTGTAAAACGGTGTCTGTATAATCAACGTAGGTGTAATGCAAAATAGCATAAAATCGTAAAATAATAGTAATAATAGGTACCAGCCTATTATTGTTCCACTAAAAGGCAAAGACCTGTACTCTTCTCTCTCTTCACGCTTGCTCAAGGCGGATGGCGATTTCAGATTTATATCAAATAAAAGTTCTTGTTTCCTCACAAAGTTTTCCTTGTGTGTCAAAGTTTTCAAAGTGATGTCAAGATAAACTTAATACATGTGATATGGTACATAGTGGACATCCCACCCACACGCACAAAACGTTTTGGGAACACATTCATTGTGCGTGCTGCTAAGGAGTGGAGTTCCCTGCCTGAGTCTGTGTTTCCTGATAGCTACAACCTGGGAGTCTTCAAGTCAAGAGTAAATAGGTTACTTCTAGACAAGCGTGCTCCATCTTAGACCGCATCATCGTTCCCCATCAGGTGAGATAGTGGTCAAACGTACACCTATAAAAAGTAAAAAAAAAGTCACATGGGTACTTGCTTGTGCCCGGTTTTGAACACAGAACCTTAACCGCCTTAACCGCTAGGCCATCACATCACTATCGACTATGCATCATAATTTGTCTAATTGGGAAACTCTGGGCAAAAACAATATTTTTAAATGTTTTGATATTATCATGCCAATAGCAACTACATTTAAAAATGCTGTCCCCGTACAATCATGCCATACTAGTCGGCACCCAAGACTATACAAACATGACCCTATTTGCAATTGCCAGTGAATTTATCTAAAATAACTCATAAACGAATATAAAAGGGTGACACTGATACACCCTGCTGTTTCTTTATGTTTAATGTTATTAGGCCGAAATGGTTTCCTTTGAATCGGATCAGGACAAGCCCTTTTCATTGTAAAGCAAATGATAATGGTAATGGTTGGTCACCATGTTGCGTTTTATTGTGAATCATGGATATTAGAACACATGGAAAAGGCGTCTCGCAACAAATAAACGCCATAGTAAAACCCATATGAATTAATTTCAAAGCAAAGTTGCTCGTATACTCGTACCAGTTTTTGGTCGTAGCTTCAGTGGACAACCGACCATTAAGTATATAAAATTTTATGTTGATATTATTTCCAACGAGAATTGATGAATGGACGATAAACCTTGCCTTTTGTGTAGAAAGATAATCGTGTAGTTAATAAATTTACACCTATTACAACTGACAAGAGCACAAAAACTTTATATTTCTTACACATGTATTAATGGTAAATTGATGTTGATTGACATATCATGCTATGAAAAAATGTATAGATTATTCTTTAAAGAACCAGTAACATCGCATGCCCTTATCGGCGAGCGACTAGGTAGCTGATGACCTTGATGACTGTCTGTCTCGGCTACGTATATAATTGGATTAAAATAAATGTGTGTTTTTAATTGCTCAATTGTTTTAAAGCGGATATTTTTTGCCGTCGATAGCATCATAAATGTTATTCTGACTTCATTGTGAGTGACATACATTGACTATTAATAGGAATACCTAGAAATCTTTTTTGTGGAGTATTATCTACTTATTAAATAAATAATAATACGGCGGGAATAATATAGAGAATGTTCTAGAATTCTTTTGTACCCGTTTTAATTGTGTTTAGTTTAATTACGTGGGCGTTATTTATCATTTGAATAGGTTTTATTTAAATAACATATTCTATGAAAAACAGAAGTCCAAGGGCCACTTAGGTACCGTAGAACCCTTATGCCCAACATCACGCTACTGATTTTAGTTTCCAGATATTTGTTATTCAAGGAATAGCTGATCCTAAGTCACTTCCAGTAACAAAACATCATTGTTTCCCACGTATTAGAGTTGGAAGTCCATACAGCACTAACATTCGAGATAGGACGGTCGTTACGTTGATAATTTACAGGGGAAATGACTAAATAAACACAGATATGAATGATAAAGCCTCCTGTCACCGTTCATGAAACGTCGGACGGTGGAGGGGTAAACTCGGGAACTGATTGAGTGGGGATTTTGAAACTAGAGATGTGAATTTAGAAAGGGGATTTGTCGATACCAAGTGTGTAATTACGAATATTGTTACAAATGCATGACAGCTACTATAATTATGTCAACTCGAATTGTCCTGCCGCTGGACTAAGGTAATCATGGTGTATTGGGAACATAAAATCAATCAGAACTGGCATAAACCTCAAACCTTTACTCCTCCAAACCTCAAATATAACATCCTTCTTGAAAGCTATATGTTTGAACCGTTTGGGGTTGACAAACACTGACACAGAAAATCATAGGGACCGAGTATGCATTTCGGGCCATCGCCTGGCCATTTCTTGGGCCAAAGAATGGGCCGTTCCCATACAACGTGCCAGTGTGTAAATGTAATGTTGCCCACTTTTTGGGTACTTGTCCTATTGGCAGAGATGGACAGGACGAGTTTTATGGTGCCCTTCTTTCATAAATTGCTTTTTATTATTATTTATATGGTTTGCATCATCTTATCAGCCTACGAGGGCGGCACTGAAAATTTCGGGAATCAAGGAAGTGACACAACATTACTATTTAAAAATGTATTTATTGCTTTTCGAAGTATTCTCCGCGAAATTTGACACATTTTCCCATACGATGGAACCAATCATTGAAGCAACCATTCCATTCGGAAGTTGGGGTTTCCAAAATGGCCGTTTTGTAGGCGTCCACAGCTTCTTCAGGTGATGAAAATCTCTGACCACGCAATTTATTCTTTATTTTAGGGAAAGTATAGAAATCATTAGGGCTTAGGTCGGGGCTGTACGGCGGATGGTCTAATAATTGTATGTTTTCTTGCTCTAAAAACTCATTTGTTCTGTGCGCGGTGTGAGAACTCGCATTGTCGTGATGGAGGATGATGCGGCAGTTGCAGTTCTCTTTACGGAGTTCAGAAACGACCTGTGGCAAACAAATGCTAGCATACTATTCTGCATTAACCGTTCTTTGTCCCTCAAGAGGAATAGTGGCAACATGGCCGGTTTTGGAGACAAACGTGGCCACCATTTTTTTTGCAACACTCCAAAAGCAAAAAGCAAAAAGCGGCTCGCGTTACTTGAACGCGAGCCGCTTTTTGCTTTTCACAGAGCGAATGCGGTATCCATCGGGAAAACAACTTTTTTACACCTAATTGTTCATGCAAGATTATTTGTATTTGACTCATGCCAATGTCTAAAGTTGTCTGAATTTCGCGGTATGTCACATGTCGATCTTCCTCAATCAGCTTACGCACAGCATCAACGTTTTCTTGGGTGACTGCAGTTTTTGGACGACCTTGACGGGGATCATCACTGAGCTTGACACGTCCCGGTTGAAATTCAGCAAACCAGCGATAAATTGTGGTTTTGGATGGGGCTTCATCACCAAATGCAGAAATCATCCGGTCAACACACTGTTTTTGTGATAAACCACTTCGAAAGTCATAATAAATCATCGCTCTTGAATTTTCTCGAGTCAATTCCATTTTCTCAACGACTAAACAAGTTTGACAAAACCTTGTGACAAGACCGAGAAACTTTTCTTTAAATAAATAAATTGTATTCGATTTTTAAAACCAAGGAGTTTTCAATTAAAAAGATTTTAATATGACAGGAACAGTGGAAATATTCCATTCTCGATACTTTTAGTGCAGCCTGGTATTGCGGTACAATGCTGAACGTAGGACTCCCCCAGAAATCGCCAACCAACCTATTTGCAAGTTTCATATAAAGGCATCTAATTATAGATTTAGATTTAGTTTGCAAAATAGGCATATACATACAGCACTGAAGTTATATATAAATAGTAACGAATATTTGAATGTTTGTGTAAGATATGCCAATTCTAATCCTATTTTAATCGCATGACTGGGTCCATATTGGCTCACCTAAAGTTCTTTACCCGAAATTGTACTTCCTAAGGATTTGTAATCCGAATGATCACTCTTCCTAAAAATTTTCATCCTAAAGTTTTTATTCATACTATTTGTAGTGCTACCGGCGATGTTCATAACACTCATGTTTCCGAAAATTGTAATTAATAATATCATTAATGTAAATATATTTAAACTCCTACTGTTTTTTATCATAACGCTTCTGTCCCTAAACATAATTACCATAATATTTTCACTTATACTCGGAAAGAAACATTTACCAAGTGTAATAAAAAATATATGTGGGTAGAAGATGATATTTATAGTTTTAATTTGAGGGTATGATTATTATTTGGGGGTATGCTTTACATAACGTACCTACTGAGTTGTGTCTATTGCTTAGTTCAAACCTTCTGCGCGTGCGTGCAAGCAAGCATGCAGCAGGCAAGCAAGCATGCAGCATACAAGCAAGCATGCAGCATACAAGCAAGCATGCAGCATACAAGCAAGCATGCAGCGCGCAAACAACCATTCAGCATGCAAGCAAGCAAGCATGCAGCGTGCAAGCAAGCATGCAGCATGCAAGCAAGCATGCGTCATGTAAGCAAGCATGCATCGTGCAAGCAAGCATGCAGCGTGCAAACAAGCATGCATCATGCAAGGAAGCATGCAACATGCAAGCGAGCATGCAACATGCAGCAGGCATGATTTCTGTCACGGCTCCGGCGTTGCGGGGCTCCGGCGGTCCCACGCGAGCTTATCGTCGCAGATGGTATTCACGCTCACCACCGCAGCTTCGGCTTGCTGGCCGGCTTGGCCGGCCAGCCTCAGCCGCGGCGGCGGGCGTTAAAACCACCTGCTCCTCAGCTCGCGGGCCGCCTCGCCCCTCCGCGCCTACGCGGATTTAAATTACACTCTAGGGGTCGGGCAGACAAGACTACGTGGAGTCGGTTTCGCAGCGATTCGTTTCTGTCATTAACTTTTGTAGCACAACATATTCACTTTTTAAGACAATATTTTAGTTATTGTCTATTTATATATAATTTCGTTGAAATAAATTCCATGGAAAAATACACTGAGCAAACAATATTCGTTAAAAAATAATTCTACTGTTTGATAAGTTTGTTAAACAAAAAAATGTGAATAAATATTCATTGAATTGTGTTTCTGTGAAATATGTTTCTTTGAAGTAAATAGTCTTTGAAACAATAATAGTCGAAATAAAATTACAAGAACCAAATATTATATGAAACATTTTCTGGAAAACGAAATTCTATGAAATTTCTGTCTGCGAAACAAGGGGACACCGTTATACATGTTACGTGAAAATAAAGTTACGCAAAATTAATGTATATAGTACTAATTATTATGAATAAAAAGAAATCTAAACAAAAAATAACCTTCTTTTACACTATTATTCAAAGTCATATCACTTTGAATAATAGTGTAAAAGAAGGTTATGTTGAGAAAATATAGGAAAACAAATAAAAGTTTATTAGATGTTTATTGCTACTGACATTACGAAGATGAATGCTTCGGATTATGAACATTAGAGACAGAGTAGTTAGGAATTGTGATTGTTAGGATGAAAAATGTTAGGAAGAACATTTTCGGATTTCCAATTATCGGAGTTAAAAATTTAGGTGAACTTTGGCGCACCCCGCATGACTACTCAGCAGAACATTTCTGACGTAATAAAATGGTCAACGGCCATAGAGCGAAACTGAAACTCACACTCACATACGAATTTCTGTATCTCCAAATTGATTACTCGGTTACCTTTATAACCGTAGGTCACAGACAGAGATACATTGTATCGACAGCCTAGCAATAACATTGTTACTGGTCAAAATGTAAAGCTGAGCGCGTCATGTCTCCTGCAGTAGATACAGTTGCGGTTAACCGATGCGGGTAGACGGAATTCTGAATTCTGACATCTGACTGTCCATAACTTCGCAAAATTTCATTATAGGTATACATTGTTGGTGGAATGTTATTCCATAATGTTGTTCCGATTAGAAGTTTCGAGCGTAAATCAAAGTTCATATTGTTTTAATACGAAGAAGGACTGAATATTTTTTTATGAACCTAAAATAACCACTCCGCACTGTTCGTAATTTATCTATCTACCTACAATGTTTGAAAGATTATCACTTGAGAACGGCTCGACTGATTTGGCTGATTTTATATTTTCGTTGTATTCGCAATATCCAGGACAAGGAATTATTGAAAGATTTTTTGGAAAATCTACCAGATAATTCGGTAATTTGGATTATTGATTTGGTATTTTTGTATAAATTCGTGTGAAGCCGGGTTGGGTCGCTAGTATAAAACAAACTTATAAAGGTATATAACTAGAGCAGATACTGCCGATGGCATTAAAAAGCTGGATTAATTACTTAACTTTTTAATTACATCTGCTAAATCTTCTCATTTGTGAAAATGAAATGAATGCCCAATCTTGTTCAATAAAATTGGTCGGCATCTCATAGTTACAATCATACTTATCATGAATGAGTAAGCTTTTTCTTTAGTTATGATAAGTGAACCACAATATCCGGTGATTTTCAAATTATACCCCATTTGTTACCTACTTAGTATAAAAATGACGGCCACGTACTTTATATAACTACTGTCGTATACATAGGTAAAGGCTGAAATTCCTCCTTTATTCATACTTGTTCAGGTACCGTATGTAAATTTTGATCCTAAAACACATCAGTTACTCAAAGTAATTTATCGGAATAAATTAAACACTAATCAGAGCACTTTATATACGCCATACTAATATGCATAATAGATTGTAACGTTGTATCGTTACTTTACCTGAAAACAATTAAAATCACAACCAAATATCAACAATTAACCTCACCATAAGAAATAAATGTCAAATCACATTAATAGATTATTAATATTTAGGGACGTCCAAAGTTACTATTAGCTATAGTACTAGTGAAGTCCGCCTAATTGTGGTATCCGAACGTGTGAAATGAGGAATGTTATCTATCCCAACTACCGTATTTAAGCCACGACGAAGGACATGACAGTCCTTTTTTCGAATTCCGGCATCTGCAAAGATAGACAGAGTTACACCTGTTACCCATTAAATGTTCTTCGCCAATTTACTCGCCAGCCAGTTTAAATTGACTAATAATAGTCTTAAATATTAAACTCAGTGAATTCATAACCCCATATTGGGTAAGTGTTGAACAGCTAACTTTACATTTCGTGTTCCTACCTTATAGGTTATGTTAGGGCGTGCACCTATGTAATCGTTTAGTTTCTTCTTATTGCAGCTTAATACGCCTTACGCGTTATTTCTAATGCAGATGCAACCTATTTGCTCCTAGCTCAGTGCATTTTGTTACGCGTAGGTACCTATTTACCACGCGGTTCGAATCTGCAAATCATGCCTTGTTTCTTTGTTAAAGTCAAGTCATCCATTGCTCATTGTAAACTCCGTACTGATTGTGACAACCACACACACCTTCATTAGCGCACTAGTACATCTCGCTTTGCTTACGCTTTGGTGTCACAATCAGCGGAGATGACCTTCGGCCATCTTGTGACACGCTGGACGTTGCATTCCAGGGTCCAAAGTTCCGGCTGAACACCTGGATTTTTATTAATCCGCGGACATCAAGTGCATCCCAACGTTGGGTGCCGCACCACCGCTCGTCCACACCGCCGGACAACAGCTCCGCGCCCCCGGGTTCCTATTTATCCCGCGTGGCCGCGTCGAGCTCGCTTCGGGTCTGGCAACACCACCTGCCGACCGTCACCACACCTGGCGTCTCTAGCGTGGCACACCGCTGTGATCGTCGTGCCCAAGGCTGAGCCAGGAGAGTACAGTGCAACTCCCAGGGGAGGTTGAAAGGGAATTAGTGGCCGTAAACTTACCCACTGCTTTTTTATAATATATTTTTTATGTTGACCGGTTACGTTGGGTTTTCTTTTATATCCCCCGCGTAACCCCTACGTCACATTGGCGCCCAAAAACGTGGTTTTATGGTCACTATTTTCTTTTAATTTTCCCTTGGTGGGTATTTTTTTTTTTTTCTCTTAATGTTGGTGTTTCCTGTGTGTTGTTTATTTTAGATTTGTAAAACGTTTCCTTTAATGGTTGGCAGCAACTAAGGTGTACGTACGACACATAGTCTTTTGAGACCCAATATTTAAAAAAAAAAAATTGTTACTTAATTTTTTTTTATTTTTTGACAAGTACCAAAATTTATGGTACCTGCTCGTAGTAGTAGAGCTTCTTGTTAACAGCTCGCCCCGGGGAAGTACTACCACCAGTCCTATTTCCATTGGTAAGCAGCTTTGCTGCGTGCCGGTTTGAAGGGATTGGGTGCCGGGTTTACATCACTGGTACATAAAGACATTCCATCTTTGTCTCAAGGTGACTACAGTGACTATACCCATAAGGGTTCACTCGTAATTGTCTACCTGTTTTTTTTTAACTAAAACTTTAAAGAATAATTTACCAGTAAATTCATTTTATTAACATTAACTCAATATAAAGTTACAATTTTTTTTTTTCATATTAAATTATTTCCAAACATCAAGATTATCTATTGTCGGCACGGTTACTTTACCAGTACATAATTGTAGGACATTGTTAACAAAATGTTTCTTTAAGCAATATTGTTTTTATATAACTGCTCATTAATTTTGAGATATTTTTCATCTTCAAAAAGTGGTTTTAACATTGTTTATCCATAAACAGCTGTTACACTCCTTATTGTCTGGGTACAGCCAGCCACAATTTTTGATTAGTCTTCTTTAATTAAGAAAAAATATTTTTTCATATGTCATTGAAATAATTTAATTCTTTTTGAAAATTAAACATATAATTGTAAAACGTAACCAGTGTACGTACACATTAGTTGCACCTGTTTGCTTCAACATTTTTGTTTTGTTTTTTTTTTCCCCAAATAATTCTCTTTTTAAACTTTGTCCGTTGTTAACTTTTGGCAACAACAATATTTTTTTTAATACTCTCGGATAATTCTGTTTAGGACAACAACCATAACGTTGCTCTTCAAGCTACTTTTGTAACAGTCGGAGTATTTAACTTCACCACTTAGTTGCGTTCAACACTTACCCTCTATTCACTTTCAACATTTCAATTTTTTTTTTACTTTTTATAAAAAAAAAATACTTTTGTTTTTAATTAAATAAAACGAAATGGCTTTTCCAATCAAATTTATGTCCTTGCAAAAAGCAGAGCTTGAATATGAGGTAGCTATCCGAGGAGAAACACCCAGGAGAAACTACTGTTCAGGAATTGCGAAAACAAATCGCGAAATGCGGACCAATGTTTCCCTCCGAGGATATTCTTACTAGCCCATTCGAAGTATCGGATGATTTGGCCGGTGTGTTGGAGGTTTTAACCAAGGCAGACACTAGTTTGGAAACAGCAACATCAGATAAGAACACTTTGCTAAAAACACAAAATTTACTTAATCACATATATCACAGATTAAATAGAATTTCATGCGACGGCAAGGAAAAGGCAGATTACGATGAGTGCGTGAACCTCTTTATGTCAATGGTTTTAAAAATAAATTCACTCTTCGCAACTGCATCGGATCCTTTGGCTACCTTTAGCAACCAACATACCTCTACATCAGTTAATGTCGCATCGCCGATTAACGTGTCAGTCACATGTGAGGGTGGCTTAAATAGGTTTGCAAAAATAAAATTTGATGGCAAATCTTGCGTACGTTCCTTCTTACAACGCGTAGATGAGCTCTGTCTCGCAAAGGGAATTTCGTCTGATCGCGTCCTCTCTCACGCGACCGAGATATTTACAGACGGCGCGCTTCACTGGTACAGGAGCGTCAGAGATACGGTGTCTAGTTGGGACGAACTTGCTGTGTTACTTAAACGTGACTTTGATCAGTCAGACTATGACTATAGACTGCTATCTGAAATCAGGGCACGAACACAAGGAGAGACCGAAAACATCGTTATCTACTTGTCAATAATGACAGGTTTATTTTCCAGATTAACTAAAAAAGTATCAGAGGAAGACAAATTAGAGTTACTCCTTCATAACATTCGTCCTTGCTATGCTAATACTTTATCGTCTGTCGCCGAGATTAAAACTATCGAAGAACTTAAAACTCTTTGTCGTAACTACGAAAACATACAATCGCGTCTTGCTCAATTCAAAGAACCTCCAAGGCCGTCATCAATTACTTTAGCACCGGAATTTGCTTATCTAGGGAAAAATCCTGAAAATGTCAATAATGGCAATAACTTCAAAAAGAAATATAATCAATTTAACAGACTTAGTTAGAAAAACAATGATAATAAAAAAGAGATGGATAGAGAAACAAAAAACGGTAGCGGTTCCTCAATTTCTCCAAATTATGTTCATGCTATTGAGAATAAACCAGGTCAGAAGTCACCTTCCTGTCCACGTTGTCGCACTAACGAACATGAATATCGGCAGTGCCCTGCAAAAGCGGATGGAATCTTCTGATTTGGATGCGGAGAAAAAGACGTCAAACGTCCCGTTTGCAAAAAATGTAATAAACGGAGCCCAACTAAAACAAAAAACTAGTCAACGAGAATTGTGTCGTTAACTATTTTGATAGACAGGACTGGGAAAATTGGCTGCACACAATTAAGCAATTTTATAAGCCAATCAAAGTTCACACAATTCTCGATAAAAACCAAACCAAGATAACAGACCATACGTATCAGTGCAGATAGAAGGAGTACCAGCAACTGGACTCCTGGATTCAGGTTCGGCTGTCACAATTTTAGGTAACGGTGCTCATACGGCACTAATAAACCGCGGCTTTTCATTAATTACAGAAGACCGTATCGCAGTAACAGCAGCAGGTGGACATAATTTACAAAGTCTTGGCTACATTCAATTACCGGTCAACTTTGAAAATAAATTTCACGTATTGAAAGCATTCGTAGTACCGGATATTAGATCAAATCTTATTTTAGGTGTAGATTTCTGGCGTAAATTTGAAATATGTCCCAAATATGTTAAAAGTGACATGGTTCCGACCTGTACTTTGGAAAATTGTACACTAGAAAGTTGTAGTCAAACCTTCATTATGGGTTACAATAACTTGAACGATTCCCAGAAGCATTTGGCTGATAATGTGATTAAACAGTTCGAAAACATTGCATCACAGTACAAAGGTCTCGGGGTAACCAACTTAATAACTCACCACATTGATACCGGGGACAGCCCACCAGTTTGTCAGCGTTATTACCGTCTATCACCTGAAAAACAACGTATACTAGTCGAGCAAGTAGATGAGATGCTTTCTCTCGACGTGGTCGAGCCCTGCGAAAGCGCGTGGTCATCTCCTGTTCTTCTTGTCACTAAAAAAAACGGTCAGCCCAGGTTTTGTCTAGATAGCCGAAAATTAAATTCTGTCACCAAACGCGATGCATACAATTTACCATACATCTCAGAGATCCTGGATAACCTTAGGGACGCGCGTTACCTTTCCAGTATTGATTTATCAAAAGCATTCTGGCAGATACCAATAGCTGAAGCAGATCGTGATAAAACGGCATTTTATGTTCCAGGCAGGGGCATTTTTCGTTTTAAAAGGACCGCTTTTGACCTTACGAACGCTCCGGCCACTCAACAGCGTCTAGTTGACCTGTTATTCACTGAATTTGATCTTAAGGTCTTCGCTTATTTAGATGACATCATCATAATTTCTAGCGATTTCAATAGTCACGTGACCCTACTATTGCGCGTATTAGAAAAGCTGAAAAAAGCGAACTTAACAATTAACCTTGAGAAATGTAAATTTTTCAATTCGGAACTAAAATACTTAGGCTACGTGGTCGATGGCACCAAGTTGCGTACAGATCCATGCAAAGTCGAGGCCATTTTGAATTACCCAACTCCAACCAGTAGGAAGGACTTTACGTTTCTTAGGCACTGCAACTTGGTACAGACGATTTGTCCCCAATTTCAGCACTATAGCTGGACCCTTAAACAAATTAACATCGACTAAAAAAGGCTCTCCCCCGTTCAAATGGACCCCCAAGGCAAACGACGCTTTCCAAAAATTGAAAGATAGTTTAGTGTCAGCTCCGGTGTTATCTTGTCCAGATTACAGTAAGCCGTTCGAAGTGCATACAGACGCAAGCGATTATGGGCTCGGCGCAATGCTCACCCAAACGGTAAACGGGAAAGAACATCCTATTGCCTATATGAGTAAGTCATTAACAGGTCCAGAGAAAAATTACAGTATTACAGAACGCGAGACGTTAGCCGTCGTAACTGCCCTAGAAAATTGGCGTTGCTACATCGAGAACGGATAACAATTCACAGTTTACACTGACCACAGTGCGCTCAAGTGGTTCTTATCTATAAGCAACCCAACTGGTCGATTAGCTCGTTGGGGAGTACGTTTGTCAGCGTTTAACTTTGTCCTCAAACACCGTCGCGGTGTCGATAACGTCATTCCCAACGCCTTGTCTAGGATCGTCCCAGTTAGTATCATTAGTACTTCCAACTCTTATTTGGACACTAAAGACTCTTGGTACCAAAGGATTTATGACGGTTGTCTAATTGACCCAACTAAGTTTAAAAATTACATAGTCAAAAATAATACTTTATATAGAATAACAAAAATTAAACATAACTTAACCTCAGAATTCGCGTGGAAGGAAGTCGTCCCCTCAGAGTTACACGAGAAGGTTATCAGGGAAAACCATTCAGAGCCAACGGCTGCCCATATGGGCATATTTAAAACATACCGTCGTCTAGCTTTACGTTACTACTGGCCAGGCATGTATCAGGCTGTTGTAGAATACATTAGTACTTGCGACAAGTGTTTAGCCTATAAGTCCCAAAATCACCAGATACTAGGAGAAATGGGTCGCCCAAAACACTGTGCCCGACCATTTCAAATGATCTCAATTGACCTCATGGGGCCACTTCCAACTTCGCGGAAACAAAATAACTACATATTAGTAATAACATGTTGTTTTTCAAAGTTTTGCCTAATTTTTCCTATAAAAAAGCGACAGCAGACATTACCAAAATCTTAGAGGAATCCGTGTTTCTTATCCACGGTATACCACAAACGATATTGATGGACAACGGTACCCAGTTTACTGGTAAAGTCGCTGACGCCTTGTTCAAGAAATATGCTGTACCTAACGTTTTCTTTACTCCCAAATACACACCACAAGTTAATTTGGTAGAACGTTATAATAGAACGATAATCACATGTATTTTAACGTATGTCGATGATGATCACAGATCATGGGACTCTTATATCCCTAAGGTCCAATTCGCTATTAATAATTCCGTTAACGAAGCTACTGGTTTCACTCCAGCATTCCTAGTCTTCGGTCGAGAACTCGTTACCTGCGGAACTCATTATACGGACAACGACCTCGGCGACGAAATAGTGTTCCTTCCACGAGATGCTTACGCGGAAAATCTAGGTAGCTTATCCAAGGTTTTCAACACGGTACAATCCCGACTTTGGCAGGCTCACGAAAAGAACACATCGCACTATAATTTGCGTCGCAAGTTTGCCGAGTTTAACGTTGGTGACATAGTCATGAAACGCGCTTTCTTCTTAAGTGACAAGGGGAACAGGTTCTCGAAAAAGTTAGCACCTAAATTTATAAAAGCAAGAATTATAGCCAAGAAGTCGCCGTTGGTATACGTTCTGGAAGATATGACGGGCAAAAACATAGGTTCCTGGCATATTAAGGACTTAAAATTGGTTGGACTCAATAAATAATTTTTGAAAAAAAAAAGGGAATATAAAATTAAAGCTACAACTTATTTTACTCATTTGATACCAGCATATAGCTATTTCATTTATTTATCTAGTTAGTTTCATTACTGAACATAACACTTTCGCTCAATAAGCAGCGATATTTTAAACATAGAGGTTCGACAATTTGGTTAAGACATTGAGGGTTCGATTACTGATTTGGTTTATTTTCAAGTACCTACATTTTTGCTTAACACTTCTACTTTGAACCAAGTTTTTTTTCCTTATATAGCTATTGGTCTTTTTATCAATAGATATTATTTATTTTACTATCTGAGCGGCTTGCAACTCATTAAATAAGCCATTGCAGGGGCGGTATAGTTACTCCATTAACCAAAGCCAAAACTAGAAAAAACTTTACTTCTTGATTTTATTTATTTATATTTGAGCGGATCGCAACTCATTCAATAAGCCTATGCAGGAGCTGTTGGATACTCCAAAAATAAGCCTACATCCAATATTTATATATACTCTGTAGTAACTTCAATATTTATATACATGGTTCATAGTAGTAAGCAGCCACTAGCTCAGTCTGACTTGCGCGAGTATTTAGTCAACTTCGGACAAACTACTCTCACATACTTGCTAGGATGCGGACCCACCTCCTTATTAGGTGGTCTGCTGGGATATTAGGTGAACGAATGCAAGAAATGGATGGAGGATGGATGAATGAAGATGTAAGGAAGGGTCGTATTTCAGGTGGTGGCTAGTGCAACACCACAAGGATTTTTATCTAGGTAAAAATCCTACCTAATAGGGGGGTATTGTAACGTTGTATCGTTACTTTACCTGAAAACAATTAAAATCACAACCAAATATCAACAATTAACCTCACCATAAGAAATAAATGTCAAATCACATTAATAGATTATTAATATTTAGGGACGTCCAAAGTTACTATTAGCTATAGTACTAGTGAAGTCCGCCTAATTGTGGTATCCGAACGTGTGAAATGAGGAATGTTATCTATGCCAACTACCGTATTTAAGCCACGACGAAGGACATGACAGTCCTTTTTTCGAATTCTGCAAAGATAGACAGAGTTACACCTGTTACCCATTAAATGTTCTTCGCCAATTTACTCGCCAGCCAGTTTAAATTGACTAATAATAGTCTTAAATATTAAACTCAGTGAATTCATAACCCCATATTGGGTAAGTGTTGAACAGCTAACTTTACATTTCGTGTTCCTACCTTATAGGTTATGTTAGGGCGTGCACCTATGTAATCGTTTAGTTTCTTCTTATTGCAGCTTAATACGCCTTACGCGTTATTTCTAATGCAGATGCAACCTATTTGCTCCTAGCTCAGTGCATTTTGTTACGCGTAGGTACCTATTTACCACGCGGTTCGAATCTGCAAATCATGCCTTGTTTCTTTGTTAAAGTCAAGTCATCCATTGCTCATTGTAAACTCCGTACTGATTGTGACAACCACACACACCTTCATTAGCGCACTAGTACATCTCGCTTTGCTTACGCTTTGGTGTCACAATCAGCGGAGATGACCTTCGGCCATCTTGTGACACGCTGGACGTTGCATTCCAGGGTCCAAAGTTCCGGCTGAACACCTGGATTTTTATTAATCCGCGGACATCAAGTGCATCCCAACGTTGGGTGCCGCACCACCGCTCGTCCACACCGCCGGACAACAGCTCCATGCCCCCGGGTTCCTATTTATCCCGCGTGGCCGCGTCGAGCTCGCTTCGGGTCTGGCAACACCACCTGCCGACCGTCACCACACCTGGCGTCTCCAGCGTGGCACACCGCTGTGATCGTCGTGCCCAAGGCTGAGCCAGGAGAGTACAGTGCAACTCCCAGGGGAGGTTGAAAGGGAATTAGTGGCCGTAAACTTACCCACTCCTTTTTTATAATATATTTTTTATGTTGACCGGTTACGTTGGGTTTTCTTTTATATCCCCCGCGTAACCCCTACGTCACAAGATAACACAAAGTCAAAGTCAAATAATTTATTTCAATTACACCATTAAAAAAGGCACTTTTGAACGTCATATAAAAAAAGTTGATTCTAGTGGCCCCTTCCAAAACGTAGTTTCGTATGGAGAAGAATGGGCAAGAAAATCCATACCTACTTATTCTTTAAAAAAAAATGTGTACAATATTTTGCATTTACAGTTAATAGTTAAGTATATACCTATAAGTAAATACGATGTAGGTACCTTGCATAAAAAACGCTATATTAATGTATTAGGTCCTTACATATGAAATTGCCGATACTTAATACTGGCAACTTTGAAATCAAATATTTTGTGTTTGATTAGGAATTCCAAATTCAAAATTATTTCAAAATAAAGACTAAAGAATATTGTTTTAAAATTCGTGTTTCATTTGTTTTATCGTCATTTGTTTGGGCTTGAAAATTGCTATTGCAACAACAATGGAGAAATTAAAAATTCGCGATATTTACGAATATGAGTTCTACCGTGGCACCAGTGCAGCAGAAACGGCTCGAAGGATTAACGACAACGAACGGTGCGTTTTTGGTTTCAACGTTTCCGTTCTGGAAATTTTGATTTACAAAATGAGCCTCGTGGACGACCGGATACTCAAGTGAATAATGAAGAATTAAAGGCGATAGTTGAAGCGGATCCATCTCAAACCACTTCTGAGCTGCAGCCTTTGGAGTAAGTGACAAAACAATCACTATCCATTTGCGTCAAATTGGAAAAGTAAAAAAGCTCGAAAAGTGGGTACCGTACGAATTGACTGAAACACACCAACAAACACGCTTCGGTTGCTGCGCTTCCTTGCTCAATCGTCACAATAATCAGGGAATTTTAAATCGTATTGTCACTTGTGATGAGAAGTGGATCGTGTACGATAATCGCAAGCGATCATCACAATGGCTTAACCCTGGAAAACCGGCAAAACCTTGCCCCAAGCGAAAACTGACCAAAAAGAAGATTCTAGTTAGTGTTTGGTGGTCCTGTGCTGGTGTCATCCACTACAGCTTCATGAGATCAGGCCAAACGATTACTGCAGACATGTATTGTCAACAGTTGCAAACAATGATGGAAAAGCTCACCATTAAACAACTGAGATTGGTCAATTGCTCTAGCCCATTGCTCCTTCAGGATAACGCTCGACCACATACTGCACATCAGACGGTCGCCAAGTTAGAGGAGCTGCGACTAGAAACTCTGCGTCACCCACCATACTCTCCAGATCTTGCCCCAAACGATTACCATTTATTCCGAAATTTGGACAACTTTTTACAAGGAAAAAAAATCAATTCTGATGAGGCAGTTTAAACAGCCTTCAAGCAGTTCATCGATTCTCGCTCCCAGGATTTTTTTACCAAAGGGATCAATGAGCTCCCGATAAAATGGCGAAAGTGTATCGATAACAATGGTACATACTTCGATTGACTAAATATATAATTTCTTTTAAAAATGTTATTTTTAATTTTTTGATACCGAGCGGCAATTTCATATGTAAAGACCTAATATGTACAAAGTATTAAAAAATACACACGAATACATAATGCCATATACATGTTGCAAAAGATAGTTTGTTTGTTTGTAAACTACTGAAACGATATTGATGAAATTTGGTACAGACTATAAGGGCGGGTTGTTTCAAACTGTTGGTTAACGTTACATACGGACGGATAAACATTACTATGACGTGAGTGAGATGTTTAACGTTCGTTAAATGTAACGGGTTGTTTCATGACATAAAACTCCTTCAGTCAAAGTTATTCAAAAAGAGAGTCCAATATATTTTGATGTTTGACGTAGCTGTTTGACAACACGTAATTACGTTGACTGGTGGATAAAGCATTGGTTATGGTAATAGTAACTTTTTAACGTACGTTTTGTGAAACAACACATTTTTTGGTCTGACGATAGTTAGCGCCATTTTTGACTATTACCTGTCAGTAAAGTATAGTTGAAGCAACCCGCTTTGAGTTTAAACCTCATGAAAGGACATAAATACTACTTTTAATTCCATGACTTCGTTTACACCCAAAATATACGAAATCCACGCGGACGAAATCGCGGGCAAAAGCTAGTATACATATAAATGAACAAGTTTTTCACCATTGCACTTTGACAAAATAAAACATTCACTCTACTTTGTTACGACTTTGTATACCTATTAACGACGAGATGTCTTGAGGTCTACGACCTGTCTGTCTAGGTTCAATCTAAGTTCCATCACTAGCATGAATAGCATGACAACTAGGTCGAATGAAAATATTTGGTATTCCCAAAAACATAATTGGTATACCTACCTATACTTTCAAATGTAGAGTAAAATTGGTAAAATATGCTTTTTCGAAGTTTTTGGATATACATTTGTCGGAGACGGTTTACTAATCACAATTGTGGGTAGTTAACTAAATTTTTTGATTTGTTTCTTTTATTATTAATTAAAGGGATTTTACTATCAATTATTGTCTATTAATTCGAAACACGATTAATTGAGTTTTATTCAAAACAATTGTTGAAACGTTACTTTGAATGTTAAACGAATTAATTTATGAAATCACTATTGTTTATTCATGACCATTATTATTGTGTTATTTGATTACTTTATAATGAAATCTTATTAGATTTAACACATTTTAGTGTTTTGTATCAAGTAAACGCGTGACGCACTTCCGTGCGCCATTGGACAGACTTGTTATGGAGAGTTTGCAAGGTGGGGGTATCGTCTTATAAAAGAGCGTGCACTCCATATTACAGTCAGTCGATCCTCGGATTCGACTCAGTAGAGCTCCCGCTCCCGACAATACTGTCGGTTTACCTGGTACAGCGCTGCTGTATATTCACATAGCTGTATAGGCTTGCTGATAGCGAGCTTCGTCGAGCACTTTGTATTTGGGTGGCTTATGCTACTGTACGAACTGTAAACCTTAAGGGTTTGTCTAGCCTTTTCTCAGCAATGTTGAGTTCTACTTCCAGTCTGTATCAGTCGGTATTTAGCTGCATCTGGATGGGATGCAGCAAAAATTACCAGTGTTTTACATAGAGCGACTGCCTATCTGACCTGCACTACCTAGTTACTGGGTTACACGATATCTCTTGGTAAGGCTAGTTGTCAGACCTTCTAGCTACTAACTATTCATCACGAAAATCAAAGGCCTACGAATGACAGCTGTGACTAGCGTTTCTACGTGCTTTCCGAAGCTCGGATGAGCCCGGTATTAAATGGATATTCACCAATACTCGAACCAACCGCAGCAAACGTAGCTTAACCATGACCGATAGGCTTTAACTTAGCCACGAGCCCCCACCATAACCTACCACTGTCAGAATATTTTTTGAAAGCATAATAATTTCACCTTCACTTCAGAAATCCTGTCGTAAATACTCTGCTACGTTTTCAGGACATAACTACCATCAAGCTACTAGCAATAATAGTACTACTAGCAATAACTACCCTCAAAATATTACAATCGACGCCCAGTTTTTAACCGACTTCAAAAAGGAGGAGGTTCTCAATTCGATTGGTATTTTTTTTTATGTATGTAAACCGATTACGCTGAGATTTATGATCCGGTTTACGTGATTCTTCTTTAGTTTGATGCGGAATAGTTGCCATTTGATCCCATAAAAATTTTACATAGTTTGGCCCAACCGTTTTCATTTTATGAATATTTTTTTTATGTTTGACCACGCATAACTTTTTTCAGTGTTGTCCGATTTCGATGATTCTTTTTTTAATGAATAGTATATACCTCAAATTTGGCCCAATATTAGAATTTCAAGAAAATATTTCACCGCTAAGGGTAGAAAATTAAGTGATGACTGTCACCGTTTCGTAATTGATTTGTATGATAAGAAGTACTAAAAAGCGAGAAAAAAACGTTGTAACAAAAAAGACAAACGCCTTCAAAAAGTAAAAAATAACTTTCAATTCGCAAGTCGGTGGCAATACAAAACAACAAGCAAAACCAAAATCGCCGACTTGCGAATTGAAAGTTATTTTTTACTTTTCGAAGGCGGTTGTCTTTTTTGTTAAAATGTTTTTTTTTTTGTAATACGTCCAACATTTAATTTATTATTATGATATGTCTAATTTTAAATATTCTGATGTAAATGAATTATAATTCTTGTGAGAATAAATGATCTCACACCTCATCAAGAGACGAAGATACTCGTACATGAGGTAATTTTGTAGGTATAACTGAGTAACAAATTGTTTCGTAAGTAGGTACCTACCAAAATCATATTATCTTAGTGTTAATCAAATTATTCACAATCCGTTATTAGGAAATGCAAGACCGCTGACAGATCTCCCACCAATGACAGTTACTATAATGAGGTCTGCGATTACTTGAGCTTAGTTTATGAATGCGCTTGCAAAGTTACATTTAGATTTAACACCTTAATAATTAGAGTTAAAGTTTAATTTTGTTTGCGACATTCGTAAATTAGCAATCCCACGGAACGATAAATCCGACAGATAAGAACTATTAGCCGTACCAGTGACATTTCCAGTATTATGAAATTGCAGAAAATAGTGGAAACTTAACTAAGTTCCTGTCCGTGAATGTTTTGACGTTAAAAATTTATAGCTTCGTAAACTTCTGTGCAGGTGCTTAAATTATTCCGGGGATTATTAGACGGCAGAAAGACGCCCACACTTTCATAAGTAAACGAAAATTGTTTGTCTAAGTCGAAAATTACACTTTAATTTTGTCTTTTGACCTTTTCTCGGTATTAAGACGAATTTTCGATGCCAAACAAACTGTTTTGTATTATTATGTAAATACGCTTTGAAAAGTTTATTCACATTACGAGTTTGAAAGAAAATAGATGTATTTTATTGGTTTCCGTCAAGAAAAAACAAATTGCTTTCTATGGGCTTTCAGTTAAATAAACGCAATTCACGAATGGTCAATAAAAAATATTGAATTATCTAAATTAGGAACTATTTGTTACCGCAACCATAATAGCAATCACTACGCCCACTGGAGAACGTTATGTTGTAGGTACTACTCACTACTACCACCACGTTGTATCTAGCCATTATGTCTGTACAATAAACAATTTGATAATAATTTTATTTGACCTTTCTAACTAAGTATTTAGGTTAGAAACGTGGCCTATAAACTAGCTAACGACTTGTTTTAATGAGTCTTCGCGTACATAAAATTAAACTACTGACGTTTATATTAGAGACAATTCTTATAGTAATTGAATTTGCGACATGCACAGCTGTTGTAATACCAGTATATTACAACAGCTGTGCATGTCGCAGATTCAATTACTAATACTAGCTGCTGACCGCGACTTCATCTGCGTTTCAAAATTAAGCAAAAGTTCTAAATTCCCAGTCTATATTCCCTTGGGAACAAGAAAAACGGGAGAAATTTAAGTATCCTATGTATTATCTACATGTGTGCTGAATCTGAGCAAATTCTGTTCAGCCGTTTAAGCGTGAAATAATTACAATCATTCATATATACTCACCAACTTTTGCATTTGAAATATTAGTAGGATTTAATGTTATATCAAATCAACAAAACACAATATTGGAACGAAAAGCAGGTAGGTAAATCCTTTTTGCATTTAGGGGCTCCTTTTTCAGCAAAAGCTTTTCTCTTTCGTTTTATTTATTAACTCAGGATTAGTTTCTTAAACGTAATTTCCAGACTAATTGCAATAGATTTTGAATAAACGAATTACAAATTGAACTTAGACACCACTGTAATAATAACTTCTAAAGTTGCAATACCAATACACTTTCATTTATACAGAATCTCTAGATATCCCTGTAAATAATGTATTGCAGACATAGCTTCAAATTATCGAATATGTCGGCCGGACGTTTGCGGCGAGGCCGACGTACTGCCAACGTGACGTCACGTGCAGCCTACCCGCCGATCTCCTGCAGTTGGCAGATGGTAAAATTGTACTTAATATAATAATAACGTCTGTCTGATGCCACATTTCAACTCAGCTATTTTAGTGGCAGAATCGAAAATTTTAATATTACAGACAACATGGAGCTAAAAAATGATTCTAAAAGTGATCAATTTTTAGAACCTGTTTCATGTATAAATCATCTTTGTATCTACAAAATATTTTTAGAACGGCGAGTGAACTACAATGATTGATGACTTTGAAGGTAATGATAGTATAAGAAAGAGAAAAAAAAAACAAAATTCCGATGCACAGTAAGATTTACTCATAATAAAACGGGGTATACGTATACATCTCTATTTTGAAACGAGGTAAAAAGAGCAATGTTGGTAGGTAGGTACCTAATATTAAAAGCCATATTAATTATTCATGTAAATAAGATAAGATTAATGGAATGTTAGCCGTCGATAGATATACAACGAATGTTGCTCTCTACTTCCAACCTTTGCATGTTCGTATGACGTTATTGGCTCCCGAATGATTACGTTAATGGATACCACGTTTTAACGATCTTTTGGCTCTTGAATTGACTATAAAGGAGATACGACAAAATTTATGACCATTGAGACGTTACCTTTAATCTGCTACTCTATTAGCCCCATGCGAATTCTAATGTATTTTATATCAAGGCTCCATTCTAAAGATCAAAGATTATCGAATTCATTAAAATGGATATTAAGCTTAAAAGTTTTACCCTACTTCTTGGAAATGTATGTTCTCGGAATCGCAATTCAGAACACTGAAGATGAAAATATTTAATTGGATTTAGTTGTGCTACGAAGGCAAAGTACACAATTGGATTTTAGCACCAGTTCCTAAAATCGAAAAGAACAGTCGTATTCCGGGTTTCAGATTATTGAATTCATAGAATTTTACCATTTCTTTTTAGCGTAAAACGGGCGAATGTAAAGGTAGCTTTAGAAAATCGTTTTTAGAGCATTGTACCGATAGCTTCAAAGATAATAAAATTGAATTCCTCAAAGAAACTAGCTCATAGCTCAAAACTTCGTGATTTATATAAATTGCAATTTTAATAATCACAAAAGCAAAAACGTAAACTGTATCCCATTTTTCATCATCAACCAACTTTATGTTGCCGTTCTAAGCTCCAGTTAAATAAATAACCGCAAAATTCAATTCAACAAACCGTTATAAAATAAGCTCCAGGCACAGATCATATAATACTAAAGTACAGATACCCAATCCCATACAAAGAAATGAGACCTCCCTAACTCTGGCAATTGCTCTGGCTATTTTATTTCCTTCATTGCTTCAACAGATGGCAGCATCAGCGACTCACTAATTGCCAGAGACTGTATTTTTACAACGCCATCTTTCGAGTCGGCCTAGATACTAGGCGGCATCGATACTACTAGATGGCGTTTAATTATGGTAGATACTCTACAACGCACTGTGCGTTCAAGGACAAGTTTAGTAATAACAATAGGTAGGTAGGCAACAAAAGTTATCTTGAGTTGGCGAAATAGTTTTTGAAACGAAAACTTCTTTAGCCGTTGTCTGTCGATGTGTGCGTGAGTTGAATGCCGACGCCAATCGAAAATAGACCGTATGATTGGATTTTCAAGACTTTATTTTGAATGTAATGCAAAATACTTATCGAGTATTTCGAAGTTTCGACGTCGCTGCCCGCTTGAATGATGAAAGATTAAATGATATTTAAAGTTAAATACGCTAGTTTCTATTAATAATTGTATTTTGTCTTGAACAATGATTTAAATTATATTCTTAAAACTGTAAGGTTTTATTAATATATCTGTAACTACGTGATTTAAAATCGACCAATTAAATTTATCCATATGTTTAAAATATTTGCACTGGCAACTCTAACGGCGGAAATGCATATTTCAAAAATATCGGGAGACTTAAATTATTGTAGTGGCCACACTGGTGGCGACAGTGGTGGTGATTTGGTTTTGATCATGCACTTTCCGATGGGAGTTGGCAGCGAACAGTTGGGCTATTGTTATATTATACTGATGTACTGATTGGTTTTAATAAAATAAGTTTTGAGAATAATAAGTTGTGAAAGTAATAAATAAGTTTCGAAAGTTCACTGTGGTTATTTCTGAGATATCCTATATCTCAGAAGTGGGATCAAGATCCAAAATGGACAGAGGAAATGAAACTCAACGGAGCTTGGATACTCCTCGGCGTGATCATTCGCGCCCCAGACATAGCCAGTCGAGCGCCCGCCAGAGAAGCCGAAGCCGCAGCCGTAGCCGCAGCCGTAGCCGGCGCCTGCTGGAACAAGAACAGGTTTTGCTGCGGGAGCAGGAGCGAATTCGCCGGATGGAGATCGATCTGCAAAAGGAACGCGACATCGAGCAACGGCGACTGAGTGAACGACGGGGCTCGCCTGAAGCTGGGACGAGCTGTGAGCGCAGTCGCAGAGGGCAGCCGGGTAGTCGCAACAGAAAAGATCGAGTTACTACGAGCGCGGATCATCGCACCAAAAGGTCATGTAGTCCCACCTTTTCTTCTAAAGATTTAATACAAATTATAAAATCTATTAAAGATGTCTTGCCGTCGCATCCTCAAAACCAGAGCATTTTATCTAATAATAGAAGCCTGGATTATAAAAATATGATTCCTGAGTTTAATCCTTCAGAGAAAAATCAACGCGTAGATATATGGCTCAAAAAAGTTAATGAATGTGCAAAGGTTTATGGCTGGGACGAAAAGACTGTAGTTCACTTTGCTATGCAAAAGCTGACTGGTTTAGGTAAGACTTGGTATGAAAGTCTCCATACGATATTGTTTACTTGGGCAGAGTGGCAGGTCAAATTAATAGATGCTTTCCCCTCTGAACAAAATTACGGCCAAGTTTTAGAAGACATGTTGAAGCGAAAAACTATGCCTAACGAATCGATCGAAATATATTATTATGAAAAGCTGGCACTTTTAAATCAATGCGAAATAACGGATAAGCGGGCTGTTGATTGCATCATTCACGGTATCGGTGATAGGACTATTAGGTCAAGTGCCTTGGCACTACGTTGTGAGCAACCGGATCAACTTTTAAAATTCTTGTTAAGCAACAATAAAGAACTTTACACGCGTCAGCCACCGTTTCGAGATAGGAACGTTAATTTAACTGACGATAAACAAAATAATAAGACGAGTTCAAAGATAAATCCTTCCTTGTATTGCTACAATTGTAAAGAGAAAGGGCATCCGTATTCTAGGTGCCCAAAACCCTTGATTAAGTGTAGTCATTGCAACAAGGTGGGCCATAAGTCTGAAATCTGTAGACACAAACAGGGTACGGGGCCAGCGAAGGCTGACCCAGTGGCGAAGACCATGCGCATCTCCAGTTCTTGCCCAAGTGGAAAATTTATGAAAGCTGTAAATGTTAATGGTTTTCTTCTGGAAGCATTCGTTGATCTTGGTAGCGAGGTCACGCTTATAAAAAAAACAGATTTTTTAAATCTTGGACTTAGTCATGACCACACCCCGTCGACAATGAAGGGATTCGGCAACAGCCTCGTGCAATCTATGGGTTCTGCAAAGCTAGAAGTTAGCATCGACGGCGTGGCCGCTACTGTGTCTTGCAGGATCGTAGATGATTACTTGCTGGAGAAGCCGATGCTGGTTGGTCAAAGTTACTCGGAACAACCACACATTGTTGTTTATAAAGATGCGAACAAATTACAGTTTCTGCATATCGGGATCGAGTTGCCAGATCTAGATGAGCGTGGGGAATATTTAGAAAAGGTACGGGCAATAGGTTATAGTCGTATTTTTGGTACTGCGAGTATAAGGGCTAAAATAGAGACTTCGTTTACTGGTAGCGTAGTGTTGGATACTAGAATTGTAGGGAAGCCAAACCAACAATTCTTAGTTTGTGGGGGTATTTATGAGGTGAAGCATGGTTCACTCTTTGTCACAGTGACGCCGTATTCGGTACCGTGTTTACTTCAGGACAACTTTGTGTTTGCTCGAGCCGAAAAGGTGCAAGTAGTAAATAGTCTTGTGGACACTGAATCTTCTCTTTCGGACCAACAGGTTGAAGTGTCTTCAGTCAAACAGTTTGATGAGAATCAAATCCGCGTGGGTGTCGCTGTATCAGATAGTGATAGGGCCAAACTCATACAAATTCTTCATCGTCACAAGGACTGTTTCGCTTACGATTTGGTAGATTTAGGCTGCACTAATGTTTCCGAAATGAGAATCGAGTTGAATAGCCAACGTCCGGTAGTTTATAGGCCCTACCGTCTGTCTCACTATGAACGTGAAAGGGTTCGAGGAATGGTAGATGACATGTTACAAGCAGGAATCATTCGGGAATCGGTGTCCAACTATGCCAGCCCAATCATTCTCGTGCGCAAAAAGGAGGGCGGTGTTCGTTTATGCGTCGATTACCGATTACTTAATTCAATCACGGTAAAAGAGAGATATCCCATACCTGTGATAGAAGATGAGATAGCAAGGTTATCTGGACAGGCGTGGTTCGTCACACTTGATCTGATGTCTGGTTATTATCAGGTACCCATATCTGAAGACAGCAAACATTTGACTGCGTTTGTCACACCGGACGGCCAATACGAGTACAATCGTATGCCGTTTGGCTTGGCAAACGCGCCAGCTGTATTTCAGCGTATGATGAACCATGTCCTTGGTTCAGCTCGGTTTGACAAGGCAACCGTATATATAGATGATGTCCTAATTTTTGGTAGGAATCCGACGGAATGCTTAGATCGGTTAGAGGAAGTGCTTGTTTTATTACGTAAGGCAAATCTTAAGTTAAATTTATCTAAGTGTAGTTTTCTACAAAACACGATAAATTACTTAGGTTTTGAAATCAGTTCAGTAGGTATGCGACCAGGTAATGCAAAAATCCAGAGTGTAGTCGATTTTCCTCGTCCAGACAATGTGCATGGGGTGCGACAATTTCTAGGGCTTGTTAGCTATTTTAGAAAGTTTATACAAGGTTTTGCGCAACTAGCTCACCCTATCACTAAATTGCTTAAAAAGAATGCAGTGTGGGAATGGTCTAACGATCAACAAGAAGCGTTCCAAGTTCTAAAGGCCAAACTGGTTGATAGACCTGTTCTTGCTTTTTACGACCCCGTAGCTGAGACCGAACTTCACACAGACGCTAGTAAAATAGGCGTTGGTGGTATTCTCTTACAGCGTGCTCGGGGGAGTGAGGGTTCTTTTCATCCAGTGGCGTATTACAGTCGTCAGACGACGCCCGAGGAGAAGAACTTTCACTCCTATGAGTTGGAAACATTAGCTGTAATCTGCGCTCTTAAAAAGCTTAGGGTATATCTTTTAGGAAAGTCGTTTAAAATTGTGACAGATTGTAGTGCGCTACGTTCCACTTTTGTGAAGCGCGATCTAATTCCGAGAATTGCTCGATGGTGGCTGGCCCTACAGGAGTTTGATTGCTCTGTGGAATATAGGGCAGGTACAAAGATGGGTCATGTCGATGCGTCATCCAGGAATCCAATTGTTGATGCAGAATATCAGAATCCCGAACAATATCCCTCAGTTATGGCTATAAGTGACGAGGACTGGCTACTTACGTTGCAATTAGGAGATCCGGAATTATGTAGGATTCGTGACATTGTTGCTAGTGATTTAGACCCTCAAGGTGTAGAGTACATTAAGGATAACTACGTTCTGAGAGATAACAAGCTTTTTAGGTGTGTCGGGGGTGACAAGGGATGTGTGAGGTGGGTGGTCCCAAAGGGTGCAAGGTGGCAGCTGTGCAAGAGAAACCACGACGATATAGGTCATGTTGGTTTCGAGAAAACCTTAGATCGACTAAAAAGACACTATTGGTTTGCGAAAATGAAACGTTTCGTAAAAAAGTATGTAGGGTCCTGTATCGACTGTGCATACGCAAAAAAAGCTACTAATACACGTGAAGGGTTATTGCATCCAATTGAAAAGATTGAAAGACCTTTTCACACTTTGCACATTGACCACCTTGGACCCTTTGTTAAGTCCAAAAGAAGCCATACTCACATATTGACTATCGTAGACTCGTTCACTAAGTTTTTATTCATTAAACCGGTCAGGAATACCAACACGCAGAATGTGATAAAAGTCTTGCAGGACATTTTTGACACATTCAGAGTCCCTGACAGAGTTATTAGCGATCGAGGTTCCTGTTTTACTTCCCACGCATTTAGAAGGTTTTGTCTTGACCGCGGAATTAAGCATGTACTAAATGCAGTTGCATGTCCAAGGGCCAACGGTCAAGTTGAACGTTACAACAGGACCGTCCTCGATTCGTTAACGGCACAGAACCTTAGCGCAGATGAGAAAGACTGGGATAGCAAATTAGGGAGAGTTCAATGGGGATTAAATAATACGGTACAAAAGACGACAGGTAGGACTCCCGCTGAAGTTATGTTTGGAACAGCAATGAATAGCGAGTTCAACGCAGCATTGAACGAAATAACCGATACAACGCGTGAGGTCACTTCCTTGCAATCTATTCGCGATGACGTTAAAAATAGAATTGACAAAGCACAGGTAGCACAAAAACGTTATTACGATCAAGGGAGACGACCTGCGCGTATTTACAAAAACGGTGACTTAGTTAAAGTTACTAAAGTTGCATTTCAAAATGATGGCAAGAGTACGAAACTCATGCCCTCGTATGAAGGTCCTTTTAGAATCGTAAAGATACTAGGTAACGATCGGTATAAAGTGGCACCAATTGCGGGGTTCGAGGGATTAAAGAAAAAGCGAAAGACTACCGTTGCCGCTGACCGGATCCGACCGTGGATTCATGTTGATTCTTTGGAAGTAGATAATGACACTGACAATGATGTCGGGAATGATGTAATTGACGAGGATAATATGTCTGAATGATAATTTGATTATGTATTTGTTTTGTGTTATAAAATATGTATATAAACTGTTCATTGTGCCTAATAGATAGATAAAATTGTTGACTATTATATATTGTTTATTTAAGTGTTTTTTTTTGTCTTTTTCAGGTCAGGCACAATAAATCGCGGAAAGATTTTGCGTCTTGGCCTGAGAAAGGAAAGAAAAAAGCAAAATTCATGGTTGATCTGTTAAGCCGGTAACATCCTAAGAAACGGATTGGTTTACAGATTTATGGTTAATATTGGATAGATAAATGGATAGATAAATGGATAGATAAATGGATAGATACTTGGTTACAAGGATAATTGGATACAAGGATAAAAGGATAATTGGATATAAGGATAATTGGATATAAGGATAATTGGATATAAGGATAATTGGATATAAGGATAATTGGATACAAAGATAATTGCTTACAAGGATAATTGGTTACAAGAATAATTTATTACAAGAAGAATTGTTTACAATAATAATTTATATTAAAAAGTTAATTAATTATAAGATTAATGGTTATTAGAAAGATATTTTTATTATAGATTTGTATTCATAATCGGATATTTCAATCAAGGTTATTTAATGTTTTGATTTTTGTTAATTTTATTTTAGCTACTAATTATTATTATCCTTTCGAAATGTGCACGATTTTTGCCGAGTGTAAGGTTTCACCTGATACGTGTATGAGGACATACACGTCGTCAGGATGGTCGAGTGTAAGGTTTTATTAATATATCTGTAACTACGTGATTTAAAATCGACCAATTAAATTTATCCATATGTTTAAAATATTTGCACTGGCAACTCTAACGGCGGAAATGCATATTTCAAAAATATCGGGAGACTTAAATTATTGTAGTGGCCACACTGGTGGCGACAGTGGTGGTGATTTGGTTTTGATCATGCACTTTCCGATGGGAGTTGGCAGCGAACAGTTGGGCTATTGTTATATTATACTGATGTACTGATTGGTTTTAATAAAATAAGTTTTGAGAATAATAAGTTGTGAAAGTAATAAATAAGTTTCGAAAGTTCACTGTGGTTATTTCTGAGATATCCTATAAAACAATGATTTTGCAAAAGCTGACAGTCCTGCCTGTAAGTAAAAGTATGAAGGAAAGTTTTTATTGCTGACATAATAACAATTACTTATTAGGAAACTAGCTGATGTCCGCGACTTCATCCGCGTGTATGTCAGTTAATATCGGGGTTTTAATATTTTTGCGTGAAACCCACTTTTTTGTAAAAATAAATGTACTTACGGTCTACCTTTAATTACTCAATAAAACATCAGGTGTCTGCCAGTGAAAGTCCCGTCAAAATCGGTGCAGACGTTTTAGAGATTAGCCGGATCAAACAGACAAACAAAAAAAAAAGAAAAATGTTTTTTTTTTTAATATGTACCTACCCGTATACTTTCTGCGTTTAGTAAAAAGCTTTTATTTTGTCATTACAAACAGACACTTTAATTTTATTTATTTGTATAGATGTATACTTACTAAATCTAAACAAATGAATTAAATGGAGTGTCTGTTTGTAATGTCAAAGTACCTAATAGCTTTTTATTAAATGCATATGATATCAAAAACACAATTTATAAAATATTTGTCTGCCTGTCTGTCGATCTCTCTGTCTGTCGGTTTGTTTCGGCTAATCTCTGAAACGGCTGGACCGATTTTGATGTGACTTTCACTGGCAGTTAGCTGATGTTATAAAGAGCAACTTTTATATGTGTTAGAAAAACGCGCTAAAAAAATTAAAACTTAGCTGATAACCGACAATCACGCGGACAAAGTCACATGCATCAGCTAGACACGATTTTTCGAAAAATCGTGTCAATGATTACATACTAAATGCACAAAGTTTTACTAACTTGACGAGCTTGACTCAATCAGTACTAGAAAAAAAAAATAATAATACCAAGATTAGGTAGCTGTTAAGAAGTGTATAAAAATCAAGTGGACAATGGTTTCAATGTGTGCGTGCGTATAACGGTATAACGTTGTAGTGTGTGTGACGACTCAGATACATATACTCCGTTTACAATAAGATTAGACATATTATTCACAAACCTTTTTTACAGTCCGTTCAACCGATTTTGACTTCTATTCCGTTGGCTTAAGGATGACATTAGAGGCAAAAAAGTGGTTACAATAACAACTGTTTACTGCAGCTTCCATTTGTCATGCCACCAACGCAATAGAAGTTAAAATCGGTTGAACGGACTGTAAAAAAGGTTTGTGAATATGTCTAATCTTATTGTAAACGGAGTATAATTTTGAGCGCGTTGAAAATGTAGCGACCTTAATGTAGGTACCTAGTTACTACGGATGAAATAGGTAGGTACATTTATTTTTAGGTACGACAGCTTAGTAGGTACTTTTTGTTAGACTGGTGAGAATTGAAGACGCTAACTCAGAAAAATGAATGGTTTTGCTAGATTCTTAATATTATGACAGCCATAAAGTACAGACGCCAGAACATCAAACCATAAGTACCAACTGTCTAAAAATTTCCCAATTGGATATGAACCTTAATATTTTGCAATAAAGTTAAAAAATGATCAATGAAATTTCACAGATTGATATAGGTAAGTACTTTGATGTGGTCTCTGTACCTACTTATTGTTCGATTGGTGCTTTGCTTAGAATAGGTCATAGGTAATTATTTTGTAGGTATTAAATGATGAATTCTTAGCTTGGCGCCGAACGGCACGCTTTTGCTTTTTTACGGTTCCGTGCCGAAAGGGTAAAACGGGGCCCTATTAGGTACTAATTAGGGTTCCGTTTTTACGCTTTGGGTGTGGGTTTGGTATGAGTTCCGTGCCGAAAGGGTAAAAAGGGGCCCTATTAGGTACTAATTAGGGTTCCATACCCAAAGGGTATGGTTATTATTATAGGTTTTGCATTCAGGCGCCTCTCCTGCTTAGTTTTTTTTTGTTTTGATCCGTTCACCTCTGTAGGTTTTATCTGACGCGGTCTGTCGCCCTCTGACAAAAAACGTACTTTAAAATGATTGCCCGCTATATGTTGCTGAGCTCGTCTTGAAACGTCCCCCGGCTATCCCTAATACCCGACGAAACCAATTTGAATTCAATTTAGCTTTTTTTCGAGCATGCTTTTGTTGCCTCCGAGTTGTGTTTACCTTATTCGATTTCTGTAATTTCATTCATAACAAACTGGATTTGGGGTTCGAAAAGTCCATCGGGGTTGACAGGGGCGTTTGAAATAGTATTCTCTTTGATAAGAACCGGTTTGCAGCGGGACAAGTGGTAGGGTCCATGCTATCGGGCCATAGATTCGAATGGGATTTGTCAATGTGAAGTGACAAAAACTAATTATGTCTCACAATGAGCCGGCCAGGGGTACGGGCATACGACGGATGGATGCGATATCGATTTCAACAATTGACTGGGTTTCATCGATGACGTGTGAATCAAAATGGAGCTGATTCAGACAGCTTTTATTGAATTGAGAATTATAGCTTGAGAAGGAAAAGGAACATAGCATTGATAATGGAGTCAGCGCCGCAATAAGAAAATAACATTAATTTGGAGTTAGGATGAGAAGGTTCTTTCAATATACTTTTTAAACACAAAGTTGAAACTTGGTTTATTGTAAACCACCGTTAAAGGGAAGCATCGTAAGGAAACTCAACATTAGGATTTTAGTATAATGGTGTAATAAAATTCAAACGTCTGTAATGCCCTAAAACGGCGGTACATTAGGAAATAACTATGGCAGCACTGTATTCATGCAATAACTTAGTCTATATTTTTTTTTATAGTACCTACTTTATTATAAGATTTTTCCTCTAAACGAAATAATAATCATAATAAATAATAATATATGGGAATAATATATTTTCACACACATACCTCTCGACTGTCGATGATACCGCGTATGTTCATATAAACAACGGAGGTTTGACCTCCAACATTTTTCGCTCGACAGTTGTTGAGTTAAATTAAATAGCAAAGACGCCGCATTCTATCCAACCGAGTAAAAGTTCAAAAAGAACAGTTCAAGTATTTGAATTATTCAATTTCAACCCATATAGAACGCCAGTAAAGTAATAAATATATCTTTAACATCTATGTAAATATTATTTTAGTTTTCAATTGAATTATAATAGGGAAAGTGCCTAGATTTACACTATTACCCAACTAACGCAGCAGGAACCAACTCTTATGAAGAAAAATCACTATAGATCGCAGTCAAAATTGTGAAATTCAAATGAAAAAGTTCATAATTTTAGTTCTAATGTTACGAACAGCGTTTGATAGAACGTTATAATATAATCATTGGCGGTCAAACATCAGCATTTGCATTTTATAACACCATCAAATATTTATAAATATAAATCATGTACGTGTGGACCGTTACGATATTTTTGTCAATTTGTCCGTAGTGAGGTTTCCCGCTGGGAGTTTGAGACAAGACAAACAATAACACGGCGCCCTACGGATACTTATTGTTTTGCTGGAGTACTGATTATATCTCATCTCGGCGCTAATAGACCATTGACAGGCGGCTCTTCAGCATTAATTGGAAATAACAATGTATTGTCTTTAGTTTATTTGTGTTCATATGCTGGCGACAGGTTTAGATTTAATTATAACAGTTGATGGTTTTTATAAAATGCTTTGTTAACAATGTTTGAGAGAGCTTATTGTAAAGATAACGTTTTGTAAAAAGATTTCATTTTATTTTTGTGAAAAAAGTCGCAAAAGGATAACATTTCATATTTGCTGGTTGTGTAATACTGGCCTTTGATTTATAAATCCGTATTCTGTTAAATTAAATAATATGTCTGTTAAAATCATAATACTTTTGGTGTTTCTAAGATACATAATTATTTGAATCTATAAGCTTCAATTTTCAATTAGATCACAAAATAATAAGTACAACATGTCGGCGGCTCAGTAATAAATGTGAATTATGAACATAAAATATCTACTGTACAAAAAAAAACATATCTATGTATAGGTAGGCCATATTCATTTATTTCTGCTCGCGGCCTCTTTTCTGAACATGTATTTCGCAAATTGGTTTTTTAATTATGTCTCTTTTATACGTCTAATTTAAGGTTAATCCGGTTCTTTGTACCCCTTTGCCCCGAGCACCATATTGCCCTTCTATTGTGCTCTTTATTAAAGGAACCCCATGATAATTTTCGTTTCCCGTCTTACGTAAAACGAAGGGTTAAACAAGATGCTATTCAGCAATGGAATCTCAATTTAGTTACTAAACAAGGTGTCTAATATACAGGATATTACAGAGGGGTGGCATGAAAGGCTCAGTCCGATTGCTCGCTAAAGTCGTTTTCTTACTGCCTGTAAACTACTTAAAGGCACTATTGAAATCTTTACACCCAATATGTTTTTATTAGATACAGCGCCTAGACAGCTTCAACGTTACTGCTTTGAATCATTCCATAAGTCGGAATTGGAATACAAATTCCGTGATAACAATTTATTAAATACTTATTGTTTTATACTAATATAATTTGAAACTCGTTTGTAATGGTATGATGGTAGATTCTGACTCATCTCATAATCTGAACTTTTCATATTATCGAGTAATTTGAAAATAATCATTGTTAAAGTAATAATAACTCTTGATACTTCTCTTTACCTTCTAGGGTCTAAGACACGTTGAAATCTACTATGATAACACTCAAATAGTTGTAGGGTAACACTAGAACATCTTATGAAACATCTAGCCTGGAATTTAAACCAACCGAGCTTAGAATTACAATAGTTCCCAATCTTCCGCCAATTTCCGCCAGACAGTTCATTTCAAGCAAATGGTAGGTACAATGTAAGTACATTCCCCCGTAGTCCCAAGCATTTATCCGTAGATAATCTACGGGTAAACGCTTACTAGGAGACAGAACCGGTCCGTAATATACCTGAGTAGTATAAATAAACGATTACGCTTCGCAGCTATTAAAAGCAAACATTATAAATCAAATGGGGAATAATTGTGCTTTGTTTCGCCCGGGGTCAGTGTAATCAGCCGTTTGCTCTTTATTTTGTATCCAAACCTCTAACTTATTACTCATACATTTTTATATTATATCCTACACACGCAATAAATTACTTTATGTAGACATTTGCCTCTGTTAAATAACCAAATTGTGTAGTAAATTAATGATTAATAATTATAGACTTTAAAATTGATAGCTTTTTTCTTTGATGTTTTAATGAAGTCTGGGAACCGCATTTTCTAGTTTAAATAGCCACTGGGTGCTAATTTTGTTATATTTATTGCTTTAAAATAGTAATATTTTACAATTTAAGCTAAGCAAGGGATGGAAGAATTGAGAAGATGATACCATAACCAATAATAATATGAATAATCTAATTATTTATTCGAGTAACAAAACTCATAGTGTTAGTAACAATTCGACTTATATCTATGTTAGTAAACTAAATTATGTTCATATATACAGATAAATAATTTCAAGACAGAATTTCTATAAAAGAACACTTGATTTTAGCTATTATAACCCGAGTAATTTCCATTTAACTGTAAAATTAGATTTTATGTTACTTTGAAATCAATAAATAGTTAGTCAATTGAGTTGTCAAAATAGTGACGTCACTTTTTACTTTTACCATACAAAATCTATGGGAGAATCGCGTTTTGACAGCTCATAAAAAGTATGTCTATTGACTGGTGGTGTCATCTTCCCTATTGTGTAAGCAATTCTGTTTGTCATGCGCTGTATCAAATACCTATTCTGTACTGTAATTAATAGTTACGACCTGACCATTACTATCGCATTCCTTTACATCATTATGGCAACCTATCACTCCCCGTGACGTGTCATCTGTTGCATCTGTACTTATACTGAGAGCAAGCTATTTCGAATTATTCGTTTGATTGCTGCAATCTAATGTTAGCTTAGCTAGCTCTAAATCACTTCCAGAAGCAGCTCATACAATGCCATATTATGATTCACGGATAAATTTCAAGCCCAAAATAAAACTTGACATCTAGGAAGTCCTTTTTCATTTTCCCGATAAAAGAAGAAGAAGAAGAAGAAAAAGCAGTATTCATTTTACAATTGAACTAAAAAGTTGCAAGAAGTAGTATCTACGCACAAAGACTAGAAGTGCACATTCAAAACACATTTTTTGACGACACGGTTGGCGCAGTGGTTGAGTGATGGGAGGGGCCGCGCCGTGCCCTCGTCTCAGAAGTAGGTTGTGACCTGTCGCTGTCGGCCGTGGTCGAGTCGATGGTCGACAGCGCAGAGTCCTGGGACGCGGTGGTTTCCTTCTGCGAAAGTGTCATGTCGCAGAAGGAGGCTGCGGAAAGGGAGAGGGAGATCTCAACCTCCCACCCTGCCCGCAGCAGGCGCACCGGGCGTCGGCGAAGGGCGGACAACGCCCTCTTCCGGCCCCCCTAAATGGGTCCAGGGGCGGCAGACTCGGGGACGTCTGTCGCCCCCCACATACACCAGGACCCGAGGTGGCGGCGCGTAGTGTTCCACGCGCGCCCCTCTAAGACGTCCGGGGGGGAGTCTAACACCTCACTCCCCCCCCTGACCCGAGAAGTGGCCCGCTGCAGCGGGCCGGCACCAGCCGGGGGTTGCGGAAGTATCTCCAGTTCCCGCGACCCCCGACGTAGGTGTGAGATGGAACACCGGGGTGGTTTTTAGTCAGTAAGAGTCTGACAGACCCCTCCGCCCGCCCCAGGGCGGAGGACATCCATGAGGATTTTCCACCCCGTACCAAAAAAAAAAAAAAAAAAAAAGTGGTTGAGTGATCGACTGCTGCGCTGCGTGTCGCGGGTTCGATTCCCGCACGGAACAAATATTCGTATGGCCTACAGATAGTTGTTCCAGGTCTGGCTGTTTGTGTATGTGAGTTTATATGTTTGTAAATGCACCCACGACACAGGAGTAATTCCAAGTGTGGGGCAATGTTTTTCTTTAAAAAAAAAAAAAGAAAGAAAAGAAAGAGAATTCATTTTAGCTTAATGCCAGAGAAGTCAGTACCAATCTTGGTCATCGGTTGAACGACACAGTATCAAGTACCTATCGGCATAACGTTCTTCTCACTAATAACTTGTAAACAGACACCATTAACAACCAGCAACTTCGTCGATGGCCCTATAACAAGCTATAATTTTCGCAAAATCATTATTCATAGTACCCTTCACCATCAAAAGATAATTAACGTGAACAATGCACCGTAACAAGACAACTTTCTAATAGATCTAAAGGTGTTATAGTTTCACAGGAATAGTTAATTAATTCCCAAGTAATCCATTGCGTTGATCGACGTTATCCACTGCGCTATCTATTATCGTATCTGGATCCGATATTGAGATTGTTAAGTCAATGTTACAAGTATAACAGGCGTATAACGTGAAATGTCGCTGTGACGTTTATCGATCTTGATAGCTTAAATTGTAGAGTACAAGAAGAAAAATTTGGAAATAAGGAGAAAATGAATTTGTAGCTCGTTATCGGGGGAATATTTAAGTAGAATGATACCGGTGATGAAATTATGCTTGTAACTGATAAGAGGATTGAAAATACTGCATTATTTTGATATTCTCTGCATAGTTAGGTATGCAGTATCATCATTCGTTAAGTTAATGGTTTGTATCTATATAAGTTATTTAAGTTCTAGAAGCATTAAAAATAAGAAAAAAAAAGAACGGATATTCATAATACCTAAATCTCTGTGTATATATCGTTACGATGTAGATAATATCATTAATCTTCCTCCATAAATCGTATTGGCTCAAAATTGTTTAACTAACACCAACATTCTCATCAATATCTTTTTCACAAATTAAAAATATTGATTCTTAATTACTTAAAGCGCGACCAATCAGCCATCAACTTGCAAGTTATCGCCACATAATTGCCACTTTTAGATTCACAGTAGCATTACGTTAAGCCGAGGCTATCTAAATGTCACCTTATTTAACTTTAACACCAGGTTAATTGACCATAAATTAAGTGCTGACTTAAAGGTTCGCCAACTCGCTTGTTCCTCCTTCCCTTACATTTAGCTACCTTTAATTTAACACAACACTTTGTGCTCTAATTACGTCCATGTTCGTTTCTGTTTTGTTTGGAAAGCATTTTTCCTTTTTTGAAATTCTTTTCATTGTTCTCTTGTTTCATTTTTATTTTTGACCAGTACTATGACGCGTCGCTTTTTTTGTTGCTTACCTACTATTCAAAACTCTTTTTTGTTTCATTGAGAGGAAAACTTTGAGATTTATGTATTGTTTATTGCATATCTAAGTGTTTTGTGTCACATAAATAATTCAAATTAATGTATCGTGTTATTCATACTATGATTGAAAACATTAATCACATCAGTTGGCATAAAAAATAAGTCAATGCGTTCTGCATCACCATTTTGAAACGATTTCTTGGAACCGTATAATAATATTTTAAGTGTTTCGAATAAAGTGAAAAAGTTTATTAAGAGTAGGTAGATGTTGTTAGCAACTGGTACCTACTACTAGCTTTTGCTCGTAACTTCGTCCGTGTGGAAGTCAAAGACTTTTTAACTGACGTCCTACCAAATTTAAAGATAGGTAAAGATAAAGATATATTTATTGCATAACTGTGTACATTAAGTTCTTATAAATATAATAAACATTACATTTTTAGTTTCAACAGTCTACCCAAGTCGGATAGGCAAAAGTATTTTTATAAATTAGAAAGTTAATAAATATTATTTCAAGAGTTTATACGTCAAGTAGTTTTCGAGATTTGTGCATCAATAAATGAGTGACGTTTTCTTTTGTATTAATAAATTCATAAATGAGATTAAGACATACTCATGTCGCGTATGAAAAGTGCAGTTTTTTAATCTTAAGTTGCCCTTTTTGGCAGTCGAACTTTTTTACTTATTCCTAATTTCTGTAATTATGAAATTGAGTCGTTTATTTTAAATTAGGCGACATGAAATACTATTCCAGTATTCCAGTAGCTATTTTCAAACTCTCTACAACAACTTTAAGCCAACAGAAAGTACATTTACACACAGGCTAATACGAGCACCCGCGCACTAATGCTACCAAAGCCACCTGTCTCTTAGCATTGACTTTGTTTGTGTCGCGACCCGTCCTATTCTAATTAGCTTCTGTAACGACCAGAGACACTCCATTAATTATAACACAAAACGCGGTTTGATCCGTACAAACGATGTTGGGAAAAAAAGTTACAAAAGTTTAACCTTACAACTGAAAATTGGGAACTTCGGTCAACATCTGCCACCGACTTAGAAACGCGGCTGTGTAAATTTTTTGGCGCAGTGGTTTCCGCGTCTAAAATCTTTTTTATTTGTGTTTCGTTGAAAATTTTTGATGATTAAAAATCTGGACATATATAAACCCATTTCTTGCTAATTTTGTTTTAAGAGAACGATTCTACCACCTTTATAGTTTGACCACAAAGTCCAAATAATTTATTAGCATCACTTCTCGAAAATCCTTTCTCGCAAATATTTTTATGTCAACATTTTATAGATGCCATGTTTGCTCTCAAAATAGCGTACTTATTCACCGGTTTTATTAACAATGCAATAAAACACTAACTGCTACCTGGAAGACGAGACAATAAAATCAAAAAGGTATCATATCGTAATTAAAAGTGACACATGAATAAAAAACACTTTATTAGGCAGCTTCAGTTCAAATATGGCGGTTCACGATGAGTCAGGAATAAACTTGGTAACGGTTAGTACGCAACAAAATTAAGTTAATCGTTTTCATCGTCATTGAGAAGAGGAAAGTCATCTGCCTTATTAATTACTTTACTGAAGCGTTCATCATATTTGTCTAAAGTTTAACGAAGTTCGTCTTATGAACTTGGTTTATATCTACATATAATACAGCTAGCATTAATACTTTTAAACTTCTCTAGTTTAATAAGGGTGAGTTTTGATTAACATAATAGGACGTTTTTGAACTTTAGTCGGTCTTTTCTATAAAAGGCTTCTTCTTAAAGCTTTTCTATCGAAAGCTCACCTCAAGGTCACTTCACCCTAGGATATTTTACACAATAATTGCTGATTCATAAACCACCAAAATGGTTGCCTTGTGTTGCAAACTTACTACTCTTGTGATTGTACGAGTAGGGATATTATTTGTTACTGCCACAGGCTAAACAGCGATATACCCAACTTTTTTTTTCAGATATTTTTGTTTTTAACCCAATTCATTCCCACCTCCAAAAACAGCAGCACACCAATTTATTCGTGCATTTCCACAATTTATTGTAACACCAGTTACGCCACTGTTTCCTAAAAAAATTTGACCGTATATAAAATTGTGACAGCTGGTGATTTACGCCCGAAACAAAATCTCCCATGAGTTAGTCCTTTTAAACGCGACACTTGCTAACAATGCAGCTTTCTCTTTGTCTCTGTACGTAGGCGTCTAGATTGTTTAGTGCCTTATGCTGGTATGATGTATGGAAACCCAGTTTTTGATGTCACATCGTTGTATTAAAAACGCAGACTGACTTTTATATTATTTATCGCGTAAAATAAATTTTGTTTAAGGCACAATGTGAGAAATGTTTTTTTCCGTTTTATATGTCATTAATTGTCGTCTTCTTCTTAACCCTGCAACCACCCACTGCTTAATGTTATATTTAATTCTGACACGTCATTCACGGAGGATCTCGTGGCTAAGTAAAAGCCGTACAGATCATAGGTTAAGCTACACTTGCCGCGGTCAGTCTGTGGGTGGGTGACCATCCATTTCATACCGAGTTCCATCCGTACCTCGGAAAGCATGTAAAGCCGTGTTGGTTCCGGTTGTCATTTGTAGATTTTCAGCAGTCGTTAAGGGTAGTCAGAAGCCAGAGTCTGACAACCAGTCTTACCAAGGGTGTCGTGTTACCCAGTAACTGGGTTAGGGAGGTCGGATAGGCAGTCGCTAAATGTAAAACACTGGTATTCAGCTGCATCCGGTTAGACTGGAAGTCGACCCCAACACAATTGGGAAAAGGCTAGGCAGATGAATTCTGACAGGTCATTGTTCGTTTGCTGTATTTATTTTTCCTCACTAGTGACTTTGTCTAAATTAAGATTGAAAGCTATAAGTGATCTACACAATGCATAGTCTATGAGTTGGTTTTTAAGAACCAATTGACAATTTTCAACTTCGTTGGTCTAATGGTCTTTAGTAACAGTTGAACTTGGGTTCTTGGGCTGGAATCCCAATTTAATTTAATTTGAATTTTAATATGTGGGGACATTTTCACACACGGCCATCTGACCTCAAACTAGGGAGACCCTGTACTATGGGTGTCAGACAGCTGATCATCATCATCTGCCTAGCCTTTTCCCAACTATATTGGGGTAGGCTTCCAGTCTAACCGGATGCAGCTGAATACCAGTGTTTTACATGGAGCGACTGCCTATCGGACCTCCACAACCCAGTTACTGGGTAACACGATACCCCTTGGTAAGACTGGTTGTCAGACTTACTGGCTTCTGATTACCCGCAACGACTGCTAAAGATCTACAAATAACAGCCGGGACCAACAGCTTTACGTGCTTTCCGAGGCACGAAGGGAACTCGGTATGAAAGGGATGGTCACCCATCCACAGACCGACCGCGGCTAGCGTAGCTTAACCTTTGACCGTTCAATCTGTACGGCTTTAACTTAGCTACGAGCTGATATACATACACAAATACATTTTTTTTTTGTAAATACGTACATATATAGATAAACAACACCCAGACACAAGGCAAACACAAGTGCTCATCACACAAATGTTTACCCTGGGCGGGAATCGAACCCGCAACACGCTGCGCAGCAGTCGATCGCTCAGCCACTGCGCCAACCGTGCCGTCAAACTTAGTAGAGATGGTATTCAATTTTCTATAAGAGGATTCTCAATATTCGCTCCTACGGGGGCTTTTTTTTGCCCACAATGAACTCATTGTGCTCATTAGCTACCAGACATATTCATCAGGTAGGTACCTACATCCTTTTAGTGAGTTGCAGAACCTACCTTGATGCTTTTTTACCCTGATTAAACACCTTTTTATACCTCATCATAAGTAAAAAAAGATGCATATATTCTAATATCAAATGAGTACTTTTAGATCTACTCGTTTCAGATTTTTAGTTTTCATAGTTTACGAAATTCCTAACAGTGGGTCCTAATTATATATCTATTGATAAAACAAGAAAGTATAGTTGGAATAGGTATACCTAAGTATAGCTTTTTTCAATCGCTAGTCATTAGGTTAGAAAAAGTTTACGTCATTAAATGTCAAGATATCCTTTTTTGTGCCAAAGCAAGAAGTTTAAAAAAGGCAATGCTACATGACACACAGAATAAAAAAAAATAATTTAAACGAACTGTCACATCAGTTACTTTGGACGCGACATTTGCACTCGTAATCATTTTATTTTCTGAGCGCAGACACAATCGCGTCTACGATCAACGACATATCGCGCTTGACGTTCGAAATTCAAAACAATAATAAGTTGGAGTTCCTTTATTTTTTACTGATAAGTTATTCATATCATAATCCGAGTGATGGGAGCGATCGCGGGACCGCGTTCCGTCGACTCATCCGACAGGTCTAATTTAATGCGTGCATTTATTATTGGTAATGGAATTAACCGAGCCCGATTATCATATGATTTGATGGACGCACTATCTCCCGATCGCTGGTTCGTGCCGCCCACTGCACTTAAAAAAAACCGAACGGGGCCCACAGACGACGTGGTCATTACGGCTAATTATTGTTATCTTTATGGTAGCAATCGGTCTGCCGTGTTCATTTAGTGCCCGTCTTTCGATAAAATGCTACTTTTTAACGCGAATTCGTTGTCATTTTGTGTCCCCAAAAAGCCTGAGAGGTTTTTTCGGGCTAACTATCATTTGTGTCGAATTTAGTTTTTGTTTCATAATGACAGAGCGGCGCGGAGTACTCGGCTCAAATGTACGGTGTCTTCATTATTTGGCATGATACGAATATTCCTGTTTTTTTATTAAAATAATCTAGAGGTATTTTTTCCAATTATAATCGAATTAGATTTTTAAAGTGCCTTTTCTTTGTGTATGCCCGGAAGTGTAATAATTCGTCTTCTCATACTTGGTTGGCTTTGGCATGTAAAACCAACAAAGTGTTCGTTCGAAACATTCAAATGTTTGAGCATTCCAGTCA
The DNA here is from genome assembly GCA_947361185.1 of Charanyca ferruginea. Lineage (NCBI taxonomy): Eukaryota > Metazoa > Arthropoda > Insecta > Lepidoptera > Noctuidae > Charanyca > Charanyca ferruginea. The sequence goes on from OX376056.1 coordinate 26,330,433, forward strand.
CATAAAGTAATCCGTTCCAGCAAATCCATTGTTCATATTAGTGAGCGGAGCGTATTTAGTCACGTAGCAGTGCTCTAAAACGTTTACATTATGTACGCGGATGGTGGAAAATGTGCATAATCTCAGATTCACCTACTTCAGGAAGATAATCCTTTCTTTGATTTTCTTCTCTACACATGTGAAGAAACGTTTGTAAACATTAAGGGGAGCGTGGCGAAGAAGATAAATGCATTCAATTTTGTATGTTTACTCTTTCTTGAGGAAAAAACATCGCCCTACATAAATTTTAATAACAGTATTTCTTAAGGCCGTCGTAGACATGTCTTTCTTTTTACATGCCAGCAAGTCTAAGTAAAAGTCCAAGGTTTTACATTAAAAAGTAAATTAATACCTATCCAGAACAGGTACAGTCGTCTTTAGGCGAATGTAAATAAAAGGAACAATGCTCCATTTGGTTGGCGTAGCTAAGCCGAGCCGGTTGCAGCGAGCGGTCACGTCACGCACCTGCGTTAGACGTGACCGCTCGCTGCAACCGTACGGAGGGCGCAGGTTGAAGGAAATGAAAAAATAAAGTCTGTTTGAAGAAGTAATCCTTATTATCTTCAAACTGCTTTTAAAGTCACCCAAAATACGCTCGAATCTTGTCCTAGGTGAGCTCTAGAAGCGGTTATATGCGACTTATTAATTACGTTCCTAATATACTTGTAGCAAATCCGACACATTTGCATCAGAAAATTTAATCTAAAAATTTACTGACAAATGCAATTCAATAGCTCTGCTTTCCGATCAATATTTAAAATGTTTTATACATTCTGAATCCTCCGAAAAAACTACTTCTATCAAATTCATCAAACCTTACTAACGTGTTAGCAACGAAAGTCACGTATTTTCTGACCAGGTGTAGACAGAAACCCACTCATTATTGCCAAAATTCAAGTACAAAGGTATCTCAAATAATCAGCATTCATCAAAATAGAAAGGTAAAAAAATGCCAATAGAACCCTAAACATTCGGTAGTTGGACGCAAGTGTGAAGTGATTAATCGATGTCGGCGCTCACACATGCGACGGGGTGTTATTCGGAAAGAATGTCAGGAACGTGCTTCCTCGCTGACCCCCCCGTGACCCCCAACTGACCCCCCTGCGTGAAACAAATACGCGATGCGACTATGCTGGCCATTCGTTACTCCGATCTCCCATTTGAATGGTGTAGTGTCTCAATTCTGTTTTGTTTTGGTTCGACAGTTTTGGGTTCGTTCCCTTTTGGTTGTAGTGCCCTACTTCTCAATGACAAAACGAGGTCAGTTACTGACAAATATGTTGTGTGCAGTTAGGTGTTATTTAGAATAACACTAATGAACGCTCGCCTGCACGGCAAGTATGATCGTATATTGAATGATTATTATTATTAGTTAAGTAATTAAAGTTGTAACCTGGATCGTGCACATTTACTTAATACAGCACTCAACGCTTTAATCTAGATGGATTTACGTCTATGTCATTGTAAGTAAGCTGATATTTTGGAATAGTTAGAGAAGTACGTCGTTAATTTTTTAGAATAACATTCAAATGTACCTAGGTCTAGCGGCTTCTACACTATTATCAATTGCAGGATCTACACTATAACTTAACACTACCTTAGCTGTGAATATCTCTGCTAAAGTACCTCAGAGCGTCGCTTTTTAAATCACCACATACAATATCATCTTTCACAATGAGCGTTATTATATCTTCCAAAAAAGGGGAATTTCGCATGAGAATATTTATAATTTTAGTCCGAGGGATCCATTGTGCATGGTTCGAGGAAACAGGAAACCATTACGGCTCGGTGTCATACCAGTTTCGGTGATACCTTGCGTCATTTAAATGTCTTTTGTGTGACATATTTTTAATATTCGCGGAATTTAGCTGAGAGTTGGGGATCCTCATTGATTTGTGAAGGTTTAGGGTTATTTAATGCGTTGATGAGTTGCGTTAAGACTGTGGTAGGTGTACGACGTGCTGTTTAAATTAAATGATTTTGAAGGTAATTAAAGAGATTATTTTACACAGCTATCAATTTCTAGACACGAAAAACATGCAATATTTTGACCTTAGAATCCTCAAAGTCACCAAGTAAAACTCAGCTAAGTTTCTGCGAAAAGCTTAGCAATATTTTCGTAATACGTTAGGATTTAGCAATATACGATTGATCGTTCCCAAAAAGCCCACGGCACGGCTTTACTACTTTTGAATGTTTTATTGCACTTTTAATATTTTTCAGCTCACGTACTCTCCTTCGAAGTCTAATGAATTTGTCGCAGACAATTTTAAAATAGGCCCGTCATCGAGTCACATGTTTTATATAAATCGTGCTCTTAACGACGTCGGCACATAATAAAATTTATTTTTTAACGGCTTTATAGGCTTAGATTTGTAACATTTTTAACACCTCAACATATTTAGGGCTCATTTCAATACATGCGTGTGATAATGTCGTAAACTAGATTTTACTACATGGGTATAGTGTTATAATTAGAATTGTAAAATAATAATAGTGCTTATTTTCACTTGAAAGTAGGTTATAAATAGCTAATTATCGAGTTCCGAAAACTGCTTTGAAAACGAAGAGAACTAACAACCGGTCTTCATATTAGGTATGTGTTATCAGAAATCTCATTTTTCAATTCTCTGTTTAACATAATCTATCACGTAACATATTAAGTTAGAGTTGTTATTTGTTGATTGGAGTTATTATTAAGAATTTTGTTCTTACTAATAGAGTAGGTATAAAATAAAACAGAATTCTCATGTCATTTTTTTAAGGCTATTTAACGCTCTCAAGACGGATACACTGTTACCCAGTAACTGGGTTGCGGAGGTCAGATAGTATTCAGCTGCATCCGGTAAGACTGGAAACCGTAGTTTGGAAAAGACTAGGCAGGTGATGACTGTTATTTTATTATTCCTTCTATATTAAACACGCCACAATTAGAACACCCCTATTATTACTTACCAAAAACATAATAAAAACAATTAGTTCCCTCCAACAAGTCTCACGTTAGCACAATGGTGATATCAGACCGTACATCCGGACTCGAAATAGTTAAATATAACGAGTCAGTACTACTACCCCTTCTTACACACCTTTTGTGTCACATTGTACCTAAAGGTGGCAATAGACTTTCCTCATAGCAGCTTAGCAAAATTGACGCAGAAATATAGCTAGTAAAAAGTGATGGGTCTGCGATTACAAACCTTTTCTTTAGTGACCAGTGTGTTGACAACTTCTCAAACTCTTTGTCCAGAAAAGGCCAATGGTTATGTCGGTCAGACTATTACCAACTAAAACTCCACAGTATTGCTATATTCTTATGCCAGGAATGTGACATGCTTTCTCTGTTTCTTGGTACACTTATATTTGCACCTGGGACAGAACAAATACGATTAGATCAGTGGTTTACGTCGACTTGTTGTTCTGTTGAAAATGTGTTTATTAGGTTCGAAATATATTATTATTAATAATCGATGAATTGGTGGATGGTATATAAAATGGTATAATTGAAATAAATGATTTGACTTTGAATACCAATAATAAACATTTACTTCAAGCTGATATCTATCAACACTTTAGTTCTGGATTGTATTTTTAGACTGTGTTATTTGTGTATCAGTCGAAGTATCAATTTCGTGCATGCATTTCGTTGATTGACATTCGATTAAATATTTTATCTGCTGCTCTAGGTACATACAATTTTATTTATTAATTGGCTTACTGACCGTTCTACTAAAAACACACGTAGAATACTGATAATCCTTTAATAGTTCTCGTGAACTTAAAGGAGTCGTTTCAAAACGTATGGAGCCTGGGCCCAGTCCTCGTATACCATACTTAATAATAAAGAAACACATTTTAAATAGTTCTCAACTGTCCAATTACTTTAAAATAGATTTGTGAGCAGGTAAAACACAAGGAATTGCACTTGAAATTGCAACACACAACAAAAAAACAGTCATGGCGGTAAGCTGTCATTTTGATTGATTAATGACGATTGACATTTATAATTTGTGGATAACCAGATAAACAGATGGGAAAGAAACGGTGTTAAATTAAAAAAACGAAAGGGAGGTTGTTGTAATGTACTCCAGAAACTAGAAACAAAACGAGACGAAAGTGACTGAAGTGACACTGTTGTGACACTGACAGCTGACAGTTCTCTTTCTGTGATCAATAGTCGATCTATGGTTTATAGAGTAGCTAAATCTGAGTGACGCCATGTTGAAAATCCAGAAAATTATTGTTAAATTATCAATTTAGTACCACAACTGTATACATTTAAATGAAATTTCTGATTTTTTCCCGGATTCTACGGATCTGTCTCTTTTATTTGAAGTGGCGTACATAGACTTGGCCCATTATGAAACATGTCCTTTTGCATGATACTTATTTCTATTTTCAAAAAATAAGTATCATGTAATGATTTACATTATTTCTACTTTGAGTAGAAGCTAGTGGCTAAGTTAAAGCCGTACAGATCGATCGGTCAAAGGTTAAGCTACGCTAGCCGCGGTCGGTCTGTGGATGGGTGACCATCCCTTTCATACCGAGTTCCCTCCGTACCTCGGATAGCACGTAAAGTCGTTGGTCCCGACTGTCATTTGTAGATCTTTGGCAGTCGTTAGAAGCCAGAAAGTCTGACAACCAATCTTACCAAGGGGTATTGTGTTACCCAGTAACTGGGTTGTGGAGGTCCGATAGGCAGTCGCTTCATGTAAAACATCGGTATTCAGCTGCATCCGGTCAGACTGGAAGCCGACCGAACGCATTGTAGTTGGGAAAAAGCTGGGCAGATGATGAGTTATTTCTATTTTGAAAATGTTACCGCACACTTGGAATTTCTCCTGTACAGGTATCGTTCTCGTGCTTTTTTGAACATATAAACTAACATGCAAAAAGAACCAGCCCTCGATCAGCTATCTGTACTGTAGGCCATACAAATATTTGTTCTGTGCGGGAATCGAACACACGACAAACAGAGCAGCAGCCAAAGTCGTCAAATAATAATTCTAAAATGGTTCACAGTAGATTCATCCGAAATTTCATAGTAGCATAACAAATGCCCCACATTAATTGACTCGTATCGTAATTTTGGGCGCAGCAGGCGAACGAACGACCAGAGGCTTACCGTGGTCGTTGCGTAAAAGAAACAAGTGTAAAAGCGTCCCAACATTGGCTCGATCTGTAGTACCAGACTTCCGTGACCAATCGTGACGGATAGGGCTAATTTATCAAAGCGTACTTCAATTTTATAATATTTTGCAGGTTGCATGTGTGACTGAATATTCTATTACTACGGCTGCTCGATTAATCTTCAGCGGTACGTTATTAGTGTCTAAGCTCGATTAATGACTGTTTGTTAAGTGATCGAGTGGTGTTTTTTTAAAGTTTACCCTTTCTGTTTTAGCTGGAATGTGGTTTTTATTTACATTGTTTTGAATATAACTTTGTTAAAAGTCCATTTGTTTTTTTTTTTATTAAATTAATTAATTTAATAATTGATTTATAAGTATATACAATACTTACATGACTGATAGAATAGAAAACCTATATTTATTAAACTAAAAAACTAATACGTAATAAAGTGTCGTGCTGTCTCTATCACTTTATGTCAAAGTGACTGTGACAGTACGAGACTCAACGGCATCTTAAAATTGAATAGCGATTGAGTATTTGGTCATAAGGCATCAAACAATTCCTCCACATCACCGTCGTCTGCAAACGTGTCCAAGAGACTGACGACATTACCACATTGGATGGCAATGCTTGACCTCTGGCCAAGGTAAACACCAGCTCTATGTTATTTCGAAAATTGATTATGCTACGTTCTGTATCGTGTTTGCACCGCATGTGTTTTTAAAGGGATTAAATAAAATGGCCACCAAAAAATACTTTAGAATACCAAATGTAGTAAATAGTCACCAAATCTAAGTGTGCAAAATAACCAAAATCTTTTTGATCCTTAAGTGCCCCCTGGGGCGGATCCGATATGGTCAGGTTAGTTTAGAACTATAACCCCCTACGCCAGAACCAAATAATCGCTTTTTACAGTCAAACTCATAAAATTTTGGTGACCATTTACTATTTTTTTGGTGATCATTTACTAGATCTGGAGGTTCACTAAACATAAGCCGTTTTTAAAATGCTCAATTTAATCGACATTGCTCAAAATTCCAATCTCGATCCGATTTCAAAATATGGAATCTATTCAAAAAAAGAACAATCCAAAAGAGATCATCGTCCTACCGAATTGAACTTTCTCGTTTTATTGCACTAAAATGTACTTAATTATACTGATGTCATAATCCGTCGTAATGGCAGCGACGGATTCCATTCAACTTTACCGGTAACTACAAGTTCTTACTGCATCGACGAACCAAGTTACACTGCCACATAGTAACGAACAACTATAGAATGGAATAGAGGTACTGGGGTTTTAATATGGGGATTCGTAAAGGATTTTTTCTCTCTGTGGTCGTAAGTGGCTTAAGTTGTACTCCGCCGTATGGTAGCTGCATTGAAGTTGTGGGTAATGGAATTAACTCGGACCGATTATCATATAATTTGATGGACGTGCTATCTCCGGCAAGCTGCAATTGAAGAGAAAACCCTGCGGCTACGTCTGGACCGACTATTAGATCTAATTACTGTTATCTCCTGCTCCGCAATTCTCATTTGTTTTCATTTTTCTTCAACGATAAGTTCGTTGGTAGCTAAAGCAATAATAACTTAATTAAAGAAATTACGTAACTTATGTTTTGGTATGTAAAGTATAGGGGAGGTTGATCTTTTTATTTTCTTAGTCACAAAACACTTATGTAAATAATGTACCTTTATTACTAATAAAATAAAACATTATGATTGATTGCATTGTAAAAAAATGCTGATTGCATTGTAAAAAAATGCGACATTGTAAACAAGAGTACCTAATGCAATAATATCGTATTCTAAGTCGTCGTGTAGTTCTTATTTGTTACTTTAAATAGAAAAGAAAGACCGAATATAATATACAGAACATTATATTATGAAATAGATAGATAGAAAAAAAAAATGCAGTCTTTATAATCAAAATCAGATAAATTATTGCAAAAAAAAGGTTGACACGTCAAAATCAGCCAACATAATATTAAAATATTTTGACCACAATCACTGTCAAGTCAAAGAAACCTGTCCATAGCTCCTAGTTCTTTAAAATCGAACTTACTTAATTACAAAACGAAGTAAACAGAATGAGTTTTTGTGCCGCTTCCAAATGAATCTCTCCGAATATTTGAAATGAGGTTCATATTTTTATGAGTCAGAAATCGTTTAGTATAGAATATTTTTGTTGTAATTTATAGCTTGCTAACGAATATGTCAATAAATAATGGTAGTAAGCCGCGTCACGCTCCCCGTATGTTATTTGTAAAGAGTTTGTATTAACTTTCATAGTTCGAAGCGGATCTAGCCTTTGCTCGGGTTTTTATCTGTAGATTAAAGATGCAATGGTAAGCCTCTTGGAAAAGTTAATTGAACCTTTGGGATCATTTAGGAATTAAATTATAACACGCAGAATTATAGATTTAAATTATAGTCCAGACAACATGACATAGCGAGTCAAGACCTATAGTTGATGCTCTTCATTAACCAAGATTTATTTACGTATCTACTTCTTACAATACAACTACGCCCTACAAGCTTGTAATCATCATCATCATCATATCATACTTCTTACAATACAACTACGCCCTACAAGCTTGTAATCATCATCGTCATCAGTCCAGCCGAAAGACGTCCACTGCTGGACATAGGCCTCCCTCAAGTCCCGCCACCGGTCCCGTGCGATTCGCATCCAGCGGATCCCCGCAACCTTCACCAGGTCATCGATCCACCTAGTGGGAGGTCTTCCAACGCAACGTCTTCCGGTTCGCGGTCGCCACTCCAGAACTTTTCGGCCCCATCGGCCATCCGTTCTGCGAGCAATGTGCCCTGCCCACTGCCACTTAAGTTTGGCAATTCTTCGGGCTACGTCGGTAACCTTGGTTCTCTTGTGGATGTCCTCATTTCTGAAGTTATCACGCAAGGAAACTCCGAGCATAACCCTCTCCATTGCCCTTTGGGTGACTTTAAGCCTTCTGATGAGGCCCATTGTGAACGACCACGTTTGTGTATGTAATCACTGGCAACACACACTGGTCATAGACTTTTGTCTTGAGACACTGCGGTAAGTTGGACGAGAAGATACCACGCAACTTCCCGAACGCTGCCCTGCTTTTGAAAGCTTATAATTATCATCTTGAAATACAAACAAAACACCTACATTTGACTGGCTAGACACTAGACCCATAGTTCATATGTGTCTCGACTCCCGATTCCCCAAATCGGCAGTCATTTGTTTATTAATTGACTTCGATTTGCGGATCTCAATATTATATATTTAAACTTTTTGTAATAGTATCAGCGTATCTTCCTTTTTAATAGACTACAGGCCGTTAATGACACATTAATCTTCAAAGAAAGATAAATCTCCGAAATAGTGATTCAGAAGAGTCATCGCAATCTAAACACGATACAATAATAAAAAGTTATTATGATTGTTTGTTCGTTAACCGGCTTTCTCAGTAATTAATACAAGCCGATATTTGCTCATGCATAAAATGAACATAAATATCTCTCATTATGTAACATCTAACTCGTTAGATGTGTAACCGGTAATACATCTAGCCTACGCTACATGTAAGTTATTAGGAGAGTGGCTTTATCTATGAAACTCTGTTGCATACTCGAGTAACGAAATGCTAAAGCAATTTTGAAACATGGCCGCAAATTCTCGCACAGTGGACACTAGTCAGCTTTCCGAACATAAAGTTGTCAATTTACTTAGAAAAATACAGGTATTGGAACTCTAATGCAAGGAGCATTAGAGTTCACAGGTAAACGCACAGTAAGTACCTACATAAGAATTTTAGTAACTATTTTGTGATGAAAACTCAGATGAGTATTTCTATGGTCGCCAGTATGCTTAATTGAAAATGAATTGTTTTCTTTAACTGTGACATTGAATCATTTTAAATTATATTTCTAAAAACTTAGGTATTAGTTATTAATTTTCAATACTGTTCATATTTTAACATTTTGTGACGTCTAAGGGGCTGACCCTTAGACGTCACAAAAAAAGCTGTATTTTGTATTCAATCTTTAATTTACCTAACTAAAAAGCCAATCTCAATTCTCACTTGGTCCTACTTGGGACACTGCTTAGGATTGTGTCTGTATACATTTGTATAACATAACGTATCGTCAGTAGATTATTGGTCAAGACATTTTTTGTTCAAACCCATAAATTGTTAGAACTTGTTTGTTCGTTGCCAGACCGTTTATGCTTTTATGACAATAATTGTACAGAACTGGTAGACTGTGTGAATGATTACGATGTACAGTAGAAAAACCGGAAAAATCAAAAGGTAAATAAGAAAATTATGTGACTTAATGAAGACAACATTTTTTCTCAATAAAAATTAGGTAATTAATATCTATTAATGGGGTAAATGGGTTTTATACGACTTCTTTCGTCTGAATTTTCCTACGGAGCCCTACAAATCGTTTCATTTGGATACATTATTTATAGTAAAATACAGCCTATTATATATAGCACTTAGGCATTACGTACCGTCCTATTAGCGAAATAATTTTCAGTTGATTTTACGAAAACATTCCCAGAATAGAAAAGCGCATGATAGTAATATTATAATGTTTTCAACATTTCACATAATTATAATCAGAATTCAAATTCAATACCTATAAAGTTTATACGAAAAACTTCAACACGTAAAACATAAGGATCAAGCTGCTTGAAAAACGTATAAGTTTTAAGACCCAACCTCAACACGATATGTAATCAATTGTCATTAATATTGAAACCAACCGCCAACACTCCTGTCCTTTGGCATACACAGAACATACACAGAATACACAGAAATTGTATCGGAATGTTGTGCTTTGGGCTAGGTAAGTACGTAAGCAGGCAGTTAATAAACTTGAAATCAATATAAAGTAATTAGCTTTACAAGAAAAACTGAGTCCCTGTAACAAAAGACTAAAGACTTAGTTCTTATGCCACTACAATATTTATTTGTAAATTATTAATTTTGTAAAAGATTGTACACAAGATAGCTTCAAAAATATTTGTTATCTCAAATTCGTTCGAAACGTTGTGTTCCGCGAATCTTTACACATTTATTTTTTTCGTGTGCGTTTAGCACCTCGTTGCCATATCTCGTGTCAACAACAAACCTTTAATCTGTAACATTTAAACATAATATTTTATCTTGATACTTAACCCGCGGAGGCAAATGGCATCCATAAGTTACAAATACAGAGAGGAATGCCTCTACTTATAAAGATAAGGCGTAATAAAAACTGCATACATTTTCCAAAGATTATTTTCTGTTTAATACCAACTAAGATCATTACATTAGCATTCAGAGGATTAAAACGACCTATTTACTGACAAATTTGATAATAATGCTTTCGAATAAATTGAATGATGTGTAGATTAGAACAAGTTTTTGCAATATAATAAACTATTCTTGTATATTATTATGTTGAATTGATGCCTTAAGGATATCCGTTATGAAACATCCATTAACGGGTACATATTCTGTATATTTAAAATACTAAGTATTTAATATATCATTGCTAATAAGTCTAATATTTTTTTTTCTGGTTGTACACTTAATTATCTAAGTACCCATTTTGTAACTAATAACAACGCTAAAAGTTTATTTATCTGCATTGTCTGCATTTAATTAAGTGTAAACCAGTATTTTATTTATAATTCGATGACAATAATTAAATTTGATTGCATTATTTAAAATATTAAACAATGTTGTATTGTTAAACAAATATTTAAATTACAACCGGTTGTTAAAGAACCACAGCACATTTTCTGCAATAATCAAAACAAAGGAAAAATCGGGAAACACATTTCTGTACCTACCTACATCGTGGATCGTCTACCCTGCAATCTCCTGGGATGGAGAACTTCCACTGTATATTTTTAGTCTGGTCTGCACCAAGTCTCTGGGCATAAATTGGTTTTATATACTTGCAACACTGTTTGTTTAAAAGATAACCAATCTCTTTTCCAATTCATACGATGTTCGTCTCTAGCTTTTCTATTTAGATTGGCTCGTGAGCAATTTCTACAAAGGATATGGCAATCGTCGAATGCGAAATCTTATTGACATTATGCAGTTATCTTAATATTAAATCATGGCGGCAGTTTAATGTTAGTTTATCTAGCATTGAACGGGACACGATACGAACAATGGCAATAGGAGTATGATTTGCGATCGATTAGGTAAGTAATGAGTTTAAATATCACTAAAGGCCGGGCCAGACTGTTATAAACAAGCTTCCAACTGGGGTCACCTTGGTGGAAGGCTTGTGGAGCCCACGGTTGGTGTTTGCGTCCACACTGGTTTACAACAAGGCTCCCACCTCGGTGTGTTGTCGACTCATTGTTTACAACGGCGGTATCCACACGCGGTTTACAACGCGCGTAAATACGAGTGCCAACGCCTTCATTTGTGTCATTTGCAGGCAATACTTCAGCAGCCGTATTTAACTCCGATTTCCGAATTCAATTGTGTTAGTATTATATAATTTTTCGTAGCACATACATGTGAGCACTATGTTCTTTAAAGCTACCATTTACGAGGTATACCTCTCATTAACTTGAATATGCCCTGGCGGTTGGGAGAGTCATGCTCACTTGAATGTCTCGCTGACGGTGGCGCATGTGTTGGATCATTCGGTTCCCTTCAAAATGGTTGACCTAATTGTGCCGATCCATGCGTCATGTTCGTGAACGGACGCCGTCGGTTGGGACTGGTCAATACTCAATACTCAATATCTTTATTGCTTTTCCATAAGTACAAATATGCTTAGGTGGTAGGTGTTTGGTTAGGATCATTATGGACCCTGATCGGGCACAGCAAATGGGTAGAAGAGAGGAAGCTCTGTTTTAGAGAAATACTATATTAACTTATGATGTATAGTTAACTAAAAAATTATCAATCACATTATTGTTATTATTATTATTTATATTTATTTATTTATTATTATTATTTATTGTCAATTATATCTATTAATACTATTATATTAATTTATTTATTATATTTATTATTATTATTTATTCTCAATTATATTATTATTATTATATTTATATTGGTTTATTTGTTTTATTAATTATTATGAATTATTCTCAATTACATTATATTATTATTATTATGTTTATATTAATTAATTTATTTTATTTATTAATATTAATTATTCTCAATTATATTATATTATTATTATATTTCTATTGCTTTATTTATTTTATTAATTATTCTCAATTACATTATTTATATATTTATCATTTAGATATTCATTGATGGAATAATAACATTTGTTTATCAGAATTTGTTTAATCCTTTTTATAAATAAATTAAACTTTTCTTCTTCCTTTATTATTTTAGGTAGTTTGTTATAAATCTTTATTGACATTACGTAGGGACTTGTAGAGTGTAGTTTTAGCCTGGAGGTTGGTATATTTAGCCTAGATCGGTGCCTGAGTGTGTAGTGTGATTGAATATCTTCACGTTTTGTGTAGAAGTCTTGATGTTTACGAACGAATTTGCATGTTTCTAATATGTAGATACTGGGGAGTGTTAGAATTTTGTATTTTATAAAGTAAGGTTTGCAGCTGTCAGTTTGTTCAATATTTACCAGGATTCTTACCAATTTCTTTTGTAAGGTAAAGAGTGTCGGTGCTTCTGTGCTGTTGCCCCAAAGGGTTATGCCGTAACTAAGCCATGCATTGGCGTATGCATAATAGGTGCTGAGGGCAGTTTGTAGGTCGGTGGTCTTTTTAATTTCACGGAGAGCATACGAGAATTTTGAAATTTTTGCACGTGTTTTTTGTATATGTTGTTTCCAGTTAATATGTTTATCTATTGTTAGTCCTAATAATGTAAATTCATCAACAGTTTCTAATTTAGTGCCGTTGAAGTTGAAGTTTAGGTGTAAAGGTGCTTTTTGGTAAGGGTGAAAAGTTATTAATTTAGTTTTAGTGTAATTTATTTCTAAATTATGTGAGGTCAGCCTGTTACTTGTTTTAGCGAGTGTGTAATTAAGTTTCTCCTCTAGGTTCGTGTTATTTTGGCATGAGACTAATAAGGAAATATCATCCGCGAATAAAACACATGGTCCCTCTATGGTTTTCGGCAGGTCGTTAATGTATATGAGGAATAATAAACCACTTATGACACTTCCTTGGGGGATGGAGGCGTTTATAATTTTGCGACTTGATCGTATTTTTTCGATTTCTCTACTATTGTGGTTTAAGTATTCGATTTCTACTACTTGTTCTCTGTTTTTTAAGTACGTCGAAAGCCATTCATGCGCCTTTCCGCGAATTCCTATTCCGTATAATTTCTGAAGTAGGTAGTATATTAAATTGCACTTTGTCGTAGGCTTTGGTCATATCTAGTAGTATTCCCACTGCGTATTCTTTGTTGTTTAGAATATTAAGGGCTATCTGAATGTATTTATACACGGCTAATGTGGTAGAGCGATTTTTCCGGAAACCATTCTGACAGTCGTTAAATATGCAAAATTTTTCGCAAAATGTATAAATGCGATCACACATAGCTTTTTCAAAGATTTTGGAGGCTGAGGGCAAGAGAGCTATGGGGCGGTAGTTGTTGGGATCAGTTTTAGTGTTTTTTTTATGAATTGGTTTAATAAGAGATATTTTTAATAATTCGGGGAAAGCGCCTTCTGTAAATGACTGATTTAATAATAAATAAAATGGTAAGGTAAGTTCGTTTGCGCATTCTCTCAATAACATAGGTGGTATTTCGTCTATACCGTGACTTTTTTTTATTTTTCAGGTTTTTGAGTATTTTGTTGACTTCCCAAGCATCTACTGGGCTAAGAAACATGGTGTTCTCTGTGGGATTGAGAACTGAGGTTCCGTTTAGTTCCCTGTCAGTTGGATTGTTGCAGTTTTCCCCTATAGACGCAAAGAAGTTATTAAAAATGTTCGCTACTTGTTTAGGTTCAGATATCAAATTGTTTTTGTGTTGTAATTGTGTATTGGTTGGTTGGTTGGTATTGTTTTTTGGTTTTTTATTTGTTCGTTCATTTATAATGCTCCACATTGTTTTTACTTTGTTGTCCGAATTCTTTATTTTGTTTATGTATTGTTTCTTTTTTGACGTCGTTACTAATTTTTTTTTGATGCCTGTAGTTAGCCAGTATTTTTTATAGTTAGTTTTAAGCTTAATTTTACGTAAAGGAATATATTGGTTTAAGATGTCAATTAGGAGGTTGCTGAATGTATTGTAATTTTCATTTATATTATTGTTTATTTTTATAATGTCGTTCCAGTTTTGTGTATTTAATTTTGATTTAAACAGATTTATGTTCGTACAGTTATATAGGTAATCTTTTTTTTGTGTAATAGGTCGTTTGTTTCAATGCTTGGGGTATGTTTAGGCTTATAATTGTACAGCTATGGTCCGAGAATCCGAATTCTTCTACGTTAATAATCATATTCATATTGCTAAAATTGGTAAATATTAGATCAAGACATGTTGAAGTAGTTTCTGTAATACGTGTAGGTTCCTTTATATGTTGGGTGAATTTGTATTCTAACATAAGATCTAAGAATTGATTAGTTTTAGAATTATTGCCTAAAATATCTATATTGAAATCTCCACCTATAACAATGTTTAATTTACTATACTTTGTATTTAAATAGTTTAACATTGATTTTAGTTTATTAATGAATATACTATTATCTTCCTCTTTTCTGTTCCAATACATTGTAACTAATAAAAGGTTTTGTTTAGGCAACTCAGTAGCGCACACTTCCAGTACATATTCGGTAGACATATTTGAGATATCATTTCTCTCTGTATATTCGATTTGATCTTGTAAGAGGATGCAAACGCCGCCTCCTCCTCGAGTTTTCCGGCAGTATGATGATGTCATTTTGTAGCCACTAAATTGAATAAGGGGAATCTTTTCTTCGGATAGCCAAGACTCAGATATACATAGAGCTTGATAGATAGGATTATCTGTTAAAAAGTCTTCTTTATTATGTTGTTTGTTGGATATGCTTTAAATGTATTGAAACAGTATTTTACAAGGTAGGTCTATGTTTTCGAAAGAAGTGATTTTCAGTGTCTTCGTTAGTGCTCGGTAGGTCGCAGTTCCGGTCTATGTTGTGGTTGTATGTGGTTTCTGTCTCGTTCCTGTTCTGTGTCGTCCTGTATAGTTCACTTTTAAGGATAATTTTCTGTCCTTCAATAAACAATTGATTGTTATTGATGATTGCAAATAATCCGTTTCTTCGAGCTTTCAGCATTTCTTCTCGCATTAATTGTCTCTCCTTTCGGGTATTGGTATCTAGAAATTCTGAGATAAACAAGCGGGTACCCTTAAGATATTGGCCATTACTTATTATGTATTTAGCCATTTTTTTGCTAATCAGTTCAATGACAAGAGGTCTATTGTTGTTATTGTAGTATCTGCCGACTCTGTATGTCTCTTCTATGTACCCCGTCAGGTCTACGTTCATGGTGGTGTGGAATAGTTCAGTTATTCTATTGTGTAGGTTAGATTCTGGTTCTCGATAATACTCAGCAAATCCGTAGAGTACTATTTTCTTTGTGTTTGTTTCAGTGCAAGTCGTGGTTGGGGTGTTTTTTCTGGTATTTATATCTAAAATAGAGTTTTTCAATTTTTCATTCTCCTTTGTGAGGTTTTCAATTTTCATGTTGATTTTTTCTATTTCTTCTTTTCTCAGTTCGTTTTGTTTGTTTAGGGTATCTGTTTTATATTCGATATCTTCCTTTAATTTAGTGATAGCCTTATTTATTTCGCTTTGGATTATATTTTTTAGCTCAATAACAATTGGTTGGTAATTTTCCTTCAGACGCAACATTATTATTTCGCTTAAATTTTGTAGTGTTAGTTCAGTTTGAATGACAGGTTCTTTTTCCAATGTGTTTATCGTATCGCCTAGTATACTTAGGTTTTCGGAGTCAAGGGTGACATTGGTCATATTGGTGATTCTTTTCCTAATGGTGACATTACTTTCTTCCGGGACTGTTTGTTGGGATAACTCACGATCTTGTAGGCGTATAGGGGTATCTGAGTTTCCGACTTTGGGAGTTTTGCAGTAGCAAGTTTGACATTTCCATTTATTTTTATGTTCGAGAGTCATCAGTTTATTGAAGTGGTGAATTGAAACATTAGCACATTCCAAATCGTATGTGCTATTGCAGCGTACACAGGTGAGATTTTCGACTTCTGGTACTTTCTGATAACATCCTGCACATATTGAATTTTGGTGTTTGATAATTTTAGTACTGGTAGCGCCCTCTAGTAGTGAATAGTGTCACTATTCCAGGTATTTAACTCGTTAATTTTCTTGATTGGCAATAGATGGTGTTGTTTTCAATAGTTTAATATTATTGACTATCTTCAATTGTTATTTGTTATTTAAAGGAGACAAATTATATATATTATTATGTTCTCCTACCTTTCTTGAGGTTTGCAATCCCAACAGCCGGTTATTATTCACTGTTGAAGCTTCACTTTTAGTCGTATTTTTGTTGTATATAAAATGGGTAGATTCGAACATCAATGATGGTAAAAGTTTTATAGCACTGTTTTTCATAAGAAGTTGAAATGTTCTTCGGTATTTTAACTTTGGTCACTGTATATCTCTTTTAACTTGAACTACAATAGCTTTTTTAATCGCTTTTGCCACAAATACTATTTTATACGAATTTTAAAGTGCGGAGCTAATGTTTGCTTACGCACAGTAGCGCCCTCTCCTTTTCTTTTCCTCATCATCATCTCTTAGCTGCCTCGGTTATTTTAAATTTTGGTTTGAATTGTTATTATAACTATATTTTTCTCTAGACCTCTTTTAACATGCAAGACGTGTTACATTGTTCTCACATTGTACCCTTAGATTCAACATGAATGATGTAACCTACTGTTTAGAACGGGCAACTTCAACTTTCTGACTGACTGACTCTGACAATTCATTTGAGTTTGAGTTTGAGTTTCAAAATCACCTTTACCGCTAAAAGTTACAAAAAAGCTTTACAATCGATTGAACAGACACAAATTAAATAACATTTACATCGAATCGTTGCTAGACCATCAATACGAAGAGTCAGTTTATGTCAGCCGATCGTCTGTGTGGGCCTTCAAAACAACAAAAGACAAGACAATAATAATATTCAACCCTCCAACGGTCGCGTGGATACCTTTTGTTGTGACACCAATAAATCCGATTTAAATTTTGCGTGTCACAGTCGCACGCGCGTCGACAGCGTGACATTGCCGTGACAAGGTATCGCCCAGTAGAGATGGGCGGTGGGAAAAAACCCGACGGGAAAATACCCAGGTTTTTACCCATTTGGGTAAATACCGGGTATTTATGTGGGAAAATACCCAATAGACGGGTATTTTCATTATCTACACTAATACAATAAAGCTGAAGCGATTTTTTGTTTGTTCAAACGCTGTAATCTGTAGAACTACCAGTTGGATTCTAAAACATGTTTCTGCATAAAAAAAAAATAAAAAAAAACATAGACAATCACAATTATTTATTACACAATAGAAAATAATTACAAAAATATTTTTTCATTCACTCGTTCTAAAATTTTAATCGATATCGCTACTGTCATGATCATCATACAAATCATCAATATCACAGAATTCTATTTCTTCTTGGCTTCCGCGAGATGTAGAAGGTTGTTGGTCATGAATTGGGCTGTTCATCGGGCTAGACAACTGTCTAGGGGTTGATAAGGGTTCGTCATCTTCATCGTTGTCATCATCTTTATGTTTATGCAAAAGATTCCAATAATATGATATAAAAGCTATCTTTGCTGCTCTGTCTGTAGTCAATCTGTTTCTTTTGTGACTGTGTATATTAGCATGTGTGCTAAATGACCGCTCAGTCGCAGCGGAAGTGCAGGGAGCAGTCAGAAGGCGTACTGCCACCCGACTCAGCAATTTGGAGCTGCAAAGTCCCCTCCACCAAACGACTGGGTCCATTTCTGCGACATTTTTCCATATAAATGGTCTGCCCCATAAGCCCTGTTTAGCTCTATAATTAGCTAAATCTACACCAACATCAATATTAAGTGATTGGCTCACTTCATGTATAAACTCCATGGCATCTACCTCATGCTCTTCATCGAGTTCAATGCCTTGCGATCTTGGATCTAACAAATATGCAGCATAATGGATTGGTTTGATGCAATTATTTATTCGCCTGGTTACAGCATTTATTATATCTTGTTTGTGCTGGTCATCTAAAATAGAAATTTCGGGTAGCACAAAATTAAATGTAGATTTTATATCTCTGAAAGCCA
This sequence comes from Charanyca ferruginea, assembly GCA_947361185.1. Classification (NCBI taxonomy): domain Eukaryota; kingdom Metazoa; phylum Arthropoda; class Insecta; order Lepidoptera; family Noctuidae; genus Charanyca; species Charanyca ferruginea. The sequence goes on from OX376056.1 coordinate 26,348,906, forward strand.
TGTATACTTCGTTTATTAATATTCCGTTTCCTTCAAGTTTGAAATTTTTTTCAGTTATCGGTTCCAACAATTTTATACAGTTTTCGGCCATGTTCCAGAAATTGAGATCCAATAAATTTGACTTTATTTCTTCTGAAATAGTAGCATCTTCGTGAACAGCTAATGTCTGTAATGCTACTTTCGAATTTTTCAAGCTTTTCATAGCAGTACAGTAACTGCCCCAGCGGGTTTTTCCTGGCAATTTCAATGTTTCGCCTGATCGTTTGTCTTTTATAATCTGGGCTAGTAGAGCACTCATAGTTTGACTTCTTTTTATTGCTTTTATGGTCTCTATGGCAATCGATATAAATGCTTTAACAGGCTCTGGTCTTATACAATCTTCGCAAAGTAAATTTAATGTATGCGCTACGCATCTCAGCGGTAATATGTGTGTATACACATCTTTTACCATCTGAAATGCTCTTTGAATGTTATTAGCGTTATCTCCTATAAGAGTTACAAACTTGTGGCCTCCATACATATTTATAACATTAATAATCTCTTGAGAAAGATATTGGCTTGTATGTCGGTTGGTAAGAGTGTTAAGACTTTTAACAAAAACGGGCTCGGGTTTAGCAATAATGAAGTTGATAATACCTTCATTGCGCTGATTGCTCCAGCCATCACACTGCAGATGCAAATTATTTATAGATTTCAGTTCGTCTGTAATTTCTTCAACCATTTCTTTATAAATAGTTTCCAGATGTGTAGTTGAGATTGCTTTTCTCGAAGGTAATTTGTAGTGGTTGCAACTCATCAAAAAATCGTGCCCACAGCGGATGTTCAACAATGGACAAAGGAGAACCGGAAACAAATATTGCTTTCGACAAAAGCTGATCTAGATAAAGTTTATTTTCTGCTGAAGTTGGAGTACTAGAATTTGTATCTGTCAAACTGTTATCTTGTAACGTTTCATGCTGCGATTCATCTTGCAAAGGCAGATTTGTTGCAGTTGCGTTAGCGTCAGAGGTTTTGTTAAGTTTGTTCTTGATAACAGTTGGACATCTAAAACATTTCAACAGATGGCGGGCCATCTTGTTGACATTGCCGAATATGTAAACTTTATCGCAGTGTTTGCACTTAACCGTTTTACTGGTTGCGGAATGGAAATAGTTTTCCCATACATCGTTATTTTTCTTTCTGGGCATGGTGTGATCTAATGTAAAAAGAAAAAAAAACAATTGTAAGAACAGAAGCAAACAGATGTTTTAAAGTATTCTACATTTCTAATATAAGCTCAAACTTATCGGTTTATTTATGTTGATGGGATGCAGTAGGTATCGAAGTCCGTAAGGATAGCAGTAGTTATCAATCCAAAGTATATCACGTATTTAATCACTAGAATATCAAAAGTCCACAAAACAAAATCCAGGTCGTCAATAAATTAAAGAAACTAACACAAGTGCGCACGGTATGAAGCCAAAACAACTTGTGAAAGATCACTTACCTATGCGACAACTACTACTGACTATTGTCCGGCTCGAAACTACCTGTTCCCGGGGTGGGAGCAGGTAGTTTTGAGCGGCTTATTGGTCGCCAATAGCTAGATACAAATGTTACAGGTTCTAGGAAAAGATAAACTTGTTTTAACTAACTAGCGTTAAAGCTTATCTAAGTGGAAATAACGTGACTCACTACTTAATTATCCATTCTTTAAAGCTTGTTTACGTAAAATGTGGTAGTAGAGCGCGTCATTTTAACTTATGTAAGCTCTAACTAGTAGTAATAAAGTTTAAAAACCACGTACTATTTAATGTATGTGTATCGAAACATTATATAAACTAAATTTTAAAACACCCGAATAATTTCCCAATCGGGTATTTTCCCGGGTATTTTCCCTCGAATTTACCCACTTTTGGGTTTTTACCGGGTAAAATCCCATCTCTATCGCCCAGTGACTGCGCGGGGGTTAAAACATTGTAAAGCGATTGCTGGATTTTCGCGTGCATCGCGTGTGAAAAAGCACCTTTTTACAGACTAGTGCTCCGTCTTATTATTATCTACGATTATCGGTATATGATAGTTGGGTATTGTCAGAAGCCATTAAATTGTATCTAATACCGATTTATGTGATAAATGAGTGCGTTTAACGTCGTAAATAAGACAGCATAATTAGAATATATTGCTTTGTCCGATAAATAATTCATAACTTTGTTCGTTGCTATGAGTTTTATGCAACGACCACGAGTTATCTTTACGATAATAGACGTCCTGAACGCGATGCTAAATTGTTCTGCATTTTAAGAATGAAAGAAAGATCGTGTGTGGGAAAATTGTTAGGTCTGACTCAGGATAAAACTAAGCAATTAACAATTGGTGAGTGACGTGGACCCCAGCATGACATCGCGTAATACGCGCGTGCTAAGCGTGACAAACAGCTCCTGTAAGATTGATTGACAACAGAGGCAGGTAGACTAATTAAATACTAAAACCCTGGTTTTAGAAAAGGCTGTAAATATCACCGCGTTACTCGGACGTAGGGACGATGAAAATAAACCAGCAGTAAGTACTTATGTTCATTCTTTGTTTCGAAGTAAGAGCCGGCCATAGCGTGTTCATTTAAATTTTAAATGAAAATGAATAAATCTTTTGAGCTCGATTCATTCTTCCAATTTTTAGCTACTATAGTTTAAATGTTGGCGATCGCAGTAAGGAGGTATTATGGTTCTCAGAATGACGCTGCTGCCCATCCTCTGGTGAATATCCTTCTGTCGTCTTCTACGACACCCACGAGTAAAAACGGGGTGGTGCTATTCGCAACTTGCACCACACGGCATACATGCCAACCGCTCCGTCGCTAAATATCATATTCTCAAAAGACCACATTCATATAACACAACATTCGCAAAACACGATATTCGTAAAACATCATATTCTCATAACATCATGTGCATCGGTCAAGCATAACGATTACGGCTGAACCCTCCCTTGGGGAGGTCAGCTGTAACCTATGCCCAGGAAATGCATGCGTCTAAAGGTTGACACGATGATAGTCAAAAAAGTCAAAGCATTTATTTCAATTAAAGGAACCATTTACTTTTGAATTGTCAAGGTGTCGGTCAGTTAGTCAGAAAGTTGAAGCTAGTTACTCGTTCCAAAACGTAGGGTAGGTCTTTATGGAGAAGAACGAGCCAGAAACTCCACAAACACTCTTTAAAAATCAAGTTTTCACAAAATACTGCTTACATTATTCTTGTTGCTTCTATATGTGAAAACAATGAAGGTAATCTAGCAATACAAAATATAAAAAATAATCAAGATAAAAGCCATGGCAGTTAAGAGTTGACCAATCTCTACTGACAGCGCCCGTTCACGAACATGGCGAGTGGATCAGCACCATTCAGCTCAACCATTTTGGAGAGACCAGAATGATCCAACACACGCGCTAAAATATAAAATAATAATACCAGCCTATTATAATACCACTGCAGGCCGAAGGCTTCTTTTTATAACACTAGGTACATATAAATCATGAGCAATGATCACCACTCTTTAATAATATTGACGATTTCAAACTTATAGTCAAAGTTCAGGTTTTTTCGTGGTGTTTTCCTTCACTGATGTTAATAATGTCCAAGATAAAAGAAAATGCATACATTACACACACACATTAACATACTTAGTCCCATTGGTACACATGCATGAGAGGCGGGGTACCTTAACCATTGAACCATGACGACTCCATAGACACTATAGTTTACTTTGACGAAATTTCTGCAACAGTGCATTTTTATTTTGTGATCAACGAAAATTACTCCGTAAAAATCAACAGTCCATGAATCACGTGAACATACCGTGACGTTGACGAAGCTACGTCGCTACACGTGCGTGTTTAGCGTGACAACCTACCACTATGTAGATTGATTGACAATGCGAACGCAATTTAACAAAGCAACACACTGCCCTGTGCTGTGTGTTGCGTTGTTAAATTGCTAATGTACCCACGATTTTGCAAATTATACTTCCTGTCATTGTTAGAGATTTATCGTGTGTTTAGAGTAATGAATCTCATTGTTGAGTAATACATGTTGCCAGTAAGTAAATACCTTATCATCTTTTTTTTTGTTGTCTTATAGGCTTGCGTATGAACGCAAGTCACCTGATCTTAAGTGAAATGAACTACTTATCCTTTTCCCAATTACGCTGGGCACTGGTAATCATATTCGGTTAGATAGGAAGCCGGTTCCTATCTAACCGAATATGATTACCAGTGCTTTACATGAACCAACTGCCTATCTGACCCACACAACCCGTTACTGGGTATCACGATACCCCTTGATATCGCTGGTTGTCAGACTTTCTATCTTGTCATTATCTATAACGACTGTCACAGATCTATTAATGACAAACGGCGACAGAAAGGGTTTTACGTGCTTTCCGAGGCACGGAGTGATATCGGTTTGAAAAAGATGGTCACCCATCCACGGACCGATCCTTTTACTTAACCACGAGCCCTTCCAGTATGTAAAAATCGAATCTGAAAACTTATTTTGTACGGAATTAGAGACGAGCCTAATATCGAATCGCATTTTATTATTCTGTAAAACATGTAAAACCGATTTCGATTTTATTCTATCACGTAAAGTTTAGCAAATGTTGCAAATATTAAAAAAACATATGAGTAAAGCGGGTGGTTCCACTGCACCCCAAATCCCATTGCTCTCATAATTGTAATGTTCATACATTGTTAGAAATATAAATTATTAATATTTTAGTCCACCGCGCTCCAAGAAATTGTGAGTAGAGTTAGCAAAAAAATAATTTAGCATGAAATATTACACAAATATCATAAAATATAAAAAAAATGCATATCAAATATATGTTTATGTAATCAATCACAACGTCACATCAAGTAATGTTTTTTTTATTCTACTAAGTTATTTATTCGGTGTCTTTCTCCCAAACAATTTAAAATTTCTGTATGTAAATTTCCATTGTCTAATCATTGACCATCAAAGTAATCATTAAACTTCGGAAGTATTTTCACTTTGTGTTGCTTCATGAGGCAAATGCGCCAAAGCAGCACATTTTGTAAGAACCGACTTATAGTTTGAATTTAATCTGACTCTACTTGGTGCTTATATGTTTTTTAAATAAAATAGGTAGGTTATTAAAACTTGGAGCGCAGTGGAACGCATTCCTGGAGCGCAGTGGAACAACCCAGAAAAGCTATGCAAACAGAAATCTTAGAAAAAATCACAGCATTATATTTTTTCTCTAAAATATTGAAATAATGTGGCGTCATCACCACGTTTACAACCAATCGACGTACTACGCATTGTACCGTCACGGTTAGCATTATCGAATTCCTATATTCCGAATACAGATAGAACTAGGCAACATAATAACAAGTGTGGCGAATTAATTTCACTTTTACGTATCTTTTATTATACCTAGTATGGTTTCCATTTCCTAATGGGACCACCCCATTGACTCCCATGAGTGTCGTAAGACGTGACAAAGGCATAACAGAAGGGGGATGAGCAGTTACATCCACCTGTGTGTTAATGACTTCTTATTGCCATTATCAACGGTACGAAGGTTGGTGATTATTGCAACGGGGACCAAACTAGTTAGGGGAAGCCGATGATAACAGAAAACGTCTTATAACAGCACCTATTATACTTTTTCTTCTTCAGGTTTTGCGTTGTAAAGTTGCCTCAAAACTGCTCAAAATCTTTTTTGTGAATAAGTTAGGTGCCAGTATGGTACCTAATTATGTCATTTCCAATACGCATGTAGAACATCAAATCCCTCTAATTATTGGAATAGCTGCTATTGTGATCCCTATTCAAAACCTTGCTCTATAAACTTGGATTTGGACCCGAAGATATTGTGTAAGTACATGTAGTAACTACTTGAAAAGTTTTAATAAGTAATACGTCCGTTCTATCAAGTAAAGTTTGCTTACCGATAGACATGCCACGCCCACTTCAGAACTGTTTTATTGTATAAATATTACAAGTACCTTCCGCACTCAATGTGCCTATAAAGGCATTTCGATTTGAGTCAATATTCAAGTATTAGTACTCACTTTACACGGAAACAAAGTGTGCCCATAGTTCTACCGACCCACGCAAGTTCTTAACGCCAACGTAAATAGGTAACAATCTTGCCACAAAGTATAGAACGGGTAACCTAAAGTATTATTTAAGATCGTGTTAATTTAGAATAAGAGAATTTCAATTTTTTTTTTATCGGTCTGTCCCGTAAGAGAGATGGCCATATAGGTATAAGTAAGATAGTATGACCAAATCAAAGAAGTGACCTCTTAAAAGAGAAAAAAAACCAAAGGAATCTTGAGTTGACGAAAGATATGTTATGTAACTTCCAAGCTAAGCCTAAATAATTCATACAAATAACACTCAATGATAAAATTATATCAGCATAATGCTATAACATAGCTTCACTCAGCAAAAACAGAAGATATCGCCGTAAGCCTATAAGAGCCGCACATATATCTTTATAAAGAGTCCATCTAGCGGCATTGAAAGCTATCTGTTCTGAATAATGTTATTACTGAGGGTCACAGCCAATGATGTAGAAAATCTTTACCAACGACTTATACTATCGGGAATATAGGAAATGGAAAACAAATATAAGATATTACTATCTTGACCTACCAAGAAATATTTTGCAGACAGAATAAATTTTGTGCTGATTCATGTGTTTTTGATCTTGAATTTTATTTAAAAGTAGTTTAAATCGAAATCTATGTATGCCAGTCTTACAATATATTTACAAAATTTACACACTACAAATATACACAACATACAAAAACAATATCTTATAACTTAAGCAAAGTGGCATCAAAAACTTCGCTGTGAACTAGTAATGGGCTCAAGACTACACTAGCAGCCTTGCCACGTGGAATGCAATCCTTTGTCTCTAGCCAAGGTAAACGTCAGCCCTTGGATCATCTTGGGAAGTGTCAAATAACCATTTAAAAGCCGATATTAATTCAATTGCTCAACTTAGCATATAGTTGGGTCCACCTGGAAAGAGACATCTGTCCTGATAGACCACATGGATCACATCAGGATTCCCGCACGTCCGTCTGCCCAAATTGCCTTTAGTTGGTTCATTAGCTCACCTAGGTGGTTGGGATTCTATTTATCTGTTCCGTGGGATTCTCAAATACTCAAAATGATTTTACATTGGCTATATGATACTAAAAGGAACTAGGGTTTTTAGACAGTTCCAATCGCGCCTTCCCATCTTAGAGTTTGGATTTGCCGCCACAGATATACGTATCTTAGGTATATGTGACGAATTTCCTATTTCAAACGACAACAAGAATATCCTTGTTAGCGCTACCTACATTTATATGACTTAACAAACACCAATTAACATAATAAATTAACCCGTTGCTTTCGTGTATAAAAATAATGTAAGAGTAGCAGTCGGTGAATAAATTAGTGAGGGCGATGATAAATCGTGAAGCTGCTACTTAAACGTGTGACAAGAGCTTAGGCACTTTTTATCGCAGCCATTATAAACATTTTTACATATCTTTATTTAAGACGTTGAAATATGAACGAATGTGTTCTTGATAAATACGTTATGATGATTTTGTTCGTTTGTCAGTTAAGTGCTACTGGTTTTTGGGTTTTGATTTTGTTGTTGGATGTTGAATGACAGGAGGGTTACCCCTCTATCATTCTGTATTGCACTGAAGGTATGCAAGACGTTTATTTACAATGAGAAGGCATGTTTCAATATACAGATTGATCGATGTATGTTAAACCGAAGTCGATGATATAAAAAAGTAGATACCTATCATTTCCAAAAATGTAACCTTTACAAAACATTTTTATTGTGTTAATAATCCTAACTTTATAACTGACTAGCGACCCGACCCGGCTTCGCATGGGCCTATAGCCTTCCTCGATAATTTTTGTGTTGGATAACACAAAAATATTTTTTCAATTCGGACCAGTAGATCCTGAGATTAGCGCGTTCAACCAAACAAACAAACAAACAAACTCTTCAGCTTTACAATATTAGTATAGATAGACGACTGTTTTTGTGAAATTAAATATCGATACATGACTCATAGGTACACTTAGTTAATAGCAAAATTGATGATCTAATTCTTAAACCAGTCAAAACTTCATGCACGAGTGGTAACGATAAAAAACGATAGGAGCTACAAGAAGTTACGATTAAATTACATTATATGCACCTATAATTACTTTACAAAATAAAATATATCAAAGAGACCGCTTTAATCTAATACAAGATGACGATACTATATAGCCTTTTAATATGAATTAAGGACCAGATTTTAATCTAGACTTTAATCGATCTAGACGTCAATAAAATTCGACCTTCAGAGAAACATTTTACGAATTACTATAAAATCCTAACTAAAATAACTCTGCTGTAATTCCAAGACTCTTAACCTATACCAAGTTTAGTATAAAATTCGGTACGAACTAAACACAAGTACCCACATAAGTAGCAAAGTACAAAGAAAGAAACAGAATGGATAAAACACCCGGCGTTGGTAACGAGGCAGTCTTCGTGTACCATTGCGAATGTAACACTACTTGCCCGTTTGTTATTTTATTTGCTCTCTACTAAGTAAACTCTATTACCCAGTCGATGGTTTTGATTCCGAGAAGTCGATGTTTACATTGAATGTTAAACTTATGTCACTGTTGTCACAATATTTTACTTTCAAGCGTTTCGTCCGTTGTGAGAAAGTTTATGAACGTCGAATGTTATGTTTGTTTAAGTTTGTCGATAGCGTACATCAGATCTATCGATGTAACCATATCTTGGTCTAACGGCTCGAATTATTATGAGACTATTGTTTTATCATTCGTCTGAACTTGGAATCAATTATCGATAGTTAGTTATGTTCGCAGCACTAATGCGGCATTCGCTCCTTGGGTCGAAACAACTAATGGACTACGTTATTACTGGCCACCTCAACGAAAAAGTGCATTAGCGTACCGTAAGTGGGATAAAAGTATTTGAATATAGAACTTAAGTAAAGTGCGCTGTGAGTGCTTATGCCACTTAACAAACAACGATTTGCCTCATTTAACGTAATCGTTACAGTTTTATATAAAATAACGATTCCTGTTTAAAAGCTATCGAATAGCATTCGATATCCAATTTGATTTACCCAAAATTGATTTTTAATTTTGGCTTGTATCAAAACTTGGCGTTTAATTTTTGTGCATGTTTTAATTATTTTTGTGTTTCGAAATGTGAGTAAAATTTACGTTGCTAACCAGGGAAGCTAGAACTGCGGAAGTTTTGGCGAAGTAAATATTTTGAATTGGCCATGAGAATGTTTCAGGGGGGAGATATGGATCTTTCTAAACTGGGCGGTGATTTAGTTTGTGAAGTTTTTGAGTCCCCTTCTTTGACTCTTATCACGGTTAGTTAGGTGCGCCCCGGGAGTAGCTTTGGGAGTATGAAAATAGAGTGCCTTTTCTTCGAATATTGCATTGACATCTGAGAGTTGGGCTTATCAGACATTGTGTGATGTGTTGAGGGCGATGGCGGTTGATCTTTTGTCTAAACAAAATATTTCTCGTAAAATTGTTATGTTCTTTTGAAAAGTAGATATAAAGGAATTCACATCCATTTATGAATTCATTAAGCTACGTAGATGTAAAATCATTTTCAAAAGAATTCATCACCTCGCTCAAACGTGTTCACATGCAATAAATTGAGTCATTAAACTGCAAAAATTATAGGTCTCAAGACTTTGAAGTTAAATAAGTATGTAATGTATTTATGAGTCGTATCTGCAGATTTACAATTTCTCACTTAGTTTCAATGCAGTTTTACAGTCAGCCGGTTAGTCAGACAAAGAGGATGGACATAATGAATTTTCGTTTGTGAATTGGCATATAAATAATTCATTGTGAACGAGACTCGCGTTCCTAGTAATGTAAGAACGCATATTTTAGCTCATATCGTAAAGTGCAACGAATGACAACAGTCGTAAAATTTTATGTCCTGTACCATGTCGTCCTGTCTCAATTACAATTACAAATTATTACAAATTTTCTACTGAGCAAATCAAGTGTCATCAGTAATGTACGAAAACTGATACTTACTAGGTTTTACGTACTATTCAATATGATTTTAATTCAACCATTTTGAAATAAACGATTGTGTAGTTGTTTTAATCGGTGTAAGATTTCGCAATAGGATGTCGATTAGAAGTTGTTAGCCTTGAGTCAATTTATAAAATCAACGGAGTTAATAGCTTTATAGATATTTCCAATTTTCTACTAAGTAATTTGATCGCCACCTATAATAGTTTCATTGCGTAAATTGTTTCATTTTCAAAGTAACTAATTTACGTATTTGTGGACATCGTAATCTATGGGACATTATGTTACAATGTAGAGTAATGTGTTATATGCAATTCTATTAGTGACAGTAATAGCGAACCTAACGTCAAATAAACAAAGTACCTGTTAGGTATACCTATTGATTTAATCTATGATAAATGACATAACATAATAATACCAGCCTATTTTAGTCCCACAGCTGAAGGTCTCTCTCTTCTCATACGAGCTCAACTGTTCAATTCGCAGAAAGAATCGCAATATGACCCCAAAAGTCATGTCAACGAGCATTGATCACCACGTCAGCTCAAGGCGGACTGACGATTTCGGACTAACATTAATTACAAATCCAGATTTCCTGACGATATTAACTAGGAAGGTTATTATTAATTAGGAAGTATATTGAAGAAGTTACATTGATTGGCCGGTATCGAAACCACTACCACATGAGAGACCATCACGAAATTTTCACAAATGGAATAGTAAATATTTAATTAACGTGCCTCTAAATGTCGCATTTGAGTAGTCTTGTACAAAATGATACCCGAGTAGGTATCATTAGGTATCATTTTGTACAAGACCTGTAGAAGTGCCTAATTTAAAACTTGCAACTTTGTATCCCTAATGTAACAAATACCGCACTTCAAGTCTAACCACACCAAATCAGATCTCTCAACACTTAATAACGTAGAGACCCAAGAATACATTTCCCATAACAATACTCAATACATAGCCGACCTCTTTCCTACCACAGCCACACATAAGGCACAGAACGCGTCTCCATTAGGTACAGAAAGCAATCTGGAGAGCGCACTAGTCTGCCCGAGACACATCTCGGTACACCCTGACCTACTATTAGAGATTGTCTCACAGCACTTTGCCCATATGCGCTTCTCGAACTCTGTAATCTGTGTAATTTGTGACAGCGATTTCTGATTTATTTACATAAACAATGGTCTCGAACGTTCTGGACCACTTATTACAGATTCCAGTCAGCGTAGTGTCGATTTAATTGCGAAGCGCTAAATTATCGTTGATATTGTCTGTATTTTAGTAATGGCAGAGTTAGTACGCAGTATTATAAAGTGTCCTTGGTGTATAATTATTAATTAACTCTGCAATGGGCTCGGGAATGGATGTTTAATGCCACACATTCAGTCTGCTGATTGGTAGTTTAGTTGGAAGCTGTGCCTGTACCAACTTCATGTGCTAACGGTTTTCTGTAGAGGGCTTTAATGTAGTCAGAATGTTTATCAAAGTTGGCTTTGAATCTGCTATTTTTGTTTCAAGATCGTGTTGGCTGAAAATTGTGACCAAAACATAAGTAAGTACTTAGTGAAACTTAGAATGGGCCGCCCTAGAATTAGACTTTAAAATAGCAATTGGGATTTTCTGCCAAAGCATCAATTTAGATTTCCATCTTTTTGTAGTAATTGTAATAATTACGGATATTTAGTGCTGATTCATTTTAAATCCTTTCTAAGCATAAGTTTGACATTATGCTGAAGGATATTATTACCGATCTTTATTGTATCTTAGGATATAAAATTCCAATTGATATATTGATTACTTAATAAATTGTTTACATTTCTATATTTTTCCATACCCCAGAAATGTTTAAGTCTATATACTATACGATATACTATATCTTATGATATAAAATTACAATGGATATATTTATTACTCAATAAATTGATTACATTTCTACTTATATTTCAAGTTTATTCTTGTTAAAAATAAAATATGGTTGCAATTTTATATTTTTCATACCTCAGAAATGTTTAAGTAGATAAGTATTACAAGTTTTATAACCTGTAATGGAAATAATATTATGTGAGTTTTAATATTAAGAAAAGATAAGAAAATAAATAATCAGAATTAGGTACTACTACCTACTACTTACTACATTGCGTAGTACCTACCTAATTCTGATTATTTATTTTTTTATCTTTTAAGGACTCATTAATCTATTCTTATCGTATGCTAATTTATAAAAACCTTTAATATTATTTTCATTACAGGTCATAAAACTTGTAATACTTATCTACTTAAACATTTCTGAGGTATGAAAAATATAAAATTGCAACCATATTTTATTTTTAACAAGAATAAACTTGAAATATAAGTAGAAATGTAATCAATTTATTGAGTAATAAATATATCCATTGTAATTTTATATCATAAGATATAGTAAAGATCTGTAATAATATCCTTCAGCACTTACCGTTTGACGGGTTGCCTAATAAACATGCCTCGGATAGACTATAATAATAATAATAATCATTTATTTCAGATTCAACATCCATATTTGTTAGTATTATTGCGAACTTAGAAACTAGTGTTAGTAATAATTAATTGACCGACAAACATAAAACAGTAAGGCAGGTCCGGGTGGACTTCCCGACGATGGTGGCAAATCACTATACGACTGCGTGCAGGCGTATCCAACGAGCCAGCATCGGAGAGTCCCACCGGTCCGCCAACGCGCGCAGGATGCTATTGGGACTGTCGCGCGTACGGCGCATGATGGATGCGCACCGTTTGCGCAAAGCCGTCTGTGTCCGCCGCCGCGAACATCGCGGAGGCGCTGCAGTGGCGCGGCAGCCCCATCAGCACCCGGAACGCGTTATTGTATTGCACGCGCAGATCGCTGTATGTCCGGTGTGTATAGTTAACCCACAGGCTGCAGGAGTAAAAGGACTGACAGTACGCTTTAAAAAGCGCAACTTTGACAGTCCCCGTACACCGTGAAAACCTGCGGGCCAACATGTTGCATCGGACAGACAGCGCTCTGCGCTCCCTTTCAATATCTACACTGTCCTTAAGGTCCTCGGTGACCCAGTGGCCCAAATACTTAAATTGCTCGACTTTGTTTAGAGCTGTACCACATAAAGTGAAATTCGGTACGAATGTGTATCGCTTGTTGTCCGGCCTAAAGATCATTATTTCACTCTTTTTTACGTTGTATTTGAGCCCATGAGCCACCGCGTAGGACTCACAAATTTTCAGGAGCCTTCGTAAGGCACCAATCGAAGGGCTCAGCAGCACCATATCGTCCGCGTAGCTGATGTTATTCACGCACACTCCATCTATATGACAACCGATGCCAGTGCTGCTGAGCTCATCGAGCAGTCGGTTGACGTACAGGTTAAAGAGCGTGGGAGAGGTCCGCCCTCCCTGCCTCACCCCACACTCCAGCCCGTACTCACCCGAGAGAGAGCCTGCCCATCTAACAAAATTCTTCTGGTTGTTATACCAATGTTTAAATAATAGCATTACTTCCCTAGGTAGACAAGTTTCATCCCTTAATTTACCCCATAGAATATCGTACGATACAAGATCGAAAGCTTTCGATAAATCAAGGTAGCATGCATATACTGGGGTCTTTCTACTCGTGTAATACTGTACAGTCTGCTTGAGGCACAGGATAGCACTCTCGGTGGAAAGCCCGGGCCTGAAGCCGAACTGCGCATCGTTCAGCGAGACGTGTTTATCCAGGTGCTGACCAAGCAGACCGTCCAGCACTTTGGAGACCACTGTGGCTAAGGAGATCGGCCTATAGTTGTTTACATCTGATGTATCACCAGTTTTATTTTTGATGATCGGAACAACTATAGTGCGCATTAGATCGTCAGGCAGATGGAAGTGCCCTAAACACAGGGTGAAAAACATAGAAAGCACTCTGGGTAGGTGTACACCTGCGTGCTGCAGGTGCTCGATGCTAAGGCTGTCGTGACCCGGGGATTTACCCCGCACCATACCCTTGATCACCGCACACACCTCCTTCGCAGAAAAATGAACACTACGCTCACTACTTTCCTCAGCATCGAGCTCCTGCCGCGCTCGCCCCAGAGCAGAGTCCACCCTGAAATGGTGAGAAAACATAGTGGCGATCTCGCTAGGTTCGTGCACTCCTGCCACGCTGACGGGGAAGCCCGGCTTATGGTTCATTTTATTGGTGTTTTTCCAGAACTGACCAAATTTCTTGTTTGAGTGAAGCTCAGCAATAATATCCATTTTTATCTGTTGTTGATTGTTCTGACACCATTTTAACTTGTATTTAAAAGCGCGCCTAGTTTCACACATAAAGACGGCCAGCCCCGGGCTTACCCCCATACAACCAAGCCTGAAAACATACCCGGGCCCTCCCATGAGCGCCGCGGACGTGCCTGTTCCACCCGGTAATGTATTTACCTCTACGCCTTTCGATAACATTATAGCTACTTATAGCGGCCTCTGACAGTATACAAATAATCTCGTGATACATGCTATCTAACAGGATTTTATGACTTTTATTACAACACATATTATCTGAGCAGTTTCTTAATTCTGAAGGAAAATCAATTTCACGAAGTCTAGAGTGACATACATTTTTATATTTCGCTATCTGAGTGGAGTCCCGTTCACCCCAGACTATTTTATTCATGCAAACAGTAGGTATACAAATCTTAGGCTTAACTAAATTAAAATTACATAGTATAGACACAGGGTAATGATCAGACCAATAGGTATCATATAACACAGAGGCTGCGGACACAGAGTGCCGCGCGGCACTAGTCACAAGACAGTGGTCGAGCCAGCGCCGACAACCGTGCGCATCACTGACAAACGTATGACTGTCCGGCGGCATAAGTTCCAAGTCTACACAAGACCACGATTGATCCGCACAAAAAGTTAAAAGTTCAGTAGCAAATGACTCACCGGGGTGCGCATTGTAGTCCCCTAACATAAACACTGACTCCACATTGTGACTGTCTATTATGGCTGTCATTTCACTAAGACACTCCGTGAATTCCACTAAGTTTTCATTGGACTCGGTAGGCATGTACACAGAAAATATCAAAATGGAACGATCACTTAGCTCGATTTTTATCGCGGCGAGACGCACACTATTGCACTTAACTACGGTTACTGTAGGAAACGCAACCTTTCTCCACAGTAAGGCAACTCCGCCGTAGGGCCTACCACGTAAGACCCCAGCCGAGGTATCCACTGCAGAGGTACCCGTGCAGCCGAAACCATCATCTATCGTGGCCAGGTACCCGAGGTCGTGAGGCAGAAGCCACGTCTCCTGCAGCGCCACAACATCAGCCGAGCGACATAGCTTTCGCACACATTCCACTGATCTTATCACGTTCTTGCAGTTAAAACTTATTATGTTGATGTTATTCATAAATTAGAACTGTCAATATTCTCGCTAGTGACACGGACATTTTCCTTATCACGTCTGATAATGTTTATAAAACGACGGTAGGCCACCCCCATTGGCCAGAAGTCGTCATTCAAGAAAGTTATCAACGAGTGTTTAGGTACGAATATTTTGTATGATTCATAATCCTTCGCTAGTTTCATGCTCACTTTTTCAACTTTAACATCAATGTTAGTCTTCTTCATAATGTAGGTACGGATATCACACACGGACACGCCCTTCGCCACATTATAAATGTATATAGGTACCTTAGTTTCCGCGGCCATAAAATTACTTCCAGGCTCAAGAATCGCTTTTCCCCGCTTCCCAACAAAACGGTTTCGTAGTCTTTTGTTTTGTACTTGAACCCACTGGTCATTCGGGGCCTGTGTTTTCCATTTCCCTTCTCGAACAATATCCGCCAACGATTTATGTTTAGATGCGCTAGGGTCGGATACGTTTTTGTCGACTGTGTGTCCCGCGGTCGAGTCGTGTGGTGGTGGTAGCGGCGCAGTACAGGTGGACGAACTAGATACGAGCGGCAGCGGGGCGGCGGGCAGGGGCTCGCGGCCACCGGTCGCCGCGGTAGACGACGGCGGCGGCGAGGGGGGCAGCGGCGATGCCCCGTCGGCCACACTGAGTACTGGCGGAGGACGGGCCGCAGGTTGCGCGGGGGGAGCCGCGAGCGACTCGACCAGCTGACCCGAGACTAGGGCTTGCAAATATTCGACAATTTTGCAATTCGAATATTCGATATTTTTTTGGGGCATATTCGAATAATTCGAATATTGTTCGAATATTAAATAAAAAATTCTGTTATAAGAATACAAAGGATTAGAATAGCTAACATTAAACTGCAAATAATCAACTAGTTTCATCAAATAACATAGCTAACACAATAATCAACGTATTTTTTTGGAAAAATTTTAATGGTCAACTTAATTGTACTGATAATATTAAATATGAATACACCACAATGTTATTCTAATATAATATTCGCAAAAATTAGAAACAAATGCTTAAAATGTTTTAAAATAAACCATAGTTATCAAAATATAAAGTTTAAAAACTAAAACCCGACCACAACAAAAAGTGATCTAAAAAGTACAAAACAAGAAAATATTTCACACAGAAATCAAGACATAGGTACAAAATGGTCAAGGTAAGCCGTGGTTGCATGCCTGTATCCCATATGAGTGCGATGAACATGAATATAATGGCATGCAACCACGGCTTACCTTGACCATTTTGTACCTATGTCTTGATTTCTGTGTGAAATATTTTCTTGTTTTGTACTTTTTAGATCACTTTTTGTTGTGGTCGGGTTTTAGTTTTTAAACTTTATATTTTTATTTAAACCATTTTGGAGTCACATCTAAGTATTATATATTTAATAGGTACTAGTGAACCCCTTTCCAATGATACTAAACACGGTATGCGTATCTTACTTTATTTGGTAATCTTTCCTTTTTTTACAATAATTTGTGACAAATTACCACTAAATATTATATAAATTTGAAATGTACTAGTGAACCCCTTTCCAATGATACCAAACACGGTATGCTTGTCTTCATTTTTTTTTTAATATTGGTTTTTTTGTCCGCCAGAGGGCGCCACATTGGATTCGGTGATACGTCATATAGCCTATAACCAGCGGACGATCAAGACGCTTCTAACGATACCTCATTTGTTCAGTTCTGATAAGTAGTTTAGGAGCTATGAGCGTACAGATGAACATACATACATACATACATACATACATACATACATACATACATACATACATAGCCTGTCAAACTCATAACCCTCCTTTGGCTTTGCCGTAGTCGGGTAAAAATAAACTAATCTTGTTTTGTTTTTCAACCTTGGACACAAACACAACACAGTCTTATAAAATCGGTTATGAATATTGTAATAATATAATAAAATAAAATCAAACAAAACAATAACAAGTAAGTAACGCAATTAAACCTTCGATGCAAAATCGTTTTCTTAATGTTAAATAATCAATGTCACACTAACAATGTAGCAAGTAATCCTGTAGTAAGTTAACACTCGTAACGCCCGCGCGTCGAACGACGTTGATCGTTGACCTTGTTTTGAGGGCGTGCATCAATGATATTCTAATAAACAGATAATTATGTTATACGCTCACAAAACAAAAGAAAAAAGTGTTCCGCGCAGCAGCGGAACACATACACACTTTTCATTCATTTTACAATTCACTACAAGTCAAAATGTTGAAAAGGGATGGCTTGAAAAAACCAACAAGAAAAAAAGAGACAGTTAGTGTTGTCAATTGCGCGTTTATGTAAACAGACATTATCCTGACCACCAATCACCGCGTCTTGGCATCATAGACTAACAAATTTAACGAGACAGAAGGTACAAACCGCGAGAACATTTATACGCGCGGTTTGTACCTATAACAACTAATAAACAGGACTAAAGGTATAATAGAATATAAATATAATAATATATAGAGTAGAAAATATTTATTTTGTAATAAAATTCATTTCTTTGTTTACGAACAAATGCGATCCATTTTTGAAGCCAGATCTCATTGGATAACCTTAACGAAGAAAGGATAAAAAGTATCTGTTGTCACATTGTTTAATTTCTAATTAAGTATATAAATGATTAAATAAAACAAAATGATTAAATATTACAAGGTTTGAAAAAAGAAAAACAGGACTGTGGGTAAACAATGACTTTACTGCCTACGATATCGCATCTGTACTTTTATTCTATGTCCGGAGTGAACGCGTCCTTGTCTTACTCACGTGAAAAAATGTTTTTCCATTTCTTTCTTTTTTCTAACCTCTAAATATAAGAATATTAGGAAAATAATTGAAATATATAAATAAATCGATGTATATTGCGTAGTTACATGTGGTATGAGATCTCTTGTGCTTTATTAAATTTGGTATCATAATTGGTACACTTTCTAAATACACAAAATAGCATTTTTTTATTTTTTTAGCTGCTTTAACAAAGCGTATTTCTCGTCGCCATGCGTGACGCAGACTAAAGGCAATACGTCCCAATTAGGACGTTTTTGAATCTTCAAAATTGGGCGCTCATAACATATCTGTTTAATATAATATCATTGGCGTGCATGAACGTTGAATTTTGTGTGCACATCAGATTGTTGAGTTTTGTTTTCTAGGAATCGGTCGAATTTTCGAATATCGTAATATTTATATTCGAATATTTGAAACAGTTGATTATTCGAATAATTCGAATATTCGAATGTTCGAATGCAAGCTCTACCCGAGACGTGCGTCATCATAGCCGCGGCTCGTTGTTTCTCGCTCGGCAATATTTCACTTCTACCCTCAGATGATAATATCTGATGTTCCAAACTATTGTGAATACTGGATTTTACAGTAGATTCTAATTTTTCATCTTTCATTTCATTTTCATTGCACCCTAGCGGCAATCCCATGGGACCACTATCGCTTTCAAAGCTTGAGAGTCTTGCGACACCAAGTCTTGTACCTCTTCGGGGGTTTACATTGCACCATCCCGATGAAATATGTTTCATCTCACTTCTCAACTGGTCCACTTGCTTAACTGTGGCATAGTCCTCTTTCATCATGTCGAGATCTTGCCTTAGCTTAACAATTTCCTTCAATAGACTCGTCACGTCGACATGGTCGAACAAAACTGGGGGTAACTTCTCAAGGTCGCGGGCCACGAAGACTGGGATGTCCTCTGAGTCGGTATCGCGGATCAGACGGATGATGTCGTCTATGTCTCGAACATTTTTCCCAGCCTTCCGCCGCGAAATCTTACGTTTGGTAGTCGGCAAAGATTCGAACAACAAATTCTTCGCCGTTTCAATTTTATTTTCAGAAAAAGCGCTCACACATATTCTGCTTATACTTTCATCGTCCATCACCGATATTTTATTATGGACGAAGGCCAAAACTTCGTTAATCACTACATTGCAATTAGCACACTTAACCACAGAGGACATTTTTTTAAATCCTCGATACACACCGTCAAGCACAATATTCAACCGCTCGCATGCGCGCGCGCGACGTGACTGACTATGCAAGTCATTTAAATCTATTTTATTTTCATAGAATACATGATGTGATCTGATATTTTTCGTTTACTATTATTCTGCTGCGTTCGGCTTGTTGGTAAAACGCAAGGTTTTCTTGAATGTATAAAGCATCTTGACTACAACTTACAACTGCAAGAATAGTAACAACAAAACTCCCGGTTTTTCAGACGAAAAATTAATCATCTTCAAACAATCTTAAAATAGTAATATTAATGAACGTTTCACTCATTTCCTTTGCAGTAGATACGGTAAATGTCTGAGTATTTAATCAGGTGTAAGGTACCATGATCATTTGCATGGCTATAGCCGTTTCCGCACCGATCCGATAAAAATATAAACATATAAATAATACTTCTACTCCTATTTATAATTTCCTGATTTGATCTAGTGAATAAATTCCTTACAAAAGTTTATGATGTAGCGTGATTATTATTATTATTATTATTATTACATCAAAAGTAATGAAGCGACAAGTTTTATAATTTGTGGATTGTAAACTGTTTCTCATAGTATTATCATTTACCAGTGCACTTGAACAATTTCATTTTCTTTTTTGGTAGGTATTACTAACTCATAGCGTAAAAATACTTTTTTTATTTTACATATTAATTGAATTTCTTTGCAGACTGTGTTTGCATAATAACTGCTCATATTGAAGTAACGGTTGAACACGGCTACTGATCATTCCAATAAATCAAACACGGGATTTGATTCATAGGAATCATACACAAAGACAGGATGACTAACCTACCATCAGCAGAACAATCTTCATAAGATATTGAATATTTTACTTTACCCGCGCCGTGGGTATTATTTCAGTTAGCGTTGTAGTTTAGGAACAATGAGCGTCAATTATACGCAAGAAAACTGACATTAAACGGTTTCTATGCCAAAGGAATATGGTCGTGAAACACAACCTTATAATCTAACATGGTAGTTTATGTCGGGAGTCCTATAATAATATTCCAGTGAGCGCGGCTCGCGAAACTAAAATTATTTTCATTGCAAAACAATGTAATATCGATTCCATCGAATCGTATCACGGAATATCATATGAAGAGGATTTTATTACCCCGGAATAAACTGATACGATCGATTCTCATTACCTTTGCGGTAAAAACTTTGCGAGTTAATGCCCTGTTTTAAATTAATCGTTATTCCGGTCACAAAATTTTGAAATTATTCCGTAACATCGTGGTTTTGGATCGGATTATTTTAATCTCATGGGAAACTTTAGCTTTCGGGGTATTTGAACTGCTTACGTTTATTTCGTAGGGATTTTTGTTTTGATTATTGGGATTAGTTACTTTAGCTACCTTATTTTTTTAATAACTAAAGCATCTGCTCAAATGTTATGTTAGTAAAATGGTGATATTTCCCTACAAATAGTTCACATTTCTTTTAAACAGAAATACTGCAAAACTTGTGTTTACTTGGAATTAGCTTACCCACAATTGTATTTATCACCGTTAATTCAACCTATTTTTAAAGTGATTATTTATTTACCCGTACCGTATAAAAACCTCTAAAAGTCGATTTTATACAGGTAAAACTTTTATTTTAACATAGAATAAATAGGTTGGCTTTCAGGACAAAGCTTTGTGAAACCGCAACTGAAACTATGTTGCAAATAAATAAGGAAACTGACACACGATCGCTTTTTGGAAAACCATTTGTTGTGTCAATGATTAAAAGGTTGTTCATTTCATCCAGGCAGGGATTTTGGACTTTACAATTCTGTTCAACAATAAGACATTATTTTGAAGTGGTTTCTTTTTTACCTATATAATGAGTTTTTGCTTTTTCTGCGTGCGCCTTTTTTTCGGTGGAACGATAAATTGTCTGGTTTTATTATTATTGCTTAAATACTCAGTAACATTCATACAGCAACATAGTCGTTACAGCCGATCATCTGTCCAAGCCCTAAGTGACCAAAACAAAGGTACACATGTCATACGTACATATAAAATTTATTTATAACTGCAAGCGAACCCGCACGCACGTCTATTTCGTGAGCAAATTTATAGTATGCCGATTTTGCATTATGGTACAGTACAGTCTGCAACAGTGAGCTGTATTTAGAGTTCAGCTTTGTGAATAATTTAAGCTGCATTGGTGTTATTTTCAGTGATACAGAGTTTTATAGGTATTACTGTTTTAATAAGAGCTATAAATAGGTACGCTAAGTTCAAGATTTAGCAAATGTGAAGCAATGTCTGTTCAAAATATGAATACTCTCACCCCAATTAATTTATGTTTTATTTAATACTTGTTGTACAGAATACTGCCTGTATCAATATTGTCATTGTTATAACGCGGAAGTGTTTATATTGCGCATTGGGTATTAATTGATATATTATTATTCAGTATGAATAAATCTTCACCTGTTAAAGTGTACGACATCCACTCCTGGCCATGGGTATCCAAAACAAACGACCATATGCCTCTTGCTACCAACGCCTCCCCGTGGCTCTTACCAGGTCATCTCTCCATCTGACACAGCCGCCACCCACGCATTGCCTTTTGCTATATAGAAGGAAGCTATTGAGGATTCTTAGTTATACGGAATAATAAATATCTTGAGTTCAACCTGAGGGTTGGTTACTGCTTAACCGGACAATCCTGTGGTGCCTTAAAAGTGACTTTCAGGGCCTCCAGCCAGGGCAAAAACTTATAAACTAAGTGACTACGCTAAGGGCACCCCCTGTGGGGTACGAGCCTCGGCTTAGGTCGCCACTGAGAGAGGGCAGCAAAGGGACAGGCTGGATCGGGTCTCCATTAATTAGGGGCTATTTTAAAGCTAAGGGCTCAGCAACGCGGGCTGGCGCTAGCAAGGGTCGGGGGGGGGGGGGGCGTTACGGGGTCGTCGCGAGGGACCTCGGCGGCGAGGTCGGAATGACGGTAATCTGTATCTGTGTTTAACTAATGTGCTAGTGGCCCTATTTCGTTCTTGAAGGAGGGTAATAGCGTCATCTGGATCGGACAGGGTATGACGTGGACGACGGGTCCTGCTAATACGGGAAGGGGTATATCGGGCGGCCGCTACGACGAGCGGGTTGTGGTGTTTCTCCGCTTGATCGAAGAAGCGCTTGCAAGCGCGCTTCATGAACTGACGGATGGTCGAGAGTTTAAGATCGAGATGAAGGTTCTCGTTGCGAACATAGAACGGGGCGCCCGTTATTTTTCGCAAGAAACGGTTTTGCAGGGTTTGCATTCTGTGAAGACGGTATGCCTTTACGTGTGCGAATACAGCACAGGCGTAGGTCATGATGGGACGAATGCACGCGGTGTAGGTACGAAATTTGCACTTGAGTGTCAATTTGCTACGTGCATTCAACATACAGTGAAGTCTACCTTGAGCGAAAGCGGCGCGCGAACGCACCTGCTTTATGTGCTCCGCGAAGGTTAGGTGGCGGTCGAGAATAACTCCTAGGTATTTGGCTTGCTTCTCCCAAGGGATAGGCTCGCCGAACATGGATATCGGACTGGGAAAGGAGGGGTTGATGCGCGGTTTGGAAAACAGCACTGCCTGACTCTTGGCGGGGTTGACTGTGATTCTCCATCTCCGGAACCAAGCGCCTAGTGCGTTTGCGGAGTCTTGGAGGATGCGGGCTATGCGGACTGGGTTGGAACCAGTGCAATAAATGGCCGTGTCATCGGCGAATAAAGCCAAATGAGCCTGTCAGTTCTTTGGAATGTCACTGGTGAAAAGCGTGAAAATGAGAGGGGAGACCACGGAGCCCTGGGGGACTCCAGCACGTATGGGACGTGGAGACGAGAGTGCCCCCTCGACGCGATAACGAAAGGTGCGATTCGACAGAAAGTCTCGTAAGATCAGTAAGAGACGATCCGGCACACCCAGTAGGTAAAGCTTGTATATTAAGCCATTGTGCCAGACTTTGTCGAATGCCTTCGCTATATCGAAGAAGAGCGCACCGGTCTTCAAGCCGCGTTGGAACCCAACGCGTACATGCTCGACGATGCGGTGGACCTGTTGGACGCAGCTGTGTTCGGTACGAAAGCCAAATTGCTCCTCGGGAATGAGACTCTTAGCTTCGACATAATCTTTGAGACGCTTATAAATAAGTCTCTCGTAGATTTTGCCGAGAGGTTGTGAGTTCACAACCGGGCACATACAAGTATCAATGTGACTATTGTCATAAGTCTCCACTTTGTAGCTTTGTCTTGGACATCATTGACATCGGTATAGGAAAATATATTGAGGAAACCCGGACTTCTATTTTTGAAATCATCAATTCGCCTTGAGCATGCGTGGTAAAACATGCTTGTACGGAGGCCAACATATCAAGCTACAACAACCCGTCGAATTTTCTTGATAGATTTTCAACTTTATAACAAAGTATAAGGTTCATATTCAATTGGAGAAATTTTACAGTTTGGTATGGCTTGATGTGCTGTCGTCTGTACCTTCTTAGTATGAAACTTTGCCTTTGCCCTGCAGTGGGACAATAAAAGGTCGATATCATAAAGAAGAAAAATACGCTCTCTAATAACTAAAATAATGAATTGACAAAACAAAAGCAACGACAGCTTCAACCACATTTGTAAAGCAAAACGAAATAATCCACCAAGAAGAAGACAATATACACTTTAAAGATCTGACGATGAATGAAGCTATTCATCAAATGCTAAGAAAACACGAGTTGTAAGGTCAGCTGAGGTAAACTGGCAACTGTGATGGTGTTATAAGATAGACTGGCAACAAGTCATTATTCACTACAATCTTAAACTTAGCAATTTGTTTTCTAACTCAAGTGATACTTATGTTCCGTTGCTGTTTCTAAAACGTTTAGGTGTGACGTTGCTCTTAACTTTATTGTTGCATTATATTCTGTTCACTTAAGGGGCTTACAAGAGCCAACTAGCGCCACCCATCATTTTATTTCTCGAGTGACTTTCCATTGTTTTGTATTTCATAAATTAAAAGAACCGATGCTTAACGCCAAAAGTGACCACATTTAGCGTTAAGCAACGATTATTTTACTGTTTTAGTACTGTTTTAGATTTTTTAATTTTGAGCTGATTTAGGCGTTATAGAAATAATATGATGGTTGGCGCTAGTTGGCTCTTGTAAGCCCCTTAAATTTTGTGGTGGCCCATGCTTGAGGTTGTGGGTTCGATAAGTGTAACTTTTGCATACTTAAGTACTTTCTAAGTTTACCTTGCACACCACTGACATCGGTGAAGGAAAACATCGTGGGAAAACCTGGACTTAATAAATATAAGTCTGGAATCGCTAATGTACCTTGAGCAAGCGTGGTGATTAATGCTCGTTGATATGATTCTTTTAGTCATATTGCGATTGCTTAACCATTGTATCTGCTAATTGGACAGTTGAGCTCGTATGAGAAGAGATCGTCTCTCAGCAATGGTACAAAAATAGGCAGGTACAGAGGCAAGCTACCCCATTCTGTCAAATTTCTTTGATAGTTTTTCAATTTTATTATAAAGGAATAAGGTTCATGTTCAATTGGGAAAATTTGACAGCTGGCGATAGTTTGATATAGTGGCGTCTGTACTATTTTTATTACGAAGACGATGGTAAAGCTCAGCAGTTCAGTCTTTATTGTGACTGAACGTATGTTTTCATTAATGATACTTTTAAGTGTCTATTTATGCACACGATTAAACAATTACTTGCCACAGTCTGCTTTTGCATACTCAATTCGTTGGTCAGTTTTTGCTCGAATGACGTCAGTACTCGGTGGCATGTCACTCAACAAGTATCAGTAATTTACCACACAGCGAGCTAAATAAATTTAGATACATCATTTAAAAGCCCTAACAAATTTAACTGTTACATAACATAAAATATCGTTCATAATATTTTTTCCAAAGTCGAAGCTTTGTTCTAAACAGCCAGAGAATTTATTACAATAAAATGCAAGCCTGCACTCGGAAATAAAGAGGGTTGTGCGTCGTAAACCTCAATGATACACGGAGGCATCTGCCAATAAAATAAAACCTATGTGTTGGGAACTTTCAGAACATCTCTATTTCCCATCGCGACTTGCTCGAGTAAAATAGACAAATTCTTGGATGTCATTTTTTATGTCGTTCTTTTGATTTATTGATGGATAAAGATTATATTCGCGTATTCCCTTTTTTACGTTCGTATCTCAATCGATACCAGCTAAAAGTCAGCACAGATAATGCAGCAATATGCTTGAGATGTTTTCATTAATTATTTAACATTTACCTACTTATTTCAAACGGCGAAAGTATAGTATCCTTGGTGATATCTTTATTTTCGAGTTATTTGGGTTGAAACCCTCGGGTCGTGGGGTCCGAGTATTCGTCTCCGTTTTAAGTAAATTTCCAAAAGGGTGGTTGACACTTCCCATGATCCAAGAGCTGGTTTTTAGCTCAGGCAGAGGTTAAACATTGCCATCGAACGTGGCAATGCAGCCAGTGTCTTGGACACATTCCCAGATGACGGCGATATGGAGGAATTTTTTGATGCCTTATTATATTAGTTTTTTTGTTTAATAGTTAAAGGCTTTTTTTATTATCATACGTGTAAATCTTATATGTAAGATTTAATTGAATAAAAATAGTAGATTGCATTTATTTTTAACCTAAAACGCAACATAACGACGACGACGACACGGTTGGCGCAGTGGTTGAGCGATCGACTGCTGCGATGCGCATCGCGGGTTCGATTTCCGCACGGACCAAATATTTGTATGGCCTACAGATAGTTGTTCCGGGTCTGGCTGTTTGTGTATGTGAGTTTATATGTTTGTAAATGCACCCACGACACAGGAGTAATTTCTAGTGTGGGGCAACGTTTTTAAAAAAATAAATCTATACTAATATTATAAAGCTGAAGAGTTTGTTTGTTTGTTTGTTTGTTTGGTTGAACGCGCTAATCTCAGGACCTACTGGTTCGAATTAAAAAATTGTTTTTGTGTTGGATAGTCCATTTATCGAGGAAGGCTATAGGCCCATGCGAAGCCGGGCCGGGTCGCTAGTAAATAAATAAATTGCAGGTGAAAATTGCGTAATTGACATTGTATCTTATACGCAATTTTTGTATACTTCCTCTAGATCATTGTAAATGATTTATTTCATTCCAAAGTCGCATCTTTCCAATATTTATCTATGCAACAGATAATCAAACTTCTCCCATAAATTAAAAAACTCATTCAAAAAATTATCAATTCTGTCACAACTTTTTCTCAAGCGTGCTTATTAAATTCCTCCCTATTTTTTTACGAGCAGCGAATTCCGAAGTTATTTTCGTTAAATCTATAAACGCGCTTAATTTGAGGAAGGAAGTAGGTAATAATTAGCTTCCATGAAAAACGATGTCGGTAATAAAAGTGCTTCAATATAAATAATCTAGTTGGTTTTACGAGGTAATAAAGTATCTTGAAAAGAAGAATGTTCATTTTTGACCTGACTATGTATAGAAATGTAATAAATCTTAAAATTTAGCTAATTTTATTCTATATTAATTACGCTTATCACAATGTTAAAAGAAACGCAGGAAAAAAAGATTTTTAAGTTTATTTATGCTTATTCTACGTCAAAGGTTAACGTATTACCATGTTTCGAACGCACCTCAACTACTCTTTTTACGACGTTCCATTTTACACATTGCAACTTCAACTTTATTCAACTCTGTTTCTGAGTTTTATTCATTATTTTACGTTTTATTTAATCAGTAAGTAATTATTATTATGTTATTTTTTATTAGATACACCTTTATTACATATTCATTACAAATAACATAATAATTAATTAAATTAATCACGCAGTATGCTATATTGAATTCGCACGACTGAAACGGATTTTTTTGACATTTGACATGTTTATGTTATGAAAACTCATCTTTTAGATTATATTGTCAAAAAAATGATGTGATTATATTGGATAGGGGTTTCCAAGATTCTATAAGAATGCTAGAACGTTATTGTTGTTGATGAAACAGCAGTTAATGCTCGACACTCTATTTATAGTGGCATTATTGAGAGCCTAAGCAGTGACTTAGAGGCAGCTGATTTCGAGGAATACGCAAAGTAAAAAAGTTGTTTTAGACTATAGATCGGTAGGTAAGTATTCCTATTTTAAACCAAAAAAAACTTCCAAGCGTTAATAATTAGTTCTAGCACATTTATTTCTTTACTACATTTTTGGTAACGGCAAAACCTAACCTAAAAAGTAATATTTGTATTTTTTTGGACTTCGTGGCGTTTAAATCGTAAAAATGACTATCTGGCATTATTTTCTAAACTTACAGGTAGTCTTTCTACTATACTTTATTACTATACATACACTTTTGTTATCAGGTTTTTAAATGTATGGGAAGTGGGCATTGTTCTTTCCTACTCATCTGTTAGACATTTCTCTCACAAGCCGGGTCGAGTTGGAGTGTAGGCGAGGAACCTTTTGTAATAAAATATAATATCAATGTATTATTGTTTGTGAATATTTGATATTGTATTTTATTGTTGTACCGTTTGACGAAGAAAGGCACGACGGTAGACTTGACTTCAGTACCTACCTACTTAGAATCGCGGGATTTTGTTTTTTATAGTGTATTTGTTTCATAGTTCTTCATTATTATTGAATTGTCCTTAAAGTTTAATTTGAAATGCAATTAAATTAATTTATAACGTGTGTATGTGATTCACTTGTAAATAATGATTCGAAATTGAAGTGGATTGACTTTCTTATTGTTTTTTTTTGTATCTCTGAATCAACATGGTTTCCAATAAAATCTTTTATTTATAAATAAATAAGAACATCGCTATCAGTATGCCCATCTCCGTCAATATTGGACTTTGTTATCACAAAAGACGTGTTTAGAAACCTAAAATTAGTTGGGATAACTTGAAAATAAGAAGACCCGACTATTATACTCTGTAAAGCGATGAAATATTACAGTTTTATGTAAGTCGGTATGTAAGTAATACTGTTATTCAGTATAAAATATTATTGTTACAGATTATTTGTCGTAAGTTGCGGTTGTTTTTACACTTTGGTACAGACAGCGTCATTAACTGCTTACCTTCTTAAGCAGTTGATGACTTACAGACTTTGATCTTTAAAATGATTTAAAGGTGCATTTGTACTTCAAAAACAACAATACTAAACTTATCGGTATTTTTAACACACTCATCATAGAGCTATACAATAGCAAAAATTGCTTGTTATAAAATTCAAATTTAAGAAGACATCTAATAATAGACTGTTGAAAATCATTGTGATATAGAAAACTTCTTTTAGACTTTGAATGACACATGCTGGCCCTATCTAGAGTCTAGAGAATTTTAAGTGTAGGTATTTAAGTATTGTGCTATTTTGGCTGAATTGTATTTGTTGGAAATGGTGTTATAAAGTAGGTACTACTAAGTTATAAATCAGCCTCTTTTCTGTAAGTAACATCCCACTGCTTTATAAGTTAGCTCTATTATTGAAATGATCTACGAGTGACGAATATGCTCTAGATAGGTCGCTTCAGTGCGCCTGGGTAGGTAATGTTATAAACTTCTAGCTTTTGCCCGCGACTTCGTCCGCGTGAATGTCGGTTATCGCGGATGCGGACGAAGTTTCGGATTAAAAAGTAGCATATGTCCTTCCCCAGGGTTTAAGCTATCTTCATGCCAAATTTCATTAAAATCGGTTTAGCCGTTTCATCGTGAAAGCGTATTATACAGGCGAAAGACAGAGTTACTTTCGCATTTATAATATTAAAGTATGGAAGTATGGATAAGTACCACCTATACATAGTGAATACACTAGACTCCTACATAATTTAGTATTAAAAGTAAAGTTTCATATACGGACTTGAACACTAGTTTCATCTCAAGCAAACTTTTAAATAAGATAATACAGTTTTTGAACGTAATAACCGTCCTAGGGGATCCGCAGCCACACTCGCATTTTATGATGTTCTGTACATACTTAGAATATTAATGCGCTACGCTATTATTTGTGAACGCTTTCAAACGTTCATTGTTACAAAATTCCGGCCGAAAGACGCCGCTTGTTATGATAATCCGTCACGTTTTGTGAAAAATTACCTAAACTAGTGAATGTTAGGTTAATGTAGACTTAAGACGTATCTGTCAAAGTACTAGGGTATGACAGACGAGACTGGATAAATTGATCAGAAAAATGAATTGTTATTCTTTTACGGTACCGATGAAATATAATGGGTTTCAGACCAATAGAAGCTGTTTTAACAAAAGAGCTTTTAGGGAAAGAAATAGGTTATTCGCAAGGAAATTAAACATGAGTATTTTATTATAGTGGGAGTTTATAGTAGTCAGTATCACTGTTGCAGGTTCTATAATTTATTTCCACACAAATACACCTTAGAGATGCACTACCTACAAATTATCAAATCATAAATCTTCCCGAACACACGCAGACAGTGTCCCGCATATCAATACGAAACTGTAAACTTAACAACTATTTGCAATTCAATTCATGCAAAATTTATCGTTGAACGTCGAAACGCTTCATTGCGCTTCTATACCGAATGTAAATACCAAGTACGTAGTACCTCACTAATGCTTTAGAAGACAAGCTCAGAAGCTCGCTTAGTTCGCATTTAGCGGACCTAAGGCCACCGAGCCTCTGAGGTTAGGTTCTTAATTAGCCATCGCTCGCAGCTGACCCCTTGGAAGTGCGATCTAGGTGCTCTTATGCAAATACCATTATATTTCTAACGACCGAATTGAAACTCTACCGCCTTGACTTACGAGTCAGTATACATGTAAGCTTGCGTTTGTGTAATCCTTGCGGTTGGGAGATGGGTGACATTCACATAGAGCATGTAGTTCGAGCTGTTCGGACGCAATGAGCTATCGATAGGAAATTGAAAGCGTCTTGTCAATATTTTGATTTAAATTGTATTAGTTAATTTATGTTTATGGAGAGCAAAATAATTAAATTATCACACAATATTTGTCAAGAATTTAGATAGGAGGAGCTCGTGGCTGTCGTATCGGTCAAAGGTTAAGCTACGCTTGCCGCGGTTGTTCTGTGGATGGGTGACCAGCCATTTCATAGATCTTTGGCAGTCGTTATGGGTAGTCAGAAGCCAGAAATATTGATAACCAGTCTTACGAGGGGTATCGTGTAACCCAGTAACTGGGTTGTGGAGGTCCGATAGGCAGTCACTCCATCCAAAACACTGGTATTCAGCTGCATTCGGTTAGACTGGAACATAGTTGGAAACAGGTTAGGCAGATGATGATTTGTCAAGAAGGTACACAAACTATTTGATAATTAAACTGTAAGAACTTCTGAAAATAAACAGTTGTATAGACAGTTCCTTAATTAAATGCGGTTGATTTCGAATTAGTGGAAATGTTAACATGTGTGGTTTAACAAAATTCATCGATAATAATACTCTAAAAGTTGAATTGGGCTCATAGACATTTTAGTTAAGTATGATGTTTATGGTTACAAATATTTTGAACAGCGAATTTAAAACCCTTAAAAAAAGTTATCAAAAAATCTTATTTACAAATTTAGTTAAAAAGATAAAACTAAGATACGTACTTAATAAAATAATAGCGACATAGTTGTACATAGAAGTGTTTATTGCAACACATTTCTCCGAAGAGCGCTAAATATAAGATTAGCGCACATGATTTACGATACAAAGCAAACTCGAAAGAAGAACAAACAGAAAGTGTAATATCAAATGTATTTCTAAGCATAATTACTGAACAATGTGAATAAAATTTATGCTCGAATGAAATCTGTATGAAATACGGTATGTCTGGTACGTCAGCCGGTAACAATGAAATGTTTACTATCTTTTTGCTTGTGATTTATAAGCACATACATTTCCAGTGCTTTAGTGGACGCCTGAATTCAATTTGCTTAGTATCTTAATTCTAGGACGGTTTTAATTAGAGTTGTATTTCAATTTGCACGGCGTCAACAATGCTTATAAATTTATGTAGTGTATGTTCAGTAGATACAACAATCAAAACAAATATATAGAGAGATAGATAGGTACTGTATAATAATAATATGGCATGCTGGTCGAAAACATTGACTAAATGTTTCGTCTAAACACTCTGGATTCGTTCTAGAAAGTATTTCGTATTTAGAACGTTACTCTGTTTTTTATATGATATGGCATTGTTCAGCCTAGTACCATCAGAGGCCGACGGTCTATTCTACAGTGATAACAAGAGAGTCCCTCTTTGATTGAAATATCCCTCCAACCTCCTCTTAACACAGTAAAATTGAACACCGATCCGGTACCATAAGAGCTTATCAGGTTTGAGCTTTTGCAGAACCTACCTAATCATCAGCATCATTTATTAGCCTACTGCCGTCTACTGCTGAACATAGGCCTCCCCCAGAGATCGCCAACCAACCCGGTTCGAGTACCTACCTATCTTTGCTCTATCTCCATATTTGCTTATTTAATCATGAGTTTTTTTTTTTAGTTTTATGTCCACTTTGCTTTATTTATAAAACTTTTAAATTTTGACCTAGAGAACGAAAAAAAGAAAAACCATTTATTCACGAGAAAGTGACGCACATCCAAGTGAGGTGACCTCAAGGTTCATCTCAAAAATTCATACTGTATAATCGCATACATTTTTATTCTACTTGTGTTGTTTAGTTTTCGAGTAACTACGCTCTAAGTAAGATGCTACACTATTTATTACTTAAAGGCTTATCGATAATCTGACATAACCGACATGGTATTTTGATAACTTGTTCCTGTAACAAAATGCCTACTGGCTTTTAATATCACATTAAAAAAAATGATGAATAAATCTAATGACGACGAAACGGGACAAGTGCGAAACTTGAAAATTAACATAATGATTCCGTACGCCATTAAGAAACCGGACAGGCATTATTTACCAGGCAGGGCTAAAATATACAAAAACCGAAAAGATTTATTTTCATAAAATAGGCCAGATAAGTTTAGCTGGAGGAAGTGAAACAAGGCATGATATTTCTAATGCTTGCTTTTTCATTTTGCAGTCAACTTTAACATCAGTCCAGTCTATTCCTTTTCTTTGCTGATTAGTACCTATGATACCTTAAAATGTTCTAATTCAACGGTTAAAAACGAAATTAATGAAATCACAAAATACAAGTCAATTTATATAAAATCGAACAGCTGAATCTAAATTCTAAATCCAAATCACGGACCTCTAACAAAACATTAAAAACTACCGCTTCTGATTAATTCAGGTCTAATATAAGCTTTAACTTTATTAGTAGATTACATAATGGTCAGGTATTGCCAAACAAACGCCCTAATTTATTTTTCTTGCTGTTACATGTCAGCCAAGATTATTAAGATGCTAATGTATTTTTTATGCTTTAAACATTATTACATTTTTTATATGCCTTATATATGAGACAAGCTCGATTATTGATTTTTTTGCTGGAACTTTATGTAATGACTTGAGAATGTCGCAATTTTTGAGTAAAAACACTCGGGTAGCATCAATCACTTTTTTCTGATGCACGATGGAAATGAATTACGCTCTAAGTGTGTTCGGTGTTGCGTGGTGAAAAAATGTGTGAAAAATTACCGCGATTAAGAGTAATGACGGAACGATGTAACATGTTTCGGTAGTTACAACAAACATTAGGCTAAGCGTATCGCTCCGAGCTTTGTTCCCATTTCTCACGTTATCATCGCTTATTCTTCCTACATCATTACACAATTATCTTTCTGAGAAACAAAAGAAGATTGAGCGATTACGAAACTAAAACAATCTTCACTTTTCAATACACGACTAATTGCTCATTTATGAACAAGTTATGATTAAAAATCATGATATAATCACCACCAAAAATTTTAAGTCAAATGAAGCATACGTAATTAGCATTGAGTAAGCCAGATTGGGAGCAGGGGCAATACTAATAAACAACAAGATAAAAGGGCGGCCTATAAAGCCGCTCGAATAAATATTGGATTGTACTAATTATCATAAAAGTACATCCTTGCTGTAGTCGTGAGCCCATTATCGAATAGCTGTCATTAAGAGCGTGCTCCGATAAGCGCAGACTGAGTAAACGCCACCCACGGCTCATGCGTCGTACAAGCTTGTAAACTGGAATTATATTACTGTTAAACATCCTAGGAACGCTAAAGTAATCTTATCTGATCACCAATGAATACATATTGGCATTAAGTGGCCATATCGTTAATATTTTATACCAATTATAGTGCACTATAAACTTACAAGCATAAAATATAATGGCAGTATTCGCTAAAGACGCCTCTTAATTTTCTTTTTGCCAGAATGTGAGTAATTTATATTTACCAATATAATTTTGCGAGCAATAATTTCTTAATTTTATGTCACCGGATGGCGAAGACGTAGAATAATGCATCCCGAACAGTATCTAATAGCTATAGTTTGAGATATTCAATAGCAATGTTACTGCGTGTGTGGATGCTGTCTATGAATATTCACGGGTGTTCGATTCAAATAAGAGGATTTAACGGTTTGAAACGCCACTAAAGAGCGCAGATTACTGGCTCAAACAAACTTGAAGATAAGAAAAAGTGATGTGCAAAAGTTAACGCATAAATTTCTGTGTGGAACGTCTGGTCTCGTCTGCCACCGATCCACCAGATTATCCTACTTCGACAGTTCGACACAAGTTTTTCGGTTGAACTTTGAATTATGCAAGAACCTTTACTAGATAGAGATGTCGGGACCTCTGAAGACGTAAAATGGTTTCATCAAAACTTACTTGTTTTGTTATCAAGAATGTTCTTTTTTGTTACGAGTTGTGACCCTGTTGAATGAAATGTAGCGATTTCGAACGCAACACATTGTTGCAACTATTGTTTACGCTAGCAGATGGTATTCAAAGTATTGGGTGAATATTACATATGTATCAGCATAATTTGAATGTGAAACAACTCTGTGTATGTATCTTTTTCTAATACTGAGTGCATGTAACACTTTTGATACCTATCTAATCAGATGATGACATACTTTAAAATAGCTACACATTAACACTATTTGCTTCATTCCATTAACTTAAGCGGCTAAATTCAAGGACTTTACGCTTATCTCGAAACTCGTAATCGTCTAAAAACTTACTATTCGTTGTACCCAACAAAGG
Source organism: Charanyca ferruginea (assembly GCA_947361185.1). Lineage (NCBI taxonomy): Eukaryota > Metazoa > Arthropoda > Insecta > Lepidoptera > Noctuidae > Charanyca > Charanyca ferruginea. Next base: position 26,383,635 of record OX376056.1, read on the forward strand.
AATTCGTTCACGCCGAAACGATTTGCTGGTAAATATTAGTTTAGTCTCTAGATAATAGATTTTTTATTAATAAATAAAAAAATAATTATAGACTCGGAGTTTGGTATTTATCAAGTAAGTTTAGTAATAATGTCGTCACGATAAAAATCAATTGCAGAAGTGGCTTATCTCGGGAGCTGGTGTAATAACAGTGCGGGGCGGCCGCGGGCGGCGCCGACTCCGGGCTTACATCCATGGCTATTCTGAAACAATTTGGATACCTACCATCACACGCTTTAGTACAATTTTTGCGTACGTTTTGCTCACTATAGGTACTTAGCAATATATTAGTTTTGTGGAATGTGAAAGCATTGCCCAAATCACTTAGTCGGTAATTATCTTTTGTGGAATTAATAAATATATTTTAATATACGTAATATCTTTCAAGATTAATTTTATAATTATTTTTGTAAAAACACTGGTATTATGTCTATCAGATAATAAAATAAATGGTTATAAGTAGCAGCTCCGTCACATCACACATGAGATTAATTACTCGCTGAAATAATTACTTCATTCTTTTTTAATTTATAACATAACAAAATGGTAACTAAGACAAATGATTACCGTCTAATCGAAACTTTTATAATGAAACATAACAAAACTCATTACGGATTCATCCCAAATCACAAAAAAAAACTAAATAAAATTTAAACTAAACCTGCCTTAGAGTTTAAAAGAGAAAAAAAAAGTGTTGCAGAATAACGCGTCTGGGAGGCGATTCTCAATTCTTTCGAGATATCTCTAATTCGAGATAATGTCTAATTTTAAATGTCTACTGAAAATGTCACAAAATTTATATTATCGTATTCTCATAATCAATAGAGATATATGTCGCAGGCTTTTTGGATCTCTATCACGAAACTTAACGTAATTTTTTGCATCTTTTGTCTGGCATTGTTTTTTGTTGTTTACTCAACATATTTATTGCATCCACATGTGCACTTACAGAAATGAACAATGCGGACCCGGGTCGGGCACAGCAAAAGTAAAAGTAGGAGAGAATAAAAGGGCTTTTGTTTGACTATTTAGTTGATTGTAACTGGTTATTTATTTTGTAATTATGAACTTATTTTAATAAAATTATGCAATTATTATATTATTAATTAGGCAATGATTTTATTATTAATTGCTATTGTATTATTAATTATAAAATAATTGCATTATTAATTATTATGTTTTTATTATTTTAATGTAATTAGGTACATTATGTACCTAATTTAAAATTAATCTTTTTTTTATTTATTTATATTAGATATATGTAATAACATTTACGTTTATTATAAACTCTTTTTATTTAGTTATGAAAGTATAAATTACTATTTTGTTGTTCTTTAAATATATCGGGTATTTATTACATATTTTAATTGACATGGCTAGTGTACTTGTTGAGCGCATTTTTAGCTTAGAGCTTGGTGAGTTTAACCAATTTTTTTGGCGTAATTAGACTTTATGTTTTCTCTTGTTGTGTAGAAATGTTTCAACAGTTGGCAGGAATAATGGGAATTCCACGGAATTTGCGTGAGCAAGCAGCAACAACAACTAGAGAACTCGATAGACTTCACGCGCGACATTCATGTCGACTGATATTTACCACTCGTTGCAAGTCGAGCGCTAGGCATAGACATTTCTCTAATGTGACATTTCGAGAATACGAAAAATCGGTTTCAATGGACATCCCCCATTTTATTTCGATATATCTCTAATTCGACATCATGTCTATTGCGTGAGAATCGCCCCCCCAGATCCGAGATTAAATCGCTACGACTTTAGCCATCGATCGGACAACAATTAAGATGGTGTAGGTAAAAATTTTAGTTGCGACGCCTTTTTATAAAACCATTCGCCCGAACGCTTTCGGTGTTCCCAAATTACCGGGTATGCTTTTTACGGATCAGTTTTATTTATGAGTTTAATCAATATTTTTTGAGCTTACGACATTTGGAACAGTCGCCGTCGTAAAGATTGTTTTGTTATGAGATTTGTAGCTGTGATCAATGACATATTTGTTATTCTTATAAAACCCTCGTTAAAGTTCAATGGTAGACGTATATTATATTATCCATACTTAACCTGTTTATCAATTTATCTTGGTGGTTTTAAGTTCCATGTCAATTTTTTTTTAATCCTCCGTAGGGGACTATTTAAGGAGGATTGTGGTGGTCGCTTTATCATTATCCATAGTTACTAAGACATGGTCTATGTTTAATAATTATTCTTCTTGTTTTCTCCAGCAATTGCAGTAATTATGTTCAAATAAATGTACGAATTAAATTCAATTAAAGTATGAACACCATCATTTTGTATTTATAATTCAATGTAACTAACTTTAATTATGTTGCCGGTTTGTATGCTTATTTACATTTTTAATACTTTTGTGGCAATTATTTTAATATCTGCTTCAATGAACTTGTTTAACGGGTATGTGGGTAAACGGTTGATTATATTAGCATATATTTCTGTTGCAAAAAGGCTTGGCTACCTTATGCAGTACCGGAGTTTAATTAAATTACATGGACATACGAGCAGAAAGTTTTAATTTAATTTTTATATTTAATACTCACATATTCAATCAAAACTGACAAGTTTATAGCATTGCAAAACAATAATTAAATATCAATTAAAATTAACGGATACAGTATAGATGAGTGGTATCCGTTAATTTAAATTGCTACCTTATTATTGTTTTGCAGCGCAATAAATTCATATTAAATCACACAAATATTGTTGTTTCAAAGCAAAATGTTTACGAACAAAAATGCACTAAATAAATATTCAAAGAGTGCACTATGCAACGAGCAGTAATAACCACATAGGACACGTCAACATCCATCGAAGTAAGTAGAGAGGCGTGAGTAAATAATTTCTCCTGATTTATGTATATCGTCTCCACGCAAGCGAGTCCTGGCTCATTACAGCATGACGTTGAATGATGATCAGAGCTCGAAAAAAAATGCCGTGTTTAACCATCCGACGTTTATGATTTAATTCCTATTGGCAAAAAAGTGCGACGAATTGAGGTTGAATGAACTTTGGACTGCTGCACACCGACTTAGATTAGATGCTATCGAGGGCGCGATAATCTTATGTAGATATATGTAAGTCCTTAGGTCTGTAGATGGTAGGTAGTTACGTTGTTTACTCAGCTGAGGGGTCCCGCACCTTGGGATTAACTATTGGCAAAAACTACATTTACTTTTGTGACTCGCCAGTTTTAAATAAACACCATTATATTGTAACAATACTTTTATACAAACTACTACTAAAATTAATGTATTGTGTTGGTAGAAGAACTGGGGTGTGATTCTGTAAGACCTCATTCTAAACTTCGAATCTGAATCCGCTGTGAGTTTCTTGATTGGCATTCTAAGAACTCGGTTGATAATTCGAATTTACACTAGCTAGGGTGGCCCCTTGCGAGCGTGTCAGCGAGTTGAACTATATTGACAGGGAGATTTTGACTGATAAAGTATGAGATGACGTAAGTGGCATTCTGTAAGGCAATTCCGTCCCCCCTCACTTCGCGCTCGAACCCAATTCGAAGTGTCAAATATATTTAGATCATTTTAAATCTTATGCGTAGTGAGAGTGAATAGCGATGTGGGATGCAAGTTGTTGTCTGAATTTTACAGAATCGACCTACTGTTCTTTGTAAGTCATAATTATGTATGTACAATTGTACATATTTGTTTTAGAACGTAAATAGTCATACCAATCAGCTATGCTATTCTCTAACATTACCATTTGTGGCTTTGCTCGACGGCAAACTAGATATCGTGTCAGCCTTAAAATCGACGTCGAGCTCAGCGACTGTTTTTGCTCCGCAAATATAATTTTTCATAAATGAACCGCACGTCAAATTATTCAACCTGGCGTAGTTCCTCCAAAAGCCGTTAATTAACGTGCATTTATGCATGCATCTAAAATCACTGTTAGCATCTGTGTGTAATCTGCCAAGTAATGTAATCAGCAACGCTATTCTGTAAGAACTTATTTCAGTGCTCACTTCTGAACCGCGGTGAAAACTGTATTAGGTATTCTGTAACTCGATGAAAACTACGCAAGCGCCACTAAGTGAGAACATAGGTAATGCGAACTATTTTGACGTAACTATTTTAGCGAATACCAAATTCTTTTGACTTCAGGCAAGTGAAATCGGAAATAAGACGAATGAGACCGAATTGCACTGCTATACTTCGACTGCCGCCACAAACACTATCGAAACAAACAATAAAAACGAAAAAACGATTTTTTGCACGAACGAACGACGAACGAACGAACGAACGAACGATTTTTTTTTTTTTTTTTTTTTCGAAAGTGGGACTTTCGATAATGTTTAATTTTGATAATTATGTACAGTTTTGTAACTATCGAAACTGTCAATTTCGATATTTTTTGGATTAGTAAATACATTGAAACTACCACATTCGATGTTGTTTTACGTTTTAAGCTGTTGTTAATTTTTTATTTTCATTTTAAAATTACCTGTACCACTTAACGAAATTAATGATGAGGATTTGGAGTGTTTAAATGTTTTTTTTTTAATGGTGACAAAGAAGATATAAGCTCACTGCACTTACATTTTGAGTGTGAAATTGCTGATAACTGAATCTGAAAATATGAAGAACTTGGCAACATTTTGAGTGTGAATTCGTTGATAACTGAATCTGAAAATAAAAGCAACACATTGAGTAATGGATGGTGTACGATAGAAGTTACTAACTAATTTCAGTAAGCTCTTTTAGCAACATAACGCTTACTGTAATTAGTTAGTAACTTCTTTCAAACACTGTCCATTGCTCAATGTGTCGCTTTTATTTTCAGATTCAGTTATCAACGAATTCACACACAAAATGTTGCCAAGTTCTTCAGACTGTTTCAGTTTAAAAATAATTTGGAGACAAATACGATAAGACAAGCGTACTTTCATAGCTATGGAGTATAACTGTGCTCGAGTCATTAGGTAGTCAGTTATTCAGTTTTTCCTCCTCTAACATTTGGATTATTATGTTGGATTCAGTTACAAGATAGTCACAGAAATTTTCAGATGATGTCCAAACAACTATTTTCATAAAGAACAGATAAAATAAACAATTCATTGTCTGTATTTCCGCCGTTACCGTATATAACACAATCGTAGCGATTATACTCAATACGAGTTAATTCAAATCACGTTGCGGAATAGCCGCCAAGATCCGTTGTAACAGGCGGACTAGATTTTTTGGTGTGTGTACGGTATCCATATTGGGCAGAGGTCTTCGCTGAAGCATGCGTGCTCAATGGGATTCAAGAAACAAATACACTACAAATTAGTTCGGTTCATCTGCCAATTCAAATACTTATCTTTAATATGATTACTACACTACTATAAGCATGGACTTCCTGGCGTGATTTTAAACGATCCTGTCATCCAGGAGACCTCCAATATCGTGTACTTCACTAGAAGTACACGAGAGACCAGACCACACCACGCGAGATCAGAACGGGATGTGCAATTGCGGGGCTCAATAGGTGCAACACGTAACAAGTATGTCATGCTTATTATCATTCCTGAAGAGCTAGGAAGCCTTGTAACTAACATCATTGTGGTCATTGTACAGTCAACAGCAAAAGTAGATGATCAAAATCAGAAATTCAATACTAATGAACGGAGTTCGCGTCAGAACTGTGTGGCGTCGAAGTGATTCAAAAGTATGTGTGTGACAATCACATACTTTTAATAAATAAACTAGTAATAAATTATATAAATTAGTGTTAGTAAATCAGTATTGAATTTTTGATTTTGATCATCTACTTTTGCTGTTGACTGTACTAATTCGTCGAACAGTAATTTGTATCCATTGATCTTGTCTGCGTTTGGTGATGCGAGCTTGTCCTCCATGTGGCTCTGCTAGTGATACGGTAACGTATCCAAAGTTGACCTATAACCCACTGCGAAATGCCCAGAGAACCAACTTCCAACAGTGGCACAATTCAGATAATTTGTTCTCAGCTCAAATGACGACTTCTCCTTAACAACTTCCTGTTTTAATTCCACTCAAAAGAATGGCAGAAATTGTACCGATTTGGCCTCAAATTCATTGCCGGGTTATATAGCAATACCAATTGTTGCAAGTGCAAGAAGAAGACTGAAAATATTCAAGTATAAGTTGTTTTGTTAGGTGATAATTGTTTTGTGTTTTATATAGATATTTTTTAATTTACGGGAAATGCATTTTTATTGATTTTAGTTAAAATAGATATGAACATAGCACCTAAGTGAGTGCCAAATAAGATATCGAGAGTGCACATTTTTGTTTCTCTGTAATAATTTTCTTAGAACAGTAGCGAAAGTACCAGATTCAATATTCACACAGTGTTCGATCACATCGAACACTATCGAATTTGGCACTTTCGATGAAATTTTGGCTATTGTAAGCGAAAAACAAAATCGAAAGTGAAATATTTCGAAAAGTATAAGAAATATGAAATTTATTGTCAAAGATAACAAAACTGTATAAAATTTACTATTTATTCAATACATAATTTCACTGAAGTTAATAATACATTTTCTTCTACATCGAATTACAACTTTGAATCGCTCTCCTCTAAAGTACGTGATTTGCAGTTTCGATAGTGTTTGTTGCGGCATTCGACTTACTTTTTCGAAGGAAGTTAAACAGGCCCTTAGCCTCCATAATGGCAGGATTATAATAATATTAAAATATGTGGGGACATTTCACACATGGCCATCTGACCCCGAACTAGGAAGACCTTGTACTATGGATGTCAGACAGGACAGCTGATATACATACACAAATACATACATATATAGATAAACAACACCCAGATACAAGGCAAACACAAGTAATAAACTACCATGATCATTTTAGTTACGTAATTCTATGTAATATTTTTAACACATTTTGGAAAACACAGCGACAGCGATCGACAATGTTTTAGTTAATTCCAATTTGCCGGCGGCAATGTTCCAGGATCAGTATAAACTAATTGATAATCTAGGTCAGTTGTGTACGTAGAGATTATGGCGTGTGTAGGATTATACACATGATCAAGATTAAATTGATTTATCAAAATTACTTTTTGGGCCATGCATCTAAGGTGTGACAAACCAGTACAGACTTATCTTAAAACAAAGTCTCCCGCCGCGTCTGTCTGTTTGCGATAAACTCAAAAATTTCTGAACGGATTTTCATGCAGTTTTCATTAATAGATAGAGCGATTCATGAGGAAGGTATAGGTATTTATTTTATTAAGGTTTTGGTTAAATTGATTGAAATATGACGATGATTGTGGAAGGAAGGAAAAAGTCATGGCGAAGGGGAGCTATGTAGGTGACTATACTCTGCTACTCGTACAAAGTAGAGGGAGGGGGGGGGGGGGCGCTAGTAGTAAGTTAAACACAAGGTGAAGTTTTTTGTTGTGGTTTTGATAAAGGTTTTAGATCATCATCACTATGCCTAGCCTTTTCCCAAGTATGTTGGGGTCGTCTTCCAGTCTAACCGGATGGAGCTGAATACCAGTGTTTTACATGAAGCGACTGCCTATCAGACTTCCACGACCCAGTTACTGGTAACACGATACCCCTGGGTAAGGCTGGTGGTCAGAGTTTCTGGCTTCCGACTACCCATAACGACTGCAAAAGATCCACGTATGACAGCCGGGACCAACGGCGTTACGTGCTTTCTGAGACACGGATAAAAGCTTTAGGTATGCATTCAATAAACCTATCCAAAATTCTTGATATTTGGTAGAGCCAAAGTTTTGATCATAGTAAAAAAAGGCCGGGTGCATGAGTAAGTCCCTTTTTCCTTAGAACAGGAGTTCAAGCTTTTCATTTCTTGCTTTCACACACACTTGTCATTACTTAGCAATGTAATGAACTATAGATGGGCAAACGCTAGACAATCGCATTAAAAATCGGCCCAGGCACGGGTATGTGATAGTGTTTTGTTTCAATTTAAATGCCCTGTTTGCGTTAACCGTTTGAAATGGAGTCTATTCTAAAACTAATTTGTACACGAATATATTTCTTGATTTGTTTTCAGTGTAGCCGGTTAATTTTCTATTATGCTCCTCTGTTTGGATTTCATAACAGGTCTATTTATTTTATTTGCGTTTCTATTACGGCGGGTTTGTTGACATAGATTGATGGTGGAATTATTAAATTATGTTCATACTTCTATGAAGTAGGTATCTAATTTAGCCCTTTCTATTTCCATAAGTATACATAACGACGAAACGGTTGGCGCAGTGATTGAGCGATCGATTGCTACGCAGCGTGTTGCGGGTTCGAATCTAGCCCAGGGTAAACATTTGTGCGATGAGGACTTGTGTTTGCCTTGTGTCTGGTTGTTGTTTATACGTATCTATTTATGTATTTGTGTATGTATATCAGCTGTCTGACATCCATAGTACAGGTTCTGCCTGGTTTGGGACCTCTCCAAGGCATTTGATTGCGTAAATCATGACACGCTACTTTTGAAACTTGAGCATTACGGTCTAGGTAGACCTGCGCTTAGTTAAGTAAAATCTTATTTAAATAATAGATAGCAGCAAGTCCAAATAAATGGGGTGAATTCACATGGTCTAAAAATAGAAATGGAGGTCCCACAAGGCTGAATTTTAGGCCCTTTTCTCTTTTTAGTGTATATGATCTTCCACATTTGTTGAAAAATCAACCACAAATAGTGTTATTTACTTCCTTAATATTTAAGATAGATAGACGGGCCCAGAATTTTGACTACGTAAATAGCGCCTTACAGCAGGTTCTAAATTTTGTTCACGGCTAATAATTTAATATTAAATGAAAAAAAAAACGAAGTGCATCAGATTTACTTTAGATACCCTAGATTCAATAAGAATGATGTAACCGAAACTTTTAACATATTATTGATTTTAAAAGAGTGTTCATGGAGTTTCTTGCTCGTTCTTCTCCATAGAAACCGACTGTTTAGAACGAGCAACTAGCTTTAACTTTCTGACTGACTGACTCTGAGAATTCAAAAGTAGGTATCTGTAAATGGTTTATTTGAAATTATAGATTTTGAGTTTGGGGTCAGATGGCCGTGTGTGAAATGTCCCCACATTTTATTATTATAATGTGAAGGTACACACATTGTATACTTTTAGTAACAGACGTTCAACATTTCTTGTTTTTTTTACAAAACACGATATGGCCTACAGTAAACTTTAATCGGGTCGCACGCCCTCAATGGCCCTAGGTTTAAATTCCAAGTCGAGCCTAATTAGCTTTTTATTTGCTATTGACTTACACTTAACTGAGCTTAAGGCACTAATTAATCGCGTAGCAACGTTGACTCGACCATATTGAAACTTAGAAAGGCTACCGAATGATATTGTTGCTGAAATTTTTCATGTTAGGCATGGGCGATAGACGTACGCGTACTTAATTTCTATAAACTTTATGGTTAAGTTTGACCCTAAAAGTTCGTGTACATAGAATGACACATGGGCGAAAAGCTATAAGTTTGTGCAAGTACTTGCTCGTACTTACGTCTCCTTTGTATTTGCATAGTGGATAATAAAATAATCCGAAAACTTAACACAATTATTATAAAACGTGGTTGATTTTTCTTTTCTATGTTTTGACATTTATTTTTTTCAAATTCTCACTTTTTGTACATAGTTCTCCATAGCTTAAGATTTAGATACCTTCATGTTTCTATTGTGTAACACTTTATCTGGTTAATTTCCAAACTAGGCATAGGTATCATCATCATATCAACCTTTAGACGCCCAATGTTGGGCATAGAACTCCGCCAAGGGGGGTTCAGCTGTAATCGCCGTTCTTAACAATACTTGAAAAAAATAGCAACATTCCCGATCTAAAATCCAAAATAAAACTAAATTCAATAACGTTTAACAAATAGAATTTCTTTCTTAATCACCACATCAGACCATTTTGTTGAGACGAAAACAATAAAAGTGAACCGTTAGCACTGTCTGCCATTTTCAGGAAACGGATGTTAGCCGGGCGTCCGGTATCGTTCGAGGCACTATGCCAACAGCCCCTGTGACGAACGTATTGGCCATAGAAAAGAAAGAAACGTGTAATTATTGTGCGATATTATTTCTTGTTTTTTGTTTGATTATTGTTTCTTGTAGGTAATTAGCCTATGTGTATAATTGATTGTTTACGAAAAATAAGTACAACTAAATGTAACGTTTTACTAACCCATACTTTAATATTATAAATGCGATACTAACTCTGTCCGTCACGCTTCCACGATGAAACGGCTGAACCGATTTTGATGAAACTTGGTATGAAGACAGCATGAACCCTGGGAAAGAACATTGGCTACTTTTGACTCCGCGATTTCGTCTGCAACCGCGATAACTAACATACACGCGGACGAAGTTGCGTGTAAAAGCTAAGTAGGTACTACTTAATATAAAAACTATTAAAATGAGTTTCTTTATAAAGTACCTAATTGGCAGCTTCACCACATTTACTATTAATTTTGTTTGATTCCAAAACACAAAATCCTTGTACAGTCACGAGCATAAAATGTATACAGATTGAAAAATTCAAAAGCAATTTTCTCGTGAAGTAACTATTTCAACTTATAGATAAAACCTATTTTATAGTAATTTGGGATAAAAAATACCCTATTCGTAATCTCATAACATTTCAGTCAATAGTTTAGATGAAAATCAGTTTAGAATGAGACCAACTGTTTACATGTTTTTGCTCGTGACTGTACAATACTTATAGTTATAGAACTTGGTAAAAATCCTGATTACTAGATCTGTCTGCAGGCTAAATCACTGGGCTTCTTTCAGTAAGTGAAAGATTTAATGAATACGAACAACTTTTACTATGGGATGGGACCAATTCTGAAACATGAACTAAAACAATCAAAAGTTCCTTAGAAAAATGCACTAGTTATGACAAGATTAAAATTAATGAACAATAGACCAGCAGATTTTTTTTGCCTTCATATTTCTTGGTTTGTCCGATAACAAAACTTGTCTGTATTCATGAATACTGTCCAGTTTGTGAACTGAAAGTAGAACTTAAATTTATCTCTATAGCCTGAAACTGACAAATATTCGATGATAACAAAAAAAAAGTTATTTAACAAGAGAAAATTAATAAAAAGCAATCGACATTTCCAGAATCGCCTCGTAGAATTGTCTTTTGATATTGCCCAAGTCAACTAAGATTCCTTTTTGGACCCACTCACCTAAACAAATAAATCCCTGGCTTTCGGCGAAACCTTTTCGTTAAAGACAGAATTCATAGGTGGATTCTTCAAATAGGTATAGGTACCTATCTATTTTATAGTTGTTTGGTATTTGAACAACAGTGTTGTCGAAGCAATGAACCGTGGCATACTATTGTGTTTTCTTGACTATGTATATGGAACATGCATCATATCTATCGAAAATCTTGTTCTAAGTTTTCACTTGTTGTTCTCTGTATTCTTTCGTCGCTACAATAACAGCTTATGTAATAAATTGTTCGAAGCTTCAATAACAACGATTTTAGACACACATACGTTAATGGTGTATGAATTTTGAGAAACAATAATTGTGCTGGTTTTTCAATAGCAAAAATATCAACACAACGCTAACGCCTGCCGATGTAATTTATCCCGTTTTACTCAATTTAGTACTGAATAAAAGATATCGACTCAAATTAATGTATTGTCTTTCATTTTATTTAACTTAAAGATTCAGGAAGCTAGACATAGATAACAATCACTTTCGACGACACGGTTGGCGCAGTGGCTGAGCGATCGACTGCTGCGCAGCGTGTTGTGGGTTCGATTCCCGCCCAGGGTAAACATTTGTGTGATGAGCACTTATGTTTGCCTTGTGTCTGGGTGTTGTTTATCTATATATGTACGTATTTACAAAAAAAAAGTATTTGTATATGTATATCAGCTGTCTGACACCCATAGTTACAGGGTCTCCCTAGTTTGGGGTCAGATGGCCGTGTGTGAAAAATGTCCCCACATATTATTATTATATTATTATTATTACTTTATCAAACATAGTAAAGAAACTAATAAACTCATTTCCGTATTCTGCATTTTATTTTTATAGATATAGGCACAGCTGGGGTTTTGGCAATACGTTTACGGTAGTGGCGGTCGGATGCTGCGCTCCGTGTCTCGGGTTCGATACCCACACTGAATTATTATTTTATAACCTACAGGTAGTTGTGTGTGTATGTGAGTTAATCCTTGTTAACGCACCCAACATACAGGAAAAAAAATCAGAGAGACAACTTTTTATCATCGTATCCGATTTAAAAAAAATAACATAAAAAGATTGGACATAATGTACTGTATAATAAACTGTACATAATTACGTGACTGTTTTTTGATAAAAACCATTTATCGAAAACGGAGCAATCGTGAATTTCAGTAAAATTCTGGCAACACTTTTCGGAAAACAAATGTCACGTCCCCCGCCATTTTAAAACCTCGCAACCACACAACTGATAACAACGTGTGATAGATAACATTCCGGTATTACCATCCATCGCGATACTCATATCTAAGGGATGTTTTCTCTAAACAAGTCACGTATTAAATGAGAATATTCGGCCGAGCCTCTGCCTTATTTATCATTCTCCTCGTTGCTACACCCCATGAATTTTATACAAGATTGAACAATTTACTGAACAAAATTGATGGTACATCTATTGTGTGATGTCAGCATCTTATTGAACAATGTTACCGAATTACTGAACAGTTTTTGTAACGCTCGTCTTTTCTTTATTGAGATTTTTCCTTTAGTATCTACTCAGCTGGAATGATATCGGTTTCTTGTTGATATTTTTCTTATGTGCCTCATAAGTACACATAAGTTGTACCTAATCATGTTTTTTTTTTATGTTACTGGTTAGCGAACAAACTGGTAGCAAGCCAGATGTTTACTGTGGCAGAATGTAGATGTTTACTGGTTCTTCAAATGATTTTGTATAATTAAAAGTCTCAAGCACCGGTTTTATCAGACACATGATCTGATCATTGCGTTAAAAACCATTTCGGTGCCAGTAATTGCAGGTTCCCTTTTACCACTAACATTTTCTAATTATGCATCTTAAGTGGCAGACAAGAGCCAACTAGCGCCACACATAATTTTATTACGTTCACTGATAAATCAGATCAAATTAAAAAAAAATCTAAAACTGTACTTAACCAGAAAATTAGTTGATTAGAGAATCGTTGTTAACCGATAAAAGTTTTTAACTTTTGGCGGTAAGCAACGATTCTCTTAAATAAAAAATGCAAAATAATGGAAACTTACTACAATAATACTACAGGTCATTTACTAGTTACGTACAGCTTGAGATTTTTTTAAAATTTGATCTGATGTAGGAGTAGGAGTAAAATAAATAAAATCATGGCTGGCTCTCCCCTTAAATTAAAATGTGTAAGGAAATAAGTTACAAAATCATGGTTAACAATACCCTTGTTGTCGCTGGCCAATATTGCAAAATAAAAAATATAGTCGAGTAAAAAAAAATCCTACAATTCAGATAGTCTAATAATTAATAATTTTCACATTCTAAATTATATCAAGTTTCTATGCGAAGACTTGTAATTGGCTTTTTGTCGACTATTATTTCCTTTTTGTTGTTAAGTTTTTGTTTGTAGCCATTCCATGCTTCTTAAATAAATCAATAAATAATTCCAAAATAACACTCCTATAAAAAAACTTGATTGTAGCCCTGAAAATTCGATTAATTTTCAATTTACTGTACAATTTAATTGCTTTAGTTAGTCAATTGAGTTGTCAAATGACCAACTAAATAAGCCACTAAACAAGTGACGACATAAATATAAATTGTCAAAAATCTACACTACAATATTTGGTGCTCTGTCGAGCATCATGAATAATAGCTACTTGAAGAAAAGAAAACAAAGTTCCAAAAATATTTTCGCTGATAGGCCGAAGCTTTTAGTACCCATCCAGGTTAATCCTTGGAACCTCTCAAGTCCTATTTATGTGAACGCGGGACAACGGATGCCCCTCAACTGCCACGGGCTGATTATCAGCCCGTGGCAGTTGAGGGGCATTGCTCGTCCGAAGGGACCCGATCAATCCCGACCTATTGTGAACGATACAAAGTCTTTTCATACTTATGTGGGTAACATATTCTTTGTGGGAGATTTTCCTTCTATGTTTAGGTAGGTAGGTATTGTATAGAGTATCTATTTACGAAGTTAAAACATTTGTCGGGGACTTTCCTACGTGTTATTATTTTTACATTAGGTATGTTACCAAAAAGAAAACAAAATATTAAGTTTATAGTCGTCAAGGTCTGGCAAAGTTCCCGAGTAGGTACATCGGAGCCAACGTATATTTAATGTCGTTTACATGCCTATGCCAAAGTAAGATAAATTCGCTCAAGTTCCACACGAGTTCGATAAGTAGCTAACTTACGGAGTTATCTCCATACATTTGCTGAATATCCCAGCGATTAACCAATCACAGTTATGTCAAGATATTATACGAAGTATTTATGGCTTTGACAAGTTTGACACACATTACGCGTTCGGATATACAACATATTTACATATTACGAATACTTTTGCTTTATTTACTAAGTGTACGAGTTTGGAACGAAGTTAGAAGTCACAAACCATGATTTTCTGGAATGTTGCGTATGTATTCACGTCAAACAGTTTGTAAAGTATTTTACTCCTAGTAGTTTGTACGGGTCCATATTGGCTCACCTAAAGTTCTTTACCCGAAATTGTACTTCCTAAAGATTTGTAATCCGAATGATCACTTTTCCTAAAATTTTTCATCCTAAAGTTTTTATTCATACTATTTGTAGTGCTACCGGCGATGTTCATAACACTCATGTTTCCGAAAATTGTAATTAATTATATCATTAATGTAAATATATTTAAACTTCTACTGTTTTTTATCATAACGCTTCTATCCCTAAACATAATTATCATAATATTTTCACTCATACTCGGAACGAAACATTTACCAAGTGTAATAAAAAATATATGTGGGTAGAAGATGACATTTATAGTTTTAATTTGAGAGTCTGATTATTATTTGGGGGTTTGCTTTACATAACGTACTGAGTTGTGTCTATTGCTAAGTTCAAACCTACTGCGCGTGCGTGCAAGCAAGCATGCAGCAGGCAAGCAAGCATGCAGCATACAAGCAAGCATGCAGCATACAAGCAAGCATGCAGCGCGCAAGCAACCATGCAGCATGCAAGCATGCAGCGTGCAAGCAAGCAGGCAGCATGCAAGCAAGCATGCAGCCTACAAGCAAGCATGCAGCGTGCAAACAAGCATGCATCATGCAAGCAAGCATGCAACATGCAAGCGAGCATGCAACATGCAGCAGGCATGATTTCTGTCACGGCTCCGGCGTTGCGGGGCTCCGGCGGTCCCACGCCAGCTTATCGTCGCAGATGGTATTCACGCTCACCACCTGCTCCTCAGCTCGCGGGCCGCCTCGCCCCTCCGCGCCTACGCGGAATTAAATTACACTCTAGGGGTAGGGCAGACAAGACTACGTAGGGTCGGTTTCGCAGCGATTCGTTTCTGTCATTAACTTTTGTAGCACAACATATTCACTTTTTAAGACAATATTTTAGTTATTGTCTATTTATATGTCGGAGACAGTTTATTAATCTCAATTAATATTGTGGGTAGTTAACTAAATTTGTTATGATTTGTTTCTCTTATTATCAATTTAAGTGATTTTAGTATCAATTATTGTCTATTAATTCGAAACATGATTTATTGAGTACTCACTGTATGCACACTGATTTGTGGTTACTTTATTTCGATAATTGTTATCGATGGATTTATTCAAAACAATTGTTGACATGTTACTTTGAATGTAAAACGAATTACTTTATGAAATCACTATTGTTTATTCATGACAATTATTAGTGTGTTATTGATTGCTTTATAATCTTATTAGATTTAGTACATTGTAGTGTTTTGTATCAAGTAAACGCGTGACGCACTTCCGTGCGGCATTGGATAGACTTGTATGGAGAGGTTGCAAGGTGGGGGGCATCGCCTTATAAAAGAGCGTGCACTCCGTAAGTATGGCAGTCGATCCTCGGATTCGACTCAGTAAAGAGTTCCTGCTCCCGACAATACTGTCGGTTTACCTGGTACAGCGCTGCTGTATATTCACATAGCTGTATAGGCTTGCTGCTAGCGAGCGATACAATTTGTATTTGGGTGGCTTATGCTACTGTACGAACTATAGACCTCAAGGGTTTGTTCGTTTATCATTGGGTGGCTTAGGCTGCTGTACGAACTGTAAACCTTAAGGGTTTGTTCGTTTATCATTGGGTGGCTTGGCCACTGTACGAACTGTGGGACCTTAATGGTCTGTTCGATTAACTGTATTGTTGCTGTACCTTTAACTTACTTTATTCTTGTTACTGATTACCATTTGTATTATGTTTTCTTTACTAATAGTGTGTAATTGTTTTTACAGGTCTTGTTTATCGATAATGGGATAATGGGAACGCCCATACTCCTGACGATGTACTATACCACTCGGCGCTCCTCCTCGATCGCCCACTGTCGATCCTACATATATATATTTTCGTTGAAATAAGTTCCATGGAAAAATACACTGAACAAACAATATTCGTTAAAAAATAATTCTACTGTTTGATAAGTTTGTTAAACAAAAAAATGTGAATAAAAATTCATTGAATTGTGTTTCTGTGAAATATGTTTCATTCAAGTAAATAGTCTTTGAAACAATATTAGTCGAAATAAAAATACAAGAACCAAATATTATATGAAACATTTTCTGGGAAACGAAATTCTATGAAATTTATGTCTGCGAAACAATGGGACACCGTTATACATGTTATGTGAAAATAAAGTTACGCAAAATTAATGTATATAGTATTATTATGAATAAAAAGAAATCTAAACAAATAGGGTTGAGGATTGTCACAAATCTACTGAATTTTATAGAAATAAAAGGCTAAGTAGACTTGCACATAAAATTTAATAGCTTTTCAAGAATGAAGTGATTAGGAAAACAGAGTTGTATAAAGACTAACCTAAACGCACTGTGTTAAGGCAGCGACGTCTAGGCTCCACAGCCTGGCCGGCAACAGGATCTGACCGAAGATAGGCTGGCGCGGTCGGCTCCTAGCTCTGGGACGGAGGTCCCCAGGCGGTCCTATCAGTAGGACCCGCCCTGGGAGCAGCAGGCACGCGACAGCTCGACGGCTCGACTTAGGACTGCTACCGACTCTCCGTTGTAGACTGGTATACTTATACGTTATGCAGACGTGTTTCTAGTTAGAAACCAAAATCTAGACTGACTCATCATTTGTCAGATTGCCTTCAAGTCGGCTATTCCGAAATTCATATTATTTTCTAAATATGATTTCTCTTCTGGAACTCCAATATCGTCATATAGAGGGGTATTATAGAACCGGCCAGGTCCAAATGTAGTCTGCCTTATATTTATATAACAAGTGCGTATAGAATTTTACAAAACACCAGATACATTAGCTAGTAACCAGCAGTTTAATAGAAAATACATCAAACACACACTTATTAAACGACAACAAATATCACTAAGAAGAATTTAAGTTACACATGCCAAAAACTAATTAAAAAGAATAACTGACAGTTGTCAACGTCATTAGAAATCATAACAAAATCAAGTATTGCTTTTCAGGTCTTTCTAAAGAAACTATAAATATTTATAAAAACATAATTAGAAGACACACAGTCTTTATCATGCTTCGAAGACAAGAGGTAAATATTGCTACAGGATTAACACGAATCCTATGAAAACAAATAATATATTATTATAAGAAACGACAATTGAAGAAAATGGTTGGATGCATAAAAAAAGTAAGTACATAGTATGTAATACTATAGGATAGAGTTGTAGGTGGTGGTACCTCAGAGAAAAAAACCGGACAAGTGCGAGTAGGACTCGCCCACCGAGGGTTCCGTACATATTTGTAGTGCATATCCATACTTCTATACCAATCTATACCTACTATCCATATTTTAATCTACTTAATATTATGAATGCGTTTTTTTGCGCCATAAACGGCCGTATCTTTTTTTCGTGTTAACATAGAGGGTTGATTTTTTTACAGCATCAAGGGACTGTAGGCTTGAGTATATGGTTTTAATTTCAACTTGATACCTCCACGCGTTCCCGAGATAAAGAGTCTTGACAGACAGACAGACAGACACACAGACGGACAACAAAGTGATCCTATAAGGGTTTCGTTTTTTCCTTTTGAGGTACGGAACCCTAAAAATTACACGATAACTGCGATTATATTGCATCTCTTTCTTACCCATGAGAAGTTTCATAGGATAGAAAGAGTAACTATCTTAAAGATTTTTTCTTTTATGTTTTGTCTGCGATAGTTTACGGCTTCAATTTATTTTATAATAAAATAAAGCCTCAGAAACATAGCACTCAGCGTAGGTTCATATTAGAAAAGTAATTGTTCGATTTTTTTTTAAGATTGAGTTTTTTACTAAACAATATAATAATACACAAATCTTAAAAACCTAAAGAATAATATTATGTACAATTCCAATAAAAAGGCAGGGGAGCTCAAAGGGCATCAAAAATCGCACTCGTCCACATCAACAACAATAGGCTGGCAGCATTGAACGGCAATGCTGATTCTTTGACTAAGAATAAAATTAAATAAAAAACTTGAGAGGTGTCAAGGGACACCCGGATGGAACGAAGTTCCTTTCGATTAATTAGTGAAGGAATTGTAATAATTTTTTTTTTTTTTTAAGTTATAATAATATTTTTTTTTATTATTAACAAATATAATGTTATATAAACTTAATCAGTAGGCTCAATTTTCGTTTATCTGGAGATGCTGCAAAATACCATACCGGAGTTGTTAGAGGATGTGCCTCTGGCATACTTACGCGGCATGTTCTATCAGCATGATGGATGTCCCGCTCATTATGCTACTTCAGTGCGTGCGCATTTAAATAGTGAGTTTGGTGAGCGGTGGATAGGTCGTGGTGGCCCAGTGCCTTGGCCCGCAAGGAGCCCTGACTTGACACCGCTGGATTTTTATTTGTGGTCCGAGATTAAAAGGCTCGTTTATACCCAGGAGTATACTACTCGAGATGACTTAAGAAGTGCGATAGTGAACGCTTTTAATATTGTGAAAAGTGACAGAGACACATTAATAAAATTAAAAGACAATTTAATTAAACGTGCCCGTTTATGTATCGAGCGAAATGGACTCCATATTGAGCAGTTGCTTCGATACAGGGAAGTGTAAATTTTATACCTAATACCTACCTAGGTAAGTTTTTTAATTAAGCCAAAGTTGATTAAAACTGTGTTTGTGAATAGCTCTAATTTATTTAAATAGGTTACCTATAGCACTTAAAGGTACCTACGCCTGCCTGCCTTTCTTTTTCTAGCAAAAGAGTACCTACTCACTTACCTACTTACAACTACAAATAATTCGCCAATGATAAAAGTAAGTACCACTACCTACCTAGGTACCCACCTAAGCTCCCACTGGCTTAATTTAAACCAAAACATTTTAATCGAATCAAAAAAAAATATTATTGTCGCTAGTAAAACCTAGAGAAAAGTACTCTGTGACCTAGAGCGATAAGGTGCAGTGGTTACCTACTGACGACCGCGACCGATAGAAAGCTCATGATTACCAAACCCAAACTTTCAATAGGTACCTACTAAACAAAACATAGAAGTAGGTACAGTAACTACCTACCTACCTAACCTACGTATTCTATGGCTTAATTATCGACTTAAAATTTACACTCGTTTTCACAATCCACACAGTCTCACAGTGAAAGGTGGACTTATCTCGTAGGTCGTTATCATCGGAATTATCACGCAATGATAATTCCGATGTCATTGAGGTAGGTACCGCCACTATTTGAGCGAATAAACTTAGGTACTAAACATATCGCCGTAGGTACCTAGTTCAAAGAGTTCGCCGCGCCGCCTTTAAATACATAAACATATTCTACGAAAAGGGAATTCGGACTTTATTTTGTAAACGTAAACGGTTAAAAATTGAAATTTTACCAAAAAAGGTATGATAAAATTATTCTGAGAAACGTATAGGCTGGTGCCCGACCGGACAATAGGAGCTATGTGCAACCGAATTTCACGGTTAATGTGTAAAAATAAGGTTTTAATTCGCTCCAATATTTTCATAGAAAAGCCGCCATTCAACTAATAATGAACTCTATTTGACAGTTCCAACGATTCAATTTAGCTTATTATAGCATGTCGTGACAACTTTTCGTAAGAATTTTTTCCGTCTAGCCCCCTTTCACAACGCGCGATAAGGAACTTCGTTCCAAAAAGATATGACTGAATAATAGTGTAAAAGATGGGTTGAGAAAATATAGGAAAACAAATAAAACTATAATAGATGTTTATTGCTACTGACATTATGAAGTTGAATGCTTCGGATTATGAACATTAGAGACAGAGTAGTTAGGAATTGTGATTGTTAGGATGAAAAATGTTAGGAAGAACATTTTCGGATTTCCAATTATCGGAGTTAAAAATTTAGGTGAACTTTGGCGCACCCAGTTTGTACACCTGAGAATTAACTAAAAAATAATAAAGTAAATTTTGAACATTACAATAAATTCACGTAATTATTTCATGAACTATGCGAAGTGATGTAAATAAACCGGACGAGTATTAGAAAAAGATGAGCATCGTTCCTCACCTGTCAAGTGGATTCGCATAAATATAAAAGTGAATGATGTTCGCCGTGAACCTGTCAGTGCTCTGAGCAAAGCAATTAATTACAATTTTAATTGAACCCGTCGAGCAGTCGCTTATGCAAAATCATTATTGCAGTTTCCTGCCTTAATTTCTGTTGGCTTGTAATATAAAAGAATTACAGTGACATTCAAAGCATAGAACTCGGCGCTTACGGCAATAATTTTTATTTACCTTGCAGATTATTGTATTTTATTATTATGAATATTGTACTTTATTAGTAATTGCATCTGGCTATTGCCGCGCTACGATTATGTCCTTGTGCTATTTGAAATATTAGTGTTAGACTGTAAAATATGTTACATTGATGTCTGAAAAGTAATTCAATAAATTCTGTAATCATGTTTCTCAATAACTAACACGTAATCTGTAAGCGAAACTATATAATCTTATTGCTATAAGTTTTGTTGTATAACTACTACTTCGAGACTTAATGTGAATTTACTTCGTACATAGTTTTGATTGCAATTTATAAGTTTTAAGTCTGGTGTTGTTAAGCTACAGGCTAAATGTCCCCACATATTATTAATATATAAACAAAAGAATAGAGTCAATCAATTTGTCAATTTATGCGTTGAAAATGATGCTCGTATTATATCGTTGCGCCATCAATTTTCTGTCAATTATTTGCAAGTTCGAATGTTCACAACCGAATTTTTTAACCTCTGTTTCTCTAAGAATTCGACAAAAAACAAACAGGCACAAAGGCATGCCTAAAATATTTGCACTGGTTGGAGTATTTTTTACTGTTGTCCTATACAGTAGGAGCGCTTTCGGAATGCCTTTATAGTAAAGCTTCCTAGTTCCCACTGCTCTACAGTGAAGCAATTTGGATTTCCATCGGCGTACCATTTATCGATTGGAGCACTTACCTAGTTACTGCGATTCAGAGCTGTAGAACTACTCAATGCGTAAAACTACCTCAAGCTGGCTGGCTACCTATCTATGCTCTAAATAAAAGCTCACTATGAAGTACATAAACATCATTTCTAAGGTCCTACTCCATAATATCTTACAGAGTAAAATTACAGTTTTGTATTAGAATATCCTGAATGCAGGATTAAAGCTGTGATTATGATAAACAGCGATAGGCCCGCCATTTATCAAGTTAAGACCTAAAACTGTCATTGGCCAAATGTGGTTGTGTGGAAGTTCGCCTTTGTCTACCTCGCCGGGAATCACTGACTTGATATACATTTATATTTTCATTGAATGTGTGTATTACACAGTTATTTAAAAGTTTGTCACTTGTACAAGTGGCAGTCATTCGTAAAACGTTTCTCCACAGATCATTATTCAAGTCTTATCTTTATTATCCTCTCTGTAAAAGAACTTTAATTGGTGCCACATGTTTCAAACGAATGTTCTGTTGATGGTTGCGCCGGAGCACATTTGGGGACCGAATGACTTTGTCAACAAGATATAAGAATTAATTTCTCCAAGTATTTTTTTAATGAACGTGTTATATTTTTTACTGCATTTGAATTAGTTTTATTTACAGATCTGTTAGTTTATTTTTTTATTAGCAGACTGGCGCCCATATATATACATATAATAAAACAGTAACAAAACTGTGTCTGTACATTGAATATATTAAAAAATAAATAATTGAGGGGGGTTTAGGAACAGTAATAGAGCACGAATCCAAAAAAAAAAATCTGTTTGTCTGTTTGTTTGTACACGCTAATCTTCGGAACTACTGGGCGGATTTGAATGATTTTTCTTTTGTTGTATAGGTATTAAGTCTGGACAACATATAGACTATAATTTATCTTGGAAACTTGAACACCAGATGCAGAACCGCAACAGACCAGCTAAACTATAAGAGATACAAAAATGGTACCATAGCAAAAATTGTTCCACGTGATGAGCATTTTCTGCTGAGAGAATAAATTTGAAGATCTGGAACACCTGATGTGGAACTCCAAGAGCCCAGCTACACCATGACACATATAGGAATGACGTCTTAGCAAAAGGTGTTCGGTCTGATGGGCATTTCCTGTTGACTTCTAAAAATCGAAGATCAGAAACATCTGATGTCAAAATCAAAGCTATCACTAATTTCACTGTATCTTATAAAATAACATAAGCTGGGAGTACCTCCACGCGGTGAGGGCGGTAACAGTTTCAGATCTTCGATTTTGCCGACCCCGTTGTCGCTGGCAAAAGCAACAGGATCCGCGTACGAAGTTGCGGACAGAAGCTAGTTTTTAATAATCATAATTATAACTTTTGTCTACTAATTTTATTAATTACGGTTTTAGTGTAAATTTGTACTAACTTAATTAACCTTAGAAACTTTATAGTTAGTATCAATTAGGTGGAATCTTCAAAACGGTTGATCAAAGAGTCAATAAACAGCAAGTTAGGTACATTACAGGTATATAAAAGAATCAAAGAGTGCTGAAAAATAAAAGAGTTGTTAATTTTGTATCACCGATACATAGTCTAAGTAACGGAAGTTGTGTAAGTAAAGGAAATTGAAATCTACCACAGATGCTACAAGTCATTCACAGGCTATAAAAAGTACAGAGAAAGAGTAATAAAAAATGTACTCAGTGCGTCCTGAAATAGGTGTGGTGTTTGTAAACATTGCACTCAGTTTTATGTGCTCAGTTTTTCATACCACTCCGCATTTACTAGATTTTATTCACGCATATATTAGCTTCCCCATATCATACTGGGAAATTAATGTTCGACTAACGTATTTTTTTCCTTTTCTTTCCGTTTCCTTTTAGTGAGTAACTGACCTGAAGCACGTTGCGATTTTCGTCTATTTTTTTCATTATGCATAAAAGTTAAGCTCAATTATCAGCTTAGAATAGTTAGTAATAATAAACCGCATGACTATACAAATTAGGTGCTCACGATGTGGAAGTTTCGAATAATAAATATTTCCAGTCCAATAAATCGAAAATTATTCGCGACCTAATTATCTAATACGACTATCATCGACATAAATAACGTTCGAAAATGAATCGCTAACTATTATCCTAATCAGTAAATTAGTATAATCTGACAATTTCACTTGGTAATACTGTGTCAATTTGTTCATAATTTAATTTTAGGTAGGTATTTGTGTCTTGGGTTTACGAGATATTTGCATAATAAAGCGTTGTGACATATCGTATGTCCAACTTGTAATTTAGGTGTGTATTGGTGCGTTCAATGCAATATGAGGTACGATCCTCGACGAAATGGGATCACCGGAGCGATTTAAGAGACAGCTTTATTAGTGAGATTTCATTTTAAGCTTAGGTTTAGATTCACTGTGTCCTTTTGTGTCTGTTGTGTCTTGATTTTAGATTGGCAGGATGTGTTTGTCATTAAGCTTATGAATACATAATTATGTTAAGACTGCGCCGAACAAAATAATTCAAAACAGTCGTCACTGTTAATCAATACCTTTACCATAATTACCATAAAAAATATGTAATGAATATCACAATGAATGTGTTAACCGATTATGGTTGGCAAAAAATAAGAATACTGTTTAATTTAATAAACAAAAATACGTAAAGTAGTACAACAATCTTTAAAAAAATCTCGTATTTAGTTGAGTTTTGATAGTAAACTGTATTTTTTTTTCACAAACTTGAATTCATATTAATCTTTAATATTCATACTACGATTTGTAGTTTTTACATTTTCGAAATGTCGCTTAGTTATTTTATTATTACTGTTAGACTGTTTTGAATTATTTTGCTCGGCGCAGTCTTAAGTATATTATCCGTAAAAGTATCGTGATGGTCCAATGGATAAGGCGCCCACCTCTCGTGCACGAGGTAGCGGGTTTGTAACCGGGCATAAGCAAGTATATACCAATGTGAGTTTTTCAATTTCATATAATTATAATAATAACCCCCCAAACTAGGGAGACCTTGTACTATGGGTGTCAGACAGCTGACATACTATATACAACACCCAGACACAAGGCAAACACAAGACAGTGCTCATGACACAAACATTTACTCTGGGCGGGAATCGAACCCGCAACACGCTGCGCAGCAATCAATCGCTTAGCCACTGCGCCAACCATGTCGTCAATATGTATGTACTTTCTAAGTTTATCTTGAACATCACTGACATTATGAGGAAACTTGAACTCATAATTAATATAAGTTTAAAATCGCCAATCCGCCTTGAGCGCACGTGGTAGTCAATGCTCGTGCCTTCTCTGTATGAGAAGAGGCCTTTGCCCTGCAGTGGGACAATTATAGGCTGGTATTAAACTATTATTATATAATTATTTGTTAACTATAATCAGTTGAATTGTCAAAAAGTAAATTAGGTATAGTTTAGTGTATAATAAGAATAAAAGATAACTTCACTACAATGAACATTCTATTTTTAAACACTTAGTCACTAATACATACCTTATTAAAAGGATGCTACGTTGCTACAATTGTTTGTAGACGCCTGTCCTTATTCAGTAAACTAGCTATTAATAAAACGTATTTCGACAGCCTTACTTTTTTAAAACGTAAGTCTAGTACTCGTAGAATATTCAAATGTAATGCTAAATTCTTAAAAAACTGAAGTTTTTAAATATGCTCACTATAGCTTTACTACTTATTTATATTCAATTCTGATGAATTTATTACCTAATCTAATACGACCTTTACGTTTGTTAGAGGTAAATATCAAAAGTGGATTATGACAGCTGCAACCACTTCCAAACCGATTTCTATTTGCTTTTAAAATAGCAATTATACTATTTGTTACTTAGAGTTTCCCATATGCGTTTATACAAAAATTTCATCTTTCCGTAGGCGAGGGACCTGGAGTCCTGAAATACAGGGTTTCCCTAGTTTAGGCTCCAGTTCACCCATGAATTGTCGGCATATAGTTGGTATAAAATTGTTTCTTACATTTGTGGTGGAAAATAAAGGTATTTTTTTTAGTACCTATATTAGCACAGCATAAGTATTAGCACGACCGTACAGTAGCGACACGCTCCGTCCCCCTCCGAAACACTGTTCCTCACCTCATCTCTTGTGGAACGTGCTCTCGGAACTGCTTTTAGTTCGGGCGGGGCGTAGACACGCACACACACGCACGTATTTGTACAGTCTGTTATTTTGGTAGTAGTGTAGGTAATTGTATCGTTTCGTTTATATGGAGTGTCATGGGTAACCTGCAGAATATGTTTCTTACAAAAAAAACTTCCAGTAGGCTATTTTGCCAAAAAAATCTAATTAGTCCGTCAGTTAGATTATCAAAAAATATTAGATACGTATTTTTTGTTTTATCAAATCAATAAAAACTAACGAAGATAAAACGCATCAAAGATAATGAGTGGGGGTTTGTGACGTCACTTTGCCAGTAAAAGTGTACTGACATAGGTGATGTCACACGAGTTTTCGACGCACTGTATCTTTTTTTGTATACGTGAAAAAAGAAAAAACACGTGTACAATATTTTTTTGGAAATCTATCTGACGGACTAATTAGATTTTTTTGGTAAAATACCCTATTGAAAGTTTTCTTCGATCCCACACACTAGCAACACAATGACTTTACAAATAACGTTTTCGACACGAACATTTGCTTCACAGACCCCGGAATACGTTTACGAATGCGACATATTTGTTATAGTGTGGATTCATTAATCACTGTGGGTAGCCTTGCGGTGCCTTGTGGCTGTATATGCTCCTATATTTCACTGTTTTCCTCCCCGTCTGACCTAGACAATATTTGTGCCAGAAATGTACGTAATCTACTGAGTGATTCCGGATAATTTTATTTATTTCTGTTTGTGCTTATTTGACATTTCCTAGATTGAGGTTTTTGTAGTGTATGGTTTTTGGGGTTCTTGTGTTGTGTCGGTTCATGATAGCTGATATAAAAATGCGATAAAAGTCAAGTGTTTTGTTTCTGACAAGTAGTGCTCTCATGATAGTTGCCAATGTACATATTGATAATTAAGAAACTCAAATTAATTTAAGCCAAAAATGGTGGAAGGGCATTGATGCACCACCATAGATTCAAAACATGGTTATAGACCTTATAGACAACATTTTGAGGCGCTTATGAAAAGAATCTGCTACCTTGTAGGTATTAGAGTTGATTTTTTAAATTCAACTTAAACATGAAAGGCTCTAGAATAATATACTTAATCCATGGTAAAAGTGTGCCCGTCGATGTTCCTTAATCCATGTACATATTAATAAAATTTAAACCACGATGATTATGAATTCATTTCCACACATTCACTATACACAATGACTTACACATCGCATATTACTGTAACTAATCACATGACTAACGTAAACCCGAACTATTTTTACATCGTCATCAATGTAAGGGAGAGTGTACAATGTTCTATAGCAAAAATTTGTCAGCTTTCATCAATAAATCCGTACATTGATTTATTGACATGCCCGTCCTATTCTTAACAGATTCGCTATAATTTGTTAGCCAAATAATCCGGGATTTTGATGCGAACCCCACCACGCTATAAATAAAACCGTTCCCAATAAAGGACGGAGACAATTATTGCACGCTGTACGAAACGAGCTAAATTTCACCCACATTATAGCAAATAATGGCTAAACAGTAGGCGAACGCGCGTCACCCTCCGTCGCTTTGCAACGATATGTTACGCCCCGATCCCCTTCACATCTAAATGTACAACAGGAGATCGAGAAAAAAATCGCGTAACGTTAGGGCAACGCAATAATGTGAATATTTATGTCGGAGGCACGTGCTGATTTGCCATAATGGTAACATGAAATTCGCATATTGGTAATTACATTCCAAGGGACTGCCATTTACTAACGTTTATTATTATTTTGCTTCAATAAGCTCTCGTTATGCCACGTTTGAACATACATGCTGCGTTTGGGATATTTCGTAACTAACTCAAACTTTTGTTCGGAAACTAGGTAATTGAAGTTGTACCATTACTACAAACGTTATTCCCGGTTTTCCACTGTTTATGACCCGAGCTACGTCGTTAGCATATTGTTTATGAATCCTAAAATGTTACACTACTTACTAGTTAATGCAACAAAGTAGTAAATAATAAAACAAAGGAAACGCTTTACATTAAAAAGAGATTCGTTTAAGGCACTGAATTACATGAATGTCTCCAGATAAACGAGTGGAAGCTTCACAAAAGAAGCTAATCTCATTTTTTTTATGGTACAGCCATAGGGTGGGATGGGGACACGTTATCCTCAAGGGATGCAGTCTACGGTAGGTACGTCTCTAAGTCTATTAAGACGACTTGCTTCGTCCCGGGGGAGGACGGACGCTTCAGGGCAACACGATAGAAAAACATTTTATTCTGGGAAACGACACCTGCATGGACAAATTTAAAAATCCTGGTCAATCTCCGAGAACCACCCTGTTTCTATAGTTAACGATTAAATACTGAATACAGATATCTCCTCGAAGAAAACAATTAGCTTCCATACTAAAACAGGAAACCCCATTGAAATAAAGGCGGATAAAACAATAGCAACGAAGAAAATGAGGCTGCAGTTTTTCAATTGCAATCAGCTGCGATCCTTTAGTTGCTGGCTTAACCACCACAGAACAAAGAGACGGAATGAAAGTATTACTCATCATGATTTATTGTACAATATCTATTAACTGAAATTGTGGATGGTAAACTGCTCTACAGTTTTATAGTTGGACTAGTGGAACAGATGTAAGGACATTCAGCGCCTCAAGGGACGCAGGGGACGGTGTAACAACGTTACCGAAGTTCAAGCAAGGCCGAGGGGCATCGCTGGGGCAAAATGTGACCGTAGGGTCACTGCTCGTCTATTTGTGCGGCCAAATTACTCTATAACCGAAGTAAATACTACAGACATTATTTAATAACACTAACAAAATTGTATTGAGGTTTTGTTTTGAAAAGGGAAAATGACAGAAGTTATGTGTCATAACAGTGCAGAATGCACCATTAAGAAGCAAAGTTATTGCGTGGCGTGAGACAGTACCGTGTACGTTAATCCATTTTATTATAGATATGTGCTGTAAATCGAGTGGTGTGCCGGCACAGAATTGATTTAGACCGGCCGCAACAATAATTAGAATCACATGATGTATGAACCCCGCAACGGTACTCTGTTTGCATTCGCAGTTGCATTATTAGTTATTTTCGACCACTACGATACATACCTGCCGTTTGCAAAGTTGCATTATAATGAACTAAATAACGTTTTAATGAAGTTGTATTATTCATAGTTATTGTTGCGAAATATTAGCTAAAATTGCAAGGTAATTCAGTCAGTTCGAAAATCTGTGATTTATGTATTAAAATGGTTGATTAGGAATTCATTGTGATAATAGATATTCAGAACAAAACTGTAGCAAAACTGAATAAAGCCCGTCACATACGTAGCTGTAATATATAATATAGCTAGCCACCACAGACGGTAGCTATAATATAATAATATATTTTCGCCCTTATTACGTCTGCGGTCGTTTTTGAAGGCGGTTGACGATTTTTTTTAAAATTATTTATTTTTAAAAATAAATATAATAACCTGTTTATGCTTACAATAGATTTCAGATTAATCAGCGTTAAACATCGAAAATCATTACAATTACTTAAGTACTTCAGAAAATCGGAAATTTTTTTGTTTTCTTTGTTTTGGTACAACTAAGCCCAATTCCCAGTCACCTATTTCCCAGAGTCTTCATTACCCATTTTCTATCAGTTCTCTATAATAAAGAAGGTAATAAAGTTCACGTATTGCCGTTACCATCCGATACATTCGACATGGCAAGAACAATACTCTTTTGTGCCATCGCAATGGTCCACTGGTTGTGCATTGTACTCCTTCCCAACCCCCGATCATGTTCTATTTTCCATTTATAAAGCAAAAGGCTGATTTATTTTTTTGTTCTTTTTGTCGTTCGCGCTGTGTATCTGCAGTCTGATACTGGGTATGGGATGCTGATGATCGATACTCGATAGTGAACGAAACTAGCTACTGACGTATAAGTGAAGTCATTGATGTTTTAGGTACTGGTGTGTGACTAATTTTGTTTTCGCGTTTTTTATTTTTATGGTGCACTGTCATTGGCGGAAATCAAATAGGTATATTTATAACGCTACTTTAGGATGCTCAAACATAACAACGGTCGTACAAGTACAGTATTTAACAGTAATTAACTACCATTGTTGTTCTTAATTAAATTTTAGACACTATCAAGTGAAAATGGAGAATTTTCAACAGCGAAGCGTTTTCATAAGACGATTAATTAAAGTACAAACTTCACGGCAAACATTGTTTAATGCCTTATAGTTAGAGCTTAGTGACAACGGTGTAATCCTGATAACGGCGCGACATAAATCAGCTAAAACTGTTCGCGTCAGCATGGCCGCCGTGCCTCTGCGTCGAAACACCCTAATTTACTATCGTATTAGGTGGCCGTAGCAACGATTATTTTATACAAAATGCAAAGCTTAAAATTAACGAAGCGACCATTTTAATTTACAACGAACGTCCAATTAATTCCATTTACTTGTCAATATCTCTATTTATTGAGCCGAAAGATTGAATTACAAAACGCATGAATGTACATGCATACAACTCTGAAATTATATCGGGGAATATCGACCGCGTAACTTACAGAGTAAATCGGTACAGGACTACAGTATCAGTTAGTGGGTACTTATTGTGTATGAACAAAGAAAGACGGCGTATTTGAGTGCATGGCAGGACTCGGGCAACAGGCGAGGCACACACAGTTAGGCTCAATTTTAAACAATTACTGTTGAGCGAAGGGTAAATGTTTGCGTTCGACTTAGAGCGGGCCGTTGGATCGCCCACACGCGCGCTTGACAGGTATTCATTACATTCACGATGCACACGATGCAGCCTTCGCGGTGAACCAAACGCAGAGATGCCAGTTTTTAACTTTTTGAATTTCGAATTCTTTTGCTATGGTAATTGTATTTTGTGATCGAGGCTTGCATTCAGAAATTACAGTCACTGCAGGCGGAAATAAACCATGTAGCATACCGTTCAGTTTTAGTTTTTAAAAGTCAAAGTCAAAGCAATTATTTCAATGAAACCATTTACAGGTACTTTTGAATTGTCAAGGTCAGTTGGTCAGAAAGTTATAGCTATAAGTTGCTCGTTCCAAAACGTAGGAGGTCTCTATGGAGAAAATCGAGGAAGAAACTCCATAAACACTCTTTTAAATCAAGTTTTTACAAAATACTGGCTACATTACTCTTGTTGCTTCAATATATAGGGTGACTGGTAATTAGTGTACGATACTTAAACACGTGATTGTGTTCATGTTATCAAACAACTTTCCCGAAGAAAAAATGTTTTTTGTACTAGTTCACTTTAGGTCACAGGTGTTGAGGCGTGCGAGTGCGTGAATTTCATACGGCAGTTGTGTTATTGTGATAAAAGTGAACCAGTACAAAAATCATTTTTTTTTCGGGAAAGTTGTTTGTTGTCATGAACACAATCACGTGTTTAAGTATCGTACACTAATTACCAGTCACCCTATATAACAACAATGCAGGTAAAGAGCAATACAGAATATCTATACATATAATAAAACAGTAAAAAAACTGTGTCTGTACATTGAATATATTAAAAAAAAAAATAATTATAGGATATCTCAGAAATAACCACAGTGAACTTTCGAAACTTATTTATTACTTTCACAACTTATTATTCTCAAAACTTATTTTATTAAAACCAATCAGTACATCAGTATAATATAACAATAGCCCAACTGTTCGCTGCCAACTCCCATCGGAAAGTGCATGATCAAAACCAAATCACCACCACTGTCGCCACCAGTGTGGCCACTACAATAATTTAAGTCTCCCGATATTTTGAAATATGCATTTCCGCCGTTAGAGTTGCCAGTGCAAATATTTTAAACATATGGATAAATTTAATTGGTCGATTTTAAATCACGTAGTTACAGATATATTAATAAAACCTTACACTCGACCATCCTGACGACGTGTATGTCCTCATACACGTATCAGGTGAAACCTTACACTCGGCAAAAATCGTGCACATTTCGAAAGGATAATAATAATTAGTAGCTAAAATAAAATTAACAAAAATCAAAACATTAAATAACCTTGATTGAAATATCCGATTATGAATACAAATCTATAATAAAAATATCTTTCTAATAACCATTAATCTTATAATTAATTAACTTTTTAATATAAATTATTATTGTAAACAATTCTTCTTGTAATAAATTATTCTTGTAACCAATTATCCTTGTAAGCAATTATCTTTGTATCCAATTATCCTTATATCCAATTATCCTTATATCCAATTATCCTTATATCCAATTATCCTTATATCCAATTATCCTTTTATCCTTGTATCCAATTATCCTTGTAACCAAGTATCTATCCATTTATCTATCCATTTATCTATCCATTTATCTATCCATTTATCTATCCAATATTAACCATAAATCTGTAAACCAATCCGTTTCTTAGGATGTTACCGGCTTAACAGATCAACCATGAATTTTGCTTTTTTCTTTCCTTTCTCAGGCCAAGACGCAAAATCTTTCCGCGATTTATTGTGCCTGACCTGAAAAAGACAAAAAAAAACACTTAAATAAACAATATATAATAGTCAACAATTTTATCTATCTATTAGGCACAATGAACAGTTTATATACATATTTTATAACACAAAACAAATACATAATCAAATTATCATTCAGACATATTATCCTCGTCAATTACATCATTCCCGACATCATTGTCAGTGTCATTATCTACTTCCAAAGAATCAACATGAATCCACGGTCGGATCCGGTCAGCGGCAACGGTAGT
The DNA here is from genome assembly GCA_947361185.1 of Charanyca ferruginea. Taxonomy (NCBI): domain Eukaryota; kingdom Metazoa; phylum Arthropoda; class Insecta; order Lepidoptera; family Noctuidae; genus Charanyca; species Charanyca ferruginea. The sequence goes on from OX376056.1 coordinate 26,416,257, forward strand.
CTTTCGCTTTTTCTTTAATCCCTCGAACCCCGCAATTGGTGCCACTTTATACCGATCGTTACCTAGTATCTTTACGATTCTAAAAGGACCTTCATACGAGGGCATGAGTTTCGTACTCTTGCCATCATTTTGAAATGCAACTTTAGTAACTTTAACTAAGTCACCGTTTTTGTAAATACGCGCAGGTCGTCTCCCTTGATCGTAATAACGTTTTTGTGCTACCTGTGCTTTGTCAATTCTATTTTTAACGTCATCGCGAATAGATTGCAAGGAAGTGACCTCACGCGTTGTATCGGTTATTTCGTTCAATGCTGCGTTGAACTCGCTATTCATTGCTGTTCCAAACATAACTTCAGCGGGAGTCCTACCTGTCGTCTTTTGTACCGTATTATTTAATCCCCATTGAACTCTCCCTAATTTGCTATCCCAGTCTTTCTCATCTGCGCTAAGGTTCTGTGCCGTTAACGAATCGAGGACGGTCCTGTTGTAACGTTCAACTTGACCGTTGGCCCTTGGACATGCAACTGCATTTAGTACATGCTTAATTCCGCGGTCAAGACAAAACCTTCTAAATGCGTGGGAAGTAAAACAGGAACCTCGATCGCTAATAACTCTGTCAGGGACTCTGAATGTGTCAAAAATGTCCTGCAAGACTTTTATCACATTCTGCGTGTTGGTATTCCTGACCGGTTTAATGAATAAAAACTTAGTGAACGAGTCTACGATAGTCAATATGTGAGTATGGCTTCTTTTGGACTTAACAAAGGGTCCAAGGTGGTCAATGTGCAAAGTGTGAAAAGGTCTTTCAATCTTTTCAATTGGATGCAATAACCCTTCACGTGTATTAGTAGCTTTTTTTGCGTATGCACAGTCGATACAGGACCCTACATACTTTTTTACGAAACGTTTCATTTTCGCAAACCAATAGTGTCTTTTTAGTCGATCTAAGGTTTTCTCGAAACCAACATGACCTATATCGTCGTGGTTTCTCTTGCACAGCTGCCACCTTGCACCCTTTGGGACCACCCACCTCACACATCCCTTGTCACCCCCGACACACCTAAAAAGCTTGTTATCTCTCAGAACGTAGTTATCCTTAATGTACTCTACACCTTGAGGGTCTAAATCACTAGCAACAATGTCACGAATCCTACATAATTCCGGATCTCCTAATTGCAACGTAAGTAGCCAGTCCTCGTCACTTATAGCCATAACTGAGGGATATTGTTCGGGATTCTGATATTCTGCATCAACAATTGGATTCCTGGATAACGCATCGACATGACCCATCTTTGTACCTGCCCTATATTCCACAGAGCAATCAAACTCCTGTAGGGCCAGCCACCATCGAGCAATTCTCGGAATTAGATCGCGCTTCACAAAAGTGGAACGTAGCGCACTACAATCTGTCACAATTTTAAACGACTTTCCTAAAAGATATACCCTAAGCTTTTTAAGAGCGCAGATTACAGCTAATGTTTCCAACTCATAGGAGTGAAAGTTCTTCTCCTCGGGCGTCGTCTGACGACTGTAATACGCCACTGGATGAAAAGAACCCTCACTCCCCCGAGCACGCTGTAAGAGAATACCACCAACGCCTATTTTACTAGCGTCTGTGTGAAGTTCGGTCTCAGCTACGGGGTCGTAAAAAGCAAGAACAGGTCTATCAACCAGTTTGGCCTTTAGAACTTGGAACGCTTCTTGTTGATCGTTAGACCATTCCCACACTGCATTCTTTTTAAGCAATTTAGTGATAGGGTGAGCTAGTTGCGCAAAACCTTGTATAAACTTTCTAAAATAGCTAACAAGCCCTAGAAATTGTCGCACCCCATGCACATTGTCTGGACGAGGAAAATCGACTACACTCTGGATTTTTGCATTACCTGGTCGCATACCTACTGAACTGATTTCAAAACCTAAGTAATTTATCGTGTTTTGTAGAAAACTACACTTAGATAAATTTAACTTAAGATTTGCCTTACGTAATAAAACAAGCACTTCCTCTAACCGATCTAAGCATTCCGTCGGATTCCTACCAAAAATTAGGACATCATCTATATATACGGTTGCCTTGTCAAACCGAGCTGAACCAAGGACATGGTTCATCATACGCTGAAATACAGCTGGCGCGTTTGCCAAGCCAAACGGCATACGATTGTACTCGTATTGGCCGTCCGGTGTGACAAACGCAGTCAAATGTTTGCTGTCTTCAGATATGGGTACCTGATAATAACCAGAGATCAAGTGTGACGAACCACGCCTGTCCAGATAACCTTGCTATCTCATCTTCTATCACAGGTATGGGATATCTCTCTTTTACCGTGATTGAATTAAGTAATCGGTAATCGACGCATAAACGAACACCGCCCTCCTTTTTGCGCACGAGAATGATTGGGCTGGCATAGTTGGACACCGATTCCCGAATGATTCCTGCTTGTAACATGTCATCTACCATTCCTCGAACCCTTTCACGTTCATAGTGAGACAGACGGTAGGGCCTATAAACTACCGGACGTTGGCTATTCAACTCGATTCTCATTTCGGAAACATTAGTGCAGCCTAAATCTACCAAATCGTAAGCGAAACAGTCCTTGTGACGATGAAGAATTTGTATGAGTTTGGCCCTATCACTATCTGATACAGCGACACCCACGCGGATTTGATTCTCATCAAACTGTTTGACTGAAGACACTTCAACCTGTTGGTCCGAAAGAGAAGATTCAGTGTCCACAAGACTATTTACTACTTGCACCTTTTCGGCTCGAGCAAACACAAAGTTGTCCTGAAGTAAACACGGTACCGAATACGGCGTCACTGTGACAAAGAGTGAACCATGCTTCACCTCATAAATACCCCCACAAACTAAGAATTGTTGGTTTGGCTTCCCTACAATTCTAGTATCCAACACTACGCTACCAGTAAACGAAGTCTCTATTTTAGCCCTTATACTCGCAGTACCAAAAATACGACTATAACCTATTGCCCGTACCTTTTCTAAATATTCCCCACGCTCATCTAGATCTGGCAACTCGATCCCGATATGCAGAAACTGTAATTTGTTCGCATCTTTATAAACAACAATGTGTGGTTGTTCCGAGTAACTTTGACCAACCAGCATCGGCTTCTCCAGCAAGTAATCATCTACGATCCTGCAAGACACAGTAGCGGCCACGCCGTCGATGCTAACTTCTAGCTTTGCAGAACCCATAGATTGCACGAGGCTGTTGCCGAATCCCTTCATTGTCGACGGGGTGTGGTCATGACTAAGTCCAAGATTTAAAAAATCTGTTTTTTTTATAAGCGTGACCTCGCTACCAAGATCAACGAATGCTTCCAGAAGAAAACCATTAACATTTACAGCTTTCATAAATTTTCCACTTGGGCAAGAACTGGAGATGCGCATGGTCTTCGCCACTGGGTCAGCCTTCGCTGGCCCCGTACCCTGTTTGTGTCTACAGATTTCAGACTTATGGCCCACCTTGTTGCAATGACTACACTTAATCAAGGGTTTTGGGCACCTAGAATACGGATGCCCTTTCTCTTTACAATTGTAGCAATACAAGGAAGGATTTATCTTTGAACTCGTCTTATTATTTTGTTTATCGTCAGTTAAATTAACGTTCCTATCTCGAAACGGTGGCTGACGCGTGTAAAGTTCTTTATTGTTGCTTAACAAGAATTTTAAAAGTTGATCCGGTTGCTCACAACGTAGTGCCAAGGCACTTGACCTAATAGTCCTATCACCGATACCGTGAATGATGCAATCAACAGCCCGCTTATCCGTTATTTCGCATTGATTTAAAAGTGCCAGCTTTTCATAATAATATATTTCGATCGATTCGTTAGGCATAGTTTTTCGCTTCAACATGTCTTCTAAAACTTGGCCGTAATTTTGTTCAGAGGGGAAAGCATCTATTAATTTGACCTGCCACTCTGCCCAAGTAAACAATATCGTATGGAGACTTTCATACCAAGTCTTACCTAAACCAGTCAGCTTTTGCATAGCAAAGTGAACTACAGTCTTTTCGTCCCAGCCATAAACCTTTGCACATTCATTAACTTTTTTGAGCCATATATCTACGCGTTGATTTTTCTCTGAAGGATTAAACTCAGGAATCATATTTTTATAATCCAGGCTTCTATTATTAGATAAAATGCTCTGGTTTTGAGGATGCGACGGCAAGACATCTTTAATAGATTTTATAATTTGTATTAAATCTTTAGAAGAAAAGGTGGGACTACATGACCTTTTGGTGCGATGATCCGCGCTCGTAGTAACTCGATCTTTTCTGTTGCGACTACCCGGCTGCCCTCTGCGACTGCGCTCACAGCTCGTCCCAGCTTCAGGCGAGCCCCGTCGTTCACTCAGTCGCCGTTGCTTGATGTCGCGTTCCTTTTGCAGATCGATCTCCATCCGGCGAATTCGCTCCTGCTCCCGCAGCAAAACCTGTTCTTGTTCCAGCAGGCGCCGGCTACGGCTGCGGCTACGGCTGCGGCTTCGGCTTCTCTGGCGGGCGCTCGACTGGCTATGTCTGGGGCGCGAATGATCACGCCGAGGAGTATCCAAGCTCCGTTGAGTTTCATTTCCTCTGTCCATTTTCTGAAACTCACCACAAAATAAGAAAATATTAATACCTACGGTATGAAAGAAATAAAAAGAAATATCGAATTATCTCGAAAACGGTACGTCCTAGAACAAAACTAATGAAATTTTTGACCCCCTTTTAGAAAACCCACACTAATAATTATCATGCTGGATAAACCCACTAAACCATGAAACACCATTGGGTTCTATAGCCCTGGACCCTATTGTCCATCATTGTGTCACAACTAGAAATTAAGAAACACGAGTTCACACTACTATTTATCATGCTGGATAAACCAATTAAACCATGAAATTCCATTGGGTTCTATAGTCCTGGACCCTTATTGTCCATCATTGTCTCACAACTAGAAATTTAAAAACACGAGTTCGATTACCTGTCGTTTTGCAACTTCGTTGTCCAAACCGTCAGAATTAAAATCTAGTAAAAAAAATGTCAACGTTCCTTTAGATTTAAAAGTGTATGATGGATGATAATATTCCCAACGCGGTAAAAAGGAAAACTTAAAATAGAAAATTAAACTAGGCAATGAAATTTAAAACAAAAGAATTTTGATTTGATAACGGTTCTGCTGCATTGCCGTGGCAATTTTAACATTCTAATTAAAATGGAAGACGAATAGATGTTAGCGTAGAGAATAAAACTCAGCGTTGAATAATTAGTACATAATCATTTTAAGCAAATCATATGAACCAATTGTTTAAAATATGAAGAGCACGAATAACGAACTATTTTTACCAGAATTATAAAAATAGGAGGTAGGCGTGTACTTACGGATCTTGATCCCACTTCTGAGATATAGGATATCTCAGAAATAACCACAGTGAACTTTCGAAACTTATTTATTACTTTCACAACTTATTATTCTCAAAACTTATTTTATTAAAACCAATCAGTACATCAGTATAATATAACAATAGCCCAACTGTTCGCTGCCAACTCCCATCGGAAAGTGCATGATCAAAACCAAATCACCACCACTGTCGCCACCAGTGTGGCCACTACAATAATTTAAGTCTCCCGATATTTTGAAATATGCATTTCCGCCGTTAGAGTTGCCAGTGCAAATATTTTAAACATATGGATAAATTTAATTGGTCGATTTTAAATCACGTAGTTACAGATATATTAATAAAACCTTACATAATTGAGGGGGGTTTAGGAACAGTAATAGAGCACGATTCCAAAAAAAAAATTCTGTCTGTTTGTCTGTTTGTTTGTACACGCTAATCTTCGGAAATGCTTGACGGATTTGAATGATTTTTTTTTTGTTGTATAGGTATTAAGTCTGGGCAACATATAGGCTATAATTTATCTTGGAAACTTGAACACCTGATGCAGAACCGTAACAGACCAGCTAAACTATAAGAGATACAAAAATGGTACCGTAGCAAAAATTGTTCCACGTGATGAGCATTTTCTGCTGAAAGAATAAATTTGAAGATCTGGAACACCTGTGGAACTCCCAAGAGCCCAGCTACACCATAACACATATAGGAATGACGTCTTAGCAAAAGTTGTTCGGTCTGATGAGCATTTCCTGTTGACTTATAAAAATCGAAGATCAGAAACATCTGATGTGGAAATCAAAGCTATCACTAATTTTACTGTAAAGCTATCACTAATTTCACTGTATATTGTAAAATAACATGAGCTGGGAGTACCTCCACGCGGTGAAGGCGGTAACAGTTTAGGACTGATTTTTGATGACGCTGGTATATCATTGAAAATTTGACTCTACTGGTCAAAACTCTCATTTTTATTTTTCATTTTATCGAATAAATATGACTTCCTGGTTACGTTATTTGAGTGTTTAATTTCCTTTACACGGTAGCCTACCCGGTAACGCAGGGGAGCAGCATTTAGATTTTAATTGATCAGGTATCTCTTCTCTTCACAATAAAACTATAACCATGCCTAGAAAGGGGTCAAATCTTTCCCAATGTTCCAAAGGAGCTAAAAGATTGAGGATCATAAGATCCCAAGAATCTACCGAAGAGCGTCAGGAGAGACTTGATGCTGTTCGAGAACATCAGGCTGCAAATCGCTCCGTGGAAACCTCTTCAGGTCGCGAAGCAAGTTTGCATTTTCAGCGTATTTACGCATTTACATCCAGGTCTCTAGAGACAAGTGGGGAATGTGATGCGCGACTGACCGCTGATCGTGAACGTCACGCATTGTGTCGCGAGTCGGAGACGTTCACGGATAGAGAATTCGCTTGAGTTCTCAGCGTATCTACGCATCTGCTTCTAGGTTTCTAGAGACAAGTGAGGAACGTGATGCTCGACTGTCCGCTGATCGTGAGCGACATGCATTGTCTCGCGAATCGGAAACGTTTACCGATACAGAATCACGCTTGAGTTCTCAGCGTATTCGCACATCTACTAACAGGTCTTTTGAAACGAGTGATGAACGTGATGCACGACTAACTGCTGATCGAGATTATCATACATTGTCCCGAACACGCACACAACAAAATATTCATAATCAGTTAGAAAGTGAGAGATAAAGAATTGCAGGATTACGGCATGAAGAGACAGAAGTAGAGCGCAACGAACGTTTGAATTCTGATCGACTTCGACATTCTCTCAACAGAATGTCGATATCATCTGAAGAATCGGATGTGTCTCAGATATAGCCCTAGGGCATGGCGACCTTCCTTGGGTTGATAAGGAACGGAGTGCATTTACGTATACTCCTAAGATTGACTACGCCACATATTCCGCCATCGGAGGTATGATTCAAAATTGTATTTTTTGAACGTCTCGAATCGTCTCGCGCATCCCGTTGGTTTCCCGTCCCCGGGCTCTTAGAATTCGACATCAGACGTTTCAGATCTTCGATTTTGCCGACCCCGTTGTCGCTGGCATAAGCAACAGGATCCGCGTACGAAGTCGCGGGCAGAAGCTAGTTTAAAAATAAGCATCAAGATAAAAGCAAACAAAATAAGAGTACACGATGTAGGTACCAACTATGTATTTACAAATAGAGATATACGTTAATATACCTACTGATCAATGAACGTTTAAAATACTTAATGGTGAATTATTGATGTCCTCGAGGGCCTAGTCTAAAGTAGTCAATAGATTAATTTAGTGAATTTGGCAAGCCAATTTCAGCCTGTATACAAACCAATGCTTATAAATACTCGAACAGATATACAATCGGGTTTATAAGAACCTCATCTTAGTTAATTCTGCGCGTAAATGACTTGCCTGCGTTACTTACGCAAGTTGCAAAAGTTTAATAAGCACTAATACACTTCACAAAGCACTCTCGACAAACAAATTATCTTTCGTCATGGTGCAAATCACGTCTGTCTACGAAGCAACATCATAGTAAAATATTTACCAACACGACATCTTACAGAATAATCTATAGAGCAAAACAAATGTTTAACATTGCTTTGTTGTGTTAGCGCTCGCCCACGGACGCTATCGTTTATCAATCTCCTTACACTCGGACACAAACGTGTTTACAAATTACAACATTGTCTTAACGCTTCGAAGTTTCCTACATACATAATCGATAATCGTTTAAACTAATAGGATTACTCGATCACAAAACATTCGATACGCTCGAGACACGTGATTAAAAATGAGCTTTAAAGATTAACATTCCTTCCAACCCTTGGACTACCCGACAAAAAGAAATAACAGAAGGGGACTTTACTTTAGAAATTCGACACGCATTTTGTGATTTATTGAAATATCTCAAACATCTTGGTGTTATATAAATCGCACTGGAGGGGGAGATAAAACCTTCGTTTGCTAGCTCGTCTTACTGACAATAAATCATGACGTCATCCGGTAAAAAAACGATATTTAGGTGTTAAGTTCTGAGCATCATAAGATAACAGAGTAAGCTTAAAAAGAGAAGGGTTTGTTTTTATTTGAACAAAAAATTATAATATAATAATAATATGTGGGGACATTTTCACACACGGCCATCTGACCCCAAACTAGGGAGACCCTGTACTATGGGTGTCAGACAGCTGATATACATACACAAATACATTTTTTTTTTTGTAAATACATACATAATATATAGATAAACAACGCCCAGACACAAGGCAAACACAAGTGCTCATCACACAAATGTTTACCCTGGGCGGGAATCGAACCCGCAACACGCTGCGCAGCAGTCGATCGCTCAGCCACTGCGCCAACCGTGTCGTCGTTATGTTTCTAGACACTTCATAAATATTCATAATTTGAAGCGAGACAATAGACATAGTACCACTTCGTAATATTAGAATCGAATTAGATTTAATTCGGCGAAATACCGCGTGTAAGATGCACCGTGTTTGGTAAGCAAACAAAGACTAAGTCAATATTTATAGTCCACATTCATGACGTACCAGTGTCCAAGAAACGGAGTCGCTTTAACTTTTTTATTGACCTTGGATATTTGTGTAACAATGGTCGCAACCACAATCTTAACAGCCTCGGCATGTATTCAAAACCGCCAACGAAGCATGTGGCTAATTATAATTGATAATTTGCCACATTTTTTGCATTTTGATTAGCCTCCCTGAATGTAGGACGACGGTCGGACACAGCACGCCGTGCTCCCACATAATTAGCGAGGCCCGTATCTCCCTCGCCCGCACCTACTTTGCATATTTTGTTTGCGCAAACATCGCCACTGTTTGACTGTTAAAATCAAGGATCTCTTCCCAACTTCAGGGACAAACACCCAAAGCCATAGGTCATCCCGCTACGGCGAGTAATTAAACATGTGTTACTTTTGTTTATCGGATGCGTAGGTTTAATTGTTGAGGGCACCGTCACACGTATAAATAGATACCTTCCCGGCTAGCACGCCAACCAAAAAGTATGCTTCATAATTTTAGCCGAAAGACGTCCACTGCTGGACATAGGCCTCCCCCAAAATGTGGGGTATGCTTGATATATTCAAAATCAAACTTAAATTCTTTTGATAGGTAATTGGCTTAATAAATTACATTTTTACCAACTTACAACCAGATTTATCAAATAATACGAATCCTTTGGGCTAATCCTTGTAAGTAAATTATTTTAGTTGCGATCTAAACCACAGTAAAGATATCTAACAGTATTGCCACTCGTTTAAGGTCACGCGCTTAAGTACCTACGGGTCGCCTTCGTTCGTAGGTACGTCCAAAATCCGGTCGGGTTTGCCACGCGTGGCCACGCGCTCGCTAAGTGTACGTATACCACAGAGATTTTTTTTCCGATACAGTTTAATTAATAGTTCCGTACGATACTGCGACCGCAGCTTTAATAATGGGTAGTCGTGCAAATTGCAGTGTAGACGGCTCTCGAAATAAAACAACCAACAAAAGTATATCCTTTTTTACATTACCTAAGAAGGAGGAAAGGTAAATATTTTGTATTTATTTTTTCTTTGTTGATTCTTTTTTTTATAATAGAGAGTTCTTTGTGTAATGTTAAGAAGAAAGTTTTTTAATAGTACGTAATTATAAGTAGGTAGGTACCTATTGATTTGGTTAGATATTTTACTTACTTATTATTTTTCAAAATATACACACAATAACCAGCCAACTTTTCAAGAATTTATTATCCATTAATTTGGTTTGTATCTTTTTTATATAATTTTTTTTAAATCAGATTCTGTCGAATCTGAATCGAAGTATTTACTACACACACCGGCAAAATTTCGTTTAGTCCACTCTCGACCCCTCGACCCCCAATAATGAATATGTCCACTGGACCCCTAACTATAGTTTATTCTCGACCCTTAATATCACAAATGCCTTACTTTAATACAGGTAGGTACCCCATATTAAAGTAAGGCATTTGTGATTTTGAATAAATATATATTTTTTTAAATGTAAAAACTGTTGTTTATTCACCTATTCTTTTGTGTAATCATTTCATAACATAGACAGCCCTAGCGTTGCGTAATTTGACGCAGGTGATCACCCGACACCACGTCAGACAACGTAGTAGATACTCTCGAGCGTGTGCGTAAGGTACATTTTAGCGCGCACGAACGGCTGTAATATTTTTGTAGGCAGTTATAGCGTTAGGTATCTATCTTTTTCTATGGAGTGAACTATCTGTTCCAAAGGAACTATTAGTTAATCTGTGTCTAAACTGCGATCGTTGTGAGATACGCTCGCGTCAGCTTCGCGTCACGCAAACGCAATTTTTGCTACGCTCATAGTAGATAATGTGCTGTACAAAGATGACAAGAAAAATATTTAAGAGTCGATTGTGAACTAACCTAAGCGTGATCGGAATCTGATCGTCGTGAAATTACGTGAATTAGGCTGCCTTTCCACCAGGGATGGGCTAGGATGCGTAGCGAGGAATGTGTGTAAAACTAACCAATTGCAGCGCTAGCTTAGTACAACTTATGACAATAAAGCGATGTCATTTGGCATCATTACCTCCCTCGCAGGTCGCTACGCATCTTCGCTCATCTCTGGTGGAAACGCAACCTTAGCCCTCTTGCCCCAAGATAGATGTAAAAAGTTCCATTACAGCACAAATACTTTAATTTCGTTTTAGAATAATGAAAATATTTTGTAAGCCGTAAAATGGTCATCCACTTTTAGCTTCCGTGTCCGTGTCAAAGCTAAAAGGGCGGACGATTAGAAATGAGGTAGGTACTATTAAAATGGCAAGCAAAAATGTAATTTCAAGAAAATGGCCGAAAAAAATAGTATTTTATTTCGCGATGCTGACGACAACAAAGAAGCTTTTAGGAAGATTTCATCGAGCGAGTGGAATAAGACGATTCTCATCGGAATTAGAGGTTGGGCAATTCCGTCCTTTCAATGCTTTAATACGTGGCTCTTTGACGGACACGAAGGGATTGTGCCAGTGTTTGTCAGAAAGGATTTGCGTACTATTACACGACAGAGCCTGTGAATGCGTAAAGGTTTTCGGCAATACGCACTCCAGACACCTTACATCTCAAAAGGTAAGATTTGCAAATACATGTTTATAGCAAAAGAATCCTCACGAGATCCGTCGCGTATGTATTTAGGCTCCTTTTTATCCCATACATTATTTGCGTAGGTCGCCTTTGTATTTCAATATTTTGGAATTGTCTTTGTTATTTCACGAGTTTCGAGAGAGCACGTCTGAAAATATTTCTGTAATGATATTTATACTATGATAATATAAATGTGGTTCCATTTTATGCCCCTATCAAGGAATAATTTTGTCGGAAAAGAAAAAGTTAGGTACGGTTTTATTGCGCAGGTTGTAAAGAAAGTGCTAAGTCTGGTCTGCCCTTTTCTTTGCCCTAATAAAATGTAGGGGTAGGCAACTGAAGAATTCAATGTAGGTACGTATATTTCTTCGTCAATGTCAATACGTCCTTTACTTCAGTCTGAGTTCTCGAATTGGAATGCCAGTCAGGGGCTAGATACATAGGTTCTTTCAAATCGTTCTATTAGATGTTTCGCATTAGTAGAGCTTATGTGAATCCCTAACTTGACGGTTCAGACTTGTGTAGTGATGTATCGATGAGATATTCCACTCTGCATAATCGATAGAAAAGTTATTCTGAAACACATAAGTCTTTCTAAAGCTCCTCACTCACAAGTGAGGGTAAAACCAAGTCACCTTCATTAGAAAAGGACAATTAAGTGTTTCTGTTGGAACGATAGGTTTATTCGTGCAGAGTAGCAAGCAGACGTGATTCGCTCAAGAATCACAATTTAACAATCTTACATCGTACTTAAATCCTGAAAACCTAATTACGAACTAGCTCTAAAATAAATACAAAAAAGCACTGAAAGCTTTTTGTCTAATCGAGTCAAACCAATCGATAGAAGCACAACACTAATACCCGATATATCAAATTTCCATTGATTTATCGTATTCAGTACTTACTTTTTCAAAGGGAGACCAAACGAGGGTAGATAAAGCTCGCAATAAGACAGAACACCGCGTTACCGTTAAAACTTAAACCGTATCCCTATCAGGAACTTTCACTCGAACTTCCACTCAAACTGTGATATGAAAATATTTATGGAACCTTATGGTTTAAGAGATATTACAGCTAATGATCTAGTCTTAGATAATGTTTGGTTTTAAAGCGCGTAATTATTTTTAAAGATGTGATAAAACTTAGTTGGTGTAATAGTCCCTAAATCTGTATGGATTTTGTTAACAGCGCCACCTGGTCTGCGCTGCCCCCCATGACGCATGGCCCCGAGTGAACACGCGAAAGGATTTAGAGAGAGAAGAGAGAGCGATAAAAATATATTTGAATTTGGAAGAAATAGTGTTATTAAGGCCATTTGTTTCACATTCACATTATTTTCTTTTAATAGTTCTGTTGAGAATAAAATTGTTAAGTTGTATTAAAATAAAACAGAAAAATATAAAAACCTTTGTTAAAAAATACACAAACGAAATCCACAATAGCCTATAATAAATTAGAAGTAATTTGAAAAAACTTATCATATTATTTTAAATGGTAAAAGCTGATAAATATGCAAATACGTTTAAAAATATGAATAGAAACAAAAGACAAACGAAACAGATACACAATTGTTATTCAAAACGAGGTACTTCTTAATATTTAAATTCGACATTATCTGAATGAAGGAATCAACTACTATCGCTTTTGTTGCAACATAAAATTACTGTTCACATTATCAAGAGCGCATTTCCCTGGGGTATAAGGCCGCCCATTAACGCCAACTGTTCACATTGGTTCTCCTTACTATCGTAGGTAATATATTGTGCACGCAGTACACTGTGTGGATATGCTGACTTATGATTAATAGTATTCCGCTTGCGGCCTCAAATGTATTGAAATTGGTCACAGTTTTGATAGCTGTTGCGTCGTCTTCCCGTGATTTAGTATTTAATGATTATTGCTTGGGTCAGATGACGACCCAATGCGGGTATGTTGGTCATTTTTGTGATGGGTTCAGTTTAGTGTGAACGAGAGTTTATTTTTTATATCACTGAGGTGGCAAACATGCATACGGCTCACCACGACCCACCATGCACATGATATTAAGTAGTACCGCTGTAGCCTATGGACGCTTGCAATACCAGACACCCGAAACCCTTTCGACACCCTCTTTGAAGACCCCATGCTGTACTCCGTAGGGAAAACCAAGGCAGGAAGCTCATTCCGCAATCATTGTCATCATCAAGTCAACCTTTAGATGCCCACTGCTGGGCATAGGTGTCCCCCAAGGGGGGGTTTAGCCGAAATCAACATGCTTGGCCGATACAGGTATGGTACTGTAACACCTGAGTTACACTCGTAGTCTAAGCTACGTTAAATGAAAGATATTATCGACTTGTAGAAGACTATATTAATCAGATTAGCGAGAGGAACTTTTGGTAGACCGCAGCTCTGAGCTTAGCCGGGTATCACTGACATCACATGTCATAGTATAAAAACTATCTTCTACATCATTCAAATATATATTCCTAAGGTATCCAGAAGGTTCTAACCATGGACTAAATAGTTATGGCTTCATTACATAAAGCCTCCCTCGACGGGCAAAACTCTACAGTACTGTAGAAGCTTTACGTAAGCCAGCAACTATTTCCTCTATGGATAAACACTATGCATCCTTCTAGAATGTAACTGTCATTGATTTATATTCGATGATTTAAATATAGTTTTTATAATATGACAGGGACCGTCAGGCCACCCGTCGTCAGGCACGGTCATGTATTTCTGATCTGATCCTAATATAGAGTTCTATCAGTTACGCCCACAATATACGCCATACGGAAAAACTTCTATAGTACTTACAAGGACGCTGCTACCCATCCTCTGGTCAATATCCCTGCGTCACCCACTACGACATCCACGGGTGGAATTGAGGTAGTATTCGCAGCCGGCATCACACGGCTTGACCGGCTTAACCTGAACGTATGTGGGATAAAATGTCTCTAAAACCGCTGCGTACGCGACAAGTTAGGTTCTAGTGTGTAAGAATGAACTCCCTGTCGATGGTGAGCGGGAGTAAAATGTGGCTTTTAAATAATTTCTCGGAACACATACCCTTATACAGACGGAAATCATACAGCGAAAGTACCATTTGTTATCCCAGAGTCAACAGATTTACCTTATTAAGACCTTTAAAACGTGTAGCTGAAGTTATCTCCCGCCAGAAGATTTAAATGTCGTAACTTTTAGCCGTTTGCGTCTTGTCTGCTTGTTACAGAACTTGCGTTACATGACTTCGAAAACTTTAACACTGAATACTGTGTGTCCGTGTGGTGTCGGACGTAAAGAATAGCCACCATCCCATGTCTTCCCGTGGGTGTCGTAAGAGGCGACTAAGGGACTTACCAGAGAATAGGCAGCAGCGTTCTCTGTGCCTTTGTAACAACCATACTGCGATCGCCAATCCGCTTGCCAAGCGTGGCGATTATGGCAAAACCCCCCTTTGGGAAGGCCTATGTCCAGCAGTGGACGTCTTTAGGCTGAAATAATGAAAATGATGAATACTACGACCTCGTACGTTTGCTATTGCGATTCTTGTGACAACGATTGCACGCTAGCACGAAAATGTATAGGTATAGCCGAAGCCATGCAATCAGGAATAACCAACCCTTTTTACGTGACCTTCCTTGACCTTATTAACAACTATTAGCCTACCAACCAGTGAAACCAATGCGCAGTTACTAAAGCTTGTAATGTAAGCTGGGAACAATAACTGTTAAAGCAGAATATTACATGCCCATGAATATGTAGTGTCGTGGCAATTTGTGACGGACACAATCCTAGTCACCCAGCCGTACCGTTCGGTCAAAACAATATAGTCTACCGATACTGCGCCACATATTTCTAACGCTAACTAAAAACAAATGAAACCCGCTAACCGACACACTTCTGCATTTGTCTTCTTTATTAATTGCTCATAAATTACGATTTCACTGCATGCTTGCTGTTTTATGACCAACTTCGGCTATACGGCTAAGTATATCTTAGACATTAATCATTCCTCTGAGAAATGAATTATTTTTGCCGTAGGTCAGCGGTTGATACGGCCATTCACTGCCTACGCGTTCACAGGATATATCCATAATTAATTTTAGATTGTATTAAACGTATGTAATATTCTCTTGAGGGTAGTAAATTATTTTAGGATTTTTTTAATTAATGAAGAGTTGATGCTGTAAATAATTCCAATTCCTTATTGTAATACGATATAAACACCGTTTAAGACAGAAGCATAGAATTTTGATAATCAGCCGATTGGACTGAGAGGATGTTTTTCAATACGTGATTCTAATCTTTCAATGATTTTCCGGCTTACTTTTTTTACTGAACTTACAGTAAAAAAAAAGTATTTAAGGGGCTATTAAACGACTTTTACAGATTTTAAACTGACAATCACGTCAAAATGTGCAGTGTAAATGATTTGAAAAAAATATATGTTAAACTAGAACATTCTCTTAATCATATAAAAAGTGAATATTTTTGATTAAGTTCATATTAAATAGTTTAATTAACTCGTGAAGTTGTGTCTGACGCGGACAAAACATTGACAATCACACAAAATCTACCAGGTATAATTAAACGAAACTTACACCATCCTACAGACAATATTATTATCTATCTTTTAGTATACGCCTTTTTTTTAATTTTGAAAGAATACTACTTTTATTTAATTTTTTCGACTAAACTTTGAGAGTTTTGGACGCAAAACTGATGCAGAACGGACGCAGTTTGCGTCCAAAACTTTGGAGGAGGATCCATGTGTCACTATGGACCAGCCATCTATTGATGGGAGTTTCACAAGTGGTAGGAACACACTACCTGATATGGAAGTCCGTGGTCAAACTCCGGATACTCATTTAAACTAGTCTGTAAGACAATAGAAGGTACCAGTAACAATATAGCTATTTCTACAAACAATAAAGTACCTTCTTGCTCTCAAAAAGTTAAGTTGCAAAAAGAGCAGAATACCTTAAAATTATTTCATCAAAATATTCAAGGTATTTCTTCCAAATTATTAGAAATTGAACTGTTTTTAGAAAAAACCATGTTTGACATTGTTTGTTTTACTGAACATTGGTTAAAAGATTACCAGATGCTAATTAATTACGAAAACTATAGTGTAGGCAGTTGTTTTAATCGTAACGCTATGTCCCGTGGTCATTAATCTTAATAAAAAATTGTTTGAAATATAAACAACGGAATGACATTGTTAGCCTATCGGTTGAACATTGCATTGAACTATCCTGTGTCGAGCTGGATAAGCACATTATAGTGTGCGTGTACAGACCCCCAATTTTCCTAAACTATTCTCTATTTGAGTCGGTAATGGAAGATGTCCTAGCGAAACTTGCAACTTGTAGCAAATCTGCAATTATTTGTGGTGATTTTAATATTAATATCTTAGAAGATAATTTGAATAGTTGTCGATTATTAAACCTATTTAAATCATTTAATTTGTCAAACGTTGTTATGGAACCTACTAGAGTAACTCCAACGACTGCTACCTGTATCGATAATATTTTTTGTGATTATGATTATTTAGATAAAGCCATTGTTAATTATCTGCCATCGGATCATAGCGGTCAAACGGTAACTTATATGTTTAAAATGCCTTTAACAAAAGTGCAAATAAAATTTAGACCAATAACAACTGGTAAATTATATAGATTCAATGTTACCCTAAATGATAAGTTAAGTACTCTAGACCATAATAATAACGATGCAAATAAATAATTGTATGATGATTTCCTTTTTGTAGTGCAGTCTGAATTCGATAATAATTTTGAAAAAAAGACAAAACATATTAGCCCTAAGTTTGTATTTAGTGACTGGGCAACTAGAGGTATTAGAAAAAGTAGGGAAAGACTGTTTGAGCTTTATGGCCTTAAGCCTTATATTAACACGGATACTTTCAACAAGTATGTTGCTACTTATTCTAAAACTTTTAGAAATATTTGCAGGGTAGCAAAGGCCCTATACATTAGCAACAAAATCAAATCGGCAGACGATAAAATAAAGACAGTTTGGAAAGTTATTAATAACGAGACTAGCAGGAAAAAAGTTCGTAACACTGAGTATACATTAGAGACACCACGTGGTCCCCTAAGCTCTAACATAGAAGTAGCGCATGAATTTGTGAATTTCTTTACCAACATACCAATTAAAACCACGTAAGCTTTAAATTCTTCACCTGGCATTTCAATTGCCTTTTTAAAAGCGAACGTACCAGGCTGCCCGGTAGAATTTCAATTTAAACATATTAACCCCGTGACAGTTTTAAAAGCTTTTCGGCAAATCAAGATAAAATTTACTGAGGATCTGTGGGGTATGTCTATTAAAGTTTGTACGTCTATAATTGAGACAATAGCGCCTTATTTGGCTTTAATATTTAATATGTACGTAGACCAAGGAGTTTTCCCGGATCTAATGAAGTTTAGTAAGGTTATACCTCTTTTCAAATCCGGTGACAGTAAAGACACTAATAATTATAGACCCGTTTTCGTGCTGCCGGCTTTCAGCAAGGTTTTTGAAAGGATTATGCTTAATCAGATGCTTAATCATTTTAACACTAATGGCATTTTACACGATCAACAGTATGGTTTCACCAAAGGACGTTGTACGACTGACGCTGGTGTCACTTTATTAAAACACATATTTACTGCGTGGGAAGAGGCGCAAGATGCCATAGGAATTTTTTGTGACCTCTCCAAGGCATTTGATTGCGTAAATCATGACACACTACTTTTGAAACTTGAGCATTACGGACTAGGTAGACTTGCGCTTAGTTTAGTAAAATCTTATTTGATTAATAGGCAGCAGCAAGTCCAAATAAATGGGGTGAATTCACATGGTTTAAAGGTAGAAATGGGGGTTCCACAAGGCTCAATTTTGGGTCCTTTCCTCTTTTTAGTGTATATTAATGATCTTCTTCATCTGTTGAAAAACCAACCACAAATGGTGTTATTTGCTGATGACACTTCTTTAATATTTAAGATAGACAGACGAGCCCAGAACCTAGACCACGTAAATAGCGCCTTACTGCAAGTCCAAAATTGGTTCACGGCGAATAATTTAGTATTGAATGAAAAAAAAACGAAGTGCATCAGATTTTCTTTACCAAATGTCAAAAGTAATGACTGTGACATAGTATTGAATAATGAGAAGCTGGAATTCGTTGATAAAACTGTTTTCCTGGGGATCACGCTCGACTCAAGGCTACAATGGGGTCCTCATTTAACATCTCTCGCTGGACGGCTAAGCTCGGCAGCGTATGCTGTCAGAAAAATCCGGCAATTTACTGATGTGGATACCGCGAGACTGGTCTATTTTAGTTATTTTCATAGTATAATGTCTTACGGTATTTTACTGTGGGGACGAGCTGCAGACATCGAGTCTATTTTTATTCTGCAGAAAAGAGCCATCAGAGCCATTTACAATCTCCGTATGCACGATTCTCTAAGGGAACTGTTTAAGGAAATTAACATAATGACGGTACCTTGTCAATACATCTATGAAAACATAATGTACGCTAGAAAAAATCTGCATCTTTTTAGTAAAAGGGGTGAAAGACATAATTATAACACTAGAAATAGGGACCAACTAGTTCAACCGAGTTTCAGACTGGCTAAAGTAGATACTTCTTTTATGGGGTACTGTTTAAAATGTTACAATAAAATACCTCCCTACGTTGTTCAACTAAATGAGACAAAATTTAAGTCTTATATAAAACGCACACTATGCAGCCGAGCATATTATTCATTGGGTGAATACATCACTGATAAAGATGCTGCTGGATGCTGGTCTAGCTCCACAGCCATAAGGGTTCATAGATTCATTGATTAGCATTTTTAATTATTTTTGGAGCTGCTGAAGATATAGATCTACATTATCTTTGCATTGTATAAACTCAATGTGTTAGTATTATATAATTTTTCATAGCACATATATGTGAGCACTATGTTATTTAAAGCTACCATTTACGAGGTATGTCTTTCATTGACTTGAATGTGCCCTGGCGGTTGGGAGTATGTCATGCGCACTGGAATGTCTCGCTGACGGTGGCGCGCGTGTTGGATCATTCGGTTCCCTTCAAAATGGTTGAGTCAAATGATGCCGATCCGTGCGTCATGTTCGTGAACGGGCGCCGTTAGTTGGGACTGGTCATCTCTTAGCTGCCTCGGTTATTCTAATTTTATTTTGAATTGTTTATTATGATTATATTATTATCTAATCCTCTTTTAACGTACACGACTTGTTACATTGTTCTCACATTGTACCCTAGATTCAATATGAATGATGTAACCGAAATTTGTAACATATTATTGATTTTAAAAGAGTGTTGTTCATGGAGTTTCTTGCTCGTTCTTCTCCATAGAAACCTACTGTTTGGAACGAGCAACTAGCTTCAACTTTCTGACTGACTGACTCTGACAATTCAAAAGTATCTGTAAATGGTTTATTTGAAATAAATGATTTTGAGTTTTTTTTTTGAGTTTTGAGTTGTGTACGTTATTAGAATCGTTAACGCATCCTCTTTTTCTGTGATCTTCAACAAATTGAATTTTGAAATCGATTACGTGTATTCACGAATCCACTTCAAAATCAATTATGAGACACTTCTCTTAAATCAATGTTTGTTGCCCTCGAAATCTTGAAATCAAATAAGATTTTTGTCTAAAGATTTTTTTTTTTTTTTAAATTTCACCTTCAATATTTACAGTCAGCTTAAATGCCAGAAAGTTGCTCGGTAGCGGAACAAGTGTGTTTTGATACCCTTAAATATGTCTACATTATTTGTCAGACAGTACACACAAATGGACTTACACATTTATTCTTTAGTCGACAACGTCACTTGCGTCAACTTCGCCTTGACTCCCCGCTTTTAGTGAGACGTCATCTGAAGTCCATGCTACCTCATACACCCATAGAAAACAGCCGCAGTCGTTCACTTTCTATGTAACCAAGCCTTTTGTAATATAGGACAGATTTAGGACGCGATAGGGGCGTCATCACACGTGAGACCCGAGTGCTCTATTAAACGCCCTATTTTCACACCAACTCCCTTTGAAATTGGTTTTTATAGGTGTTTTCCGTTTCGAGCATATGAATTTCAAACTCTCTTTTGACCTCTTTCGCTTTCCATTATCGTAAAAGTTTTACACCTTTCGTCGAAAACGCGTTACATTTTGTGACAAAAACGTTTTCTTCGGAAAGGTTGTTTAGGATCATTTTCGGAAACTGTTTCATACATAATCAAGTACCTACCTAGCTTACCTACAACAATGTTCACGTCATTACTTGAATCTAAATCTTACCTACTACATTAATAATAAGAATACAATATTATTCTAAAATATAATGTACAAAAGGTCAGAATACTGCTATAAATATTTTTTATTACCTACCTCTAAATATCCAAGGGACAAAAAAGTATTCGCTAAAGTAAAACATTATCTTATAAAAAAAGACATAAGGGAATTGTTGCCTTTGAAACAAAAAATAGGAGCCGGCCCATATTGTCGGACCTCCGAAATTGCCTTTAACAATCAAAAGGGAAAAGCTTTCAGTATAAACTCCTCAAAAATTATTACGGCTGGATTCTCTCGATAAAATTGAGACTTATCCACGAAAAACACAAGTTGATGCCTGCCCCGGAGCAGTGTTAAAGACCGCTGTCAATCTCCCTTTATCCTTTAACCTCCACTCAATTTATTATGATTTGGGCCTCGGATGTATTGAACGATTCTAAAAGTTACGAGTATTGCTTGTAAACATTTTTAGTGTTTGTTTTTATCTTTATATATTATACGCTTTTTCATCGACATCGAAATAATGATTCTTTTATTTAAAGAATGTGTTACAAAACGTTTATCAATATTTCATATTTTGCTTTTATGTTTTCCTCTTCTTTTGTGCCAAATTCTTTAAATCCTTTTAATTTATGCGTGGCAAATTTCCTTTTTATCTCTTTATTACAATTTTGTTTTGCCGTTTTCTGTGTATTCGTTCTTTGTTGTAAACATTCTTTTATATAATTCTCTCTAATGGATAGATTATCGTTTCATTAGTGTTGAAACGTGGGGTAATCTTAGTGAAAACGTATAATTTTTTCCCGTTGTTTTCATATTGTGTAAGAAAAGTTGGGTATATTTGAAGCTATATAATTTTTGTTGTGATATCTTTAACTTATTTTCCCATCTACTGGCCAGAGGGAATGTAGAATCTACATAATTCTAATATATGTGTCAGTATCGTGCAATTGTATGGTAAAACAATAAAAACAACAATACTGCATTACCAATCTTAAATATGCAAAAACTTTACTGCACTCCACAAAACTGAAGTTGCATGCTATAAAACACGATCATAACCGATCGTCGCATTGCATGCTGCAGCTGCAATTAATACAATAAAGTAAACTTTATAAACCAGGGAATGATAAAGTAGGAAATTTTAAAATGTTTTAACATTGGCGGCAAAACAAGTAGGTTACGGCAGCAGCTGGGGATAACGACAGCACGCGAGAAAACAATATATTGGCACTGAAGACGCCATTTTCTATGCTCCATCATGGCCTGTTACTCCGATACACAAACATTTTTGTACGTAAAACTTTTTGTTGTGATTTAATGTTACAGCTTGTACGTGTTAGATAAATCTAGGTATTGGATATTACAGATTTTGTGATAGTTTCTTATCGGTTGTTATTTCTGAAGAGAATAGCACAGAACCCTTGCACAACTAATCATTAAATACAGTTAGAGCTTTGTCAACTTCAAACAGTTTGACATTGATGCAGTGATATTTTATATTAGTGCTAAATGTATATTTATTATTGTTAATGCAAACTTGCACCATGGTCACTAATTAAATACGTTAGATTGAAAGTTTAGAATGTTTAACATTGTCATGTCCGAAACTGTTTTTCCCAATTGAACATGAACCTTATTCATTTGTTATAAAGTTGAAAATTATCAAAGAAATTTGACAGATTGCGGTAGCTTGATGTGCTGATCTCTGCACATTCTGTTAAAAAACTGACAATATTTAGACTGGGTACTCTATGTATATTTAGAATGGTCACGATACATCACACTTGTTCACAAGGTCTGGGTGATAATAATAATAATAATAATAGTCGACATGTGGAATGTGGACTCAGCGATCATTGTGCCGATAATTGTTACAGCCAATGGCTTCATTGCCAAGAGCCTCGACCAACATCTAAGGAGGCTCTCGTTAGACGGCTGGATCAAGGGCTTGATTCAGAAGGCAGTACTTATGGACACGGCCCGCATTGACAGGAGGTTTCTCTCTCTGGAGCCCTGACCGACGGTAGCTTGGACCCTGTTCCCGATACCGGTGAGGTACTATTTTTTTATATTTTTGAATGTTTTTATTTTATATTAATATTTAAAAATGTAATTTAATGTGTATATAAAATAAATGAATGTGAATAATAATAATAATATGTGGGGACATTTCACACACGGCCAACTGACCCCAAACTAGGGAGACCCTGTACTATGGGTATCAGATAGCTGACATACATACACAAATACATTTTAAATACATACATATATAGATAAACAAGACCCAGACACAAGGCAAACACAAGTGCTCATCACACAAATATTTACCTTGGGTGGGAATCGAAGCCGCAACACGCTGCGCAGCAGTCAATCGCTCAGCCACTGCGCCAACCGTGTCGACAAATGACAATGATGACAGTTAAGGCGATGACATTCTTCCGCAATATTTACCTTTGACATAAAATGAAGGAGAAAATTAATTAGAAAAGTATTGGTAGGATAAGTAACGTTTAGTTCGCGACTAAGTTAAAGCCGTACAGATCAACCGGTCATGATGGTTAAGCTACGGTTGCCGCGTTCGGTCTGTTTTTTTTTTTTTTTTTTTTTTTTCGGATTGGCATCTCGCAGGTCAACCTAGGAGGTTGTCGGCTGCTTAACCGGACTTTCCTGTGGTGCCTTAAAAAATATTATTTTTAGGGCCTCCAGCCAGGGCAAAAAGCTTACAAACTAAGCGACTACACGCTAAGGGCACCCCCTGTGGGGTACGAGCCTCGGCTTAGGGCGTCGCTGGGAGAGGACAGCAAAGGGACAGGCTGGATCGGATTTCCATTATTTAGGGACGAATTTAAAACTACAGGCTCAGCGGCGCGGGCTGGCACGAGTAAGGGTTGGGGAGGCGACGTACGGGGTCGTCGCGGCGGGCCTCGGCGGCGAGGACGGAATGACGGCGGTCTGTGTCTGTGTTTCTTAACTGTACTGGTGGCTTTATTGCTCTCCTGGAGGAGAGTAATAGCATCGTCAGGGTCGGTCAGAGTATGTCTCGGTCGTCGAGTCTTACTAATACGGGAGGGAGTGTACCGGGCGGCCGATACGATTAACGGGTTAGAGTGCTTCTCAGCAGTGTCGAAGAAGCGCTTGGCGGAGCGTTTCATGAACTGCTGGATGGTAGGTATTTTTAGATCGAGATGGAGGTTCTCGTTGCGAAGGTAAAAAGGGGCTCCTGTGATTCTTCGCAAGAAACGGTTTTGGAGGGTCTGCATCCTATGGAGACGGTATGGTTTCGCGTGTGCGAATACAACACAGGCGTACGTCATGATGGGACGAATGCACGTCGTGTAAATGCGCAATTTGCACTTGAGTGACAATTTGCTGCGTGCATTCAACATGAAGTAGAGCCTACCGAGAGCGAAAGCGGCGCGCGAACGCACCGTCTTTATGTGCTCTCCGAAAGTAAGATGGTGGTCCAGAATCACATCTAGGTATTTGGCTTGCTTCTCCCAAGGGATAGGCTTACCGAACATGGTTATCGGACTGGGCAGAGAGCGGGACGAACGCGGTTTGGAAAAGAGTACTGCCTGACTCTTAATGGGGTTTACCTCGATTCTCCATTTCCGGAAATAAGCGCCTAAGGCTTTTGCCGCGGATTGGAGGGTACGAGCTATGCAGTCTGGGTTACGACCCGAGTAATAGATGGCCGTGTCGTCAGCGAATAGAGCCAACTGGGCCTTTTTATCTTTGGGGATGTCGCTGGTGAACAGCGTGAAAATGAGGGGGGATACTACGGAGCCCTGAGGGACGCCAGCGCGTATTGGGTGGGGTGAAGAGAGCGTACCCTCGATGCGATAGCGAAAGGTGCGATTCGACAAAAAGTCACGCAAGATGAGCACGAGACGATCTGGCACTCCGAGTTGGTAAAGCTTGTATAGTAAGCCGTTGTGCCAGACTTTGTCGAATGCTTTCGCTATGTCAAAGAAGAGCGCACCCGTCATCAAGCCACGCTGAAAACCAGCGCTTATGTGCTCGACGATGCGGTGGACTTGTTGGACGCAGCTGTGTTCGGTTCGAAAGCCAAACTGCTCGTTGGGAATGAGACTCTTTGCTTCGGCAAAGTCTTTGAGCCGCTTATAAATAAGCCTCTCGTAGATTTTGCCTAGAACATTGAGTAGACTAATGGGACGGTAACTGGTGGGATCAGACTTGGGTTTGCCTGGTTTCGGAATGCCGATAACGGTGGCCTCTTTCCATGCCTGAGGAAAAATGTTGTTGCTTAGAGCGCCATTGAAGATGGCGGTCATTAGCATTATGAGATGGGCGGGGAGGAGTTTGAACACCTTATTGGTGATACCGTCAGAGCCGGGGGCTTTCCGGGGTTTGAGCCTCTTGATAATATCGTGCACTTCGTCGGGAGTGACAGGAGGCAGAGGATAATCAGGGTCTTCAACGGGTGGGAGAGAGGCTCTACGTTCGACTTCGGCGTCGACCTCAGAAAGGTGAGCTTCGTCTACTGGTTGAGAGCTGGGGGTGCATTGAGACTCTAGGCTGTCGGCTAGACATTCAGCCTTTTCATCGTTGTCGAAGGCGACGCTACTGTCGGAACGAATGAGAGGGGGCATGGAGGCCTCGTTAGAAGAACGGAGCTTCCTCTGGAGTTCCCAGAAGGCTAGGTGGGTGGGCTCGAGTTCGCTAAGTGTCTTGTCCCAGCGGCTGGAGCGCAGCTCCTCGATGCGTTTCTTTACAGCACGCTGTAAAGAGCGCATGTGAGCCTTGTTCGCATCGCAGGGGAAGGCACTGTACGCACGGACGGCCGCGTTCTTCTCGGTCAACAGATCACGCACATCGTCAGGCAGTTTCCAGCGATGATCGCTCATCGCCGGAACCTCCCTTGAACAATCGTTCAAGACGGATTGTACATGATTTGTGAACGAGTCGATCGCGCCCGTCGTGTCTGCGACTGTCACCAAGTGGTCGGGGATAGCGTCCAAGTGAGGCGACGTGGTGGATTGTAGGCTTTCGCTTACTTTCCTCCAGTCGGTAATAATTTGGGTCGGAGGGGGCTGGCTAGGGTCAGAGGGACCGGGGTGCTGTTGGTGGTGGCACTGGGCTTCGCCGTATCGATTTTCAGTGTCATCATCAGCAATGGTCATATACCTCCACGTGTGCCTGGCAACTATTCGTCCTTTCGGATACGTCCGTGGGGAAGGGTAGAAGCTGGGCTGGTGCACCCTGGGCACTGGCAATAATGTCCTTCTGATGGGGGGCATTGTTGCCAGTGGCGAAATATGACCGAGGGGGAGCGTTTTTCTGCGTGTCTCCCCAATGACAACAACGGGGTGACACGTAGAGAAATGGTAAGGCGCGAGTGTTTCTCCACTGAACTGTCCGCGTCTCAGAGGGTGCAGTGGTGAAATTCAAGTTTTTGCGAAGTCTTTTTGGGCTTTGCGGGTTTGCCTTTTTTTGTTTTACTATGCCCTGAATGGCATAGTGGGGGAAAAAATGGTTTGTGTAGTCTTATTGGGCATACAATTAGGTTGTAAGAAAAAAAAAAAAAAAAATAATAATAATAATAATAAAAAAATAAAAAAAAATATATGAGGTAAGGCAAGGAGGAATAGGGACCTCACCCTTTAAAGGAAAACTATGGAAAAAGACTACGCGAAAAATGTCCCCAGGTGGGTCCCGACTGCTCAGCGGTCGGGAAATCCCACCCCGCTTCGGCGGGCTGCCCTCCGTACTCTGGGGTGAGCAACAACCGTCTTTCGTCTGTTACTTCGGACAACAACGACAACCACACGCGCGATAACCGGACAACGATACAATCACAACCACATGATAACCATGGACCCTCCGGCTCCAAGCCGATAGAGGAGACGGTGGCGCAGAGCGCACCAGAGGAAAGGCTGCCAATAGTGCTGATGACCTCTATCCAACCCTCCGTTTCCCGGAGGCGTGACGGTCACAAAAGGCAACGTGATGCAGCATCGAATGGGGAGCTGTTACCGCCTTCGAAAGTACCCTTGAAGGCGACGACTGCTCGAGGAGGAGGTGCCCTGCGTGATAGGAAAGGTCGGTTTATTCGACCTAGTACGCCGCATGGCTCCAGTGCACCATGCACCGAAGACAGTGAGTCGGACAGTCAGAGCGTGCCGCTGACGTGCCAAACGTGCACCGAAGCGAGTGAAGAGGAAGGAATGGATGTGCAAGTCAGCACCCAGAGCCGTCCTTCCTCTGCAATTGGAGAGAGCTCTGCTGGCTCAGCGGAGGCTCTGGAGAAAGAAGCCCTTCAGGATATCCAGGTTGTTCTGGATACCACACGGAAATCCAAAAATATGAAGGGTACGTGCCAAAGGGCCATTAAAGAGGCAGCAGAGCGCGTTAGAATGGCGATAGAGGGGCTCGCTAGCAGAAGTTCCTCGGAAGAGACTCGGAGGCTGCAACTGGAAAACGACCGGTTGCGAAAAGAGGTAGGAGCCCTCCGTAAAGAAATGGAGGCTCTTCGGGAAGAAGTTCGTTCCATGGGAAGGCAACCGCTCGAACTGACGCAGCCACAGCCGCATTCTGTGCGCTCCTCAACTGTGAAGAATTCCTCGCCAGATGAGGTATTGCGAGCTGCTGTCTCCCAAATCGGGAAAATGATGGACGCCCGGTTCGCTGGGATTGAGGATCGCCTCCTGCCAGCAAAAAGTAACCATCCATCATTAGCGGCAGACGTCAGAAATGCTGCTGGGAATGCTGCCAACACTACCAGCAGAAGGTCTAAAAAGTCCTCTATGGCCTCTCGGGAGGCACTTCAGGCATCATCTCAAGCGGTGTCCCAAGCGGCTGAGACGCAGCCGAGCGCCCCGCTCCCTAGTCGGGATGTGGCAACCACGCAGGAACCGGATCCTAAGCTGTCGACATCTGCTAATGTAGGTTGGCAGACCACTGGCAAAGGGAAGAGGAAGAGGAGGAAGAAAAAGAAAAAGTCTCTAGCAGCATACACTGTGGCATCCGCTACAGGAGCTGGGACTGGATCCAGTTCTGGTATAGAGAGGAAGCAGAAACTTCGCGCACCTAGGTCGGCTGCAGTAGTTTTGACACTGCAGCCTGAAGCAGTGCAGAGGGGGCTGACCTACGCGGCGGTTATATCAAGGGCCAAGGAAAACGTGAACCTGGCAGACCTGGGCATCACCGACATAAGGTTTCGTCAAGCAGCGACGGGAGCGCGTCTGCTGGAGTTTCCAGGAACTGAGGGTACCAAAGGAGCAGACCTTATTGCGGAGAAGCTACGGGGAATTTTTGCCGAAGATGTCAAAGTCTCTAGACCCACAAAATGTGCTGAAATGCGCATATGCGGCCTTGACGATTCCATAACTGAACGAGATGTGCAGGAGGCAATTGCTCGGAGAACTGGCTGCCCTGTAGAAGTGGTCCGAGTAGGTCCAATACGTCTTGGCCCGGGAGGCGTCGGCTCTGTTTGGGCCCAATGCCCTGTAGAGGCCGCAAAACAACTCGCTGACGCTGGCCGTTTCCTCGTAGGCTGGAGCTCTGCCAGAGTAATTATCCTGGAAGCTCGGCCCATGAGATGCTTTAAATGCATGAAGAGCGGACACACCCGTTATAAGTGTACCTCTGACACAGACCTCAGTGGGCACTGTTTCCGCTGCGGTAAGTTGGGGCATCTAGCTTCGACATGCTCTGCCGACCCTCACTGCCCATTATGCGAAGTGGCAAAGCTACCGGCTAACCATGTCGTTGGAGGTAAGGGCTGCAAGCCGCCAGCCCCATCAAGAAGGAAAGAGGCGACCGCTTCAACCCCGGCTGCCCCTAGTGTGTTGCGACTGGAGCAGTCGCAAGAGGAGGTAATGATTGCAGACTAACTATGGACCCAGGCCGTAATCATTATCTACTCCAGACGAACCTAAACCACTCTGCCGCTGCACAGGACTTACTCCTTCAAACTATGGCGGAGTAGTCGATCGACGTGGCCGTTGCGGCGGAGCCATATTTCGTCCCACCCCGCCCTGATTGGGTGAGCGACGTGGACATTTCTGTCGCCATCATTGTCTCTACAGCCTATCATTCCCCACCCCTCTCGCTCAGAGAGAGGGGCCCGGGATATGTTGCGGTCGCACGGGAGGATATCATATTCTTCGGAGTATATTTCTCCCCAAACAGGAGCCTGGCCGAATTCGAGGACTTCCTGGATCGATTGGGAGCCTCAGTTCGGCGAATGTCGCCGCGCCAAGTAATGGTCATGGGGGATTTCAACGCGAAATCTAACGCATGGGGTTCCCCAAGAACGGATGCCAGAGGAAAAGCAGTCGAGGAGTGGGCGATAGCCGCGGGTCTGTGTCTCCTAAACAGAAGTTCTGCTAATATGTGCGTGCGACGGCAAGGGGGTTCGATAGTGGACCTTTCTTTTGCTACCCCTGCCATCGCCGCACGTGTCCAGGGCTGGCGAGTCCTGGAGGGGGTGGAGACCTTATCGGATCATCTGTACATCCGCATGGATGTCTCCGTTTCTCAGGGGTCGGGAGTATCTCCACGCTCTGAAACTCGACACTTTCCACGCTGGGCAGTGAAACGGCTTGATAGGGACCTATTGGAGGAGGCAGCTATTGTCCAGGCATGGCTGTCTCCACCGTCTTCCATTGCGGGGGCTGATGCTGAGGCTGACCGGTTCCGCGATGCCATGACAGCTGTGTGCGATGCCTCCATGACTCGTACGCGTAGTCGGCCTCTCAAAAGGGAGGTCTATTGGTGGTCCCGAGAGTTGACGGACCTCCGCAAGGCCTGTATTACCGCACGGAGGACCTACTCACAAGTGCGCAGACTACGCCGCCGTAATGAGGAGTTGGAATCCCAACTCTATGAGTATTACCGAAGCGCCCGGGAAGCTCTACAGTTAGCGATCTTCCGAGCGAAAGAACTGGCAAGGGGTGAGATGTTGGACGGTTTAAACCGCGATCCCTGGGGACGCCCGTATCGTATGGCACGGAATAAACTCCGAGCTCAAGGTCCCCCATTAACGGAATCCCTCCAACCTCAGTTCATTGGCGAAATCGTGGAGGCACTTTTCCCGGGTCGGGCGGGGTACTCACCTCCGATGATGGCTCCGTTGGCTGATGACCGGGAGGTCGAAGAGGAGACTCCTGTGATCACAGATGCGGAAATGAGGGTGGTGATTTTGCGAGCGCGTTCAAAAACCACCGCCCCTGGACCAGACGGGGCGCCTGCAAAGGTACTGGCCCTAGCGATGGATGCGATGGAGGATAGGCTTAGGGCACTATTCGATACCTGTCTGACGTCGAGTCTGTTCCCTAAACCTTGGAAAGAAGGTCGTTTGGTTCTGCTGCAAAAGGCGGGACGGCCTCCAGAGTCCCCTTCGGCCTACAGGCCAATAGTGCTACTGGACGAGGTGGGGAAGATGCTAGAGAAGATTCTCGCTACCCGCATCGTCCGGCATTTGGAAACAGTGGGCCCAAATTTGTCGGATGCCCAATTTGGTTTTCGCGGCGGGCGTTCGACCGTGGACGCCATTATGCGGCTCAAGACCCAGGCGATAGATGCGGTAGCCCAACGGGAAGTTATGTTGGTGGTATCATTAGACATCGCCAATGCGTTCAATACTTTGCCATTTGGTTGCATCGAAGAAGCGCTCCGGTTCCACAAGGTACCCATGTACTTGAGGCAGCTGGTGGCAGACTATTTGACGGGGCGATGTGTCAGCTACCAGGGACGCAATGGCCAAATCGTGCGGAGGCCTATCACGTGTGGTGTTCCACAGGGGTCGGTCCTAGGGCCTCCTCTGTGGAACTTGGGTTACGACTGGGCCCTTCGCGGTGACCTTTCACCCGGGCTGGGCGTCATCTGTTATGCTGACGACACTCATCACAGCCCGAGGAAGAAACTTTGAGGAGGCGGCGCGCCTGGCCACCGAGGGCGCGTCTTTGGTCATCAGCCGCATCGAAATGCTGGGTCTCAGAGTGGCGCTCGAGAAGACGGAGTCCCTGGTGTTTTATGGACCTCGCCGCCGACCACCGGCGGGCGCTCACATCACTTTAGGTAGTGAGCGAATTATGGTGCGGACGCACATGAAATACCTGGGTCTCGTCCTAGACCGTAGATGGAACTTCGGTGAGCACTTCTGCCGACTTGCCCCGAAGCTGATCGGCACAGCTTCCGCCCTAAGTCGGCTACTGCCAAATCTGGGTGGACCAAGCGCCAGCTGCCGACGGCTTTACACGGGGGTGGTGCGTTCGATGGCGCTATATGGCGCTCCAGTGTGGGCGGACTCTCTGACTGCCCAGAACAAGGCTCATCTGCGGCGACCGCAAAGAGTCATGGCTGTCAGGGTAGTTCGCGGGTACCGCACAATCTCAGCTGAGGCGGCGTTCGCACTGGCAGGAACACCCCCGTGGGATCTGGAAGCACGAGTGCTTGCCGAAGTTTACAAACAAATCGTGGAAGTTCGAGCGGAGAGCGGCAGCGGCCCACCACCTGAAGTGGTGAAAAGGTGGCGCAGAGAGGCACAGACTGCCATCATGAGGCAATGGGCGGAGAGGCTGGAGAGTCCGAGTGCCGGTCATTGGACCGTTGGGGCTATCCAACCAATCCTACAGGAGTGGGTACGGAGGCGACACGGGACTTTGTCCTTCCGTTTAGTGCAGGTATTGTCGGCGCATGGCTGTTTCGGCAAATATTTGCACACAGTGGCAAGACGGGAGGCGACCCCCATGTGTCACCACTGCGGTTGCGACCGGGACACGGCCCTGCATACTCTCGAGCAGTGCCCTGCCTGGGAGGCGCAGCGACGTGTTCTGGTGGCTGAAATTGGAGAGGACCTGTTGCTGCCGGTCGTGGTCAGGGCTATGGCCGGCAATGAAAGGGCATGGGAAGCGGTCTCATCTTTTTGCGAGGACGTAATCTCGCAGAACGAAGCGGCGGAGCGGGTCAGGGAAGCGAACTCCCTCGCTGACCCGATTCGTCGCAGGAGGGCAGGGAGGCGCAGGCGGCGTAATGCCGACTTGATGCCCCCATAAGAGGGACCAGCGGACGATAGATCGGGGATTCTATCGTCTACGCTACACGGTCCCTGGAGCAGTGGTGATGTCCCAGTGCATCCGGACATCGCTGAAGGAGGTGGGAGCCCGGAGGCGGGCAAAGAAGAGGGAGCCCTGAAGTGGCCACGCTGGATGGGTCGCGAATGTCATGCGTAGCAGTTCTCGCGGCCCAACCATCAAGGCAAAAGTAGGTGCACAGGCGGAGTTTTTAGTGGGTGCAAGCCCCACATAACCATGTCGTCTCCCCGGAAGGCGTGGTATGCGCCAAGCATTTTCTCCGCTCAAAAAAAAAAAAAAAAAAAAAAAGGGTCAGAGGGACCTGAACGGGGAGCTAGTTCTAATATCACTGGACGATGGTCGGAATTAAGCTCGTGTAGCGTCTCTATAGATTGCAAACGGAGGTTCACATTCTTGAGCAGCGCTATATCGAGGATGTCGGGAAGATGGTTGGGATCGTGGGGGAAATGAGTGGGAGTCATCGGGGCGATGACGTCGAAGTTCAGTTGAGAACAGAGGTTAAACACGATCCTACCTCTGGAAGAGGTCCTGTTACTATTCCAGGAGGGATGTTTGGCATTGAGATCGCCCGCCAGTAAGACGGAGTCACCCAGGCCAAGAAGAGCAGAAAGGTCATCCTTGAGGAGGATAGGATCATCCTCCGATGGTGATGGAGGGACGTATGCTGATATAATAGTTAACGGCTGATGACCGGTCATGCCGAGCCGACAGACAGAGACCTCGAGGCGAGCGAGGGGACGAGGGTCTATAGGAATGCAGTACAGAGCCTTTCTATAGTATATTAGGGTACCGCCCTTGTGACAACGAGACCTATCATTGCGAACTATACAGTAGTTGGCAATATTCGGGTCACGATGATGGGGCTTAAGAAAGGTCTCCTGTATGAGGAGGATATCAAGTTGATGGTCGCGGAGGAAATTAGCGATCTCATCACGTTGGTTAGTAATGCCATTGGCGTTAAAGAATCCTAACTTAAGGGATCGGGGTTTATTTGTACACGGCCTTTCCTTATCCATTGGATTAGCAAGGGTAAAGTTTATCTAGGGCTTGCGTAATCTCCGGATACGCTTTGAACACCTTAAGGATGTCGCTAATATTTGCTTTGCACGCGAGTATATCCCAAGCCTTAGCTTCAGCAGCGGGGTTGCGGTAAATTTGGTAGGCGAGGTTGATGACTTCGCCTATCCTCTCGGTAGGGAGAGATGCAGGTACGCGGGAGGCTGAGGGCGCGGTTGAAACGGCGGGGGCGGCCTTAGATGGGGCGAGGGCGGCCTTAGGAGCGGCGGTGGCGGCTTTAGGAGCGGCGGGGGCGACCTTAGGTAGGGGGGGCGTGGTCGCGGAGGCTAGGTTCGGCGCAGGGACTGGCGAATCCATCAGCGCTGGCATGGGCAGAGATTGGGAGGGCCTCAATGCAGGGAACGCTCTCTGATGATTCAGCGAGTTCCATGGGGAGGGCCTCTGAGGGCTGAGATGCTCGGGCATCTCTGAGGAGGGAATCTTAACAGAGGGGTTTTCCCTTTGTTGACGAGCGTTCGCACGCTTGGTCAACTTGGGAGAAGAGGATTTTGGGGCTTTGGGGCAGCCGCGGTAATTGGCGGGGTGACCTGATTGGCCGCATAGCACACAGCTGGGAGGTTCTGTGCACAGATTGCGGTCTTTCGGACGGGGACAGTCAGCAGTTGCGTGCTCACCCAGACACTTGACGCATCTAGGGGTCGCGTAGCAATTGCGTTGGGCGTGACCGTAAAGTTGGCAGCGGTGACACTGTCCAACCGTATCGGATTTATAAGGCCTCTCGATCGAGATGCCCGACAAGTGACATACCGACTTTACTTTAAAGATCGGATGGTGGCCGTCGGTGTGATCGCACACGACAAGAACCGAGTCGTATGCAATCGCACCGCTAGCTTTGTGCAGACGATGCACAGCGGATACTGGGACATTTTGCGACTGAAGGTCGGCGAGAATCTCTTCCGTTGAGATTTCTTTGGGGACGCGTCGGATTACCACACGGGTGGGTTTATCATCGGGCAGGGAATAAGTGTGGAACGAAATGTTCCTCACTTTTAACAGGGATGTAAGTTCCCTGTGGTCGTTCACCGTGGGAACTTGAACTTTGATACCCTGTTGGGTCGAGCGCGCGTTTGTGTATTTGATCTTACGATCGTTACACAATTTGGACATGTCGGTCCACTTCGCCTTGTCCTGGATGAACAGGGGAGGCGGGGCGGGTAGTTTCTTTTTTGAAACTGAAGGATTGGGGGCAGCAGTGGACAAGGGACTAGGGGGACGGCTGCCCTCTGGACGAGAGGTAGCTGAGACCGGGGGGGCCGAAACCGAGGGGGTGGGGGAGGGGGGGGGGCGCGGCTACGGCTTTCTTGGCCTTGGTGGCCTGAGAGGGACTCTTACCCTTCTTTCTCTTGCCTCCCGGACCGACAACTTGGTAGTCGTCGTCCGAGGACGCGGAGGCAGAGTGGGCTTCCTCAGAGTCGGAGTGAGATGGCTCAGAGACGGGGACAGAAGTATCCATTGTTTCTGAAAAACATGGCGACGCAGAGCGCAGCTGCGTGGGAACAATAGCCGCGGGAACAATTGTCGCGGGAACAATGGGCTCGGAAACAATAGGTGTTTCCGCGTACGGGCTTGTTGTCTTAATTGACAATAGGGACGGGATTTGCGGTGGCATAGAGGATGCCGCCACAGGTGTGCCTTCGTTGGCGTTATCGGGGGAAAAGGGGCTATCAAATATGTCACTGAAGTCAGCGACGCTAGCTTCGGCTGCTTTACGGGACGCGGACGAGTTCTCTAGCCATATGTCTAGATCGGCATGGAACTTGGCGCTTGGCCATAAGCGGGCCTTGACGTCCGCTAATATTTCAGCGTCCGACATGGTCGGAGGGAAAGCTAAGTTGGGGAGGGAATTTTGGGAGATTTAACTCTCAGGGAAGCCTAAATTAAACCTAACACCTAACTCTAACTCCCCGGGTGGAGTGGCCCGGGGATATGTAACCCTCCCTGTCGGGTGTAGACAGGGAGGTGAGTACCTATTGGTGAGCCCTAAGCTTGTAAACCCGTCGCCAGTCTTATTGTGCGAACGGGGCCCTAGCCAGTCTAGTGCGAAGGGTGTAGACACGCCCAACCGACACTAGGTGTGTGGCTGTGAAAGGAAACCAGAGACTAGGTTCGACTAGGAGACCCCCCAAGGCCGAAACACAAGCTCCCGACTCCAATTGACTGCCTCGCCCTGAAGGGGTTTGGCGGGTGTGATTGGGGCAACACCCACTCGGCTTCGTTGGCGCCGTAAGGTATCACCCGAGTACCACGAAACTGTGGTTTTGCCCTGAAGGGGCCTAGTGAAGCTACACGACAGACTCTGTTTATAGAAATAGGAATTTCAGCCGTCGCCTTGAAAAAGGCAACTTTTGAACAGTTGATTGCAGTCGGCTGACTACAGGAATCGTTGCGGCGGGCGCAGCGAGAGCAGGTGACGAGCGTAGCGGCAGAGCGTGGAGCGAAGCGGCGACACGTCCGTGCGCGGCGAGCGTCGAGCGAAGAGTGACCCCGCGTTCGGTCTGTGGATGGCCATCCAATTTATACCAACCTCCATACCTCAGAAAGCACGTAAAGCCGTTGGTTCCGGCTGATATTCGTAGATCTTTGACAGTCGTTATAGGTAGTCAGAAGTTAGAAAACCTGACAACCAGTCTTCATCATCATCATGTCAACCTTTAGACGCCCACTAGTGATCATAGGTCTCACCCATTGGGGGGTTCAGCCGTAATCGCCATGTTTGGCCGGTGCATGTTGGCGATCGCAGTAGGTGTTATGGTGCTCAGAAGGACGCTGCTGCCCATCCTTTGGTCAATATCCCTCAGTCTCCTTCTACGATACCCACAGGTAGAAATGGGGTTGTGCTATTCGCAGCCGGCATTACACGGCTAACCACAACACTACGGACAACCAGTCTTACCAAAAGATATCGTGAGTACCCAGCAACTGCGTTGTGGAGGTTTTAAGGCAGTCGCTGCATGTAAAACATTGGTATTCAGCTACATCTGGTTAGTCTGGAAGCCGCCCCCAACATAGTTGGAAAAGTCTAGGCTGGGCGGATGATGAAGTATTACACTTCCAACAATAAATCAATAAGACAATCAAAGTGCCGATAACAGATTGTACCTATATAGCCTAATCAAGTAGGTACGTATGTATCACATCGATCACTGATATGTTTATCATTCAACAGAACGTGTGGCATTGTCATTTACAACAGACGGTTAGTTTAATGCCTGCACCTGACAATACAAGGAAACAATGATACAGCCTGAATTGTTTTGCTTTCACCGATGGACAGAGATGCCCTACGTCGTATTAGTATGTCTGCAAAATTTAGAATAAATTGAATAATATTTATTTATTTATACTTCATTCACAGAAGTACAAAGGCCGACTTAATGCCTTAGGTATTGGTACTGAACTACCAGTAACCAAGAGTGGTGAAGAGATAACATGGCAGGTGCGTAACAAAAAAGTAAGAATGAAAAAGTTAATCATGTTTTGATATCATATTCCTAAATACATAGGTACATACCAAGATAATTATATACATATATATTATCCATACTAATATCCATACTTATTACTTACTTTGTAATATTATAAATGCGAAAGTAACTCTGTCTGTTACATTTCCACGTTGAAACGGCGGAACCGATTTTGATGAAATTTAGTATGAAGATAGCTTGAACCCCCCCAGGGTTCAAGCTGGACATAGGCTACTTTTCAATCCGTGACTTCGGCGACATTCACGCGGACGAAGTCGCGGGCAAAAGCTAGTTTTATATAAATAAAAAAACGAAAAGAAAAGACGTTTATGAGATGACTCTACTTATTTGTGTTAAAAATAAATTCGCTGGAATAATAATAATAATATGTGGGGACATTTTCACACACGGCCATCTGACCCCAAACTAGGGGGGAATAGCTGTGCATACTTGCTAATTTAAATGCTAGTCTATTTCTTAGATATCTATACTAATATTATAAAGCTGAAGAGTATGTTTGTTTGGTTGAACGCGCTAATCTCAGGATCTACTGGTTCGAATTGAAAAATTATTTTAGTGTTGGATAGTCCATTTATCGAGGAAGGCTATAGGCCCATACGAAGCCGGGTCGGGTCGCTAGTCAGGTATAAAACTTATGGACTCTTACGCCCAAATGTCAGGATATCTTGGACTTTTATTAGTTTATTCTTTCAAGACACGTTGTTTTTGAGTTGTCATGTAAATTACTAAATTTATTTAAAAAATAAATAATAGTAATACAGCTGACAAGAGATGAAAATCCATACTAATATTATAAATACGAAAGTAACTCTGTCTGTCTATCTGTTATGACGAAACGACTGAACCGATTTTGTTGAAATTTGGTATGAAGATGGTTTGAATACTTTGAATCCTGGGGAAGAAAGCGACTAGGCGACTTCGTCTACATCCACGGTAACCAACATTCATGCGGACGAAGATGTGATCAAAATCTACTTGATTATAAAGAGCCCAGATTATGAATCAAAAGGCAGATAGACCGCGCGGAACACTGAGAGTGAAGCCAAAAAAAAAAAACAAATTCTAAAGCGAATACCTATAATCTCGTGATTGTATTCGCTTTTGATATTGTATTTGTATTTTTATTTGTTTTTTTAACGATGCGGCGTTTCGTGCTATACTGACTCGTGTCAGTAAAGCACGAAGCGCGTTGTAGGTATTCGCTTTTGAATTTGTATTTGCTTTTTGGCTTCACTCTCAGTGTTCGGCGCGGTCTATCTGCCTTTAGCTTCATAATCTGAGATAAAGAGCTACTTAATTATTTGAAAAAGAAAGCAAATAAAAAATAGACAAAAGCAAGTTATATCTACAAGCGTTCGATCAGACTTTAACCATAGTATTCGAATAAAACGGTACTACATGATATGTAATGTCTTCAAATGATCTGGTACTAAATAGTTACTGAACGTTTTCACTACAAACACAGAAAACGGAAATAAAAAAGGAAAGTATAATTAGCAACGGATAGAAAACCCAACAAGTTATCATAAGGGGTAACTTAATAATGCATGTAAGCAATGAGTTAGCAACCTATCTTCGAGCACATCGAGAACTTTGACCCCTTTGTGTTTAGTGCCTTGCTCAAAAGATAGATCATTATGGTACTTCTTGGAACTATACCTTTCACCATGTAACTTGGAGATGTACCTACTACGAAATTAGGGACATGTTTGACATATAAGAAAATGACGAAATAAACTTTCGTATTTTCTTATAAGAATGTTTTGTCATTTAGGGATATATTGCAATTTTATGCCAGTTGAAAAAGTCTTATTATGAAAATCACATTAAAGATATGGGTACCTAAGATATAAGGTGTGTAAAAACTAAAACTCATAGACTACATAATTTCAATAGGTTTTTGATAAAAAATCAAGTAAAAAGGTTAAAGTTAGTTAGTTTAGGTTTAAGTTACTTTCGGTTTGAACTTAAAAAATGGCACACTAACGCACACGTGACAAGCCCGCCACACTATTCCCTAACCACTGTAACTCCTGTAAGCTAGAATCGACAGTGGCGACCACCAGAAAAGCGCCAGAGCAATGAAGCTCGACGAGTCCCAGAGAAACGATTCAACTGTCTTGGATCCCGCAACGAAATTAATCAGAAAAGAACAGCGGAGGAGTAAGAAAAACATATTTTCCACTTCCCTCCAAATCAAGCAAGAACAGAACTAGGCCAATAGGCACAAAGGGACGTTTACAACTGGGAGAAACCCAGTTGCTAAGCACCACGGATTATATTGACATAATTAATGGGTCCTAAAAAGTGAGCTGTTACATTAAATTTGATTCCAATAATAGGTATGGCAAAATCGCTTGAACGCACGGAAATTAGATCTAGTTTCCACAAGGTCCGCATAATAAACTGCTCCGGATGTAGCCTGTACACTATCCAACATAATATTGCGTTCTTTCTGCCAAAGAGTACACTCCCATAAGATATGATGTGCAGATTGTTCGTATTCACAGTCAGATGTAGAACATGGTCACAAAGGCGAAGCAACAAGCTTGAAAGAAAATAATTTACTTTTAAAGTTGCCATGTCCTGTTAGAATTTGGGCAACACAGTGGTCCACCTCCAGCCATGTCCTGGCCAGCCGCTCACGAACGGATGGAAAGAACTGATGAAGGTGACGGGCCTTGCTAGAATCATCCCACCTACACTGCCCCTCGGATAAAAGTTCCTCCCAGACGTCAGTTTGTGGTTTAAATAATCTAGAGATCTGAGCGCGGTCACGTTGAGTTAAAAAGTTTGCGTCCATGGTCTCTCGCGCGGAATAGTACATTGCAGCACGTCGTTGCACCTCAAGATCGACTGGAAGCACGCCTGCTAGAACCGGAAGGGCTTCAGTACTAACGGTCCTATATGCTTTACATAAAAATATTAAAGCCAAACGTTGACTTTGAAGCAATTTACGTCGTACCACCCCTATGGTGGCCCTATCAGCCCAAACAGGTGCCCCGTAGCACATACATCCCAAATAGGTAGCCTCATAAATAGATTTTAAAGTTAAAAATGATAGACCCCAAGTGGCTTAACTAAACTTTGAGAGTTTTGGACGCAGAACTGATGCAGAACGGACGCAGTCTGCGTTCAAAACTCTCAAAATTTAGTCGAAAAAATTAAATAAAAGTAGTATTCTTTCAAAATTAAAAAAAAGGCGTATACTAAAAGATAGATAATAAAATTGTCTGTAAGATGGTGTAAGTTTCGTTTAATTATACCTGGTAGATTTTGTGTGATTGTTTGTCAATGTTTTGTCCGCGTCAGACACAACTTCACGAGTTAATTAAACTATTTAATATGAACTTAATCAAAAATATTCACTTACTAAATGATTAAGAGAATGTTCTAGTTTAACATATATTTTTTTCAAATCATTTACACTGCACATTTTGACGTGATTGTCAGTTTAAAATCTGTAAAAGTCGTTTAATAGCCCCTTAAGTAGTAGCATATGCCACCATGCGTTATCGAAAGCCCCTGAGATATCCAGAAAGATCCCAATGACGTATTTATGTTCGGACGAATTAACAATTTTCCTAACAGATAGTGCCGCGTCGACGGTAGATTTCCCTTTGGTGAAACCGAATTGATTATTATTTAAACGTCAGATTTCGAGATTGGCGGGGGAAATTTGTGAAAATCTCTTTTCGATTAAATTTTGAAAGTTTTGGACGCAGACTGCGTCCGTTCTGCATCAGTTTTGCGTCCAAAACTCTCAAAGTTTAGTCGAAAAAATTAAATAAAAGTAGTATTCTTTCAAAATAAAAAAAAAGGCGTATACTAAAAGATAGATAATAAAATTGTCTGTAAGATGGTGTAAGTTTCGTTTAATTATCCCTGGTAGATTTTGTGTGATTGTCAATGTTTTGTCCGCGTCAGACACAACTTCACGTATTAATTAAACTATATAATATGAATATAATTAAAAATATTCACTTACTAAGTGATTAAGAGAATGTTCTAGTTTAACATATATATTTTTCAAATCATTTACACTACACATTTTGACGTGATTGTCAGTTTAAAATCTGTAAAAGTCGTTTAATAGCCCCTTAAGTAGTAGCATATGCCACCATGCGTTATCGAAAGCCCCTGAGATATCCAGAAAGATCCCAATGACGTATTTATGTTCGGACGAATTAACAATTTTCCTAACAGATAGTGCCGCGTCGACGGTAGATTTCCCTTTGGTGAAACCGAATTGATTATTATTTAAACGTCAGATTTCGAGATTGGCGGGGGAAAAGTAATTTTCGCTGACTTTGGAGCGCGTTCTGACTCGGGACACAACATACTACCGTTGACACCAAAGCTACTCTGAGCTTAAGTAAGCTAATTAGCATAGTTTCAACGTGCCACTCGCGGAGCGCTTATAGCCTTTTGACTTGTAACATGATTGTTTAAGACCATTTAGTTTTCCTATAACTTTCTCTTACAGGCAGAAGTCGTAAAGACAATTGCAAAATTTATAGCTACAATTACGTACCTAAGCCTATGCAGTCCGAATATATTTCCGGCATTAATCTTAAAACCGACACAAAGCCATACAGAGAAACTGCTGGCTTAAATTAGTTTACATTTTACACTAGTACAAGTGACATTTAACCGTATATAACACTCAAAATCCATTAAAATGAATACGCGTGTGGCGCAATATAATTATTCTAACGTACAATTAGCGAAACCGACGCCATTACGTGAAGGTACCAGTTAAATTAATGTTGGGTTACAGACACTCGAAAGTTCCATTATCGTTAGAAACACGATAATGTTTAGGTGATAAGTCTGCTGTAGGCATATATTAAAGACTTGCAAATGTATAGGAATGTACGGTGTTGTACGTGAAATACGTTTCCTAGTTCCAAGTGATAATGGGAATAGGGTTTCCATGGATAGTGTGTGGTTAGTTTTAATGAGGTAGTAGTCTAGGTACCTCATTATTTATTTTTCACACCACACCTTAAACAAATAGTAAATTCTGTGTCGTACATTTGAACATGGACCGCTTTAAGTTGACCAGTCTACAAGTAGGATGCACTGTTGCAGGACGGCTACCCAGAGTGAAGAACGTACTTTGACTTAAGTATATCCCCAGCTCTATCTTGTATTGGTAGTTTAACAGAAGTGCGACAGTTACAGAAATAATGCTTAACCAAAGCACGTGCTAAATAACGTCTATTAATCTTAGCCTAAATGTCGATACCCGCATGGAAATCACTTTAATCTGCTAACTAGAATCATGGTGCTGGCAAATTCCTATACATACGAGTACATCTGTTAGGTTACATGAAATATAAATAAAGTGTATTTATCAAAACGACGGTGATGCTAGCAAGACCTACACACACACGCATCACATCATCACTTTTCACAATTGTAGATATGTTTGTCTGTCTATAACTAACAAACACTTAGGTATTTCACTGAATTAGGAACGCGACGCGAAAATGATAATCGTCAACAATATTAAAATATCGAGCGAGAAAACCAGCCAGTCTATAACTATAGACCACTGGAACTCCAGTGGGCGCAAATTAATGGTTAACCTAAAACTACAATAAATAACCATCAAACTGTAAACAGGATACCGATCGACCGCGTTCTCGACTCCGTAGTAATTACGACTGAAGCTTGATGCTCAGCTCAGTCGTCAAAAAGGCAAAGTATTTGATGGTAGATTCCCTTAAAAAATAACAATAATGTACAGTCTGGGGACATAAGTTCAGCAACACGTCAATGATCGTATTCGCCTGCACGGAGCTGTACGTATACATACATGTGTGAGTGATTTCAACGCAAACAATTACCCGTCATACAATATAAGTATGCGAAGGTGATAGCGTGTGGGGCCAATACTAGACAAAGATAAAAATATCGTTTTGTTTTCTTCATATTAGTGTCCGCACCGAGCCAATCCTAAACTGATGCCAAAATTTAGATTTATTATCCGTGTTCAAGTGGTAATGTGTAGCAATGTTTGAATTGCTAACGAGTGGCTGTGGGTTCAAATCTCACTCAGTTTGCTAGATCGTTTTTTTATTATTCTTATACTTTTTAGTATAAACAATTTTTTTTAATATATTTAAATAAATATTATATAATATTATTATTATAATAAGTAATATTTATACACTTTATATAATATGAATATTGTATTTATTATTATAGATAAACATATATATACTTACTTTATAAATATGTGATAAGTATTAATATTATTTATTTATAAATATTATATATTTCGTAATATACTTTAAACTTGATCCAATTACCTACTTTTTAAACAGAAAATTACATATAGGAATCAATAATAATATTTTAGGTTGAAATAAAATAATGGTAGGTAATTTGAAGAAACATTTATTTATAGTATTACTAACTGACCCGGCAAACGTTGTTTTGCCATATAATTATAAAAAAGAAAAAAAAAGTAGCCTACGACCTATTCTCAGAGCTACCAAATATACAAAAAAAAATCGGTGAAGCCGTTTCGGAGGAGTTAGATAACAAACACTATGGCACGAGATTTTTATAAATTAGATTAAATAAGTTTTAGACCAAAATTTGTTTTTAGTTTGTTGATATGAAAAAAAAAATGTTCTTAGGCTTTTAACTTTATTGAGATTATAGCTTAATTATTCATTTTCTCAAAGAGAAAAGAAGATTGAAGCTTAACCCCAATCTAAACTCATAAACTAACCTACCAACAACTACTATATTACGACCAGCACATCCCCTGTCAAAACAGCATAAAATATTTAATATTTGGTATAACCTCCATTATTGTCAATGCAGCTAAGCAGACGTCGACGCATGGAGGCCACAATGTTTGCACATATATCTGTGCCACGTAAATTATCCCATAATTGAGTGCAATGGGCTTTAAGCTGCTCAGGACATTTCTCATCTCGTGCTTCCCATCTTTGAACCATTAAACCCCATATATTTTCAATTGGGTTTAGATCAGGGGATCGTGCTGGCCACGGAATAACTTTAATTTCAACGTGCTTGCTAAACCACTCTTCTACAACACTGGCACGATGTATCGGGCAATTATCTTGGACAAAATAAAGTTCACTAAAGTCTTCCGAGGGGTAAACATTACGCACAGTAGGTAGCATTATATCATTTAAAACTTCAACGTAATTAGAGCTGTTGGCACGCGTAGGTACAAATTCCAACTCGCCAGGACCTTGAGCACTGATCCACCCCCACATATTCACACTTATTCTACCTGATTCTGTGTTCGGAATAATATTTTTCTCAGACCAGCGAGTATTATCTTTTCGCCATAAATGAAGTCTTCCTTTTTGGCAAGATTTAAAAGTCTTCTCGTCAGAAAAAACAGTCGTCTCCCAGTTAAAATCTAAATATTCTCGAACAAAACGTAGTCGTTCCTCCTTGTGTTTTTGTGTCAAAAATGGTTTTTTAGCTGGTTTCCGGTGATGTAAACCTTCAGCATGGAGTGCACGTCGAACAGTTCGCAAAGAT
The DNA here is from genome assembly GCA_947361185.1 of Charanyca ferruginea. Taxonomy (NCBI): domain Eukaryota; kingdom Metazoa; phylum Arthropoda; class Insecta; order Lepidoptera; family Noctuidae; genus Charanyca; species Charanyca ferruginea. Next base: position 26,460,278 of record OX376056.1, read on the forward strand.
GTATTAAATTGATCTGCAAACGTTCTAGTTGGAATGAAACCATTTGTTTCGTATTCTTCCACCATGAAACGTCGCTGAGTCGGGTTAATAAGCGGCGGCCTTCCACTTCTTACACGACTCTGCAGACTACCTTCTGCTTCAAACCTCTTTACCCAACGGCTCACAGTATTTCTCTAAAAAACGAAAATATTATTACACACTTGCAACTAGCGATTCATTTAATAAAGAAATCATACACCACATCTATCATCATAACTATAAAAATTAAAAATAACTTACACATAAGCCGGTTTCAATTGAAATTTGAGAAATATTAAGCCCATTTTTACGCAAAGCGACAATATTTGCCCTGGCATCAATACTAATATTTGCTTGCATCTTAAATAAGGATAATCAAACAACACAAATCGCAATAATAACACAAACGCTCGAAACAAAGTTCACCAACCAACAACGTCGTAGTTAACTATTCTACTTTATTCAATTCAGTAGTTTATTTTGTTTCACATTCACCCTCATATTTACTATTTTTGTTAAATAATAATTTCAACCAATACTGGAAACGCATTACTTCGGGTGTAACGATCTTACTTATCGTAGACATTGGAATTCATAATTAAACACAAAAAGTGTTATGTGTCACTGGGATTTGAACGTAGGCTACAATGAGTGCGCATCATCTTAACTATGGCGTTAACCGCTGAGCCAAATGAACACATTTTTTTTAAAGTTGAAATTAAATATCACTACGCCGCGCGCCGTTGTGACATGAGAGGCTTGTCACTAAGGCAAATGATCATTATATCGTACTCTTTCTGACTACATAATGATGAAAGAGTGCGATATAAGAGATCGTGTCTGTGTGCAAAATGTTTGTTATAGAAAAAGGTCATAAGTGCGACTTGTTTTGATGCGATAGATTTGTGAAACTGCTCATCGATTTATGACCCATACTGTACTCACATGCAATTTATTACCCATTCCTAATAGTGGGTACTTTTTATTGTTGTATTCATTAGCACGATGTACAATTCTTACATATTTAAACGTAATAAAAACCTAACGAATGAAAACATCTAAAGTAAACCTGGACTTATAATGAATTTAAGTCTAAAATCGTCAAGCCGCCTTTAACAATGGTGGTGATCATTGCTTATGCCTTCTCGGTATGAGTACAGGCTTACGGCCTGCAGTGGATCAATAACAGGCTGGTATTCTTATGAGCTTTATTTAGCTCATCATCATCATCATCATCAGCAGCCGGGAAAGGCAGCACTGTTGTATCAACTTGCATATTCTGAGAGCTATGTCAGTGACCTTAGTTCTTCGACGAATTTCCTCGCTCCGGATTTTGTCGCGCAAAGAAACTCCGAGCATTGCTTTCTCCATGGCTCGCTGCGTGACTCTAAGCTTCTGTAGGAGACCAGCAGTTACGGACCACGTTTCTGTGCCATAAGTCAACACTGGCAACACGCACTGGTTATAAATCTTCATCTTTAAGCACTGTGGAATTTTGGATGAAAATATATCTCGTAGTTTACCGAACGCTGACCATCCGATTGATTTACCTTACCACGTTTAATCGTCAGAAAACTTAGTCATAAGAAAAAATATTTAGAAAAAGTCTTCTTAATTTACACGATGGCAGCCGACCATTTTATATAGGCACATATTTGCGCCTTGCATAGCGTCAAATACTTTCCAAGCAATGTTTACCGATAGATTGAAAAAGCAGTTTCTGATGCTACGCCAGAATGACGATGAAGGCTCGCATCGATTCCACGGGCCAACTCAAGCCACGCGAGCCACCCGAGCCATTTTCGACCGCACTAAACTTGCATATTTACTTGCGTGAGTCATCTTTTTTGGGTATTTTTGATGAAGCGTTTTGGAGGCCATGTTTGTGCGTTTGGCGGTCCTGTCTTCTTCATATTGCTTTGTATTACTGTGCATATTAAGTTGAGAATAGCAGCCATTTAGTGTATAGGGAAAACCGCTTTTTATTAAGCAAGGTTGGTTCCGTCGTTAACTTTTTAATTTGCAATAAAATACTTGCCTCTTTATTTAACGAATAAGCAATATTGCAACGCAGCAATAGGTAGCGCTATGTACAAGCATTTTAAAAACAAGTGTCACATGCCATTTTAGAAGTAATCAATAAACAATACTTCTTGAAACCAGATTTTTATTTCAAATTGATCATAATACCCTACCCTACCCTATTGATTTACCCTTTATGCTAAGGGGTATTATCCAACACCGTCCATTCCCGTGAAATATGCAACTGTAACAAGCCGATTAATGTATTCCGATATTTATATGAAATCGATTCATTCAAATGAAACTTGATTGTCTCGCGTTTATTGTTTTCGCGTGTATTCGCCGAGTGTGGAGATAAAAAGAGGGTTATATTTTTCCTGTTATTGTACACATTTCTTTTATGTATGAGAGCCGTAAAGCCTTTTAATGGATATTCTAGTTAATCCTAGGATTAATTTGAAAATATTCAATTAACAGAGTCTATCACAGATGAGTGCTGTAGACAGGTCTTTCAAGTTTGTAAAATACGCAGTTTTTTGTAAGTTCTTTTTTATTTGAGTTTCATCAGTCCAACAGTTTACCTTTCGGTAGTTAGTAAAAGGTTATGTAAATTATCTACTACTAGCTAACGACGCCTACGACTTGTTGGGTTCGGCTTTATTAATTTCGATGGATGGAGAGGGAGAGGAAGGCCAAAGAAAAGATGGATGGATTGTGTGAAGAATGATAATTATGAATGAAAAAGGAGTCAGTGAAAGCATGAGTTGGACAGGACAGAATGAAAGAAGAAAACATGTTGCGCCGACCCCAAGTAACATGGGATAAGGGCAAGAAGAAGAGAGTTGGGTTCGGCTTTCAGTTTAAGGCGCTAACAAGCGACTTTTGCAGATTTTAAACTGACAATCACGTCAAAATGTGTAGTGTAAATGATTTAAAAAATATATATGATAAACTAGAATATTCTCTTAATCATTTAGTATGTGAATATTTTTGATTAAGTTCATATTAAAAAGTTTAATTAAATCGTGAAATTGTGTCTGACGCAGACAAAACATTGATAATCACACAAAATCTACCAAGAATATTTAAACGAAACTTTTACTATCTTACAGAGAATTTTATGATCTATCTTTTAGTATACGCCTTTTTTTAAGTTAAAGAATACTATCTTTCATTTTATTTTTTCGACTAAACTTTGAGAGTTTTGGACGCAGCGCATACGATTATCTGGTCGCGTTGGTATATCGTCGCCCTAACCGGCTACAGCCAAAAACCAGTGTTTTACATGGAGCGACTGCCTGGCTGACCTCCATAATTCAGTTACTGGATAACATGTCACTCGTTAGTAAAACTGTTTTTTTTTTTTAATTTATTAACCCATTAAATGTCTAATTAGCAGACACAATAGATAAACAATAGCTTATGTCGAACTGTGTAACATAAGACACGCGGGGGGTTTAAAACCAAAGTTTATAGAAATCTTAACTTAAAACTATACCCCACAAAACCGGTTTTACGGTTTGTCTATAGGAACAGAAACAACAGTCACAAAAATATGCTTGTTAATGCGGACACTAGATTTGACATAAAAAATATAGGTATGAAATAAAACTAGGTACTTACAAAACTGCTCATTCGCCCTCCCTCATTCATCTGTAAACCACTTAGCATAGTTTACAAACCTTTGAGAAACAACCGCAGCAATTTGGTAAAGTTACCTTTTACTGGCTGACTTCTTATATCAGCAGGGTTGACGGACTTTCTGGCTTTTGATTTACTACCCGTAACGATTGTCAAAGATCTACGAATGACAACTGGGACCAACAGCTTTACGTGCATTCTCGGTATGAAATGGATGTTCACCCATGCACAAACCGACCGCGGCAAGCGTAGCTTAACCATGCCCGATCAATTCGTAAGTCTTTTCGAACCCACGAATCCAAAGTAAAAGCCAAAACAAAAAAAAAAAAAAAGTTTTAACATTTCAAAATGGTTCCTTGTTGCAAAATTAAACAACGTAACGTAACGTTAGGTTTGGTGACCCTACAATAACAGTGGGTAAACAAAATTACGGTAAACATTGTACACAAATATACCATTGTGGCTGCAAATGTGCCGTGTTCATGTACAAATGTGTGCTAGAATCACCTCTGTGTAGATTGTGTTACAGAATTAAAATTTAAAATTTAAAAAACCCCCAACGCAAAACATAAAAGCAATTATTTAAAAAGTAAAAAATAATATCTTTTGTTGAGCCATCAAATGTTTGTTCGTTGAAATGGCGCTATAATGTCTCGGCGGGGTACCGCTTAAGTCAAATCTCATTGCAAATCCATGAGTTCGCTATTTTACCTATTTAGCTATAGCTGACTTAGCGGTACCCCGCCGCGACATTATAGCGCCATTTCAACGAACAAACATTTGATGGCTCAACAAAAGATATTATTTTTTACTTTTTAAATAATTGCTTTTATGTTTTGCGTTGGGGGTTTTTTAAATTTTAAATTTAATTTTTATTTGAAAGTTTTTAAATGTAATTTAGTCTGGTTTTGAGAAGTTGTAGATACGTCTAAAGTTGTATTTCGTCACATGGATCTTTTTTGTTGATATTAAAGATATCACCCTGAGAATGCGTTTGGTATATATAATTCGCCTTTTTGTGGTGCCGGTCATCTTGGCCTAGAAATTTATCATAGTGTAAAGTATTCTACTAGTGAAGCCCTTTCATTTGATACCCTTATTGATGGAGTTGTGAAAAAATATGTGATTGGCTATTTTGTAGCGGCGGCCATCTTGGACCGATTTTCACCAAACATAGCTAAGAACACTCCCGACTAATTCACCTTTCAAATAAAAAAAACAAAAACAAAATCGGTTCATCCGTTCGGGAGCTACGATGCCACAGACAGACACACACACACACACACACACACACACACAGACACGTCAAACTTATAACACCCCGTCGTTTTTACGTCGGGGGTTAAAAACGTCAGGCTGTTTTTATTATCTGAAAGTTACATGCAGGTATCAAAAGTTAACTGTAAATATATACGTTCTGTGTTCTCAAATAGTGATAACTTTATTTTCTAGCCGTTTGGGGTCGTGGGGTTCGAGTGGACCCCACTTTGACCCCACTCATCTTCTTTTTAAGGAAATGTCCAAAAAGTTGGTTAACACTTCCCGTGATCCAAAACCTGCTTTTCACCTTGGTCAGAGGTTAAGCATTGCCATCCAACGTGACGATGCCGCACGTCTTTTGGCAGTGGAGGAAATTTTTGATACCTTACCGTATAGTTTTTTAGTTTAATAGTTAAAGGTTATTAATAATAATATAATAATACACACGGCCATCTGACCCCAAACTAGCGAGACCCTGTACTATGGGTGTCAGACAGCTGATATACATACACAAATACATTTTTTTTTTGTAAATACATACATATATAGATAAACAACACCCAGACACAAGGCAAACACAAGTGCTCATCACACAAATGTTTACCCTGGGCGGGAATCGAACCCGCAACACGCTGCGCAGCAGTCGATCGCTCAGCCACTGCGCCAACTGTCTTCTTTTTATAATTCGTGTAAATATTATACTGTAAATATGTAGGTAAAACCCCGTATGAAATCAAAAGCCTTTTCGTAAAACTAATAATGAAAAGGTTTAGAATTATGGATAAAATGAAGTTTAAATTCATTCAAATTCAGATTATTTTTTTAAACTTGTAAATTAACTTTTGGAAAATAATTCATCTACGACTACGTCTGCGAAATGATTTTTCATTTTTTACTGAAAGTTAAATAGATGAGTTGTCTGGCAGCGTTTATTAACTTTAAAGACGAAGAACTTTTTACAGGGGCCTTACCTACCTTTGCCTTGTCTTGCCTTGGAGTTTTGAAGACAAGAAACAAGCATTGAACTTTGAACTTATGTCCTATCAACCGTCATGCTTTCAGTGACTCTCCTTTGATTCATATCAGTGTTAGGGAGTTCCTGGAACATAAAATCGCATGATGACTGTTCGTTATGCATGTAAAATTTGCATGCTTAAATCTATTAGGCAAAACATGTTTGTACACATTGCTAACATCACCATCTTTTATACCATGTTTTTAGCAAATAAATGATATTATTATTATTATTATTATCATTCTTCACACAAGCCATTCATCTTTTCTTTGTTCTTCCTCTTCCTCTCCATACACATGAATATTCATGATTCTTTTGGTCACATGCGTTTCATCCCTCTCTTCACATGCCCATGCCAAGACAATCGATCCCCTTTCAACTTTTCTGTCACTGATGCCACTTTTACACTTCCTCTAACATATTTATTTCTCACCTTATCCATTCTGAGGTATGATTCTGTAAGACCTCATTCTAAACTTTCGAATCTGAATCCGCTGTGAGTTTCTTGATTGGCATTCAAAAAATTCGGTTGATAATTCGAATTTACACTAGCGCCACCCTTGCGCGCGTATCAGCGAGTTGAACTAAATTGACAGGTAGATTTTGACAGATAAAGTATGAGATGACGTAAGAAGTGGCATTCTGTAAGGTAATTTCCCCATCACTTCGACGCTCACTTTGCACTCAAACCCGATTCAAAGTGTTAAAAATATCAAGGACATTTTGAACCTTATGCGAAGTGAGAGTGAATAGCGATGTGAGATGCGAGATGTTATTTGAAATTTACAGAATCGACCTACAGGTCAATCCACACATTCATCAAATTGAAACCGTTGCATGAAAATTATACAGGAAAAAAATAACTACAGTGGTAAAAACAATGAATTATTGATAAATTTTAATAGCATCACCCAATTGCTTGATTACCATTGTCTACGTAAACAATCTTACTCGATTATTCAGTTATTTCAGTTTATTTCACTTCTTTTTTTATTGCGTTCGAAAACAATTAATATTCATTGATACGGTCTTCGGTCCGTAGCGCTCCCGATTTGAATAATTGGCTGATTTTTATGCAGTTGAATTAATGCAATTGGTACAACGATTTCGTTACATTTTTCGCTACTCGAATCAATTTGTTGTTGATAACAACTTTAATTTAATGGTTTTTATTTCACTTAGTTGATAAAACAGTTTTTGCAACAGATTTTTAAATCCATTAGGTAGGTATTCGGTTTTTTTTCACTTTTTATTCATCATAATGTGGTACATGCAAATCTTTTCTTTGGCGCGAATCTCAGATTATTAAACAAAAGGCAGATAGAATCTCGTGATTGTATTTGCTTTTTTGGCTTCACTCTCAGTGTTCCACGCTGTATATCACCCCTTTGTTTCATAATCTGAGGCGCGAATACTGAAAATTGCTTTGCTTTGTTATACAACAAATTACATATCAGAAAATTCTCACAAAAATGTCGAGTGACAATAGTGATTTCACTCCAAAGTACATTAAATCTGAATTTAAGCCATTGGTATTACCAACAATCTACTCTTAATTTTAGTACTTTTGTTTTTATTGTCTCGTAGATGGTGTGAAAAGTAGAGTATGCTCCTCGGGGATAAAGGTGCCTTCGTCTTGGGCGACCTTGAATCTCACGCTGCACTCAGGATTCTTATCTTAACTCTAAGCTCCCTCGCTCCGCTCAGGAGTTAACGCTAGAATCCTTCGTTTTGCTCGGGATTCAATACGGCGCCCGCTACATAAGACACGACTTTATCCCCTTGATGCATAATCTACTATTCATACTGCCTGCCTTTGTGAACGGGTCAGTTGACCAATTCAAAATATGCATTAGGTCAACTAAACCTACGGGATCAGTTCGAGTGGGATCAGTTGACTAAAGAGCCGTAAAAGGATAGACACTCATTTGACCTAAGATGTACGCAGGACTTTTCGTTGTTACGCAATAACGCAGCATTAGTTTGTGAGTGCAAGAATTGATATTTTATTATATACTAGCGACCCGCCCCGGCTCCGTGCAAAGCCGAGGTGCGGCGGTGCAATGAAATGATTCAAATACAAATATAGGTAATATGTAAATAAAACACTAAAAAATAAAAGATGAAACTATACGTATAACTATAACGTTCCTGTTGACTTATTACTTATACTCTATCTACTGATGAAAACCGCATTCAAATCCGTTACGTGGTTTAAAAGAGCTAAGCTAATACAGACGGCGGGAGCGACTTGGTTTTAAACTATGTGAATTTCTTTTTTTTTATGGTTGCGTTTTTCCGCAACTCTCCTGGCGTGTGATTCTGTAAGACCTCATTCTAAACTTCGAATCAGAATCCGCTGTGAGTTTCTTGATTGGCATTGTAAAAACTCGGTTGATAATTCGAATTCACACTAGCGCCACCCTTGCGAGCGTGTCAGCGAGTTGAACTAAATTGACAGGGAGATTTTGACAGATAAAGTATGAGATGACGTAAGAAGTGGCGTTCTGTAAGGTAATTTCCCCGTCACTCGATACTGACTTTGCACTCGAACCCGATTCAAAGTGTCAAATATATCAAGGTCATTTTGAACCTTATGCGAAGTGAGAGTGAACAGCGATGTGAGATGCGAGTTATTATTTGAATTTTACAGAATCGACCTACTGATCGTGATGAGGCTGCCTATTGACTGTTCTGGTGTTACACGAACACGACAGACAATGTAGAGCGCATCATCCATTATATAAGCGTTCACCTTGAGTAAGTTAAAGTAAAGTTGCCAATCCAAAGTAAAGTAAATGGTATGAGGAAAATATCCATAACGTAAGTCTTATTACACAAATTGACTATCAAATAAACCTCTCTTTATGATCAGAAGTAATATTCCCGGTATTAAACAATACTAGTTAATTTATTGTACAATAAGCCTAACTACTAAACACCGTAGTATTATATCGTAATAATATTATTATGTTGATGACAGGTTGCTAAGCTCGTCTCTCCCCAGCCGTTTCTAAGATCGTAATTATGTTTCAGTAAATTATGTAGACTCAAATATTAACTGATAATTAAGGCTCCGTTGACGTTATGTTGAAACAATGAATTATGTTTATTTGAATTTTAGAAACCATTTCCCCGCGCTATGAATTTCACATGTATCATTGGTATATTATATTAACTTACACAAACAATCAGACCTGGGACAATTACCTTTACGCCATACAAATATTTCGCAAACCGAACCCGCGACAAGAAGCGTAGGAGTTAATCGCTTAACCATTGAACTAATTGTGTCGTTGAAATGCAAGTTAATGTCACTATCACTTGATAGTGATTGTCACTATCTTTTCCCCGCGACTTACAAAAAAGTCAAAGCTTTTTTTTCAGTCTAACTGAACCCAAAGAGTACAATATATATTGACGTAACCTACCCTTAAGGTCAACGCTTTTTTGTGGCGTCCAAACAAACGGATTTGTCAAGTAGTTTTTAACCGACTTTAAAAAGGAGGAGGTTCTCAATTCGGTTGTTTTTTTTTATGTATGTACATCGATTACTCCGAGATTTATGATCCGATGTAGTTGATTCTTCTTTAGATTGATGCGGAATTGTTGCCATTTGGTCCCATAAAAATTTAACATTATTTAGCCCAGTAGTTTTCATTTTATGAACATTTTTAAATTTTTTGTATATTTATTTTTATGTTTGACCATGCATAACTTTTTTCAGTGTGGTCCGATTTCGATGATTATTTTTTTAATTGATAGCGTATACCTCAAATTTGGTCCCATAAACATTTTAAGAAAATATTCTACCCCCAAGGGTTGGAAATTAAGGGATGACAGATTTTTTTAGTGTCGCCGTTTTGTAATTAATTTATAAGATGAGAAGTTGGCACTAAAAAGCGAAAAAAAAAATTTTTAACTAACCTTTTAGTTAAAAATTTTTTTTTCGTTTGTTTCGTTTTGAAGGCGATTGTCCTTACAACCGCCTTCAAAACGTATAAAATAACTTTCAATTCGCAAGTCGGTGGCAATACAAAACAACAAGCAAAACCAAAGCCGCCGACTTGCGAATTGAAAGTTATTTTACACTTTTTGAAGGCGGTTGTCTTTTTTGTTATTGAAATATCGTGTTTAGTCAGTGAATGACCTTTTGCTTCTATAATAAACCAAAGATTACCTTCACATTTTGTGCCAGACGACAACATACAGCGTGTTAATATTTTTCCTCTTTGCTTAAACCACCAAAATATCAGCATATAAAGCGCACTTAAACAATTACGCTGTATAAATGTTTTAATGTAACGATAACGGTTAACTGCATTAACGGAAACGGTGATTCGTATGCAATGGCGACATAACTGGCGAACTTTTGACCATATGCCCGTTTATTCTACTTAACGTTTAATAAAATTGAAATATTTTCACTATATTGAAATGTTATTTCACGTTGGAAGCCTCATTAAGCGACATTCACTTGTGTTATACGTTTTTAATTTTATTATAACAGTGCTAAATTTAATTAATTGTGATAATTTCGTCGGATTCAGCGTAATATTTGGGTTCCGTGAATTAATTTGCGTTTTGTTTAAACCAGCAATTCACTTAGCATAACGAGTCATTATGGTTTATGATGTTAATTTTCGCTTTTCTCAATTTTCCGGTGAATAGGCCAGATCTGCAGTTTGGTACTTACGTTTTCATTGAATTAAAGTCAAAGCATTTATTTTAAACTAAACCATTTACATGCACTTTTGAATTGTCAAAGAGACAGTCAGTTAATCAGAAAGTTAAAGCTAGTTGCTCGTTCTAAAACGTAAGTAGGTGTATATGGAGAAGAACGAGCAAGAAACTCCACGGATACTGGTTACATTATTCTTATTGATTATATTTGTGAAAGCAGTGGAGGCGAAAAACAATGCAACAACAAAACCAAAAAAAAACAAGATAAAAGCCATGGCAGTCAGATGACCAGTCTCAACTGACAGTGCCCGTTCACGAACATGACGTGTGACTTATAAACCGAAAGGAATTCACCAATAGGGTATTTTACTCTATATTAGAAAAAATCTATAAATATATTATTATTGAGATAGTTTAGGCAAAAAGCAGTCCGAAAATGTTAGTTTTAGTTCACAATATAACAAAATAAATTTTAAAATTCAATTCAAAGTTTTTAGTTTTTTTATCTTTTTTACAACACCATGAAATTGTAGCCGCCATGTTATTACGTCGTACCGCTGTGTAAACAAAAAAGTGCCAACTGTCAGTCAACCAATTGGCGTATATAGCTTTGTACTTTTATTAATTATTACACCTATTACAAAATATTATTTTAATTATTTTTAAATTATGTATATTAATCATACAATACACGGCAAAGTGAAGTCATTTCCACAAAGCAATATGGGGTCCGTCTACGAGGCGTTTTCGTCAAACTACGCGCGAAAGGACCTTGGGCAAAAAATGTATGGACTCCGTCCCCACCTACCAACACACATGGAACTGATGCCAATGTGTTCCTAAAGTATCCACTATTTGATTAAAATCCTTTTTTTTTTACATAAATCAGTGGAATTATATAAAAAAAAAACAATTTGAAAATATTAATTAACCTAATTACGAAGCGGTAGCAAAGAAAACGTTTTGGAAGGTCTGCATCCTATTGAGACGGAATGACTTCGCGTGTGCAAATACGGCACAGGCGTAGGTCATGATGAGACGAATGCATGCGGTGTAAATGCGCTTTTTGTACTCGAGTGACATTTTGCTCCGAGCATTAAATATGAAGTGAGAGTGAGGGGGACGCGCGAATACACCACCTTTATGTGCTCTCCGAAAGTAAGGTGATGGTCGAGGGTCACATTGTTTATTTGACTTGCGTATCCCATGGGATAGGCTTGCCATATATGGTTATCGGCCTTATGAAATATGGTTTGGAAAGAGTACCGCCTGACTCTGGTTGGGTTCATTTGGATTCTCCATTTCCGGAACCAAGCGCCTAACGAGTTTGCAGAGGTTTGGAGGGTAAGAGTATTAAGCAGTCTGGGGTGCGGCCAGGGTAATAAATGGGCGTGTCGTCGCCGAATAGAGCCAACTGGGCCTTCTTACTGTTGGAGATGTCGCTGGTGAACAGCGTCAAAATGAGAGGGGATAGTACGGAGCCCTGGGATATTTCGGCGCGTATAAGAAGGGGTGACGAGAGTGCACCCTCGATGCTGTAGCGGAAGGTGCGATTTAACAAAAAGTCACAACGATCTGGCACTCCAAGTTGGTAAAGCTTGTATAATAAGTCGTTGTGCGAGACTTTGTCGCAAGCTTTCGCTATGTTGAGGTGTACCCGTCATCATGCCTCGCTGGAACCCAACGCGTATGTGATCAACGATGCGGTGGACTTGTTAAACGCAGAAGTGTTTGAAAGCCGACCTGCTCGTTGGGAATGAGACTCTTTGCTTCGATATAGTCCTCGTTGATTTTGCCAAGAACATTAAGGGGTCTAATAGGACGGTAGCTCGAGGGATCAGACTTGGGTTTGTCTGGTTTTGGGATGCCGATAACGGTGGCCTCTTTCCGTGTCTCAGGAAAAATGTTGTTGGTCATATTACTGTTCCAGGTGGGGTGTTTGGCATTGAGATGGCCCGCTTATAAGATTAAGTCACCCAGGTCAAGAAGGACAGACAGGTCAGCCCTGAGGAGGATGAGATCCTCCGATGGTGAAGGAGGGACGTATGCGGATATGATTGTTAACGACTGATGACCGATCATGCCGAGCCAGCAGACAGAGACCTCGAGGCGACAATGCCTTTATAATCGCCGTCCCCGGAGAATAAAATGGTAATCGCAAAAACGCAACTTTTCAGGAAAAATAAAAAACATGTTTTCGTCGATTGCTCCTTAAATACTGGATGTAGACTGAAGATTGTTAGCTTTAAAAAAAATATATTTTTTTTATGTTTAAAATGTTTTATTGAAACACGCCTAATTATTCAAATAAACATATTATTTACAAAAGTTAGTCAAAATCAATCATCGTCTAAGTTCTATAATGTCGATTATCATTTTATTCTCCGTGCAGCCTGACCAGAATCAATATTGCACTCTATTCTTATCATTTTATTCTACGGGTTTTTAGGGTGCAAGTGATGATGATAATAGTTTAATACCATCTTATTCTCGTAAATATTGTAAAACTTTTTTCCGTTAAGGACTTTTATTTGAATTTGTCAACGAAACTATGAATGGTAAACAACATTAGTTTTATTTAATTCAAGTATTCAAAAATTCACTTCGTAACAAAAGTCTCCCAAATCGTCGTATATACAAAAAAATAGGTTCTCATTCCTCAAAAATGACAACAAAATGAAAGCCTTGCCTGAGCCTGAGCTCATAAAAGGAATAGGCTGATTTCAATAGAACGTTTGGAGTTTTTGGGAGTAACGGGACCATAGCCAGAACTTGGGCTTGGTAACTGGCTGCTTCTTATTCTTCTGACAGACACTGTATTTTATTGAGAAAACTCAGAATCAAAGTTGTATTTTTTTAAAATTATAGATTTGAATGTTAGGCATTTACTTCCATGATGTGAGTCCACGATATTTTTTGACTCTCTTCATTTTTTATTAAACCAGTTTTTATTGTCTGTTAACTCCATTATATTGTACACATGTACAGACAGAGTCTGTCTGTACATAAGTAGGTATCTCATAAACAACTACCAATTTAATTTACTCCCTTTTAGCAATTTGATCATACCAATACTACAATAACCATTATTCTGACTAGCATCATACACAGTGAAATTATAAATGGGATATTTCCTTTTATAGAGGAACGATCCAACCTCAGATTGTAGGATGCTCAAAACCTTTTTCAAATAGAAGATTGCATCAGTTGTTTCAGAAGGATGAGCAACTTTTTCTTTTTTGTTTAATTTGTCGTACTCTTACTTTGTTTTCTTGATGCTTATCATATTTTTACAACAATATTTTTTGAGCTTTTGAATCAGCTTGTCAAAAACGAGTACACTGAGAGCACTGGTCTTGTTTCGGATTAAAAAAATAATTTATAAACTTAGTATTGAATAATTATTGTCTCATATTGACGTTTATTGGCTAAACACAGTCAAATCTTTGCTGTCCAATTCAGGCTCCGTAGAGGCGATACATTTTAGATATGTTAAGTAGTTCTGAGAGGTATCTTGTATGGGGACAGGTCACTGGAACAACTTGTGACCCACGGATACCCCTCAAGTTAAAGGGGTAAATCTATAAGTCCGTGATAGGAACTGTCACACTGTATGGATCCGAATGTTGGGCAGTGAAGAAAATGGATGAAAAAAGATTGCATGTAGTGGTGATGACAATGTTAAGATAGATGTGTGGAGTAACCAGAATGGATAAGGTACGAAATGAATGTATTAGAAGAAATTTGAAGGTGGCGCCAGTGACAGAAAAGTTGAAACGAATCGTTTGTCTTGGTATGGGTATGTGAAGAGAAGGGATGACGCTTGTGACCAAAAGGGTTATGAATATTTATGTGGGTGGATGGAAACAGAGAGGAAGGTCAAAGAAAAGATGGACGGATTGTGTGAAGAATGATATGAATGAAAAGAGAGTCGGTGAAAGCATGACGGTTGACAGGAGGGAATGGAAGAAGGAAACATGTTGCGCCGACCCCAAGTAACATGGGATAAGGGCAGAAAGATGATGCAGATGATGATGAAGAGGTTCTGAAATGTAATTTCTTGTAAAAAAAAAATCTTACCTATCGAGACACTCCACAGTGGGGAACAATTCAATGTGCTTTATAAATTTATAATGCTTTCTTCTGCCGCTATGGACATTTTACGTAGCCTATTTTCATGTCATCCTTAGATTAGATTTTTTTTATTGCTGTATAAGCAGTTTGATGTGAAATGCTTAGAGTATTTATTAAAAATGTTATGTCATTATGTTAATGTTTTTGATGAGGCCGTGGGGTGGCCGGGCTCGAATAGCACCCCTCCACCCTCCATTTCATCCCGAGGGTGTAGTCGAAGGCGACTAAGGGAAAAATCGGAAGTCGGGCAGCAGCGGCTTCCGTGTACTTAACAACTTCACTGCGATCCCCAAGACGCCTGCCAAGCGTGAGGATTATTACACCCCCCCCCCCTTTATGGGGGAGGCCTTCATTCAACAGTGGACGTCTTTAGGCTGATGATGATGATGATGATGTTAATGTTGTTTGCGCACTTTTTCTTTATTTGAATCAATATAAAGAAGTAATTGATTGCTGCATTCATCATCATCATCATCATGTCAACCTTTAGACGCCCACTGCTGAGCATAGGTCTCCCCCAATGGGGGTTCAGCCGTAATCGCCATGCCTGACCGATGCATGTTGGCGATCGCAGTAGGTGTTATGGTAGGTACTCAGAAGGACGCTGCTGCCCATCCTCTGGTCAATATTCCTCTGTCGCCTTCTACGACACCCACAGGTAGAAATGGGGTGGTACTATTGCTGCATTCAGTACTCTCTTTGCCATTGCTATTGCGTTTGCGTAAAATCTAAGTAAGGGAAGTGGATGACAATATGTCCTTACTATTCAAAGCCATAAAAGTTGTTTTACTAACACATCTTTATACGAAGCGACTGGTTGGTTTTGAACGAGAATAAAATGATAACTGCATTTATCATTATCTAGTCGAACTTTTTTTACGAGAACATAATTGAATGACTGTGTGTCATACTAACAAGTAGGAATACGTTTTGATAATATAATATTAACACTTTATTCTCGTAATTTGAGGCCTGTGTTAAATCTTTGAATACTATTGTAAAATTGTATAACTTCGTTAAATAACTGTATAAAAATTACGAAAAAATTGAGCAGATGTATTACCACCCATAGATCCTAAAAATGATTTAACACTAAAACTATGATAAAAGCAGTTATCATTTTATTCTCCGGGGACGGCGATATAGTATATGAAGATAATGGCCCTTGTGACAACGAGACCTGTTGTTGCGAACTACAGTTGATAATTTTCGGATCTCGATGATGGGGAAGGTCTCCTGTACGATGAGGATGTCTAGTTGATGGTCGCGGAGCTAAATAGCGATCTCATCACGCTGGTTGTTAAGGCTAGTGGTGTTGAAGAAGCCTGACTTAAGGGATCGGGGTTTAGTGATACGTGGCCTTTCCTCGTTGGATTAGTAAGGGTTGTGGTTCTTAGGGCATGCGCAGTTTCCGAGTACGCATCGAAAACTACATTAAGTTTTTCGATTCTGCTTTGGCAGGCGATCTCCCTAGCTATAGTTTTAGTAGCGGGGTCGCTTTGTGTAAGCGTTAGATAGCGGATACGGGGATATTTTGCGACAGAAAATCGCAGAGAATCTCTTCTGGAGAGGTTTCCTTGAGGTCGCGGCGGATCACCACTTGGGTGGGTTTATTTTCTGAAAACCTACTTTTATACCTAACGCCTAACTCATTGGGTGGAGTGGCCTGAGCATTGTGTGACCCTACCTGCCGGGTTTAGACAGGGAACTGAGTATCTATTGGTGAGCCCTAAGCTTGTAAACTCGTCACCAATCTTATTGTGCAAACGGGGCCCTAGCCAGTATAGTGTGACCCAACCGATACTAGGTGTGAAACTGTGAAAGGAAACCAGATACTAAGTTTGACTAGAAGACCCCCCAAGGCTGAAAAAGACTCGACTCGACTCGACTCTGTAGCAAGTCTATTACGTTTTATGAAATAAAAAGCTAAGCGGATTTGTACATTAAATTTAATAGCTCTCAAAATGTAGAAAAACCGAGATATATAAAACACTAAGCTAGACGCACTAGATTAGCGGCAGAGATTTCCAGGCTCCACAGCCTGGCCGGGAAACAGGATCAGCCGAAGATAGACTGCCGCGGTCGGCTCCTAGCTTTGGGATGAAGGTCCCCAGGCGATCCTAACAGTAGGACCCGCCCTGGGAGCAGCAGGCACGCGACAGCTCGATGGCACGACCAAGGGCTGTTACCGACTTTTGGTTGTGGACTGGTAGACTTTTAAGTAATTCAGCGTGTTACTTAATCGACAGCGAGATCTAGACTGACCCATTTGACAGGTTTCTTTCCAAGTATGAATTTTAATTCTGGTACGCCCGTATCGTCATATAGAGGGGTATTTTAGTACCGGCCAGGCTCAATTATTGTAGTCTGCCAGTTATTTTTATTCGGTTAGTGCGAAAAGGATTTTTAAGAACATCAGAGGGTGTCCCGCTGTTTAGTATAAAATACAGCAATACACACTTATTATACGACTACAAATATATCAGTATGAAGGATTTAAGTTACACATGCCAAAAACTAATTAAAAAGAATTACTGACAATTGTCAAAGGTTGAGAACTGTCATTAGAAAACGTATCAACAACAAATATTATTTTTCAGATTTTTCTAAAGAAACTATAATATATTTAATTAGCAGACACACAGTCTTAATGAAGCTATGGAAAACAGGTAAATACTTTTAGTTTATATATTAAGTATTAAAAGATTCCGTGAATCCTATGAAAACAAGTATTATAAAATAGAAACAGCAATTGTGAAAAAATGATTGCATGCATAAAAAAGTAAGTATAGCGTATGTAAGCATATACTATAACTCTCGGCTCCAATTAACTTCCTGAAGAAGTTTGTCGGGCGTCATTAGAGCAACCTTCGGCTTCGTTGGCACCGTAAGGTATCCACCGAGGACCACGAAACGGTGGTTTTTCACTAAAGCTAAGTTGGGCCAAGTAAAGCTACACAACAAACGCGGGTGACAAGGAATGGGCGATGCAGCCACCGCCTTGAAAAGGCAGCTTTTAATCTAATTGGTAGTAGACTAGTCGTCTGACTACAGGAACCGTTGCGGCGGGCGCAACGAGTAGGTGATGAGCGTAGCGGCTGAGCATGGGGCGGAATGAAACACGTACGTACGCGGCAAGCGTCGGGCGAAGAGTGTTACTCGTCAATAATACGTAAACGAAATATTTGTATATCGTTAGATACTATGAGAACCCAATGCATTTGGGCAACGTCCCCATAGTAAACAGTTATCATTTTACCAAGATCTGTCAATTGAGCTACATTTCATTGCTGTTGGTGGGTGGGGACGATTCCGCCCATGGTCCAAAAATGTAAAATTTTGATGCCTTTTTATGGCACTTATCTTACTTAGTCGCATAATAGCACAACAGAATTTAATTTAGACACTTTTCAAAAATGGGTGTAATACCCTATTGCTGTATGTACTACTCGTATTCAATTGAGTATTATAACAGATGGAGATACCAGTCTTCATACTCCTAACTGCACATTAAAGCCACCAAGATACCCTTTAGAAATACAGAGGTACGTACTTTAGTAGAAATTAAAACAAGAAAAATAATCAATATAAATAGGGAGTAAAGGTTAAAAAGGTTTTGAAATTACTAATGATTGAAACTAATTCTGCAAAAAAATAACATTTGCAGTTAATAAATTTAATAAAAGCCAACATTTAAAAAAAGTGTAAAAGAATGACAGCCTGTACTTTTATAGCACTAATCGGTACAGTCAGTCAGGCATAAGGATAAAATGTATTAATTAAATATTGTGTGTTTTTGTGGAAGATCATGCAATCGAAGAATTCAAAAGTTGACTTCAACATTTAGGTTGCAATCGCTCCAGGGCTCATTGAAACTTTTCACAATGTATTATCAGTAGGTTGCTCAGCCTTTTTTTTATCGTGGGGATATCCTCATGACGATCCCCCGTCTGGATAAGACGGGGGGTTACCGGACCATTATTGGCTAAAACTACCACGGTGTTCCATCTCACATCTTAGAGGTCGCGGGACCTGGAGATACTTCCGCAACGGCCTACTGAGGTTGCTCAGCCTCTGGCATGATACTTCCGCAACCCCCGACTGAGGTTGCTCAGCCTCTGGCATGATATTCAGTGTAGCAGCTCAGCTGTGCAGCTCAGTGTAGGTCGGTGTGGTACAACATTAATATTCTTCTGCTACACTAGTACACCCATAACTTATATCCAGTTTTTGTTTACTGTAGAGATTTTGTCTGATTTATTCATTATTCATCATCATCATCATTATTTTAGCCGAAAGACGACCACTGCTGGACATAGGCCTCCGCCAAGGGGGGGGGGGGGGGATACCCATGAGTATAAGAGTATAAGTGTAGGCGACATGTGCCACGCCTCCATGCCATTTTTTTTTTCATACAAATGAATGTATGGATCTCGCCATGATTCTTAGCGGCTCTACGGATTTTCTCATTTTTGATTCGTTCTCGCAGAGAAACTCCGAGCAACGTCAGCGTCGTCTTCTTAGTTTTATGGTTTTTATTAGTTTGAGATAAACTCTGATCACATACTTCCTTACTTTATACTTTATCCATACTTCCATATTATAATAATTATACTATAGTATCTTAATATTATATTTGTTGGGGGTTGAACCCAACAGTGATAAATGTTATTATGTTTGTTTGTTTGTGTCAGCTAGCTTGAACTCTGGGAAAGGAGCCTTCTTTTTTACCCGACTACGGCAAAGCCAAAGGAGGGTTATGATTTTGACAGGCTATGTATGTATGTATGTATGTATGTATGTATGTATGTATGTATGTATGTATGTATGTATGTATGTATGTATGTATGTATGTATGTATGTTTATCTGTTCGCTCATAGCTCCTAAACCACTTATCAGAACTGAACAAATGAGGTATCGTTAGAAGCGTCTTGATTGTCCGCTGGTTATAGGCTATATGACGTGTCACCGAATCCAATGTGGCGCCCTCTGGCGGACAAAAAAACCAAGATTTAAAAAAAAAAATGAAGACAAGCATACCTGTTTGGTATCATTGGAAAGGTGTTCACTAGTACTATTCAAATATATAATATTTAGTTGTGACTTGTCACAAATTATTTTAAAAAAGGAAAGATTACCAAATAAATTAAGATTCGCATACCGTGTTTAGTATCATTAGAAAGGGGTTCACTAGTATCTTTTAAATATATAATACTTAGCTGTGACTCCAAAATGGTTTAAATAAAAAAAATAAGTTTAAAACTAAAACCCGACTACAACAAAAAGTGATCTAAAAAGTACGAAACAAAAAATATTTCACACAGAAATCAAGACATAGGTACAAAATGGTCAAGGTAAGCCGTGGTTGTATGCCATTATAATTCATGTTCATCGCACTCATATGGGATACAGGCATGCAACCACGGCTTACCTTGACCATTTTGTACCTATGTCTTGATTTCTGTGTGAAATATTTTTTTGTTTCGTACTTTTTAGATCACTTTTTGTTGTAGTCGGGTTTTAGTTTTAATTAATCCGCGACTTCATCTTCATCCGCGATAACCGACATTCACGAGGACAAAATCGCGGGCAAAAGCTAGTTAAGGGCGCGTATTCGATTTAGTTCAACTCAAAATCAAAACGATTGCTAGAACGGAGTAGCAGCATTGACACACTAGTACAATACAATGGTCTGTTTGTGTGCATCAGAAAAAAAAACGCACGAAATAAGCATTTTAAAATAATTGTCTAAATTAAATGAGTTCGTATAACGGACTGAAAAATATTCTGTATATTAAACATATAACCTTTATTTTCATAAAATAAATATATCAGTTACGATAAAAAATTGTTAAAGTGAACCAATTTTGTATTTTTTGAACATTGTTTTTTAATACATAATAGTAATATTTTCGTAACTTTGGATCTGTAATACACTTTAAGACTGTATATCCTGTTGGAAAAACGCGTAAAACGTTATATTTTGGCATACTGTAATGGTTGTATTGGTCCTGAAAGTTAACTCTGACGTTTATTTTCGTAAAACGCCAGAAAGGGTTGTCTTCGCTTTAAAATCAAGACTTAATCTTTCTAAAACTGTCATTGTCTTTAAATAATCTGCTCACATCATTACGATATTGCTCTAGACAAAACGCAAAAACATGAAGTTTTCGTCACGAATCGAATACACGCTCTTAAAAAAGACTTAACAGTCTGCCACGAAGGCAGTCAGGCGGTTTAACATAATATAATTAGCTCAATTTACGAAGTAATAAGAAATATTTTGTTTCATTAAATAGATTGATTCGCGGTACCGTAATCATGTCATAGTGGCCTTTACATACATCATCATCGACCTTTAGACGTACTAGGCATAGGTCTTTCCCACGGGGGGTTCAGTCGTAATCACCATGTTTGGCCTAAGCATGTTGACGATCACAGTAAGTGCTGCAGTAGACGCTGCTGCCCATCCCTCTGTCGAATTCTACGACACCCACGGGCAGAAATGGGGTGGTGCTATTCGCGGCCTGCACCACACGGCTTTCTTTCATTACAATACCAGTTTATCTTGTAACTCTACGTGACACAGCGACTTTAGTTGTATACTTAGAGCGATTTTCACACAATACCAGTTCATCTTGTAGCTCCATGCGACATTGCGATTTTAACGACGCATTATATCGTATAAAGTCACTTGCAACCCCGCACACTGCTATCGTATTAGTGTCGCTTGTCACACCGACGTTCCACATCGTGCGATTACCGGCTTACATTTGTGTAAGTCCGCACATCTATCTTACTACACTACTGTATATTCTACTCTTATATACATTTAGGCAATCATTATGCTGGCCTTGTCTAATGTTTTAGAAGCGATACGATCTGTTGATAGTCAGAAACGTATTTTCAATAGTCAAATTAAGGGTTTAACAGATTGTAAAAGGATAATTTACCTTACAGTACAGAAAAAATATTTTTAAACAATACTCCGGCAATGAGGTATAGCACGAGTGCTTTAATTTATGTACAGTACGCAAAGGAGATAAGTATCCATGTCGTCGAGAATAGTTGAACTTCGGATCAGAAGTTCCGGAGATTAACACGTTCAAAGAAACAAACAAACAAATGCTTCAGACATAAAAATATTCATTTTGAGTGGATTCGCGTTTTAAAAATACAACCATCCTCTGCATTTTTTTTTAAATTTTGTTAGATAACCACAATTTGTATCATTTATTGATATCAATTAAGTCTTTAATCTAAATGATTAATATATATACGTAGCGGGTAATAACCGATTTCAAATTTAAAAATCGATCAAATGTATGTAATGCTGCCTTTTCTCAGCGCCCAAGTACGCAGCCCTAAGAAAACAAAGGAAAGTTCTAGAAATCTCGAAATTTAAAAATAAACATGAGAGAGCTTTCAGTCTAAGTTGACCTGACACGTCTGAATATTAAACAGATTATTCTGTACCTATAGTCCATTTATTACAGAATTACGGGAATTGCAGAAGTATGGGAAATATGGTTAAAATAACTGCATTTTAGTGATATTTTTTTTGTAAATGGAAAATAGTTTGTATTGCATTGTATTTCTCGTGAAATAACGAAGTTTATCACATTCTATTATTGAAATAAAGATAGCATTCAAACGATATTTGTTTAATGTTAAAATGAATACAGATAGAGACGAGAGCGTGACAGAGAGGGAGAGACAACCGGGAGTATTATGAGCGTAGTTTTTTTTAAAACGGAACCATTCTCTAGAAATTTCTCCTGTATCGTGGGTACGTTTACAATCATATAAACTCACATACACAAACAGCCAGAACGACTACATTTCCGGAACAACTACCTATAGGCCATACAAATATTTACTCCTTGCGGGAATCGACCCCCGCGACACGCAGCGCAGGAGCCAATTGCTCAGCCACTCCGCCAATCGTGTCGTCAACGTAAGATTATTGATGTTTCTGGTATAATAATTACTGTAGATAAGTATTTATTATGTGTATTAAAAATAGGATTGAGTTCAGTTGTGGGTGATAGAAATCGAATGCAGTCTTAATAATAATTAAATTTAACCATTCGCCACCTTTCTTAGTGGCGCTCTCTCATCCCACGTCAAGCATAAAACTTGCACGTGTTAGATTTATACCGATGTAATTAATACATAACAACGTAATTCGTGTTGTAATATAAAGTAATAATTAATTTCTGATTAAATGCAGTAGAAGTATAGTAAATAACATCATTTTAAATAGAATAAAGTGTGTTTAAACTTTGGATAGCAAAAAAGTATGAATCACATTTGCTTGTCATCGTTTATATGAATCATACTTGTTTGTCGCCGCTTATAAAAGCGAGTGTTCCGACTTCATTGGATGACTTTTAGATTGAAACGTTGATCGGTACGGAGCTCCCGAAGAAAATAATAGATAAGTATAATTATGATGATAACTATAAAAGTCTATGTATATGTATAATTTTAATATTAAATTATATGTACCTAGTTGTTATGACATGAATGATGTAACCTAAATTTGTAAAATATTACTGATTTTAAAAGAGTGTTCATGGAGTTTCTTGCTCGTTCTTCTCCATAGAAATCTACCGTTTGGAACCCCAAGTAACACAGTCTTGGAGCTATAAAACAAATCTGTCTATTGACAGTCTATTCATGGTTAATCTTTAGATAGCGGCTTTCTATAGATGGTTCCAATAAAGAAAATGTATTCTTATAGAGTTTTTTTTCTCAAGCTCGATTATTTTTAGAGCATTTGTTCTATAGCACACTTATTTTAGTACGTTTATAGGTATATTGAATGTTTTAAGATAAAATACGCTACAAATAGCCTAAAGGTACCTAACTTGAAGTAATTTTATAGATAAGATGATATTTTTAAGATAAAACATCCTATTTTAGCTATTTGTACTCTTATCTTTGTTTTTAAAGAGACTTAAGTCTAGATAAAGTACCTTAATAGAAATTTTTCAGTTTGTCTAAAAAAATGATAGTGAAAATGTGTTTTTAGTGGTTTTTATCCTAAAAATGGCTTAATTAAGTGCATTTGTATTAAATATTTGAATTGGATGATTTTATGCAATGGAGACAAGGAAAACAATTAAAAGGTCTCTGGTGACTTTCGTCGAAAAATCGATAGCGCACCTTAAGTACTTTCTGAAAGTAGTTTTTACGAAATATAATACAATAAATACTAACAGCCTAACCTTATGGTATTCACTAATGATTAACATTTCGTATTCTTATTAAAAATACCTTTAAAAAGTTTAGTAGTTTTCAATTAAGTACCTATTCGTTACCATACATCTACTAAGTATACAAAATTCTACATTAGGTGCGGTTCAATATAGGTACCTAGGTACCTACTAAGATTCGTTTTATAACATTTTGATTATACAGGATGAAATTGAATTCATTAGCAAATTTAAAAAAAAAACAGCTGTTCCATACATTTTGGCCGAGTACCTAGTGTACCTACTGCACTTCTGTATGGAACAGCTGTTTTTTTTTTCGCGCTGTTTGAGGTGGCCCCATAATTAAAATTGTTCACGTTCGTGGTCTGAGTCACTCCTTAAAAATTTGCTAATGAATTCAATTTCATCCTGTATAGCTGAGGTCATGAAATGCTTGCATGCATGTGTCAGAATAAAGGGTATAATTGGCAACATTACAAAGCAATTAAATAGCTCTGTATTAAATACACATACTTATATACTCAAAGAATATTATTATTTTAGAACAGAATAGTGAAATGAAAATACTTTGTTTAGGAAACATATATTTTATTGTAATATTTCAGACTCAAAAATCATTTATTTCAATTCAACCTTTTACAGGTACTTTTGAATTGTCAGAGTCAGTCAGAAAGTTGAATCTAGTTGCTCGTTCCAAAGAGTAGATTTCTATGGAGAAGAACGAGCAAGAAACTCCATGAACACTCTTTTAAAATCAGTAATATTTTACAAATTTAGGTTACATCATTCATGTCATAACAACTATGTACATATAATTTAATATTAAAATTATACATATACATAGCCTTTCATAGTTATCATCATAGTTATACTTATCTTATTATTTTCTTCGAGAGCTCCGTACCGATCAACGTTTCGATCAAAAGTGTCCTCCAATGAAGTCGGAACACTCGCTTTTATAAGCGGCGATAAACAAGTATGATTCATGGGAGAAGAATGATGACAAGCAAATGTGATTCATACTTATTTGCTATCCAAAGTTTAAACACACTTTATTCTATTTAAAATGATGTTATTTACTATACTTCTACTGCATTTAATCAGAAATTAATTATTACTTTATATTACAACACGAATTACGTTGTTATATATTAATTACATCGGTATAAATCTAACACGGCCATACTGACAAGTACTTCGCTCTCGAAGTACAAACACAATATTCTTATTACATAAAGGTACATTTTGTTTACATAATATCAGTAATCGTTTTCATAATCATCATGGTATAATCAATAATCAGACCTTACTGGGTAGACCAAACAACCGCAGTCAGTGAAGCTTAATCACCCGCGACCAGTGAATGTCATAATAAACCACAGTTAAGGTTTTAATCCATCCATAATAATACAATCATGTTTTAAACTAATATTAATACAATATATACTAATATAATTACAATATCAGTAATCGTCTCATAATCGTCATTGTATAATCAATAATCAGACCCTACTGGGTAGACCAAACACCCCGCAGTCAGTGAAGCTTAATCACCCGCAGCCAGTGAATGTCATAATATACCACAGTTAAGGTTTTAATCCATCCATAATAATACAATCATGTCATATATACTAATATAATTACAATATCAGTAATCGTCTCATAATCGTCATTGTATAATCAATAATCAGACCTTACTGGGTAGACCAAACACCCCGCAGTCAGTGAAGCTTAATCACCCGCAGCCAGTGAATGTCATAATATACCACAGTTAAGGTTTTAATCCATCCATAATACAATCATATCTTAAAATAATATTATAATAAATGTACTACAGCGTTTTGTTCAGTCCACTATCCAGGCCACAGGCGGTTTTTTTTTTTTTTTTTTTTTTTTTTTTTTTTCTTTTGCAACTATTGTATTTCTCTGATTTCCAATACCCCTTAATGAGAACCTGTTATTATCTAATATGTTCATAATTTCGTAGGGTCCGTAAAATTTTGCTGTTAGTTTGTTATGTCGCCTATGGTCTTGATTTACATAAACAGTATCACCTACGCTATAATTTATGTTATCTCTACGCGTTTGGTCAAAGCGGTCTTTGAATGTATCGGCAACAATTTTAAGACGTTGATGTGCTAACTGACGATCGGTCGTTACGTCAATATTTATATTACTATCTTGTATTACCTCATCTAATCGAGCTTGTATACACGGGATGTTCGAGTTTCTGCTAACAAGCAGCCTAATAGGTGAAAAACCAGTTGATTGCTGTACAGTAATGTATGGACAATTGGACTTTCCACAAAACGCTCGGCCAGTCTGACACATTACCACACCTAGTAGCTAACATATTGATTACGGTTAAGACGTAACTTTTGGCATGTGATGCTTTAAATAACGAATAAACTAAATTCAGTGCCAACAGGAAAAATATTTTTCCATGCTAGCCCTTCAGAATCTACAGTGATTTGAATGTCAGGATAATTAACCACATTCCTACCAATAAGATCATATGAAAATCTTGGTCACGGGCCACATGTAAATATAGTTATAAACAAATATCTTCAAATTTAACTGTCACTGTGATAGTTGCAAAAATATGTATTTTACCGTTACCTATTCCACTAACGTACTTATATTGAGTATGGAAAAATATATAATTTAGTCATTTGGCAATAGATTCCCGTATAATGCTACAACTTACTCCTGTGTCGACAATAGGTCAATAGACATGTTGCGAATTGTAACGTTAGTGGGCTTAAAGTTTGAAACATTACATAAAGTATTGACTCGAACATCTAGTCATTGATCTTTGAAAGTTTAATTGCTGTTTGGTCGAATTTACACGTTCAAAATACAAGTTGTTACATCATGTATCTTTATTAAAACTGTAATTTATTTTTCTTTTTTTCATCACATGGAAGTATAACATTTCTTTTTCTGAGTTTTCTCATCCAATTTTGGGATTGGCATAAAACGTTTCTCAGGTAATTGATCTAATGGTCGCTTTTTAGTCTCTACGTAAGCAGAAAACTAAACTAAAATTCTGATGTTGACGAGTCTGAACAATAAATTACAGCTTTATACAATCAAACTGAGATTTTTTTTTATTTTTTTTTTTTTTCGTGTGGGTACATTCAAGTTAATTCAGCACAGAAATTTTCCTATTATCGACATAGCAAAGCCCTTGGGGGCCTTACCTGCCTTTTGCGACTTTAATTAAGTCGCTCCAACCAAACTCTTCTCCAAGCTTGTCATTGTCTGCACACCACGCCACTACGCCGCTGTCAGTGGTGGCGGGATCGAATATCGGGAGAGCCACATCATCCTGCCGATTCTTACTGGACAACGCTTCTTTGATAGTAGTAAGCAGCTTTAGTTGAATCTCTGGTTCCATTTCATTATATAGTAATAACCCTGAAAATATAGTAAGATTAGTTTAGCACATGGCGTCCCACTTCTGATGTCAGAATAAAGGGTATAATTGGCAACATTACAAAGCAATTAAATAGCTCTGTATTAAATACACATACTTATATACTCAAAGAATATTATTATTTTAGAACAGAATAGTGAAATGAAAATACTTTGTTTAGGAAACATATATTTTATTGTAATATTTCAGACTCAAAAATCATTTATTTCAATTCAACCTTTTACAGGTACTTTTGAATTGTCAGAGTCAGTCAGAAAGTTGAATCTAGTTGCTCGTTCCAAAGAGTAGATTTCTATGGAGAAGAACGAGCAAGAAACTCCATGAACACTCTTTTAAAATCAGTAATATTTTACAAATTTAGGTTACATCATTCATGTCATAACAACTAGGTACATATAATTTAATATTAAAATTATACATATACATAGCCTTTCATAGTTATCATCATAGTTATACTTATCTTATTATTTTCTTCGAGAGCTCCGTACCGATCAACGTTTCGATCAAAAGTGTCCTCCAATGAAGTCGGAACACTCGCTTTTATAAGCGGCGATAAACAAGTATGATTCATGGGAGAAGAATGATGACAAGCAAATGTGATTCATACTTATTTGCTATCCAAAGTTTAAACACACTTTATTCTATTTAAAATGATGTTATTTACTATACTTCTACTGCATTTAATCAGAAATTAATTATTACTTTATATTACAACACGAATTACGTTGTTATATATTAATTACATCGGTATAAATCTAACACATGCAAGATTCGTTTTATAACATTTTGATTACATAGGTACCTGAGGTCATGTAGCAGCTCGAGCGCCTTTGATAACTATTTAGGTATCAATACGACACTATTTACTACGAATCCGTCTACTTTTGTATACCAGCCTTCTTTGGCACCGCGCCGCCGGCGTATATATCTATACATACCTACCTACTATTATACCTACTATTTTTCTATAAATAAAACGGAAATATCTTTTATTAAATGAATGAATTCATTAATTAAATTGCTCTGTTACTGCATAAAATGGTCTTCCGTTCACAACACATCAAATTACCTGTTCACTGATGAACGTCTAGAAATACTGCGAGAAGATAAAAAAGAATACAGAGATGACAGTTACTAGGTAATCTTAAACCACTCATAACTCTGTTTATTCCTTCACTAGATAGTTTAGTATGTAGCAAGAGAAATTATTCTTCTCATAGAGCTAGAGTCATACTACAGAAAATTCTCTAGAATGTTTGTTCTATTAAATTCGTTTTTCTAGTAAATTTTATCTTGACGCCATTTTTATTGCCAATTTTTGCTTCAAATGATTTTCGTTACATATTTTAATGCTTATTTTTATGTTTTTATCATTAAATTATGTCTAATTAAACATTTAATATGTTTTAAATTACTATATTTTAAATAAAATGAGTATTTTAAACTTTAAAATGCAATTTAAAAAATTTGCTTATAATAAATTATATTCATATTTGGAAAAAAAAAAAAAAATCATACATTTACAGCGGGCGCTCATATTTTAAGAGAGTTTTACATTCGACGATAGAATTTCAATCGCATATAGAATTGCTTGTTTACCCATCATTTACTAGCTAAAACACAAGTAATGTAAGAAATAAGAAATTTGTTACGCCATGATGCAATACAATAATAAGTTTAAATAACTCTTGTAAGTTCTGCGCCATTTATGTATCGTTGTCTACTACAAATCAAATGTAACTTAAAGTTGTTAGTCTTGAGTTAATTTTGGTTTTAAAACTTGACGAGTAAAGACTTCTTTAAAGGTCTCAACTTTATCTATAAACTATCTACTAGTAAAATTGGTGGTCTATAAACAGTTTAATGCGATACTAGAAAAATCTCTACAGACAATTTGAAAATGTACAACTCTTATCTCTATCTATTCATGTTTTCTTAACTCATTCCTATGAGAAGGGATAAGGTTGTGCCCACTTTTACTAAACTGTGTCTATAAGCGTTCTTGAATATTACTTGGGAGATATTTTACTCTTATGGTAGACAATAAAATAAAATTCTATTAGATATCTAATAGTCTGTTTTTAGACGCGATTGTGTTACTTGGGACGAGCAACTAGATTCAACTTTCTGACTGACTCTGACAATTCAAAAGTACCTGTAAATGGTTGAATTGAAATAAATGATTTTGAGTCTGAAATATTACAATAAAATATATGTTTCCTAAACAAAGTATTTTCATTTCACTATTCTGTTCTAAAATAATAATATTCTTTGAGTATATAAGTATGTGTATTTAATGCAGAGCATTTAATTGCTTTTTATTCCTTTTATGCTAACACACGCGTTCTCTCTCATAAAACTGAATCATTATCATCATCATCATCAGCCGAAAGTCGTCCAATGTCGAACAAAGGCCCCCCCTAGAACGCCACAACAAACGGCAACCTGCCACTTGCATCCACCGGTTACCCGCGACCTTGACGATGTCGGCGGATCATCATCATTATCACATCAACCTTTAGACGCCCACTGCTCGGCATAGGTCTCCCCCAAGGGTTGGTTCAACCGTAAACATGCTTGCCCGATGCATGTTGGCGATCGCAGTAGGTGTTATGGTACTCAGAAAGACGCTGCTGCCCATCCTCTGGTCAATATCCCTCTGACGCCTTCTACGACACCCACGGGTAGAAATGGAGTGGTGCTATTCGCAGCTGGCACCACACGGGTGGTCGGATAACCGGCAATAAAACTGAATATTTCATAATTATTCGTCTTTGCTACAAATCCTGCACATATTAATACCTACAGTCAAGGGTACGAATCGAAATATAAGCGCAGAATAATCATGGCAGGCTAGACCCAGCGGTAGGGTGCATATCAAATCGGTCAGTATGTGTCACGGCAGCTGATGCCGTCGTGCATCCCTAGATTGCCGGATGCAATATTAATTCGGTGTTGTTTGGCACGTCATGTATATTGTAGTGATTAAATTCCCTTACATTATATATCTCGTTAATACCTATGAAGGGGAACATCCGACGAAATTGTGTTATAGGAAAAGTGACGTTATGGATGTGGATATAGCTAATATTATTATGTTTCTAAGGTTTTTATGAATTTATTTTTAGTGTAATTCACTTTGAGTGGACATCTAACAATATATTAATAAATACAATATGCCAGTATATAAATCAAATGTTCTTTATCCATATATTTTTTATTTAATATAAAACTTATTCCCAATAATGGCTTAGTCTCAGTTCTAACCAAACTTACTGCGCGTGCGTGCAAGCGAGCATGCAGCGTGCAAGCAAGCATGCAGCGTGCAAGCAAGTATGCAGCGTGCAAGCAAGCATGCAGCGTGCAAGCAAGCATGCAGCATATAAGCAAGCAAGCATCATGCAAGCAAGCATGCATCATGCAAGCGAGCATGCAACATGCAGGAGGCATAGTTTCTGTTACGGCTCCGGCGTTGCGGGGCTCCGGCGGTCCCACGCGAGCTTATCGTTGCAGATGGTATTCACGCTCACCACCGCAGCTTCGGCATACTGGCCGGCTACGCCGGCGAGCCTCAGCTACGGCGGCGGGCGTTAAAACCACCTGCTCCTCAGCTCGCGGGCCGCCTCGCCCCTCCACGCCTACGCAGATTTAAATTACACTCTAGGGGTAGGGCAGACAAGACTACATGGAGTCGATTTCGCAGCGATTCATTTCTGTCATTAACTTTGGTAGCACAACATATTGACTTTTTAAGACAAGATTTTGTTTTTGTCTATTTATATCTAAGTATACATTTTTGTTGAAATAAATTCCATGGAAAAATACAACAAACAAATAATATTCGTTAAAAAAGAATTCTACTTTTTGATAAGTTTGTTAAACAAAAAGATGTGATTAAAAATTCATTTAATTGTGTTTCTGTGAAATATTTTTGATTGAAGTAAATTGTCTTTGAAACAATAATAGTCGAAATAAAAATACGAGAACCAAATATTACTTGAAACATTTTCTGGGAAACGAAATTCTATGAAATTTCTGTCTGCGAAACAAGGGGACACCATATGAAACATATCTATACAATAAGAATCAAATTTTAATAATATTCTCAATCGTTTTACTCGAAATTCAGATTTATTCTCCCATTCTGAAAATAAAATTCTAATCTTACAGAAATGTAATCCTCTACTGCTCGGTGTCTCATAGTTATTTGATTTTATTGCAGATATGTGTGGACCAGAATAGTGGATAGGTAATTGAATTGCAAGCTAGCGCGCGTCGGCGTCACGTGCGGGGGGCCTTAGGGACTCAGCTCCGACAATATTTTGTTTTATCTATTTTTAATGACAACTTGAGGGTTAATCTATTTATTTATTTATTTATTTACACTTCATGCACAAAGGTACAAAGGCGGACTTAATGCCTTAGGCATTCTCTACCAGTCAACCCAGGGTGGTGAAGAGATAACACGGCAGGTGCATATAAAAAATATAACAAAATAGGTAAAGTACATAAACAAAATTATATAACTAATAAAATATATATCTATATAAATAATAATAATAATATAAATGATTAATTAATAATTAATCATCGGTGTAGATTTGATGGCTCGCGGTTCATTTTCGCTATCAAAAATTGTAGGGGCATGATTTTATGATGCACTTCAACTAAAGCGATTAGGACCATTTTATGAGAATTCAGCAGTGATTTCTTAGCCATTAGGATGGCGTTGATGTTTGTTGTTATTATATTTTATTAGGACAACATAACAATAATGAACTATCGTCAACGCTATTGAGCAATTTTGAATAAATGTTATTTTTATGTAGCTAGAAAGATCCTTCAAGTTAAGTATCATTTAAAAAAAATATAGAGTTATTTTTATCGATTGATAGTCCGAAATTTATGTTCGAAGTTTAAATTTTGCTTTGCATTGTTTAGACTTACGAAACGCATAATATATCGAATATCATAATGTTCGATAAAGAAAAAAAAGAATCTCCTCCAGTGACTGGCCGCCTACGAAACAGTATGTAGACCAGTCAAACAAAGGGCTAACACACAAAAAATAGCAAACCGAAATCCATAAACGTATCTTACACATCGAAATAACATCGTTCCGACAAAAAATTGACAAGCGAGCATAAAAAAGTAAAGTTTATTATTTACTTAGAGCATTCAGGGTTATGCTCCAGTGTTTTGATAAGGAAAGATCAGTGGCCGGGAGCAAGTTTTCTTACGACGTCGTCGAACAGGCAATATAGGCGTAAAGTAGTGTACTTAGACCGCCTCACTTGCCAATAAAAATAGCTACTTGCTTGTATGTATGTATGTAGTAAGTGTACATGTGCATGCATGCATGCATGCATGCATGCATGTATGATATGCGTGCAAGAGAGAGCGCGGAACAAGCAATAGAGAGGCACGATCAGCCCAAGCATATATATATTTATATCTGTCTATGTGTTACGTATGTATGTATGTATGTATGTATGTGTGTATGTATGTATATATATATATTTATATATGTCTGTGTTACGTGTATGTATGTATGTATGTATGTAGTAAGTGTACATGTGCATGCATGCATGTATGATATGCGTGCAAGAGAGAGCGCGGAACAAGCGATAGAGAGGCACGATCAGCCCAAGCATATATATATTTATATTTTAGTCGACAACAACGCGGACGCGGGCGCGGGCGCGGGCGCGGGTTAGGGGTGGGCGCGGAAAGGTCGCGGTCGCGATCACCCCTGGGCGCCCTATCACCACCGTTATCGCCGACGCCAGCTGTGTAAGTTTCTTTTTTTTACATATTCCTTCCTTCCTTCCTTCCTTCCTTCCTTCTTTCTTTCTTTCTTTCTTCCTTTTCTAAAAACTTTCATGCATGTTGTGCTTGCTTTTTTTAAATTTAATGCAGACGACGACCTCGCACGCGCGGACCGCGACGTGGTGGCCGTGTGCGCGTGCGAGGTGGCAGTGCACCTGCTGCAGAGGTGGCGGTGGTGGCATCAGCAGCAGCAGTAGTTCGGGGTGGCGCTGGGCGTGGCCGTGTGAGACGGCGCGGTGGCGGAGGTGGCGTCGTGCATGAGCGGCCGGGGCCATACAGCATAGAAGAGTTGGTTGCTTTGCTTTCTTTTTCCACTTTCCACACTTCCACACGCACACATAATATACAATTAAATCGTTCTGAATTTTAGCCTCCGCATCGTCGACGTCTCGGAGTTGCCGCAGGGGGTGCAGCTGGAGACTCCCCTGCACCCCTTTAGGGCGCGCAGGTGGCCACCACCGTAAGTAGTTCTACTTGTATAAGGTAGTTGTCGCGAGCAAGTGTTAACTTTTGTTTTGAAATGTCCATCTAGCCCACCAGCCACGTCCGCAGCGGCCGACTCGGACTCCGCACCCGCACCCGCACCAGAACCCGAACTAGACCGAATTTTGATGCCCTCGCCGTCACCGTCGGTGATGGTGCCGTCGCCAGCGATGTAAGTTGCTTTTTCTGTATGAACTTTTCTATTTATCTCTAAATGTAGGTGTGTACTACAACACTGCATTTGTTCCAGTTACATCGAGCTGGAGGAGCCGGCGCAGGCAGCGTCTCCACTCCCAGCGGCACCACGTCATTATCGTCGGAGTCTGGGGGATGCAGAAGTCATGGACATCCTTCATTATGGTAAGTACATGCTGATTTTAGTTTGGTTTAGGGCTGTGGCTTCTGGCACCAACCCGATTTTTAACCAATCTGTTGTTTGTTACAGGAAGCGACCCAGATTCCGACGGTGATGACAACGCAGATAGCGACGACGAGTTGGTGCCGCTTCCAAGGTTGCCTCGGACGCATCAAAGCATCCAGGAGACACCCTTGGACGTGGAGTTGGCAGACGCTGGCCAAGAAGAGGATGGCGACGACGGCTCCGGGGCGCCTGACGCCGAGCTCGGGGCGCCTGACGCCGAGCTCGGGGCGCCAGACGCCGAGCCCGGGACGTCGGAGAGTGTCCCTCTGACGGCTACGGACCAGCCTAGGAGGTGGTATGATTTTGAATGGAAAGCTTTTCCCGATTCTCCGATTCCACCTGAATCGAGGAGAGAAATTTTTTCCCAGATAAATGTAGGTCCGACAGCTCCACAGGTCAACCCGTATGACATTTTCGTTGCCATATGGGATCGGCCAATTATGGAGTACATAGCCTCGGAGACAAACAGATATGCTCAGAGGTTGATATCAGAGTCGACCAGCAGCGACAACAGCACCCCCAGCGCCCATTGCCGCTTAAATCGTTGGCGTGATACAACTGTGTACGAGTTGTACACGTTCTTCGCGCTGCTCTTGGCGATGGGAGTTGTTGTCAAGTCGCGGCTGGAAGAGTACTGGTCGTCAGCCTCTGACGTTTTTTGTACTCCAGGGTTTAGTGGACACATGGCAATCGATCGTTTTTTATTACTCGCTAAGTGTTTACACTTCAGTGACGCGATTGGCATGTGTGGGCTAAGCCTGAGTAGCTCCGAGGCTAGATTATTTAAGATTAAGCCAATACTGGACCATTTAAACATGAAATTTCAGCAATTATATACACCACAGCAGAACCTTGCTCTAGACGAAAGTCTTTTGATGTGGAAGGGCTGGCTAGAGATCGGCCAGCTCATTCCAAATAAAAAGGCGAAGAAAGGCATCAAGACTTACGAGCTGTGTGAATCTCAAACCGGCTATCTATGGCGGTTTGAGGTTCACGCTCATAAAGCAGGTCAATTGCCACCGCCGCAGTTTGATGATCCATTAGATTCACCTACACCTTCCACAGTTCTGAGGCTGATCCAAGGTCTGGAGTACAAAGGATACACATTGTGGATGGACAATTACTACAATTCGCCGTGTCTCGCTCGACGACTGAAGTCCTTGGGCTTTGATTGTGTTGGGACCCTGCGGACCGATCGTAAGTTCGTTCCGCAGGCCCTGCACAATCTGACCAAGCGGAACATGCGCCAAGGCCAAGTAGTTGGTCTTACCTCGGGGGATGTCGATGTCATGGTATGGAAAGATGCTAACCGTGTGGCTACCATCTCGACATACCATGGCGACGGCGTCCAAACAGTCCGGGGTTCCACCAAACCCATCCTGATATTGGACTACAATATCATGATGGGTGGGGTGGATAAAAAAGACCAGCTCCTGGCCATGTATCCGGTCGAGCGGAAACGAACAATGGTGTGGTACAAAAAATTGTTCCGGAGATTACTCAACATCTCCGTATTGAACTCCTTCATCATTCATAAACAATCATCTTCTCCTTCTTCTTCTTCTTCTACTTCTACTTCTTCTGCTCTTTCTCATCGCAACTTCCGTATTACCCTTATCAATTCCCTTCTTGCTCATCATCGTACCTATCCCTTTCCCCCTTCTATTGCAACCGGACAGAGTCGATTCGGTGTATCCTTGCCGCTGGACGGGCAACCGTTCCAATCGGCGGTACACCGAATCGACTATTACGACGCCGACACCACTGGGCGTCGTCGTCGGAGGACGTGCACTGTGTGCCGGAAACTTGTTTCCAGCTTCTGTCCCGGTTGCAATAAATGTATGTGTTTTCGAAACTGTTTTCTGTCTCAGCACCCATTCATTAATCTATAATTTATTTAAGTAAAGTGTATCTATAAATATATATTTCTTCGTATGTATCTATATATTGTATTTATATAACAATTTTTTGTACCACTCCCTGTTCGTTTCATTGACTGCTTATTGTGTTTTTGTTCATCCGCCGTTTGTATTCTTAGTTTCCGGCCTTGGGTATTTTTTTTTTACTTTGATTTTGTTTTTTGATTTTGTTATTGTTGTAAAAATGACTACTTTACTAAAGGCTACTTTTAATTTTTATTATTTAATACCCCAAGAAATCTTACTTTGTTGTAAAAATGACTACTTTACTAAAGATTACTTGTGAACTGTTTTTTTTTTTACATTTTTTTAATTTTGTAGCGTGTTATCTAATGGTTCTTCTTCTGCGCGGTGGTGATGTTGATGTCTTTTTTCACTTTTTTATAATTTTTTTTTTATTTATTTTTTTTTTGTTTTTTTTTGTTTTTTTCCAAAAGATTCTCGTCTATTGCAATGCTGCTTTGGTTGTTTTGTCATCATTTCTGTTTTTTTTTTTTTTTTTTTTTTTTCATTTACATAATATATACATAATATAGACACTAAAAGACTTACATAATATTATGTAGTACATAATAAGTATGTAAAATATTTTTTATTTCAATTGCTTTAATTTCATGTCTACATGTGCCAGTATTTGCCGCATCCATTTCTTCTGTGTTCTATGTTTTGGTACTTGTGTATTTTTTTGTGAAATTGTTCGATTTGATTGTTCATTTGTGTAATATTTTTCTTAGAAGGCATGCTTTTTTTATGTGCTTATCGTGTTGTACATATCTTCAACATGTAGAATGTTGAATTAGAATTAAAATTGAGGCAACAGAATGTATACAGTGATCCAAAGTGTGAGTAGGTGTTTTTTGCACCTGTTTTTAAGTGGTTACTTTGGAAAGCCATTACTATTAAACTAAACATTTTTATCCTCTGAAACTCTGTCTGTGTAATGTATGTGAACCTATCATTAATATTAAAATGTAACCTTAGCCACCAGGCGTGTGGCGTTCTTAGAATTGATGTGTAAACAAGCCCATTCTTTTGTTTCCAAAGCGGGCACTCATAAATGACGTCATGCATTGTGAAGCTTGTGAGATGAAATAAATGATGCCGAGGTCCGTTCTTTTGTTTTATTTATGTGTATTGATGTGGATTGGATGAAATTAAACAAAAACTTTGTGAAATAATTGTTTATTTTTTTAATTATAATGACCTTTACACAAGAAACTGGGAACAAGTCCCTCACACTGAACATACATCACAATTACTAATACATTACAAGGTAGAACTATACTAAACCATACATATCCTGTTAGCAAATTTAATAACGATTCCAATGACAAGTGGTAGCGAGCTAACTATCGTAATTTCGGAGATATCGTCGTTTTAGTACGACGCGCCGAAAACGCTCGCGGCCACCCGGAAAGGCCCCACAGACAAGCGCTCGCGCGGTTTTTAACCGCCAACAGATGAAGGTCTTGTTTTAAAAATCTAATACTGGCATCCTTCCAGGCATTTTCTTCCCCTTACACAGTGATGCAAATAATGAAATTACTTAGACTTTCTACCAGCAACTCCAGTAACCAAGTTAAGATACTACTCAAGAATATGTTTCCGAAGCTAATTCATTTCGTATTCCTGTTTTCCTTTATCCTCTCCGCCTTAAAACTTAAAAACAAAACTAATTAAAATTCTAACTTCAACGCTCTTCGAGAAGTGTTGTAAAGTAACGAAATAATGTTTTCATTCAATTGAAACGAGGGTAGTTAATAAAAACGCAGCGTAGCGCGGGCGTAGCGTCGGCGTAGTAGAGGAATGCGCGTTTGTTGGAAGTGTTAACTGAAATTTGCATAGTTGGACGGAAGTTTGGTGTTAAAGATATAGTGTGACGTGGGGGTTACGCGGGGGATATAAAAGAAAACCCAACGTAACCGGTCAACATAAAAAATATATTATAGAAAAGGAGTGGGTAAGTTTACGGTCACTAATTCCCTTTCAACCTCCCCTGGGAGTTGCACTGTACTCTCCTGGCTCAGCCTTGGGCACGACGATCACAGCGGTGTGCCACGCTGGAGACGCCAGGTGTGGTGACGGTCGGCAGGTGGTGAAGCCGGACCCGAAGTGAGCTCGACGCGGCCACGCGGGATAAATAGGGACCCGGGGGCGCGGAGCTTGCTGTCCGGCGGTGTGGACGAGCGGTGGTGCGGCACCCAACGTTGGGATGCACTTGATGTCCGAGGATTTAGAAAAATATCCAGGTGTTCAGGCGGAACTTTGGACCCTGGAATGCAACGTCCAGCATGTCACAAGATGGCCGAAGGTCATCTCCGCTGATTGTGACACCAAAGCGTAAGCAAAGCGAGATGTACTAGTGCGCTAATGAAGGTGTGTGTGGTTGTCACAATCAGTACGAAGTTTACAATTAACATTGGATGACTTGACTTTAACAAAGAAACAAGGCATGATTTGCAGATTCGAACCGCGTGGTAGATAGGTACCTACGTGTAACAAAATGCACTGAGCTAGGAGCAAATAGGTTGCATCTGCATTAGAAATAACGCGTAAGGCGTATTAAGCTGCAATAAGAAGAAACTAAACGATTACATAGGTGCACGCCCTAACATAACCTATAAGGTAGGAACACGAAATGTAAAATATAGTTAGCTGTTCAACACTTACCCAATATGGGGTTATGAATTCACTGAGTTTAATACTTTAAGACTATTATTAGTCAATCTAAACTGGCAAATAAAATGGCGAAGAACATTTAATGGGTAACAGGTGTACCTCTGTCTATCTTTGCCGATGCCGGAATTCGAAAAAAGGACTGTCATGTCCTTCGTCGTGGCTTAAATACGGTAATTGGCATAGATAACATTCCTCATTTCACACGTTCGGATACAACAATTAGGCGGACTTCACTAGTACTATAGCTAATAGTAACTTTGGACGACCCTAAATATGAATAGTCTGTTGTGTGATTTGACATTTATTTGTTATGGTGAGGTTAATTGTTGATATTTGGTTGTGATTTTAATTGTTTTCAGGTGAAGTAACGATACAACGTTACAATAGGGCACTTACTCGTACATCAGGGATCCGTGTTACGTTACTATCTGGAACGAGAAGATTTATAATTTTTAATGCTGGTCTACTTATGAAATTAACACATTCGTAATACGAAAGAAATTTAGAGGAACTACGTGTACTGTTTTTGACAATCATATACTTCACACAAACAAACAAATCAAAAAAGCAAATACTTAGTATACCGTACTTCTTTATATTATTATAAATATAGAGGTAAAGTTGGTTTGGTATCTTTTTTGTTTTTTCAAGTGGTAACCTCCGACTGCCTTTACTTTTCCCAACTATGTTGGGGTCGGTTTCCAATCTAATCGGATGCAGTGCAGTGCAGTTGAATATAAGTGTTTTACAAGGAGCGACTGCCGATCTGACCTCCACTACCCAGTAACTAGGTAACACGATACCCTTAAAGTAGGTACTGATCCGATTACAAATAATTTTTCATTAGGTAATAAAAAGTTACACCATTGCCAAATGCTATATTTTATAGTACCTATTCTTGATTTTTATGTGGACATAGTCGCAGGCAGAAGCTGGTAATCAATACTATATCACTAACGTATGTTGACATCATTGAAAAATACTGACTACATACTACACGTGTTTCAACTTAACATGAACCTTCTATGGTCTATGTGAAATAAAATCGTTTTCTTTGTTCACAGTATTTTAATTTTGTAACAAACCAAAACACAGACCAGCAAGAGAGCATGATACACTGTACAATTACAAGAGAATTTCGGGATTTTTGGGCTCGGTACTAAAAGCCCCAATTTTGGCCCCGGTAACAACGGAGCACGGTTTGTCTAAAGTGAATGAGCAATAAAGCAAATCCCGAATAAGCCCGAAGGACCATGCGAGCGGAGCCGCGCGAAAAATATAGTACCCACCGCTATTTATATTGCTCTGCTATGCTTAACTAGGAGTAAAAGAAAAATGACGAGAATATCAGTTTATGATCCGTAAACGTAAGGTTTAACTGTATAAAAGGGTTTTTATTTTGTAAGAAATGAAACATTGAAATAACATCGTACCTGTACGTGTACCCACTGCAGGATATCTTCTATATGTATATTAAAAATGAATCGTATTTCGTTAGTCTCGCTAAATCTAAAGAACAGCTGGACTGATTTGGCTAATTTTGGTCTTGATATATTTATGGAAGTCCAGAGAAGGTTTAAACGGTAAGAAAATTGGAAAATCAATTGACAGGACAACGTCTGTCGGGTCAGCTAGTGTTCAATAAAATACGATAATATGTATGCCAATAATTAATATTCCATTCCACCATTAAATCTCTATTCATAAAAAATGTCATAAAAGAGATTATGCACGTCTTATGTCGTATTAAGAGAACTGGAATTCATCTTCTATTAAAACATTTCCTTTCCTGGAACAAACCTAAAAAAAGCTACGATGGACATCTTGAAGCACTGGAAACAATCCTTCAACAGTTTTACTACTTATTACTCAGAACAATGTGATGATACAAATGCCCTTTACAACAACTGACATTTACGCGAGCCAGACAATTTACACGCATAAATTATTTTAATTTCACAAAGAGTAATCCAAACAGTCGTTTCGTCAAAGGGTACGTAGGCACTAATACGACAATGTAACATCAACTTTAATTAAAGCCCATAAAACGAGCCATGCAAAGTTCCTTCCGCACGACCCAACTTTGTCGTGCGGTCAAACGTATTTATTCTTACAGACACATTTGTCAAGTCCATTGAAGATTATGCGAAGCTCCTCTCTAAACTATGTCATCCACATTTGAGAGGATCATAAAACATGGTAGGTTGCTTTCATTAGCTTCGCATTCGTGTATAAAGCAAGTAAAGGGGATACGCCAAGTCGAAACGTAACCTTCACTTTTACGACAGTTATAAAATTTCAAATTTCGCTACTCAGCGTTGTTAAATTCTACTGCACCCATTGTTTATTGTCGATAGCGTGTTTAATTTTTATTAATCCACTTAATTTACGATCTTTGACATATACGTTCAGCGCGTTTCAGTTTCATGGTTCTGTGGGACACGATTTTGATGGTACCTATTTAGTAAAATATCATTGACGCTATATTTAATACTCGTATTCAGTAACTACTTCTACTTATTGCGAGTTAGCAATGAAACGGGTTAAAGGCTCTATAGCTACGTTAAGGATCCGATACTGGTGTTAATCCTCGTATAGAAAACTATAAGAGGAAGCAGGAGTCTTTTACGACACCTACGGGAAAATAGCGGGTGGCCTATTCCATACCGGAAAATACGGCAACTTAACTGGTTAACTGAAGCTCAATTTCTCTCCAAGTATGGGCGTAATGGGTACCTAAAGGGTATCACTAAACGTATCGAGCGCTTCAAGCAATATGCAGCATTGACGCATTGGGTGTAAAGGTCGGAATGGTTACGACAGTTTACCACGATATTATGTCTAATCCGATCACATAACCAGCCCACTAACACTCGGGCATTGGGATTATTTATGTCAATATTCACAGCTGTCTAACGCCAAATCCTTAATATAATGTATTATTAGATTTATAACCGACAATCTGACTGTTGTAACTATATGTTATACATGGTTGTGGAGTATAATCGACACACAGTCGCTCAATAAATAAATTAATTAGATCATACTAATTAAGTATGTCCAATGTATTACAGTAATAACCAGCAATTAAAATACAAAAGCACCCACAGACTGCTGAGCATAGGTCTCACCCAAGGGTGGTTTCAGCCGTAATCGCCATGCTTGGCCGATGCATGTTGGCGATCGCAGTAGGTGTTATGGTACTTAGAAGAACGCTGTTGCCCATTCTCCGGACAATATCCCTCTATCGCCTTCTATGATACTCAAGGGTAGAAATGGGGTGGTGCAATTCGCGGTCGGCACCACACGGCTAACTAACGCTTAGATTAGATTTAAAATGACTATTTATTTAGTTATTTCTGTGGGAAAACAATCAATACACAAAAAATTCTTAATTATAACAATCCTTAGTACACTTAAGCTTAATAGTGTATGTGTAACTCACAGCGTTATCATTACGTTACCTATTCATAATTTTATATTACTAAGCGACTAAGCGTTATTTTAAAAAAATCATACCTAATCCTACGTTTAGCAGTGGACGGCATTGGGCTGATACGGTGACGATGATCCAAAATCATTACCATTACCTCAAGAAATGTTTTTCTTTTTGACGTAGACATGTTCATTCGTTTTGACAGAGCTAAACCCAATTTTTCCCTATCTATTTATCAATCTATATTCATGAAATAAAACGAAAATTATCTAATCAATTTATTATAAACGTTTTTAAAGTCAATGACATTACGTACTAATTTCAATCACCTTCATCCGACGGCACTTTAATAATGTCACTCAAATTCTATGAATGCACTTTATTCGTAAAACTTGTAAAAAGAATAAACTTTTATGTAAATATATTTTAACATCGATCATAGGCGTTTGGCAGTAAATCCTTTAAATTTTAATATCAGCTAAAATATAACACAAAATTAAAGTGTAGCTTTAAAAGTTTTCATTCAGTGAGTTAGAATCATTTCTACAATATCTGACGAAGACTTTGATGGCGTTACAAGAGCACTTCACTTCGTTTGATGCTGAAATAAAAACATAAGTTACAAAAAACTCCATCCGTTCTTTTCGTAAGTTTTTTTTGCAAGAAACATCACTTTGTGACGATGCTGATCAAAATACAACAATAATTCATGGCAGACACGATAACTGCATAAACTAATAATGTTTGTACGCCAACATTTGAGTCACAAAAAACTTGACAACGTATCTTGAGTTATTGGCGGTAGAGCTTCCAAACATTCGGGATTTTTGGGAATTTCCTCTATAGAATGCAACAAAATGGTGCGTGGTAACCAAATGCAGAACAACAAAGCACATTTATGTAAATTACATCTAAATATAAAAATGTATCTTTGAGTATAAAACCATATAAAATATAAACATTTAACAAATATCAGTGTTCTCCAAAAGTGTAAGTAGGGAGTTCCACAGTTTTGTTCGTTTCGCCACATTAGTATGATGGCCAAGCTTTCCTGAAGTTGAATACGAAAAAAGGCAAATAATCAATTTCAAAACTAAGTACACCCGTTGGTACGTTTAATTCTACCATTAAATAATAATAATATGAAACGTTTA
Source organism: Charanyca ferruginea (assembly GCA_947361185.1). Lineage (NCBI taxonomy): Eukaryota > Metazoa > Arthropoda > Insecta > Lepidoptera > Noctuidae > Charanyca > Charanyca ferruginea. The sequence goes on from OX376056.1 coordinate 26,503,633, forward strand.
AATCAAATGGGTAAAAAAAGGATAAAATTAAAACTTGGTAAGGTTGGTAACGAACTAAGGTAAAACCTCAAAACGGTGAACGAACAGTATTCATCCAAACATATTACAACCACCAATCCCTCGGTTCAATGTGTGTAATTATGACAATCATCCCTTTGACCGTTCCTAAACCAGCAGGTGTTTTTGGGTTCACATGATTGTTGCGACTGCTCCAGAACTATATTATAATGTAAAAATCTTTGAATGTGAAAATTATTTAAAGCTTGATATCAATTGACACATTGGCAATGTTTGACACACATTGTACAGAGGCCAGCACATTAAGCTACTATCTGTCAAATCTCTTTGATAGATTTTTAACTTTATTACAAAACAGTAAGGTTCATATTTAAATGGGAAAAATTGACAGTTTAGGTTGGCTTGATGTGCTGATGTCTGAACAATAAGTCCTTGACGAATATAATATTATATATTAAATATGTTGTTCTCATAATACCATAGATCACATAGTAGTCATTCTCATAGTTGTAGTAATGTGATCAAAACCAAAAACAAAAAAAAAGGAATTAAAAGTGCTAGTGGTGTACCTATATTGTGTCCTGAAAATAAAACCCCTTGTCTGGAGACCCTGATCGGCGGCCAAAGTAAAAAGTTTGCCATCACGAACGAATAAGGCCGGAAGAAGTTTTGTTACTGTTGTAAACGTATAAGGATGATTTAGGCGACTTGTAAAAAGTTGATAATATGTAATGCCGAGATTCTGAGATTTATGATTAATCCCTTGTCGAGATATTTTCTATCTGAATCCTATCTTATGACAGCAAAGATAAATGACAAGAAAAATAAGTTTTATTTGAACATTGGGGGTTTATTTTGAAGTGCCACTTTGTTTAAATTATCAAATGGAGCAGATTTAGACAATATGGTCGTTTTTTGTTTGATTATTTAAAATCAAGCTTTGTTGTAAGATTTAAAACAATAAAGCTGCTGAAATATATAAAAGTAGAAAAGTATTACCACTGCCAATATGTTTTTATAATCAACATGGAAAATAAAATAGCAAAACTAATTTACTGAATAGAAACTGCCTTCAAATCTTATTCACAGAATATACTTACTCGTACGTAATCTTGGTTCATTCAAACAATACCTACATTTGTTTACATGTGTTATTGAAACATAACAATATTATTTGTTTCAGTGAACCAAGATTATATCCAGAATCTTCCTACAAAATCACACGATCATATAAAGTTGATAAAACGCCTCATCCTTCAAAACTGAGAGTTTAATATGAAGCTACTACTCGCGCCATCTACCAAACTGCGCACGAACTAGTCATTGTTCCCACGTGTGGCTACTTGGCTGTAATAAATCGCATTTATCTCAGTTACCGGCTAATGAATAACGCTTAAAGTTACTTGAACTTTGTGTATTTGTGTCATTATTATTCTTGCACTTAGATACCTGCACATTTTATAGTCGGCCTATTGTCGATTTGATGGCTTTGTGCTAACAATGGCGGCTAAATCTAATATTATAGGTAGGTAGACGCTAGCACATCAAGCCATAGCAAACTGACATATTTTCCCAATCAAATATGAACCTTATTCTTTTGTAATAAAGTTGAAAATCTATCAAAGAAATTTGACAGATTGAGTTAGCTTGATGTGCTGGCCTCTGTACCAACCTTCTGTAAAATAGAAACATATTTATTTTCAGATGCATGTTTTCAATTCCCGTATACTGTGGTATATCTTTCATGTTACTGCAACAAATATTTATTGTTGAGGAAGTATAAATTATTTGAACGTTTATAAATCTATCAACATGTTGTAAAATGGCCGTAGCAAACTAGCAATTTAGATCAACACTAAACGGAAATCCTTTCGACCATCTTACAGAATTGATTTTGATGTTTTATTACCGATCTACGTTTTATTTTCAGAAGGCTTGAAAAGGCGAAACTTACGACATATTGCCACATTTACGTAACGAATAACCCCCTTTGGTAAGATTTGAGTCGATTTTGGAATTGAAATGTGTCCCAAACTTAAAAATCGATCGAATTTACATTACGTTTAATCCTCGCGCTCATGTTGAGTCCTCCGTTATATTATTATGTACCTAAATGATTATTATTTAAGAATAATATTTATTAGTTCAGTTAGTTCAGTAGATCACAACAAACCTTAATTAAGTAACAGCAATTTATCGGTATATTGTTATTTTAACAGATAAAAACATGTTTTTTCAATATAGGTAAAAAGAAAAACATTTTTACTAAAACCAATGATATTATATTAAACAGATATGTTATGAGCGCCCAATTTTGAAGATTCAAAAACGTCCTAATTGGGACGTATTGCCTTTAGTCTGCGTCACGCATGGCGACGAATGGTACGCTTTGTTAAAGCAGCTAAAAAAATTAAAAAATGCTATTTTGTGTATTTAGAAAGTGTACCAATTATGATACCCAGTTTAATAAAGCACAAGGGATCTCATACCACATGTAACTACGCAATATACATCGATTTGTTTATATATTTCAATTATTTTCCTAATATTCTTATATTTGGAGGTTAGAAAAAAGAAAGAAATGGAAGTACATTGTTTCACGTGAGTAAGACAAGGACGCGTTCACTCCGGACATAGAATAAAAGTACAGATGCGATATCGTAGGCAGTAAAGTTATTGTTTACCCACAGTTCTGTTTTTCTTTTTTTAACCTTGTAATATTTAATCATTTTGTTTAAATATTACAAGGTTATTTTATTGTATTCAATCATTTATATACCTAATTAGAAATTAAACAATATGACAACAGATATTTATTATCCTTTCTTCGTTAAGGTTATCCGATGAGATCTGGCTTCAAGAATGGATCGCATTTGTTCGTAGACAAAGAAATTAATTTTATTACAAAATAAATATTTTCTACTCTGTATATTATTATAATTATATATTCTATTATACATTTAGTCCTGTTTATTAGTTGTTCTATAACAACCCACCCACCCACCCGTCCTATGTACAAACCGCGTGTATAAATGTACTGGCGGTTTGTACCTTCTGTCTCGTTAAATTTTGCTAGTCTGTGATGCCAAGACGCAGTGATTGGTGGCCAGGATAATGCCCGTTTACATTCACGCGCAATTGACAACACTGTCTCTTTTCTTCTTGTTGGTTTTTTCAAGCCATCCCTTTTCAACATTTTGACTTGTAGTGAATTGTAAAATGAATGAAAAGTGTAAAAGTGTGCAGCCGCTGCTGCGCGGAACACTTTTTTCGTTTGTTTTGTGAGTGTATAACATATCTGTTTATTAGAATATCATTGACTAAAACACTTTTTTTGTCACGAAGGGTGACAAAGACAAATGACACGTTTGATTGTCCGCGCCACTGATTATAATTATCTGTTAATTAGAAGGTAAGTACTCTTGTAGATAGCTAATGATGTCTAAATGTTTACTTGTGAGCGAGCAGTAGCAATAATATTGGTCACAATCACAGATATAGATAGACCTAGATAACGCAAGAGCAACTACTTCGCGTGCCTATTTTCGTGCCTAACTTACGATAAAAAATCGTATGTAAAAAAAATAAAGTAAACGTTTCCTTCCATCGGTAAGACATTTAGTGATTAATATTATGCGTAATTAATTTAAAAAACAATTATCTTTTATCTAATACCCTCAGTAATACCTGGTAATAAGGAAATAAGGAATAATAAGATTTCATACAGATCGTGATACTTGCGTTATCTACGTCTATCTATATCTGTGGTCACAATATTAATACGCACAATTGCATATAACACTGCCATCCCCAGCATCGGTCACGAAGGGTAGCATGCTACATCAGCGTTGTGGTTAACCGGCGCGCGACGTCGACGTCACCCTACAGTCTGATTGATGACCTTCAGCGGGCTGTGACGCGACGTCACGTGACGTCATATTAATAATTACTCTTGACCCCTAGGTCGGTCTAAAGTGAACTTAAATTATGAATCCGGACTCAAAGTTAAACTAGACTTTGGTATTAATTATTACGAGTATAATTTCTGACAGATGGTCGGTTAGCCAAGTTTGTAGAGGTTACGTATTGGGCTTGAATAATTGTGTAATTAATTTTTGGGTAATAAATTGGGACTAAATTGACTAGAATAATACAGAAGGTTGATAATAAATAATATCTAGATATAGATACCCTAGCACTCACTTGCGTAAGTAAATACATAATTTTTCACCCAAAAATCAGCACTGAAGCACTTTTATTTTTCATTTATTACATATTTTTTTTATTTGGGGGATAAAATTGTCAGTTTTATAGTTTTTGCGTTCAAATCAGACCTTTTATCGCTTCTGTCACATCGCTTGTGATCGGCTCTTGCCCCAAACGCTGTCTAAATGTGAGGGCGTAAGCGTACAATACAATGTATCACCAGATCAATGTGAGCGCCAGTGATGTGTGAGACTCGGTGTGTACCTAAATCCGCACTGTTCGCTTTTCCCCATTTGCATTGACCAGCCACCACAAACCAATACGAAAAATCAACGAAATTCAACTAAGCCAAAAATTCTTCGGTAAAAATTCAAATGCCGAAATAACTACGACCATTGAATTCTAAATTGCATTTTGCATTAAAAAAAAAAAACAATTCGCTTACTATCTAGCTGACTCGATAATTGTTTGTGATAATTGGATTTCCGCTCATACAAATTTAAAAAACTGCTCGGTACCTGAACCGCCCTTTGCCGTCGGCTTTCAGGGGGTGTCGCTTATTTATATGCTAATGCAGCGCTGTAGAAATGCCACGCACGACTTAGGTGTTGCACCTGTCCAATTATAAGAACAACATTTTCCCCTATGTGCATTTTCATGGAATTTTCTGCATGGAAATTGAGGTAAATTTCGCCACGTCTGAACGCCGGGCCACCTTACTGGAGAATATTTCGCTTTTGCACAGGCAGCCGTTTGTGTAAATTATTACTTTGGAGGTAGATTACTGCACATATGTCCACATAACTTCTAGTTTATATTCAGTTACTTTGCATACTGTATTTTGGAGTTTCAGAACAAATCTCCAAAAGTGCTTTGTCGCATGTGCTTTCAATAGAGTTTAAACTAGATATAGTATTATTTACAGCATTTACTCACCTTCACGGTATTATCAGCGATGCTATTTGTATTGGTGATGTTTCACCCATTCTCCCGAACATTAGTATTTATGGAAGTCAGTCGATCGAGAAAAGAATTTTCGCGGCTACGTCCAATCTTGACGAGGACTGTGCTGAGTGGTTGCCATTTCCTCTCTCCCTTTTATTTTTTCTCCAACAACTTAATGGAGTCGTAAAGAATGGGCTGGTATTTCATTATAATGTTTTAACTTCATCCCCGACGCGAAGGGTAATTGTATGACATTTTAATATTCTTTTGGTAATAAGAAAAGTGTAATTTTGTATGTGAGAAATTGAGAAATAAACTTAGTCACGTGGGTACAGTTGAGACATTTTGAAATGAATAAGATTCAGTATCAAACACTATATAACAAAAGCCATTCTTTAAACTGGTTAAGAAAATAAAGTAGTTTCTCGCTTGCAGCATGTAACAGATGTGGGTACACAGAATAACAGAACAGGGCATCCATTCAGCTCTCGCGCTCCCAACGCAAGAATTTATCTAAAGCAAATCTCATTGTTCAGTGGATCCGCGGAGACGTGAGCTGAACTCGCAAGTAAGACAAATTCCCATCGACTTGATTAAAGTTGTCAGCCAGGAACGCGAGAGATGCAATTTAGCCACAACCGGCAAATGTTACGCGTTCCGCCGTCAAAACTGTAGGTACTATGAACCGGATTGTTCCCTTGGTTCTTGTAGATTGCGTATTTGTTAACGTGAATAGGCATTCCCTTGATAAGCGGGTTCCGCAAAATTCGTTTGCGACCACAGAGAGATCCGCCCACGAAATGAAGTGCAGCCTTATCTTAAGTAGCTCACGACGGTAACGAGGTCTATTTTCTGAAAATACATTTGCGTGAGACGCTAAAAGTATATTTGGCTTTCTTTTAAATCAGGAGGAATATTTCAACATTATTTTTTTATTGGTTTGTCTTTGAGTTGTCATCAATTCAAAATATGACCTGAAAAGGTGCTCTCTAACTTATAAGTAGACTGTTAATCAAAACTTTCTGAGTAAATAATACCTGACGTCGTTTCAAGCTGCCGCTGAAATTATGCAGCAATAATTTCATGGTTCACAAAGCACAAAGTAAAGCGAAGAATGTAAGTTATACGCTCACCGTAAAGTGGCCTTAAGAGAGCTTATAACCGGACTGAACACATCGTGAAGAACCTTTCAGAGAATAAGGCTGTATAGAATAACGGATAGGTTGGTAGTCTGCAGCTTTGTGGCTCACGTTGGTATAACCTGTTGTATTTGTTATGAAGCCGCTACAGCGCTGCAGTGAAATGCTGTAGTATATTTGGGATGAGTCTGCAATTGAACTACAGCTAAATTTCTAGCTATCTGTCAAGTTTGTAAATTATGGAGATTGACTACGCAAACGTAGCGCTTTGTAGCGAAATTGCGATGGTAATTTACTGTAATCGATTCGTTTAGTTCTAAAACAGTGTGACCATCTAAATACTAGTAATTGTTATAAGTAACTTGGAATCTGAAATTATAGTTGTAACCAAATCGATCCGGTATTTTTGTCCCATTTCAGAGCTAAGTCCTCTTTTCATACGTATAATATTTATTTCAAGTACCTAATACACGTTTCCTCACGTTGTTTTTTGACCGATAGTAATGATGTCCAAAATACACTCAGAAAGTACATAATAATATAAAACTAGAAGTCACATTTTTTCATTCTTCTTGCCGGTGTGGTGACGGTCGGCAGGTGGTGATCCAGACCCGAAGTGAGCTAGGAGCAAATAGGTTGCATCAGCATTAGAAATAACGTATAGGGCGTATTAAGCTGCAATAAGAGGAAACTAAACGATTACATAGGTGCACGCCCTAACATAACCTATAAGGTAGGAACACGAAATGCAAAATATAGTTAGCTGTTCAACACTTACCCAATATGGGGTTACGAATTCACTGAGTTTAATACTTTTAAATATTATTAGTCAATTTAAACTGGCTGGCAAGAAAATAAAATGGCGAAGAACATTTAATAATGCTCTGGATAGCAGATTTCAGAAGAACGTTCTGTCTGTCTTCGCCGGTGCCGGAATTCGAAAAAAGGGCTGTCATGTCCGCCGGCGTGGCTTAAATACGGTAATTAGCATATATAACATTCCTCATTTCACACGTTCGGATACAACAATTAGGCGGGCTTCACTAGTCCTATAGCTAATAGTAACATAGGACGACCCTAATATTAATACGTCTGTGGTTTTGATTTGACATTTATTTATTATTGTGAGGTTAATTGTTGATATTTGGTTGTGATTTTAATTGTTTTCAGGTAAAATAACGATAGGTACAACGTTACAAAGGCGACAGAGGAGTATTGACCAGAGCATAGCATATGACCTACTGGGATCGCTAACATGCATCGGCCAAGTAGGGCGATTACGGCTGAAGCCCCTCTTAGGGGAGACCTATGCCTAGCAGTGGGCGTCTAGAGGTGACATGATAATAATGATGATGATTTCTAATATGCAAGGATGCAAACTGAAAATTATTTTAAAACACATGGGTGTAAAATACCTAATTAACAAACCACGGAGCCCAAGAAACAGCAACAATTCCAAACTTTATGTTCACGAGAACTTTTGGTGGATTTACAAAATGCTTGCACGTTCTAGAGCCACAAACTTGGAAAGGTAGCTAGAAATACAGGCAAACTCGCACCGTTATTAAACAGAATAATCAAACAACACTGCGTTGCAAATTCGGCCCAAACTCCGCTTGCAAGGTAAGATTGCTCAAGAGGAAAAGCACGTTTCCTACGTATAATAACGGTTATTGCGAAATATTTCTAAACCTTATACCGCTGATATTTCTAATCCACAAAATCCTTGGCACGCGAGAGCTGGGGATTACACATTCAAATAACGCATGCTAGTCGCAATACAGGGGACGTTTTCCATTACGAACACGGAGAACTACGCAGCACTATGACTCTTGTCACATCCTATGTAGGAGACTCAGTTTTGAGCCGAGTTTAACACAGTGCTCCCGGTGTTTGGAGTTGGAATCGCACTTAAGTAAACTGGTATTTAGCCCAATTTCGGAGCTTATGCTTCTAAAGGTTTACTTGCACCGGAGCTGCATTGTTATTTAGGCACATAAACGTAAAGTCAGTAAAGTGAGCGCCGAACAAGTCTTCATTTTAGTATATTAAATTACTTGATACACTAACAAAATCTTTATGTAACTTTACCAATAACTAAACTTCTCCTGTTTTCTAAACGGAATAATTTAATACCAAGGCGATTAAGGATGTGAGAACCTACGTAAAGAACATAATTAGCAGTGGTTTTCTGTTTATGAATTATATCATTATCCATACTAATCCGATTTTGATGAGATTTGTGAAAATAGATTGGGTTCAATCTATTTTCACAAATCTCATCATCATCATCTGAGGAAGGACATAGCCTAGCCCTTTTTAATCCGTGACTTCGTCTGCATCCGCGATGACCGACATTCACGGGGACGAAGTGGCGGGCAAAAGCTAGTAGAATTAGTTTTCTTTTAAACTTATATAGGTTTAGGTAGGTACCTAGTTTTGATTTAACCATCAACAATTTGATTAGATTCAACCGAATCGATATAATTTCAAATAAATAATCGTTAAAACATCAATGTTAGAAAAGACCCAGACAATAAGAAATTAGTAGTTGCCGTACGCGGCATTAGTACCTCTCCCGTTTTACCCAAATATAGCCCATGCTTTATTCTGTTGAATAAGCTATAAAACTGTGAAGTTTAGTTAACATTTGTTCAGCAGTTTTTGCATGATAGAGAAACAAACACACACCCATCCATCATAACAAAATTTCGCTATTACGTACTAGAATTATAATAATTGTATTACGAGGCAGGACAAATTCCTGGATACAAATACCAGTTTTAATACACAGTAATCTAACATAATAAACACTTGAGCAACGTAAACAAATATCTCACAATAATCACGATCTAAAAAGAAAAAAGCAGTGTTAGCCGCTTATCGCAAATTAATAATGGCGGAGGAACTTGTTACTCCGGCTACTGATTGCAGTGGCGAGTATCGCTTCGAGCCAAATAGAACAAACACTTTTAAGATTAGAAGACGCAATTATTTTTCTTTAGAATCTATACATTTTTATGTAAAATGAAACCTCAAGCCTGTGCTTTGAAAGAGATAATTGGAGATCTTTTGTTGTGTTAGATATATAAGTACATATAGGTACTTCGAAACATCACTCAATAACTGAATAATATTCCTTAGGTTATAGATTATTATTATAACCGAGTCGGTGTGTTTAAGAGGTCCCTTTCCGATACGTCGAACGTCACCGAGGAGAGCCATTCTTTGGCAGTCGTTATGGGTAGTTAGAAGCCGGAAAGTGCGACTAACAGTCTTACCAAAGGGTATCGTGTTACCCAGTAACTGGGTTGTGGAGGTCAGATAGACAGTCGCTCCATGTAACATACTGGTGGTTAGCTGCATCCGGGTAGAGTGGAAGCCGACTCCACATAGTACGGACAAGGCTAGGCAGATGATGATTTCTTCCGATCGTTTAAAAACTACACAAAATTCACGATTTTTTTAACATCCCTTAGTAAAATAAAACGCATTCAAAAGCAACCGCCTCCCAATAAAAAAAAACCGGAAAAACACATACTTCACAAACGCTGTAATTTAAAACTTTTAATACCAGTACACGTAAACTGTACAAGAAAAATATTTCACAAGCACAAGTTCTGCAATTGGAAACGTAGAAGATATAGCAATACTTTATATCTTCATAGCAAGTCTAATTCAAAGTGAGCACGCCAATGAAGAAGGCAAAAACTTTGTTATTGATTATAGTTCCTTGTTCAAGAATGCGAGAAAACTCTATCCAACTAAGATATATGCGTGTATGCATCTTGCATGATTAAAAGTTTAAAGTTAGTTTACTTAGTGAATTCTTACGGTGCTTAACCACTGTTTTCAGTTTTAGCTAGGTACTGGAATATTTTGCAGTTAAGCTTTAGACTACTTGTTGTAAAAACCATTCTAACATTTCTCTTTTTTAAACTATACTAATATTTTTAAATAATTTATTTCTCTGTTTGATTGTAATGGATAAATTTAAAAAATACACCAATAGAAAGTTACACAGCGAGTAACATAGGCTATATTTTAGTATTTAAAAAATGGGAATACGTATTTTTTTTATGATCCCGTAAAATAAAAGTGCTAGTTTCATTATATTTGGGAACACCCAAATATTCCGAAATATTTTATTCCGAATTTCGATATTCCGATTTTCAAAAGTCCGAATTTCATAATACCTAAAAATTATTATCTCTATTATTTAAAATCACGAAAGTTATTTTACCGAATGTCGTAAATCCGATTTGTTTGTTTTCCGATTTTCATATGTTCGAAGAATCAAGTGCTCGATGGATTCTCGGTCCGAAAAACGAAATTCCGAATTTCAATACTTCGAATAAACTGTTAAAATTAGGATTCTGATTCAATTCAGCTACGCATATATATTCAAAATGGTGTCCCCTTGTTTCGCAGACAGAAATTTCATAGAAGTTCGTTTCCCAGAAAATGTTTCATATAATATTTGGTTCTTGTATTTTTATTTCGACTATTATTGTTTCAAAGACTACTTGAATGAAACATATTTCACAGAAACACAATTAATTCAAAGAATTTTTAATCACATTTTTTTGTTTAACAAACTTATCAAACATCAGAATTACTTTTTAACGAATATTGTTTATTCGGTATTGCCATAGAATTTATTTCAACAAAAATATATAGGTATAAAAAGAAAGACAATAACAAAAATAATCTTAAAAAGTCAATATTTTGTGCTACAAAAGTTAATGACAGAAACGAATTGCTGCGAAACCGACTCCACGTAGTCTTGTCTGCCCTACCTACCCCTAGAGTGTAATTTAAATTCGCGTAGGCGCGGAGGGGCGAGGCGGCCAGCGAGCTGAGGAGCAGGTGGTTTTAACGCCCGCCGCTGCGGCTGAGGCTGGCCGGCAAAGCCGGCCAGTAAGCCAAGCTGCGGTGGTGAGCGTGAATACCATCTGCGACGATAAGCTCGCATGGTACCGCCGGAGCCTCGCAACGCCGTAGCCGTGACAGAAACTATGCCTGCTGCATGTTGCATGTTCGCTTGCATGTTGCATGCTCACTTGCATGTTGCATGCTCACTTGCATGTTGCATGCTCGCTTGCATGCTGCATGCTTGCTTGCACGCTGCATGCTTGCTTGCATGCTGCATGCTTGCTTGCATGCTGCATGCTTGCTTGCACGATAAACGATTGCACGATAACGATAAAGATAATCGGAATTTTAATAATCGGAATTCGTATTTTTGATGTTTCGAATTTTCATTATGTCGGACTTTTTGTTATTCGATCTTTTGAAACTCAGTATTTTGAGAATAGTAATTATAAACGTTCGGAATTTTGAAATTTTAGTATTATAAAAATAGGATGAATGATAAATCGGAGTTGCCATGTTAGGAATTTTGAACCATTCGGAATTATGAAAATCGGTATTTTGAAATTCGTGTTTCTGACTTTCGGAATAAAGTCAGAAACACAGCGCGTGTTGCGGGTTCGATTCCTGCCCAGGGTAAACATTTGTGTGATGAGCACTTGTGTTTGCCTTGTGTCTGGGTGTTGTTTATCTATATATGTATGTATTTACAAAAAAAATATATTTGTGTATGTATATCAGCTGTCTGACACCCATAAGTACAGGGTCTCCCTAGTTTGGGGTCAGATGGCCGTGTGTGAAAATGTCCCCACATATTATTATTATTATTTAAAGTTTTTCGTATTTATGTAGTGTACCCATTATATTTACGTAAACTTTAATAGTTCTTATTAAAGTTTATATAGGAAGATAGGTACTCAGAATATCAAACAAAAGGCAGATAGACCGTGCGGAACACTGCGAGTGAAGCCACAAAAGCAAATACAAATTCAATAACGAATACCTCCAATCTCGTGATTGTATTCGCTTTTGAATCAGTATTTGTTTTTTTTTTATGAATTGTAGGTATTCGTTTTTGAATTTGTATTTGCTTTGGTGGCTTTGCTCTCAGTGTTCCGCACAGTATATCTGCCTTTTGTTTCATAATCTGAGGGTAGATATAAATGGAACTACACGACATCTTTTGAGTTGACAAAGTATGTAAATTTTAAGTAAATTGAGGATTTAGACCCAAAATACAGCGATCCCATAAATAAAAAAAAAACTTGAGAGGTGTCAAGGGACACCCGGATGGAACGAAGTTCCTTTCGATTAATTTGATGCGTTAAAGTGAATTTAAGTGGCTTTAAGCCAGGGCAAAAAAAAAGCGAGGAATGAAAAGTTATTATGGCTGCTTACATTGTAAGTAAGTAATTTTAAAGATTAACATTTTCTAACATGTTAGTACAATGCGTAGTTATTTAGATAGAAAGACCGTGGCCGTTCGTAATTCGATCTCGAAGAGCACAGTTGCGCCAATAACGTTAATAGATGGCTCTTAAATCAAATATACAAAAGTGTCGTGACAACTTTTCGTAAGAATTTTTTCCGTCTACCCCCCTTTCACAACGCGCGATAAGGAACTTCGTTCCAAAAACATAAACCCCAAAACTTCAATATTGACAAAACCTGCTGCTATTTCGTTCCTAAAATCCAAAAGCTAACTGCCCAATATTTTAGAGCACTGGACGAAATCTAATTAAATCTAATTTATACTTCCAATTCTGTAGCTAACCGTACCTGTAGACTACGAACGAACGACTAGTTTCCATTAAACAATATGAAAGTTTCCTTCAATAAAGTCGTTGATGGCTAAGCGCAGCTGATCTAAAAATCAATACTTTGATAACAAAGTTTGAGTTGCACGATTGCGCTGTCCGTATTCTGATTACAAGCACGTAGCCATAACGTAGCGATTGAGTGACGTACCCTAGCCGACGAATAATATGTCGCCCCAGGCAAACGTTGGTAAGTTGGTTAAATAACCCGAGTGGGGGACATATTGGAATATTTACGTTGATTGCAGTTTTCTGGTGTTGTGATCGGGGTGTTGTGTTAGTGTCCAATGTCCAGTCACATGAATGGTAAATTATTTTAGGTACTGTAAAATAAAACGGTATTGCTGGTATTAATACAAAAGTAGGCAACGTAAAGAATTTTTAGTTAAGAATCTTATTTAGTACATTAAAATTATGGCAATATTAAAATTTCAAATAATAGTTTTAGATATAAGCTACCCGATATGGTTAATAAGTTAATTCGGATCAGTGGGTAGAAAGCATAACCTTTAATTGTACTCCGATCTAGCTATTCCCTGAAGCGTAGGGCTTCAGGGAACCAAGTGGAGGAAAAATATTATAAATACTCGTATTTATGATTTATCTTAGTACCGATTCTTGGTAATTGATTTAGTTAGGAAGTTAAGTATGTAATTATTATACGTACTTACCTATTTGAGTTTATACCATTCGAACTAATTAGATACTACGATACTCAGCTAAAGAATTCGAGGTTGAGAAGAATATAAAATAATAACAAACAATTAGTTACTAATATTACGAGTAGCTCAAAACGATTCGGATCTAAAAAGTATTTCAAGTTTACAGGATTCATGATGTAAATACATAAATGAACTAAAACAAACAACACAATGCAAAGGTAGGTTCATAGTCGCACAACCCCTGCAACACAGTCTGTAGATTGCAATGACGATCACGCAACCAGCTTGAGTGAGTTTTTCGATTGCAGCTACATCTTGATGAAATCGTTCCCCATATTCATCAGTAACTGAACTGATAATATGTTCCGGAAAAAAGCCCAAAAATGAATGAAGAAAGTGCCGTTTTAATGACATATTTTTTTTTTTAAGAAACAGTTTTTGTTATCGCTGTACGACGAACAGAAACTGCTTGAGAGCGTTTTTTGTGACCGGTGTCATACCGTTCGCCCCGCGGGACGCGTACGAACGCGGGGCGCGGGGTTATAGCAGTAAACAAGATAATGCGCGCGGCCATACAGAGGTTAAAGAAATACTGTGCAAAACCAAAAATTTAAAAAACAAAGCAAACTGTACATACATACGAGTAGGATATTATTGGGCATTCTAATCCACCTTCGTTCCGTTCGGCTCCGCCTCCGTCACTCACGGTGTGGTAGAATGCCCAATAATATCCGACGGAGTGGGCGCCGTTCAACAATTCCGTTTTATTACATATCGTTCCTACGTCTCACTTCGACTGAATTTGCGTTTGCGTTAATACTGGTTTGGCGCCTATTCCACACGATCATTTACGGTTAAAGGGGCTGAGCACATTATTATTACTTACCGATGGCTTACCTCGATCATGTACTGCAGATTCTCGAAGAGTAGAATGCCCAATAATATAAATGAAATACGCAGGTTCGACGTCTATTCCACGCGATGAAACGGAAGGTGGAGTATGACAATGCTCAATAATATCCTAGAGTAGACGCAGTGAAAGAAAACAACTTTTATAAATAATTGTTCGCCGTAATTTAACACCACATTCGATTCTTACTATTGTAGTAAGAAGGTTGTATTTCATATCATAGATTTAAATACATTTCAACCAAGTTAACTACAATGCATAGCTCAGAGAAATCTGATATTAAAGATATTTGTAAACTTATTATGAGGAATTCTAGCGGCGAGATTATATTTATTCAAGATTTGCAAACTGGACAGAAAAATACAGATAACGGTTCATCAAAATACCAGTACTCGTATACAGCCCAAACCGAAGATTTGTTCTACCAGCAGATGCTTGATTGGTTAAAATCAAACAATCGCTATCTTATATTGAAGGACAGCTATGGTGAGAGTCGTACATTTGGTCGAGTTAGCGACAATGAGTTATAAATGTCAATGTAATACGTTAATTTATTCATTATTAATAAAACCGCTTTAACAGTCGTCATGAAATTTGTAAAACAACCACAATCGTTACATGTAAACGAACTTTGTGTTCACTCTCAGGAGACTGGTTTTCGCCATGGAAAATTATTACCTAAAACGGTACGATGCATCATTTGCGGACCATCAAATTGTGGAAAAACTAATTTATTAATTGGTCTCCTTATACACGAGAATGGTTTAAGGTTTCAAAATGTTTATGTTTATTCAAAAACCTTGCAACAACCCAAGTACGTATTTTTAGAAAAAGTTTTGCAACGGGTACCAGACACGGCATTTCAGAAATATCATGAAAATGAGCAAGTACTAAGTGTTCAGGACGCAAAACCGAATTCTGTGATTGTATTTGACGATGTTGCTTGTGAAAATCAAAGTAGCATGCGGGATTATTTTGCAATGGGAAGACACAAGTTCATCGATTGTTTTTATCTAAATCAGACATATAGTAAAATTCCTAAGCAGTTAGTAAGAGACAACGCGAACCTAATCGTACTTTTTAAGCAAGATGAAAGAAATATGAGACATGTTTACGATGAACATGTCAACACTGATATGACTTGGATTGAATTCCGTGAAATGTGTTCAAAAATATGGAGTGTACCTTTCAATTATGTTGTAATTAATAAAGATTGTTCCAAAAACAAAGGATGTTATAGAAGTAAATTTGATACGTTTGTAGTTTTTGACTAAGAACACGAACACATTTATATAAGAGCTTTACCTGTGCGACATTATTACTCTCCAAACAGAGCTTAACCGGTTACAATCTATTCATCGATTATGGAAAAATCTTTAAAGAGGCAAATTGTTGATGCTGCAGCAGCTGTTAAGAAGAAGGTGCGAAAAATGCGAGATATTGAGAATGAGCGTAAGCAAGCCTTGGAAACAGTTTTTAAACCTGTAACAGAGCCTCTCAACCAAATTGCTACAGCTAGTATGCAAACTCCTTTGCTGCATAGTAATGAAGATGAAGAATCTAAAGATCTGTTTATAGACGAAACTTTGCAAAAAGTTGCAACTGGTAGTGATGTAGACGAGTCTGATACCAGCAGTGAATCTTCGTATAAATCAGTTGAAAAAAGTGAAGGTCGCGATACATCATCCTGGTCAGTGTCTTCAGAAGCATTAACAGACATTCCATTTGGTGTTAGAGTAGAACGCGGAAAATTTATGTTAGGTTCTGCTCACATAACAATCGACGATCATTATATCATCGTGGCTGGTCATAAATACAGACATACGCCTAGTTTAAAACAACTACTGCTTAAGAAAGATATTGATTTAAGTCTGATTACTGAAGATGACTTGCAATATTATAAGAAAATGTTACTTGATACAAACGCACATCGTCGTGATAATGACCTAAGTAAACCAATAAAAAGTAATAAGGGACAAAAATATTTACAAGTTATTAAACCTCTTTTTAAACTGCAAAGTACTGTTCAGGGTAATCATTCAAAAGGAAAAGGACTACCATTAACAAAAATCTGGAAAAAAAACATAGATTTAGTATATTGGGATAATCCTAATGAATTGGTGGAAAGGTTAAAGTTATTAATAGCATCTCGAGATGCTGGTAACACAGGATTAGATAATGAAATAATATCCATTATTGAAGAATTACGTGAAAGTAAACTTATAAATAAATAGGTGTAAAATTTACTATTGTTCAGTTGATCATCACCCTTTACATATAGTACACCTGAAACATGAATATTGATAAATTTGGACATTTAATTCATAAAAGAATGCGATTGTCAGAACTGATTAATTTCAATGATAACGCGTTGTTAAAATCAGAAAATGGAGATTTTGATTTAAAGTCATCTAGATTGAGAGGAATTAAACCTCCATTAGAAGCAGACGATGCTGTGAACAAGGATTATGTAGATCGAATGAGTGCTGATACGATAAAACAATTTAATAAACTGATTGCTTCATTGCGTGCTCAAATCATATTAGATGCACAAAAGACTGTTCAGTCTACTTTAAAAGCAAAGGAGCCTGAGGTTTTGATTCATTTGGAAGAGAAGTTTTACACCAAAGCAGATATAGATAAATTACTTAAAAATCTCAATAATGGCAAAACAACAAATAGTAAATGAAATACACAAAGCGGCACGAAGAAACTTTCTTCGACGTTCTGTTATTCTCAAAGGGATCGATGATTTATGGCAAGCAGATCTAATGGACATGCAAAACCTAAGAAAGTATAATAAAGGTTACAATTTCATTTTAGTGGTGATTGACTGCTTCTCAAAGTATGCCTGGGCAGAACCGTTAAAGTCTAAAAATAAATCTGAAGTAACTCGAGCGTTTGAACGAATACTACTAAGCAGCAATAAAAATCCTGTTAATTTACAAACAGATATGGGCACAGAGTTTTATAACAACACATTTCAAACGCTAATGAAGAAGTACAACATTAACCATTACTCATCGTTCTCTACTAAAAAAGCTTCAATTGTAGAACGACTAATTAAAACTGTTAAAAATAATTTGTATAAATATTTTAGTCTCATTGGAAATTATAAGTGGTTAGGATCATCCTTAGAAGATTTATTTAATACGTATAACAACACAAAACATCGTACAATTAAAGTTAAACCTATTGATGTGAATAAATCTAATGAAGCAATCGTAAAAGAAAATATAAAAAATATATGTAATCATGTATCCCTCCAGTGGAAACCTAAATTTAAAAAAGGTGATTGTGTTCGTATCAGTAAATACAAACACAATTTCGAGAAAGGTTATACTCCTAACTGGTCAACTGAACTCTTCACAATAAAAAGGATTAATAAAACTATACCAGTAACATATCACATAGAAGATCAAAGAAAGCAAGATATATTAGGAACTTTTTACGAACAAGAACTTCAAAAATCGAACTATCCTGGTGTTTATTTAGTAGAAAAAATACTTAAAAAGAAAGGAAAGAAACTATTCGTTAAATGGTTAGGTCTCAGTAATGATGAAAACAGTTGGATTGATAAATCTGCATTAATAAATTGAGATATAAAAGAAGTACTTTGTTATATTTGTATTATTATAATTTAAGTAATGCAAGGTGGTGGACTAGTTAACAGTATAATTAATAACCTACCGTTCGAAGCTCATTTGCCTGGATACAATTATTGCGGACCAGGAACTAAACTTCATAAACGTTTGTTGCGAGGTGATCGAGGTGTGAATAAACTAGACGAAGCTTGTATGCACCACGATATAGCATATGAAAATCATACAGATTTACCTAATCGTCATAAAGCCGACTTACAACTATTGAACATGGCTAAACATAGACTCAAATCAAAAGATGCGGGAAAAGGTGAAAAATTAAGCTCATGGTTAGTAAGCAAAGTCATGAAAGCCAAATTGAAATCTGGTTCTGGTGCCAAAACATTTAAGAGTTTAGTATCAAAAATAAAATCTAAAATAAAAAAGCTAAAACCCAAGGATAGTAAGTTTTTAATAAACTTCGCTTACTTAGCTGCAAAAAAGTTATGCCCCAAATTACATCAAATCAAAGTGCCGAGAGTGATCCCCATACCGAAGACTGGTGGAGTTCTACCTTTAATTCCAATTTTTGCTGGCTTATCAGCTTTAGGAGCTTTAGCTGGTGGTGCGGCTGGCATTGCAAAACGGTAAATGATTACAAATCAGCTCAACAAAATTTGCGAGAGACAGAACGACACAATAGAACTATGGAGGGTTTAGCAGTGGGCAAGGGTTTATACATAAAGCCTTATAAAAACGGTAAAGGATTGTTTATAAAATCAACAAAAAACTGAACAAGAAGCTACCAAATCGCGCACTAACTAATGTAGACATCCAATACTATGCAAGAGACATCCCATATTTCCGAGGAGTATATATGAAAGATCAATTACCAAGGAAGCCGAAACGTATGGAATGTGGTATTGTTAACTTAGACGATTCTAAAAATGAAGGAACGCATTGGGTAGCTTATATCAGTTCTTTATATATTATTATATCAGTTCGGCGGTAGTCGGCGTACCGATCGTACGAGTACACGGGCATTGCTAACAATAAAATTATTATTTTTCTAAACGGCCGCTAACAGTGTTTCTCAAACTTTCTATCAAAGTCAGTCGAAATGTTCACCTGTAAACGTTGTGACACTGAATCGAGGGATGGTGCTACGTGTGTTGCATGTAAGGCGAAATTCGACTTTCCCTGTGCTGGCATAACTGAGGCTGGTTGGAGAAAACTTGGCGATCGTAAATTGACCTGGAAATGTCAAAGCTGCAAGGCTACCCCTGTTGCCAGTCCTCAAACTGGTTGTTTGAAGGCATCACCAGCGAACTCGGAGACTATCATGATTGAGCTTCAACGTCTGTCGGCCAAAATGGAAGCATTGCCGTCGTTGATAGAGAGCGTGAAGGCTATCCAGAGCGAACTGGCGGAATTAAAAACCATACGGCAAGAAGTCTCTGAAATGAAATCGTCCTTAGAGGCCTACGGTCAGGAAATAAAAGCTTTGGCAAATAAAGTATCCGTTCTGGAAGATGAAATCGAGACTTTGAAGAAAACCAAAGAAGTAGTAGTCAATTTGCAGGATCGAATCACCCAGCTTGAGAATAGGCAGTCTGAAAACGAACAGAGATCTCGCTTGAACAACATTGAGATCAAAGGAGTGCCAATTTCCGACGATGAAGATCTGTTCGCAATAATGGCCAAGATTGGTAAAGCAATCGATTTCCATGTACAGAAGGAGCAGATTAACTACGTAGCAAGGGTGCCGACACGTAATGACAAGCTAAATAAAAACATTATTTGCTCTGTACATAACAGCTACCTTAAGAACGATTTTATAGCAGCGTCGAGAAAATATAAAAAGCTGAATGCTGGAGATCTGGGCTTTCAGGGCAATAACAGGGTATACATCAACGACCACCTAACACTAGAAAATAAACTTCTACTTAATAAAACCAAAGCTCAAGCCAAAGAGCGTGGCTTTGAACATGTGTGGGTCAGGGGATGCAAAATTCTTGTTAGAAAAAACAGCACGTCTCCAAAACACTGCATCAAAACAGAGCAAGATTTAAAAAAGTTTGTTTGTTAATGAAAACGTCTCAGTTTACTTGCGAGTTGTGTGCTCTCTTTGAAAAAGTTTGTTTATCCAATATTGTGGACACATTGTTGTTAATAGTGAACTCGTTTAGCTTAAGTTTGAGAAACATAGGTATGTATTTTTTGCACGCATTCCATTCTCGCCTGCCTTTTGTTTCCTTATCGCTTGGTGTCACCTATTTATTAGACTCATTAGGCTTTGTTTATTGCCATTTTATACCTTATTTGTGTATAATTAGAGGTGAGATCTGCTTACACTTGAAATTTCTTACTCATACCCTGTACAATTTTAAAACTAAATGTTTTTTGTACACTTTGAATACGATTTCTTGCGCATATTCTATCGAATTCGATTTATTTAATACAGTTTTTGCTTTATTTTGCTACCATGTGCTATTTAACCCGACTTTTAATATAGTTTTGACTTTTTTTTGCTACCACTTGCTATTTCAGCCGACTTTTAGTACCTATATCTTTTACTTGGCACTAAGTTCGAGTGTACCTTATATCCTTTCAATCATTTTTCTGATGTTACTCTTTAATTATTATGGCACCTATTAATATTTTTTACCAAAATGTTCGAGGGCTGCGGACGAAAACCTCTGTTTTCTACAGAAATGTTTGCATTAATTCTTTTGATGTCATCTGTCTGACGGAAACATGGCTTATTGATGGTATATCCGATAGCGAACTGTTTGATGATAGATATTTTGTATGGAGGCGTGATCGAAGTTACTCGCAAACTAATCAAACGATGGGTGGTGGGGTTTTAATAGCCATACGTCGAGAACTAGTTGCCGATGTCCGCAGTGAATGGTGCTCGTCTGCCGAGGATCTATGGGTGACCTTAACTTTACACCAAAATAAACCTAAAGTAACTTATAAAATACATTTATGTGTTGTGTATATATGTAGCCAGCAATCTGGCAACTCGTTAATGATACAACTCAATAATTTTTCTAGTAATTTAGCTGATATTATTCTTAAACATCCCGCAGATAAGTTTTTAGTGCTCGGTGACTTTAACCAACCGAATATTGACTGGCTCGCTGCGGCGGACGGAGATCATCTGTGTCCTGCTAACTTGCATGGTCCCATTCAAACCAGCTTTTGCGATACTCTCACCGCCTGCAGTTTGCTACAGTACAACTCACATCGTAATGTGAACAACAGGATTCTTGACCTCGTCTTATCCAACAGTGAAGTAGCTGTCACTTGCAGCCTGGAGCCCATAGTGCACGAGGACTCACATCATAAGGCACTCTGCGTCTCTGCCGAATTTGTTCAACTTCATCAGCTGCACTCTCGGCCTCGTATTAAGTTCTTGTATGCTCAGGCGAATTATGACGCCATAATTGAAGAAATGATGGCAATTGATTGGCCATCAGAGCTAAATTGTAGACCTCTCGAAGAGGCTGTAAAATTCTTTTACGACACTATCAACTTGCTTCATAATACACATATTCCATCTAAAACTATCGTTCCAAGGGGTAAATATCCTCCTTGGTACAAAACCCCTATTATTAAAATAATTAAAGAAAAGTCTAAATTTCACTCAAAGTTTAAAACCTATGGAAATCTCTCGGACTATCAATCTTTTGCTATCTTACGTCAACGAGCTAAAGATCTGGAGAAGGAAATGTTTGACGACTATATAGCAAACATCGAATTAGCCATCTCTAAAAATCCTAGGGCTTTTTGGCAATATGTTAAATCTAAACAACAAACCAACTGTTACCCATCTGTATTAAAATTTGGTGAAGTGTCGTCAGGTCACGGGGAGGTAATCTGCAATATGTTTGGTGACTATTTCTTTTCGAACTTTCAAGAGCGTCGCGACGTAAATGAATGTTTAGCTTCTTCAAGAATTGATGAGTCTACTGGCCTAGTCTCTGATATTTGCTCTATTGATGTTCGGGAGGAGGAGGTGTTTCGCTTGCTAAAGCAAGTGGATATTAACAAATCGGCTGGTCCGGATAATATCTCTCCAATTTTTATTACCAAATGTGCCAGATGTCTATCCCTTCCATTGACATTATTGTTCAAACGGTCATTCGACTTGGGAGTGGTGCCTACAATCTGGAAGTCAGCGTATATAACGCCGATTCATAAAAAAGGACCTAAGGACAGTGTTGAAAATTATAGACCGATCTCCAAACTCTGCGTGTTCGCTAAAATTATGGAGAAAATCGTACACGTTCAACTTTATTCTTCACTTAAATTAAGTTTCTCCGAACACCAACATGGATTTTTAAAAGGTCGCTCCACTACATCCAATCTCGTGGTCTGTAGCGACTATCTTTCAGAGCATATGTCCAGAAGGTCTCAGGTCGACGTTATATACACTGACTACAGCAAATGTTTTGATCGAATAGATCATGCGCTTGTGAGATATTTGTATTTAAAAGTGCTAAAAATAATAGACTAACATGGGGCCAAAGTATTTATTTATTTAAAATACAGAGATTTGGAATCAACTATTGAATAGGTATTTATTTGTAAAGAAAGTACAAATTTTAGTAAGCAGTTTAGTCTAATAATTTATTTTATAGACATAGAAATATAATACACTTGCATTATACATCAACATCTTAAAGTATACACATACACATAAATCATACATCAAAAATATATTAGATAGATAGAGAACATTTATATGAAATGTTTTACATTAATAAAATTAAATACAAAAATAAAACTTTACCACAAAATAAGGTTACTTAACTTAGGTCTGTTCGGTGTGACTGCTCCGGAGCGAATGTGTCCAGTAACGGCGGAGCGTCGGCTTTTATAACCGGTGGTAAACAAGTGACGTCACATCGTATGATTCCGTTACAGATTTGTTAATATTGGTATTTTATCATGAAACTATGATTCAATTATATCAGAATACAACAAATATGTTAAAATTAATTCGTCCAATCACATAATTGGTCTTACAATGGCATAATTAGTAAATAAGTCACATTATAACAGTTAAATATGAAATTACACAAAACAACAAAGAAATAACAGTATTTCGTAATAGAATTGATAAGATTTTGATGAGAAACTGTTGAATGTTTTGTATCACATATAAACAAGGTTATAATTATCATAGGGATGTTTTAATTTGTGTACAATTATAGAAACGGACGTGAGTTAGTGTAATATTCAAACTGAAATTATTGGAATAATCTATCACGGCCAGACTGACCTGTACTTCGCTCTCGAAGTACCCAACTAATTATATTTATTTTGAAGAAGTCTCTGGCCTTGGCATATTAGTTCTATCATTTGCTGCACATGAATTTCAAACTAATATCAGGGCAGTGACCGACCAGCAATTCATACAATAGCCTCTGGCCTTGACATACCAGTCCTATCACCTGCTGCGAATGAATTTCAGACTGGTATCAGGGCAGTGACCGACCAGCAGTAATGTAAAAACTGTTTTGTTATAATCTTATATCATTTAATAATTTCAAACATCCAATGTTAATTAAACACAAATTATAATGAACATTCGTTATCAATTTACAATTATTCCTAAGAATACATCATATTACTTCTTTTTCACAAAAAGACATCAATCAAAACAATCATTAAAGTTCAACATAATTAAATAATCGGATAAAATAAAATTTAACAACAAACAATAATATAACAAAGAAATAATAATCTATCATGGCTAATGATGCTGGAGCTATGGGGACTCCTCAAAAGAAGAATTTTGTTCAACCCATTCCCCCGGCCAAAGCCTTAATTTTTCCTTTGCCACAGTAAGATTCCTTAATGTGTTAAGCCCCTTCAAAGAAATTCTATCATGCTCTAAAATACCAATTGTTTCGTGTGGCCCTTTCAATATAGGACTTAATTTGTCATGTCTTCTGTGGTCTTGATTTACATAGACTATATCACCTATATTGAAAATCATTATTTCTACGAGTACTATCGAATCGTTTTTTATACTTTTCTGCAGCCTCTTTAAGACGTCGCCTAGCTAAGTCCCTATCAGCTTCAGCATCAATGCCTTGAACGGAATCATTATCCTGTATTTCGTCAAGGCGAGCCTGTATTGGAGGTATATTTCCGTTGCAACCAATAAATAACCTACTTGGTGCAAAACCTATTGATTTTTGTATCGTAGTATTTAGAGACAGTTGTATTTTTCACAACACGCTTGGCCATTCTGAAGATTCGTTAGCAGTAGTGGTTAACATATTAATTATAGTACCAACATATTTTTCAACTTGGCCGTTGCTTCTTGGAGTACCCGTGGCTATCATCATATGGTGATTTATTTGCATACCTCTAAGTAATGATCGTACGTGTTCAGAAGTAAAATTTGTGCCTCTATCAGTTACTATCATGGTAGGTGTACCGAACAAAGTTAAGTTTTCTCGCAAGATTGAGACTAATTCTTGACCGTTAAGCGTCCTAAGTGGTTTAAGTATACAATATTTGGTAAAGCCATCTACTATTATTAAAATATGTTTATAACCTTCGGAAGATACACTAAAAGGTCCTGTACAGTCTAAATGTAACGTGTGAAATGGTATAGTTTTCTATAGGGTGAAGGAGACCTTGTTTTGGCCCCGAGTGACCTTTACCTTCTACACACACTAAACAATGCTTTATATATTTTTTTTTGTAAAAGCAGCAAGACTAGGAAACCAAAGTTTTCGGATATTTTGTTAAGAGTTTTGTTATAACCAACGTGACAATTTTCGTCATGACTCAACCGCAATAAACTGAGTCTATAACCTTTTGGTATATAAAATTTAGGTGGATCCCCATCCTCATTCTTATTCTTATAAAGCAACAAGCTATTTCTGATTATATATCGATTTCTAAATTGTCGTTGTTAAATGTGACAGGTAAACTTATCTTTGAGGAGATGCTAATCATTCCATTTCCTATTCCTTTTAATGATGTCGAACAGGGTTCAAAACTATGACCAAACTATTTGCAATTGATTCTTTCAAAATACTGCAACTAGCACCCGAATCTATTAGGGCTTTAATTGGTCTGTCACAAATTACTACATCAGTAAGCTATAAGTTACCATTTGTGGAACAATTGACGTTATTAGAGTTATTATTCTTTGCCGCATCTCTTTTCTTAAAGAAGCAAATTGATTCCTCATGACCTACCTTTTTGCAGTAAGAACATTGAATCTTAGGCGTTTCAGAATTTGGGGTATCTTGATTTTTATTTTTGAAACACTGAGATCTAACATGACCTGTTTTATTACACAAAAAACAAGTAGGTGGTGGCTTAGAAGAGTTTGAGATCTCAGGCTTAAGACGCTTAGTAGTTGAAGGTACGATACTCGTTTCGGATGGGCGTTTTCTAGGGTTTTTAACATAGGTTGTAAAAAGAGAAATGAGTTACGATGTACTGTTAACACGACTGTTAAAAGATGCCATTCTAATGTTAATGTCCGATATACCTCCACAAACAAGCTCGACCAGCTGTCCCTCAGAAAATGTTACTTTAGTATTACGTAATAGCCTTAGTTTTTCCCTAGCATATTCACAATAGGTTTCTGCCAAGTCCGAGGTGTAAAGTACGGCTTTTGAAAGTTTTTCTGACAGGTTCTTTTTCTCGGGGTACAAGTCTTTGATACACGTCTTAAAGTTTTCCCATGTTCTACCTTCATCTGGCTCCCAGGTTTCAAACCATAAAAGAGCAGAGCCCTTAAGGGCTTTACCTGCTTTGCTGACAGTTGTGATGCCGCTCCATACAGGGTCCTTGGCCACGGTGTCGATGTTGTTGCACCAGCTTTCCGTACCATTGTCATTCTTTTCCGGATCAAACGGCGGCAACACCACATCATCTTCATTGCGGTTACCAGCTACCGCGTCACGGATGGCTTTCAGAAGGTTCAACACGGCAGGATCCATCTGAAAAAGTTTTTCGAAAAAAAAAATGTATTAAAACAGACAGGTTCTGATCCCGCTTCTGATGTGAGATATTTGTATTTAAAAGTGCTAAAAATAATAGACTAACATGGGGCCAAAGTATTTATTTATTTAAAATACAGAGATTTGGAATCAACTATTGAATAGGTATTTATTTGTAAAGAAAGTACAAATTTTAGTAAGCAGTTTAGTCTAATAATTTATTTTATAGACATAGAAATATAATACACTTGCATTATACATCAACATCTTAAAGTATACACATACACATAAATCATACATCAAAAATATATTAGATAGATAGAGAACATTTATATGAAATGTTTTACATTAATAAAATTAAATACAAAAATAAAACTTTACCACAAAATAAGGTTACTTAACTTAGGTCTGTTCGGTGTGACTGCTCCGGAGCGAATGTGTCCAGTAACGGCGGAGCGTCGGCTTTTATAACCGGTGGTAAACAAGTGACGTCACATCGTATGATTCCGTTACAGATTTGTTAATATTGGTATTTTATCATGAAACTATGATTCAATTATATCAGAATACAACAAATATGTTAAAATTAATTCGTCCAATCACATAATTGGTCTTACAATGGCATAATTAGTAAATAAGTCACATTATAACAGTTAAATATGAAATTACACAAAACAACAAAGAAATAACAGTATTTCGTAATAGAATTGATAAGATTTTGATGAGAAACTGTTGAATGTTTTGTATCACATATAAACAAGGTTATAATTATCATAGGGATGTTTTAATTTGTGTACAATTATAGAAACGGACGTGAGTTAGTGTAATATTCAAACTGAAATTATTGGAATAATCTATCACGCTCCTCATGCGCAAACTGCTAGCGATTGGTGTGAGAGGTAATTTGTACAGATGGTTTGTTTCTTATGTTGAAAATAGATGCCAGACTGTAGTCCTCAATGGTTATACCTCGAGAGCGATGTACATTCCGTCGGGAGTTCCCCAAGGATCCTTATTAGGACCTCTTTTGTTTAACATTTTTATCAATGACATCGCCTCTTGTTTCCTTAATTCTAAAATTTTATTATACGCGGATGATATGAAAATTCTGAGTCAAGTGTCAACCGTTGAGGATGCACATCTATTACAGGAGGATCTGGACCGGTTCCATGATTACTGCGATCGAAATAGGTTAGATTTAAATATTTTAAAATGTTATGTGTGTACATTTACTCGTAAACCAAACCCTATAAGGTACGATTACAAATTATCGAATACCTCAATTGCCAGAGTCAACGTCATTAAGGATCTTGGGGTAATTTTTGACTCAAAGCTCTTGTTTGATGCACATATTGAAAACATTGTTAAAAAGGCGTCTAAAGCATTGGGTTTCATTTTTAGGGTCTCCTCTGAGTTTAAGAATGTCAAAACAATGAAAATTCTGTACTGTGCTTTTGTCCGCAGCCATCTCAAATATGCTTCCCAAATTTGGAATCCAAATTACAATATTTATATTAATCGTCTTGAAAATATACAAAGGCGATTTTTAAGGTACACTCAATATCGTTCAAATACGTATCTTCCTAACTATACTAGTCGGTGTAAGAAATTTCATTTTCTTCCCTTACACGAGCGAAGGAAAATTGCAGATCTTGCTTTCTTATTTAATATAATGAACGGGTCTTCTGACGTCCCTGAGCTGGTGGCCAAGATTGGACTATGTGTACCGTCTTTGTTTCTTCGGAGACCTCATCTCCTTCATGTACCTATTGTGAAAACAAACTATAGGCAAAATACATATATTTTAAGAGCATGTCGAATTTTCAACAGTGTGTGCCGAGATGTTGAGCTTGATTTATTCACAATTAGTGTCCAGAAATTAAAAAAAATGTTAAGTGACTTTTTCTTTGCACTGTAACTTTATTGTGTTATGTATTTTGTTTATTCTCTTTAGTTGTTTCTGTGTATGTTTAATCTCTCACGCTGTGTGTACTGTTTTGACAATGTTATACATAAGTTTGTATAAGTGGAAACTTGTAATTGGCTTTCTTCTATGTATTACTCTTACTACTTGAATATACTAGCTGTAAGTTTTCTTAAAATTAATAAAATAAAATAAAAATAAAATAAAATTATGTAAAAGTATATGACTATTGTGAATATTTTGATAGCTATGGAAATTTAAAACCTCCATTAGAACTGGTACGATATTTTAAGAATTGTAAAGTTTCATATAACTACACAAGATATCAAAAATTTAATACTGTAAACTGTGGTCATTTATGTTTAAAATATCTAAGAACTTTTTGGAATAAAATATATAAAATGAATGCTTTTATTTTATTTCATTCATTTGCAAGATGTCACTCACTTTGTCAATAACTGGAAACTCATCAATTTTATCTACATACTATCCTAATACGTTGCAACTCAATGGAGAATATGAGTGTGCTTTATTGCATTTTTCAACATTTAATTCTATACCAAATATTGATAAAAGTAATAAGAAGTATTATTATGGCTCAAACGATGTTATTGAAATACCGGAAGGCACCTACGAATTGCAAGATATTTACGATTATTTAAAATCGGAAATAAAAGATGCCTCAATCAAATTACAATGTAATAACAATACTTTAAAAACTGTCATATACTGTTCAAAAGACATTAATTTTAAGAAAGAAAACTCTTTCAGTAGACTGTTAGGATTTGATAAGCAGGTTCTGAAAGCAAATAAATGGCATGTGTCACAGCATCCTGTCAACATTTTACCTACGACAGTGGTAAGGATCGAATGTGACATTGTGAGCGGCTCTTACATAAACGGTGAACCAAGTCACATAATTCACGAATTCGCACTCAACGTACCACCTGGATACAGAATCGTAGAAATCCCGAAGAACGCAATATATTTTCCAATCAATCGAAACAGCATAAGCTGCATACATATCCGACTACTAGATATAAACAATCGTTTAATTAATTTGCGTGGTGAAGAAGTGCAGCTGTATTTACATCTTAGAAGAAAAAATGATTGACTACAATAAATATGTGTCTCATCAAATTAAAAATACCAGTTCTACTCAAGCTGCCTACCAAATAAGACGTCGTTCTAAGAGCAAAATAAAATTAACTAAAGACAATAAGATATTTCTCAGAGCGATCGGATTGTTAAAATGAATATCTTAGACGTTTTATCCACTCCGACTTACGACAACAGTATAGAAGGAATCGAATTTCATTCGTACAAACCTTATGTAACGAGTTTCAACAGGAACGATGAAATACGCATACCTATCAACCAACAAGACTTGTACATACTACCATCAGCGAGCACTCTATATTTGGAAGGAACTA
This sequence comes from Charanyca ferruginea, assembly GCA_947361185.1. NCBI lineage: Eukaryota > Metazoa > Arthropoda > Insecta > Lepidoptera > Noctuidae > Charanyca > Charanyca ferruginea. Next base: position 26,533,125 of record OX376056.1, read on the forward strand.
TTATCGTTAGCAAAAAAGACACGAAGGACAAGGTTACTAGTGTCAATTTTACTAACAATGCCCTAATGTACTTGTTCCAAGATATTAGGTATGAGCTAAACGGAGTGGAGATTGATAAAATTAAAAATGCTGGAATAACTACAACTATAAAATCGCTCATATCAATGAATGAGAGTGAATCAAAGATGTCTAATGCCTGGGGTTGGAATATTGATGGTATAAAAAATATTAATGGGGGAAGATTTTCTGCCTCTATACCACTTCGTAATATTTTAGGTTTCGCTGAAGATTTTAAAAAAGTCGTAATAAATAGTAGACACGAATTGGTATTGTTGCGAAGTAACACTAATTTGAATGCTGTAAAACTTAACACAGGAGAAATAGTGGATGACGTTCAGATCAACAAAATCATATGGCGTGTACCACATGTTAAAGTATCAGACAAAGAAAAAATTAGTTTGTTAAAACTATTAGAAAAAGATCGACCACTTCAAATCATATACAGGAACTGGGACCTCTACGAATATCCAGCTTTGCCTAAAACTACAAAGCATACCTGGTCTATCAAAACTTCATCCCAAATAGAAAAACCAAGATATGTTATTATTGGTCTTCAGACAAATAGAAAGAGCAATGCAAGTTCTGACATGTCTCAGTTCGATCACTGCTATGTTCGTGACATTAAAGTGTACCTCAATTCAGTTTACTTCCCGTATGAAAACCTAAATGCGAGTTTTGCTAATAACAGAATCGCTTTATTATACGAGCAATATACCAGATTTCAACAGTCGTATTACGGACGTCGACCAGAGCCATTATTAAGCGAGAAACAATTTAAAGATTTGGCTCCGCTGTTCATCATTGATTGCTCTAGACAAGCTGATAACTTGAAGACCGGTCCAGTTGTAGATGTGAGAGTAGAAATCGAGACTGATTCGGAAATACCAGATCAAACCACAGCATACTGTCTCATTCTCAACGATTGCATTGTTGAATACAAACCTTTAAGTAACATCGTGAAGAAGATATCATGAAGCTGGATACCATCATCGTAGAAATCCAAGGATTTAAAGATTACAAAAATAATTTTATCGTGAAAGAAGTGGCGGTTGTAAATCAAGAACATACACAGACGTTCCTGGTAAAACCGCCGCATTCATTCCATTCCCTTACTAAAGAAGAAAAGAAGCAAGTGAGGTGGTTAGAAAGAAATAGAGGAATTTACTGGAGTGAGGGCTACGTAGACTATAAAGAATTTCATCGCATCATTTTACCATATTTAGAAAATAAAAAAATTATTACGAAGGGTTTAGAAAAAATTCAGTGGATCAAAGACTTATGTGTTAACTGTGAAGTGATAGATATAGGTGAAAAAGGGTGCCCTAATTTTGCAACATTAAAAAAGAAATATTGTAAAAATGATACTGAATTTAACTGTGTAAATCATAGACTAAACTGTGCTTTGAATAATGCTATATGTATTAAGAAATGGTATTTTGATAATAATATGTCTATATTTAATCTATTTAAAATTATTTTGTAATGTTCAGTTAATAAAAAAATGATTATGTATATGAGGTTGTTTTATTTAATATAATCCGGGTAAACTACATAACAAACTTAAAATTAGCTCTAATAAAATGAATTTAATTGAGTAAGTATTCTATTAATTTTAAAATATTGAAAGCATAATTAAAACATAACATAATGAGAACATTTCTTTAGAGCTAATTTAAAGTGGGAGTATGTTTATAATGTTAATAAAAGATAATTTAAATTATAAATATATTATTTATTTAGTTTTCTCGTTAAAAACAATCACAAAACATTTACATTCACTTCAATTACAAACTAAATACACTTGGCCTTGTTATTTAATATTTTATGTATGTACAGTGGGTGATAGCTATTATCTGACCCACCCTAAAAACAAACAAGTTTAAACCCTCTGTCAGTAACAATAAGGGTTATTCAATTTGTATAAGTTGATCTGACTAGCGCTACTCGATAAACACATACAATAATAAAACAGACACGCAAAATTGATCTTTAAAACGTTAGGATTAGGATATTTATAACTACTTGTTATGCAATTTTGATTTTTATGCGGTAAGACTTAAAGTTTATCACAGTATTGTAAAATAATTATCATTTTAACCTAATTTGTAATAAGTGGGTAGTTGAAAGACAAATGCGTATTCATTGTAAAACTGGTATTCAAATCTTACTAAGGATATGGGTAGGAAAATAAAAAAATACCGTGACTATAACTAAAGCTAGTCTACGCACAATTGCAATGACTACGGGCGAACATTATCTATGTTGCCTTTCTAAATTGCGAATAGCCCACGCCTTTTTAAAATTATTAAATATAATCTTTGTAGCTTTATTAACATGTCTCAATTGAGTGATTATTTAAAATACAAAATAATCTATTTGCACGAGGAAAATATTAGCATCAGAGAGATTGCAAGGAGACTTAATATAGCAGTAAGTGTATTTTTCTAATTTTAAACCACGTTTTTATATCTAGCTATTCCTTGTGCCGTGACGTAAACAAACATTTTTTTTATATACTTAAACGTAAAGTGACGCCGTTTAATTTCTTTGTTTCAGAAAATACTGTGAGATTGTGGTTAAGGCGTTTTAAAGAAACAGGAAATGTTCAAAAGGATCCTCCAGGACCAATGACTAAGAACTTGTGGAAATTGGAGGCCGATTTAATAGTCGCTAATATTTGGAAATGTTACGTGATGTAGGTAATGTTGCCGACTGTGCGTGTTGCTTAGCCAAACACGGATATTTACTTCGTGCAGAGATGCTGTGGTGCAAAATTGGCTAACCAGTCAATAAGTTGGCCATCTAAATGTCCTGATCTGAATCCAATAGAAAACTTGTGGGGTCAAATGATTTTAAACTGAGATTCATCAGAAGTCAGGACAAAAGAAAATTTGGCGCAACTTGTGACTTAAACGTGGGAACTCATGAGAGGAAGTGATGCTTGCTAGAACATGGTGTGCAGTATGCGAAGCCGCTTGCAACAAATTATAGAGAAAGATGATGCTCCACTTCGCTACTAAGACAACATCACCGCCTGCAGTCAATAATACTTACGTCAGTGTGTGTGTTAAATAATCTGTTGTTATCATAATTCCTAAGGAAGTGTTTCATACAATGATGCAGGTTCTTATAACGATCATATTTAAAACTAAAAATACTTTTAAAAAATCTAAAAAGTATGTAATACATCAAAGTATTTAGTGCTGTTTTGACTAATATTTTATAAGTAGGTAGGTATGTATGACAGTAAGTTAATGAGGTGATGTTATTGTTATAAAATAGAAATATTATAGGTATATTTCTAAACATAATATAACATGTTGATTCACTACATTCAACACTTTGTAAAGCATGTAACAGATTACTTACCTACTTAAAAAATAATAAAAATGGGTATTTTATGGGCACTATTGAAACGAAGAACTGGGCCTCAAGTCTGCTATTACAATAGTGTCAGAATAGTCTTTAATTGATTTCATAATTGTTGATTTTGGCAAGTTTGGTAATCTACTAATATAATGGCGTCATTATGAAAATCAATGATAGACCATTCTGACACTATTGTAATAGCAGACTTGAGGCCCTGGTTTGTTGTCGCGTTAGCAACTTAAACAGAAAATTCACGCATAGCATAAGTAGTTTAGTATTCTAACTTCTTTTATAATGTTGTAAGTAATTAATTTTTAATTATTTTGAATAAAATCTTTATCATTATCATAATTGTTTTTATTTTTTTGTGGTTATTTGTATTTATATATTATTAATATAAATCTACTTTTCTTAATCTAATAGAAATAGTATTTTCAATTCAAAAAACATAAATAATTATTGAAAATTACAAAAAGTAAAATATTAGTTTCGAACTCGCAACCATGTTGATTCACTTGTTTCCACTGGTTCAACCACTAGACCAAACCGACTTAATTAAAATTGTTGAAATTAACAACTCCATCATGTGACAAAACAGTAGTCTCTATAATTATCTACCTTATCGTTACGTGTTAAAGATTAAATTGGCATAACTATATTCTTTAATATATGCCTACCTTGAACCAGTCGTTCTAGTTCGTACGTATCAAATAACACTTATCTACTGCTAATTGCATAAGGTTAAAATTCGTCTAACTTTTAGTGGGTCAGTTAACAGCTATCACAGACTGTACAGTCAGCAAAGGAGATAAGTATCCATGTCGTCGGGAATAGTTGAAGATTTCTTAGAAACCAATGGGGGCTTTCAAATGAAATTTTATTAAATCATTGAACTGTTTATTCTCTATTAATTGTATTTTATTTTATTCATAAACACCTATCGGTTTCTAAGTAAACTTCAACTGTTTCCGGCGTCATGGATACTTATCTCCTTTGGTGACTGTACATGAAACTTATATACTATGAACTATGAGGTATTTGAGAATTTTAATACACTACTACATTATCAAATAAATTATTTTATTTCTTCTAACTTATTCTCTCTAATTACAATAAAACTTACACCTTTGATATTTTTTGTTTATATATATTTTTTTTATTACATTAAACTTACATATTAACTAAAAACCTTAACTAAGAACCTAACTAGGGGCTTAAAGTTTTCTTATTATTTTATTTTTATTAACCCCCGACGAAAAAGAGGGGTGTTATAAGTTTGACGTGTCTGTGTGTCTGTGTGTCTGTCTGTGGCACTGTAGCTCTTTAACGGGTGAACCGATTTGAATGCGGTTTTTTTTATTTGAAAGTAGATTCTCTAGCGATGGTTCTTAGACATGTTTCATCAAAATCGGTTCAGCAGTTTTAAAGTTATCAGCTCTTTTGTTTGCTGCGGTAGGGATCTTAGACGCATACCGGATGTTTACTTTGCTTTCAAACATATTATTATAGGTGACCACACTGACCACACAAAACCAAACTAAATTACATTTAAAAAATTTAAAATAAAAATTAAATTTAAAATTTAAAAAAACCCCCAACGCTAAACATAAAAGCGATTATGTAAAAAGTAAAAAATAATACTTTTGTTGAGCCATCAAATGTTTGTTCGTTGAAATGGCGCTATAATGTCGCGGCGGGGTACCGCTAAGTTTAAAGCAATAACTAAATATCTAAAATAGCGAACTGATGGTAACTAGATTTGCAACAAGATTAACAACTAGATTCGCAACAAAAATTTGATAATATCGAAGCAAATTGGTCGGAAATGCTGGTAAATTAATAGACAGTGAATGAAATTAAGGGACTGACTTACTTAAGCGGTACCCCCCCGCGACATTATAGCGCCATTTCAACGAACAAACATTTGATGGCTCAACAAAAGTATTATTTTTTACTTTTTACATAATCGCTTTTATGTTTAGCGTTGGGGGTTTTTTTTAATTTTTAATTTTTTACAGATTGTGATGATCTATGTGGAATCATTTTATTACACTAACAAATTAACAAATGAATTTATAATACCAATATTAAACTAATTATTTATTTCTACTGAATATACAACTAGGTAGATACATTTGTTACTTACTAATAATAATCATCACCACAAAGTTTCTTTGAAATTTTATGTATCAATGATTGTGTCTCTTCCATAACATTGTCCACCGGTTCACTAACTACATATTGTGCACTTAATAACACGTTCTCATTGTCACTTGAACTTGCAGCACTTGCTTCTTGACGCTCACTGATGTCTAACACTTGTATCTGGATCAGTCGTAAACCTTTTTTCTTTTCGTTGTTTATAACGAACGACGATTGACTTATAGAATGTTCAGCAGGTGCCTTCCGTTTTAAACCCTCCCGTCTTGTTCTAGGCTTTTTGTTGGTTGGTTCAGGTCTTTGTTGCTCTGGGATATGCCAGCTTAAACTCGGAGTCGGAAAACCTTGACCGTATTGTGAGAAGTCAATAATATCTGGAGAATCGCACATTATTGATGATCTGAAACAAAGAAAATTATAATTATTAATAATTATATCAAACACATAAATAAGACATAATTTTATAAGTACTTATACGCTTGTGCAATACTTACAATTTGTTTCGTTTTTAAGTGACGTGATGTGACCAGTCCGGCTGACTGCCTTGTGCTGTATGTACTAATCATATTATTATGAAATGCAAACTCCATAAAACCTTGCGATGTGAATCAATTTCATGTTTCAACAAGTTCAATCTGATGAGCACCTGATCGGTGTTAAATTCTACACCGCGCGTGTGAACCTCGACTCATGAGTGCTTTGTCATCAAAACTGGACATTAGGTACATATTTTATCAAGTTGGAACCTGTATCGACACGCGGCGAGCGCTGTGTGCTTTGTCATCAGGAACAGAAATGAAACAGATGTATGTAATGAATATACACAATTTAATTTATTCAACTTTATACTTTGTAGGCACATAATAGATATATACCTACACTGTTTAGCTCTAACTAGTAAAAGGGACACCAAGAATACACACAATTTAGAATTGTATACATAATAAAACCAGGTTCAAAAGAAACTTCTATCGATACTATTTGAATTAAATTACACAGCAATACTACTTATTTCACATTTTAAAAGAGTAACAAACATCCATCCACCCACCCTTACAGACTTTTTATAATAGTAAGTAAGACAGTAGGTAGGTTGAAAAATTATCTAACTTTCCATTTAGGACGTCATAAGTTTTACCATTCACAATCAATAAAAAACATGTTAAAATATGTATTACTTAAATATACTTGCGTTACCCCAGGCTAAAGTAGAAACTTTATCAAACGATAGCAATCGTTTATCATCATTGCTTGAAAGTGCTACTTTATTTAAGTCCTCAGTAAATATTTCGTGTTTTATTGATTTAAACAATACATTTTTTTTACGAATAACATTGCAATCATATAAAACATTTTTATAATCTAACATATTAAAATTACCTTTTGCCTTTTTAATTGTTTTGTTTAACGTTTTAATACAATAAAGCTTTGAGCGCAGTCCTACGAATTCTTTGATAATGTCACCACCCATTTCATCCTTAAACAGTCCTGGAACCTTCTTATTAATAATTGGTAAGTTATAGTCATTGTTACAGTCATAATTGCTGGTATCAAAATATTTTAGAAAATGGAGCTTAAAGTCTTTATAAACATCATTACTCTGTACATCATATACTAGACTATCTGTGTCAGTATAGCATAATTCTATTCGGTTACCATAAAAAGGTTTAATGATGGAGTAGTGAAAGTTGTACATGTGAGCCTTAGATAATTATAATACTGCAAACCCTATGTAAATTGTTTTATCAAGTATAATACGCACAGGTTTCATTTGGATGGCTACTAGATCATCAGAAAATACAGAGACGCTATGAAAATATGGGCTGGCTATCAATTTTTCAGCACAAGTAGTCTTTTTTGTTTTATTGTTCGAGTCACACCACTTGTTTACTATTATTTAAGCCCTTTTCACCTATACATAATATAAAACTTATAAACTTATTTGTTAGTTATATTAGAATCTATCCTTATTAGTAAGTTAGTTGTATTAGTTTCTTTTTATTGCATAGTCCCTTTTCGGGTATAGGCCTCCTCCAGCTCCTTCCACCTCTTCTTGTCTTTTGCAGTTTCTAGCCAATGTTTGCCTGCTATTTCCTTAATATCGTTATCCCACCTCATTTTTGGTCTTCCAACTTTTCTTTTTCCTCTGGGGCCTTTCCATTTTGTGGTTTCGCTTGTCCATCTTCTGTCCGTATATCTAGCTAGGTGCCCCGCCTATCTCCATTTCTTCTGGAGTGCGTGCTCGAGAGCGTCCGTCAGCTTCGTTCTTTCTCTTATATCTACATTTCTGACCTTTTGGATCCTTCTTAGTTTTAAAATACTTCTTTCCATAGCATGTTGGCATGAGTTTATTTTATTTGTTATTCTCTTAGTAAATGTCCAGGTTTGGCATCCGTATGTGAGACACGGTAGAATGCAAGTGTCTAACACTATCTTCCACTTGTTTACTAACTTAACTTAACTTAACTTCCGATTCTGGTTTTTATCTTTAATCTGTGCTTTTCAACAGGTATTTTCCCAGATGTGTTCAAAACTGCAGTTGTTCATCCTATCTATAAGTCGGGAGACAAGGATAATGTCACTAATTTCAGACCCATTTCAGTTTTGAGTACTCTTTCGAAGATATTTGAGAAAGTCATAAACCACAGACTCACCAAATACCTTAATAAATTTAACCTTCTTTCTAATAATCAGTACGGCTTTAGAAGTGGAAAATCCACAGAAGATGCTGTACTGGAATTTACAGATACGATTATTGGCCATTGGGAAAATAAACATAAAAGTCTTGCCATATTTTTAGACCTATCCAAAGCCTTCGACACAGTCTCAATTCCCATACTTCTTTCGAAGCTGGAGCATCTTGGTATTCGTGGGACGGCCCACGATCTCTTTAGGAGTTATCTTACAGGTCGTAAACAAATGGTAAAACTTCAAAACTACCTCAGCAACCTGGAGACGATTACTTTTGGTGTGCCACAGGGCAGCGTCCTGGGACCCCCACTTTTTCTCATATACGTTAATGAGCTGTGTCAGTTATCCTTACCCAACTGCAAAATTATAGCATATGCCGATGACACAGCCCTAATTGTTCATGGCCGGGACTGGACCGAAACTTGCCTCAACGCGGAGATTGCCTTGAACACCGTCATGAGATGGTTGACCATAAATCTTCTTACTCTAAATGTCAATAAGACCAAATTTACCACATTTTCTGCTATCAAGTCAAGTCAACCCTCTACACCGATTGAAATTCGAGCGCACACCTGCCCAAACTTAAACGCAAACTGCAGTGGATGTCAACAATTAGAAAATACCCCTATTATGAAATATCTTGGGGTCACCCTTGATAGCAACCTGAAATGGAAGCAACATATTGCAGCGACGGCAGCTCGTGTGAGAAAACTTATATATATTTTTAAAAAGCTCAGAGGCGCGGCCGATTTTACCTGTTTATTAACTGTCTACTTTGCGCTCGCTCAATCTGTTCTAGGTTATTGCCTAACGGTCTGGGGTGGTGCCGGTAAAACAGTGATGCTACGAGTTGAACGAGCGCAGAGAGCTGTCCTGAAGGTGCTGGCAAGGAAACCGATCCGATATTCTACATCCTCTCTATATACCCTCTGCCAGGTCCTCACCGTCAGACAGCTATTTATCCTCCAAACTATTCTTCGCAAACACAATCAACTTACCTTTGATCCAAAATGCTGTTCTACACGCCGCTCGAATAGGGTTTGTACAACTGAGTCTCTTAGGACCGTAGCTGCAAGTCGGCATTACAAACACATTAGCTCAAAAATCTACAACAAATTAAACAAAAGCTTAAAGATCTACCCATTAACCAAGAGCAAATGCAAATTAAAACTTGACTCTTGGTTGAAATTACAAAGTTATGCTGAAACAGAGAAACTTGTGGAGGTGTAAGATACCCATTTATTCCCTCACACACTTCAACAAAACCACACACAACACACATACCACAAACACCCCTCGCACACCTCATTTACACTCAACCACACACCCATTCACCCTACACTCACCACTTTAACTCAACGTCAAAATACATCCCAATTTCATATGTCCCGTATTGTTTATTTTTATTTATTTTACTTCATTAAATTTTTTGTTTAATACATTTTAACTAATCAACAATTTTGCATGGAACATCATTCCATTCTGTATCTGGAGAAGGGCGTTGCTAGCTGCGCTACAGTTTATACTTTTGCGGCTATCATCGTTTCACATGTTTTACTTAGTCTTATGTTGTTGTTCCAAAATAAACTTTTATTTATTATTTATTATTATTATTATTTTTTAAACCATAAATGTAAATGCAAATTTCGGGGTTATTCACTTCGAACCGCGCAATATCTGAGAAATTCACTGGAAATGACATATCCTTTACATTTAACACGTTACGAAAATCAGGGTAAGAAGATACTCTTTCAGGATGACTTTTAGCTGGATATAAAGCAGCAACAACAGACCACAAAAAACAATACTTGTCATTATTGTGGATATTAACACATGCTCTTTTCGATTTTATTGCAGAAGGCAATTCGATAAAGCCTGAACCATGCAACGGTTGATATTTGTTAACATTGACTTCCAAATGAGAACTGCTCAAGAACGTCCATCCACTGTCTCGGTCCTGAAATTCTTCTATCTTTTTTGATAAAATGTTTTTTACTTGAGTTAATAATGAATCAATTTCATAATTCTGATGCAGAGTAAAGTTTTTTGTGGCAAATGATTTCATCTCCTGAGAATCATTTTTAAACATTAAAAATAAAGCAAAAAATTCGAAATTAACTTTTAGACAAGTATGTTCTCTAAGAGAAATATTAATTAACGTTTTAATTTTGTCCCAAATATTAATAAGAAATGGTTGTAGAGAACTATTCTCAGACGGAGCGACAATTCTATAAGAAGCTATACGATTACGAAATGCAGAATGTATTATTTCAACACCTTCGCAAAAATGCGAAATAGTTTTGTTTTTATGATTAGTACTACGTAGGTGACCTGTCCAGTGACTGCACTCAACAGATGTGTTACAAACAGTACAGAACGGCATTTTAAAATATAATAGTTTTAAACTTACTATTAGATGTTGCAATGTACCTATTATTTTTACGATTATGATTTACGCTCGCAGAAATACAAAAACATCTGGTGCCCCAACAACTTAAATATTTATTTAAACTAATATTATCGCTATAAAAGACAGGCTCAGAGTTATCAAAAAACTCATGAGTCCGTCTCATAAAAACTTGTAACCCGTCCCACTGCGGCGTGTTCCGGTTAAGCTGCACTTTTAGTGCCACCGAGGCTTTCTTCCACCGCTCCTCTTTTGGGGTGGAGGCAACTTCAGCCTTGTTATAGACTTTAACCTCCACGTAGAAGTCCCCGGATACGTCTGCCGTTCGCCGCACTTTACCGTTAGCAACACGGCTGATGAGTGACGAACCGAAGTCCGCAACTGAGGTTTTGGTGGGGACGTAGTCCTCCAAACCAAAGAGGTCCGAGCTCAAGCTGCGCCTTTTACTGTAAACAATTTAACACATTATTTATTACATTTATTTTTTAATATTGACAAATTGATGGTGTATTACTCCTCTGTTGAACCCTACGGGGATAGAAAGCATGATGTTCTGTTATAATAATTTAAATATCTCATGAACTAACTGTAAACATTCCTACAAGGAATATAATTGGAAATTGATTTCAGAGCTCTCTTCGTTGCAGTTCTAAATCCACTAACCAACGTTTATCGGTGTATAACATTTTAATTGACATAACATACACAACAAGCACCTAAAGGTAAAAGCAGTAACACAAAATTACCTTGACTTCGGTACGGACGGTGTGGTGCTCTCGGAAGCTTTGCGCTTCGACACCTTCTTCTTTGGTTGCGGCTTCGGCTCGGCTACAGTTGCGGACTGTGACCGGTATTCTGAATCGGAGTCAGACCTGAAATGGAACACATAAAGATTAATTTTGTAACTAATAACTATGACTTAAGTTTCGGTAATTGACAATAACGCATCGCGGCAACAAATAAGGTTCATAATAGCGATACGTTTGATGTTAGTTGAATCGGATAACCACAAAATAACATTAATTTCGAAGTTTTCTTTAAATTGTGAGAAAAATACATGGCTCAGTGGAATAATTTATAGACATGTCTTTAGTTCATGAAATTCCCTATAATGTTATTACATAAAATTATATGGTTTACGCTCAAAATTCTAACATCTATGCGATGAAATTAAGGCTAACCAATACACCAGCCGGCAGGCAGAAACCAGGTCCGTAGCTGGGTAGCGATTAGTACATTAGTAAATTCAGTAAAATTAGTAGTACTTACTTACTTACATTTTATATAGTTGAAGGTAACCGGTGGTTATCACTGGAAGATACTGGAGCGAATGTAATATTATGATCAAAATTGATTGATTTTATACATAAAAAATACCATTTCAGCAATATTTATCCCATTACAAAATTAAACCTTAACTACATATATTGACAGTTGTATGACTAATTTATGTTACTTACGTCTAATTAAACCGTAGTGATTGAAAATCACTTCCGTCTAATTGCAATTTTATCGTGAGAAATGAAATATAAAACCAGCTTTTTTCGCTCGCCGACAAAGATGACACATGACGCTTATGATTAATACATTAATATATAATAAAGTATGTATGTTTGTTGTATAAAATGTGATGTAAAACTTCGCCTGATATCACACATGTGAACTAAAAAATAAAAATCACTTTTTTGACGGAAGAGAGCTGAAAGAAAATCATCCTGAAAACATTTTTTGTGTAGAATAATCCATGTAAACAAACTTGCGGCAAAAAGTTAACCACTTATATGCTACAGTAAAACTTGACATTATCGTAAATAAGTAATATCATCTAACGACTAAAACGAACTTTTTATTATCGATTCATGCATAAGTTCAGTAGGTAGGTACTAGTATTAAGATTCATCTTTCAAACAAATCCTAGATTGTTAAAGAACTATCAATGTATTTTGAAACATTTTATGTTTTCTTATATGTTTTTATGCTTGTTCAGTATGTATTAACCAAAAACTTGTATGTCTGGTGTAAACTGTAAGTATAGGTTGGTTATTTATAAATAAATATAGCAAATAAACAATATAAAATAATTAGCAAAGTTATCAAAGGAACATCCTCTATTTGAATGAATTGCATTGATTATGAAGTTCTATAAAATACCAATTTTAATCAGAGACTGCAACATGCACAGCGATCATCTTACAGCTAAATTGTTGAATACATGGGAATGGCTCAAACATATACCTGGTACAACAAAGTTCGAACACTACAAATTTACATAATGCAATTTTGCAGTCTTTGCGATTGTAAAGAATCACGTACACTTATACTGTGAAGCTTAACACGGTCGCCGATCCGACGCCGTCGTCCGGCGGTTTAAAAGGAGTATGGTACAATAGATGATCACGGGACGGCACACGAACCGTTTCGATGGCAATTGTATAAGTGTGCGATGATCTTAATCAAGCGCAACGCAGAGTCGCAGAGTAACAACAGAACATTTCAGAGCTACCAGTAGTTGTTTGTTAACGTGTGAGGTAGTGTTAGCTGTATGAATTAATTAAATTAAAATTCAGATGTCCTTGGTGCCCAATCTGGGGTCATAGAAATAGAATGTACGTGTGTCTGAAGATGCATAATATTTCTTGCTCTGTGAAGAGACATGAGACAATCTGTCCTGAATTTTAGGCTAATGGTTCTAACAGCGAGCACACTTATTTGTTAACATGTAAAACTGTATGAGTTAATTAAATTAAAATTTGGATGTCCTTGGTGCCCAATCTGGGTCATAGAAAAAGAATGTGTGTGTACCTGTAGGTGCATGCTATTTTTTACTCTGTGAAGAGACATGAGACAATCTGTCCCAAATTTTAGTTTATTTGTTAACATGTAAGCTAGTGTCAACTGTATGAGTTAATTAAATTAAAATTTGGATGTCCTTGGTGCCCAATCTGGGTCACAGAAAAAGAATGTGTGTGTACCTGTAGGTGCATGCTATTTTTTACTCTGTGAAGAGACATGAGACAATCTGTCCCAAAATTTTAGTTTACTATATTCGTAAAGTTCCATTAGTAAACGAAATATGTGTCAAACTGACTGACTTTTTTCTCGTGTGGAATAGGCGCCAAACCAGTATTAACGCAAACGCAAATTCAGTCGAAGTGAGACGTAGGAACGGTATGTAATAAAACGGAATTGTTGAACGGCGCCCACTCCGTCGGATATTATTGGGCATTCTACCACACCGTGAGTGACGGAGGCGGAGCCGAACGGAACGAAGGTGGATTAGAATGCCCAATAATATCCTACTCATACGTCAACTAGAACCGGTTTTCTAATGAGCGGCCCAATATTTTTTTGGAGCTGCTGAAGATGTAGAACTACATAATCTTTGCATTGTATAAACTTAAACTATTAGTATTATATAATTTTGCATAGCACATACATGTGAGCACTATGTACTTTAAAGCCACCATTTACGAGATTACGAGATGACATATTGCATCCCACTATATGGTAGCAGTCCAACATCAGTTTTATTCTTTGGCGAGAGTCAGTGAAATAGTTGATACAAAAAAATATTTTACAAAAAGGACAACCGCGTTCAAAAAGTAAAAAATAACTTTAAATTCGCAAGTTGGTGGCAATACCAATACTTGCGGGGCTTTTGAAGGCGGTGTTTTTTTTCTAAAAAAGTTTTTTCGCTTTTTAGTGCTTACTTCTTATCATACAAATTAATTACGAATGGTAACAAAAAGAAAATCAGTCATCACTTAATTTTCTACCGCCGAGCGAAATATTTTCTTGAAATTTATATAAACTTTGAGGTTTACACTATCAATTAAAAACGAGAATCATCGAAATCGGATAACACTGAAAAAAGTTATGGGTGGTCGAATTGAGAACCTCCTTCTTTTTTTTAAGTTAGTTGAAAAGTGTATTTGTTGCGCCAATAAAAGCGTTTCATGCTTGTTTTTCAGTATGGTTAAGGGTAGGCTTGAGAAAAAAAAGAAATAGGAGAAGTTTTTGTTCGTGGAATCACCTTGATTAGTCTGATCAGGGTTATCGTCTTTGCTGTCAGTCTCAAATGTCTCAATGTCAGGATTTAGCGGTAGAACAGTAGAAAAGGTGGCCATCCTTGAAACAATTAATTGAATTAGAACTTTGAAAATAGTCTGAAACTCGATTTTTTCGTCCTGGTTTATCTTATACTGTTACTTATTACAACAAACCGCAATAATATATAGTAAGGTTCGTAATACCGTAATCACGGTATTTGCTCGTCAATACCGTGATTTAAAAAAATACCAATATATATCCGTGATTACGGTATTACGGGATCCCGGAATACCGGTATTGAAAGCCCTAGTCGTGACTGAGTTCTCTGGCGAATGACTGTATAGCGAATTCTATCCACCAGATAAAACCGGAGCATCGCTCTCTCTACAGTACTCTAAGCAACCTTGAATTTGATCAATAATTATTAGTTATGGCTGAATTTAATTAATCGGCTTTAGTACTTAATAATAGAACAAAAAAAGGTCAATATGGTAGTTATGATGATGGTAGACGCCGACAAATCTGGGATCTTAATAGCCAGTAAATTGGTCTTATAATACTAAAATCCAAACCAAGCACTACCGTTTAAAATCCTGACGAATATCCCATTTTACGAGGAGAATAATAAAAGCGGATCACATTAATTAACCGTGTATCTGCCGGCTGATTAAGAGTGCAGTACCGGAACGCTATAGGGTCAACTTTAATTGGCTCGCTGTTGTATTTTAGATGTGCGATACAGCAGCCGGGGGTTAATGAATAGAACAACATAACAACATGTGGACAGTTGTTGTTGTTGGGCGATATGTCGTTTTGTTGTAATTGCGTGTTAGAAGTTGTTTCGAGAATGTTTGGGCTATATTAGTTGCGGCCGAAGTTTTGGCGCAATTAGCTTGCCTTAATGAGGTTTTGGGTGGTTCAGGGAAGGTCTCATTTTGCACAGCTGAAGATAAAAGGAAGGGTTGTTGTTTTGTTTCCGTGTGGTGGGTAAGTACCAAACTATACATATAAAGGTATACTTTTTGGAGCATTGCACGCTGATCCTTAGTAATATATAGTAATATGATACCGGAGGCAACAAGCCTAAATAGGTCTCGGTATATAAAAATGTAATTAATAAACATAGGTATAATACCGCCAGCCTGCGAATTTTGTTAATAGAATTAACCTTGGAAAGCCGAGATTACTATCGGTTTCACTTAGTTTCGGATAGGGCATGATACTGTTCGTAAATGTACGGAACCCCACTGAGGGAGCTCAACTATGTTATTCACGACGCCACTCGCTAAGTCTCTTCGCAGAATCCACTTTTCCGACGCAACACCATCCAACACGAATTATTAATTTACCAAAGTAATAACCATAAATATGTATGTTTTATCTACGCATCGCTGAGCTAAAATCTTTGATTAATATTTAATAACAATTCTCAATTAAACATGTTTCAGTGTATGAATTTATGATCAAGCGACGAGCTAATTTCGTCATCAGAAATTCAGAAAGTGAATGAACAAAAAGACAGTAATTTGGGCGAGAAATTAAATTTTAATAGAAAACACTCGAAACGAGAAAGTGCGCGTTTCGTCGGGTTGTGTATTTAACGCGGATGTGAATTTCGCCGCATCCGCCCAAAAATAAATGAGCTTTCTTCCGCTTACTTAATTTACTGCCACGGCCGAAACGGGTTTACAGTCTGAATATATTAAACTAATATTTCGCACTCGCTTAATGTCGTCCTTACCTCGGTGTGATTTGTTAACACCAAGCTTTTATTGTATTAGGGTTTTACACAGTATTTGTAATTTACAAAATGCTACTATTACGACCGGAGTCAAAGGTAATTAAAGTTAATTAAAATTAAATGTTCTCGCCTGCATAATTTTCAGAGGACGTTGACTATGTTTTAAACCCACACATCTGTCAAAACATTTATGCAAATGAAACGAAATATACCTTTTTTGTTATTTCAGTCGTAGGTAAATGTTACAGCTAAGCTTTAATACATTAAAAATAGCGTAAGCCTTTTAACTATTTCCAAAATCAATTTCATGAAACATCAACATAGATTTACAAAAGACTTACTTTTATTATTAATCTAAACAACTTTATAAAGTTGTACGAAAACAAACTAGAAAACTAATTTAGTACTCGACATTATTGATTTTATTAACATATAACCTATAGCCGCTACAAGTCTAGACGCTAGTAAAATTAATATCATAGGATGAAGTGAAATAGAAATATGTATACGAATATTTAAAAAAAATACATCACATACCTATTTCCCGACATTGAGACTTCAAAAGTGGCCAGTTTTAAAAGCAATTGAATCCTAAGTCCACAACATTTGGCGTCAGCAGAAAAAAGGCGGGGGTCATTAATCCAGCCTGGCCTCATGGAGAAGCCAATGCTTACACACCCGTCGAACCAGTGAAATATGACCGAAACAAACGGGAGGTTGCAATGCTGTGCACTACAGATACTCGTATACTCAACCTAAGGCTGCATTTACGAGTATCAACTGTAAGTTTTATAAAGCAAATTGCGAGACGAAACGTTTTGAAAAAACTTCACTTGGGTGTTTAATTAATGGTCGTCATTAGACGACTTCTTTTTCGTATCAATTAAATAAATAAAAAAACAACTTCAAAAATAATTATTACCAGGAAAATTACATAACATTCGCCCAATTTATATTTCAAGCCCATTCAACATTCTGTCAGAAAAAAAGCTGTATTTTTCCTAATCCGGAAAGCGCACGTCATCCTCACGTTCCGGTCCCGTTCCGCAGTCGTGTCCACGTCGCCGTTCCATCGTATACATCAATGAATTCTGTCCGGTCCGGACTTAATCGGACAAATGTACGTTTTATTTGGACAAGAAGGCCATTTAATGGTGCATTTGTTATTTATCGGTGATGATACTGGGACTAACAGGGTAAACATAAGTACGGATGGGTCCGATCAATGATTGTACAAATTAATTAGATTTGCTGAGACCCGGGTTACAAAAGAAATGAGTCCCTTGAAATTAAATGAAATCATGTTAACTAAAAATGAAATGAGTATCTAGGACTAATAGACATATCACGATAGTAGGTAGTAACAATTTTAATACATCTATAGAATCAAAAGTTCAACAAACTACAATTTAATAATAATATAGTACCTACATAGATAATAACCATAGAAATATTATAAGGTGAAGTAAATAACCAGATCCCACAAAAATCAATCAGCTTAGATACAGCATCGGAGATGGCAATATAGTATCCATCAACTGATGGGCCCAAAATTCCAAATCCAAACAGGTCACGATATTAAGGTCAATATTTGAACCGAAACCTACAAAATAACTACGTATTAAAACTCGTTTCATAACCCCACAAAATACACCAATATTTTAAAACAATAGAAGCTGAAATCCTAGCGAGATGAGGAGCTATTAATACGCAATGAACATTGCGCCAATTAACGAGCTGAGAAGCACCGATTCGATATTGCTCGTAACTTAATGAGTTCTGTTGTAAGACAAACTGTTCGGCTACTGGACACGAGCGCGCTAACCAAGATGTAGAGGGCGACTAGATGGGTTTAAGTATTTTATATTCAGGGGTTTCACTTGTAAGAAGCTTGAGAGCAGGCTATGAAGTTGACAGTGGCCAATTTGGGAGAGTTAGTATCAGGAAATTTTGCGGGGTATAAATATGTGTTCAAGCAGCGAAAAAATTAACCCATTGAAAAAAAAAATGTTTGGCCCCGTAGTCCCAGTATTGGACAAAATCATTTTGTAAAAAAAGAAAACAATATTTTTGAGAATATACCAGGCATGAAACGCCCTAGTAAATTTTACATTACGTTAAGTACTGATGTGTGGATTGAAGGAACCATAAATATCACAAATTTTACAACAAGCATATCTATCGTATCTAGAAATTTTTAATTCATGTGTCACTGGACTGGGACAAGTTTTAATTAAGGCAAATATCTCGCACGGGGCTGCGTTGTGGACATTCCATTACAACGTTTAGCTAAAGATAATGAAAATCATGTGTGACTTATCGGATTCAGAGTTTTCAAGTTCACTGTTGTGTTCGCTATATGGTACATTAATCTTTTAGGAACTTGGCTTGACAATATATTACACGCTTAAGTTTGCTTTAGATCTTTCCTTATATCGTGGTTTTCAGAGATGATCTAGAAAATAAAATAAATGTTAGTTATTATTCATTACTAAATAATTGGCAGAAAAGGCTTGTGGCTTACTGAAAGTCGGTGACACTGAAGCATAGTTGGGAAAAGGCTAGGCAGATGTATATTAAATACTACTAGGGGTGGAATCTGTTTCTCCTTAACACAGATTACTTTGTGATCTAGCTAGGAGAACAGGGCTTAACCCAACTATTTTCTGTGAATAACATGCTCTTTGTTTTTACTATGTATATACTTCCTAAGCACAACATGTACTACAAATAACCATGATTTTCTATAAAATGATTAGTATTTATTATTATTTAAAATTATTTGGCGTAAAATGTTCCCACTGCTGGGACTCCACCCGTCTGTAAAAGGGAGACTGCTTCATGTGATGCCTATAGGTATACTCGTAAAACTAACTTTACAATGGTTCTCTTTACTTTCAGATCACTCAAAGCACCACAGGGATTCCTGAAAGATAAACATTCGGTTCTGTTGTAGACTGACATTGGAACTGTGTCACATAAATCTTGACGTTCTTATACTAGATCCGAGAGAAGTAAGCACCAGCAAGAAGATGTATGGATACTATAGCAACTTAAGGATCGTAATAAATTCACAAACCCTTCGCATACGCGTTACGGGAAGAACCCATTTTTCTCAATCAGAACTCGTGGGAAATGACAACCATCGCAGTTACATTTCCAATTTTTTTCATAATGTTTTGTAACAACCTCTTAGGCTTCATATTGCTTTATCGGATGAACAATAGCACTATTCGCACAGTCAATGAAACGAACAGGGAGTGGTACAAGAAATTGTTATATAAATACAATATATAGATACATACGAAGAAATAAAAACCTATAACATAAATTTGATAGATTGTTAAAACAATCTATCAAATTTATGTTATAGGTTTTCCACTTATGGTATTCAATTGAGATTTGACAGTTTGGTATGTGCTGGCGTCTGTAAATTTTTTTTGTTTGCCCTAGGGCGCGCCGCAGCCTTACCTACGTACTTTGTGCTAGTATCACGGTAATGCCATCCGCTGATGCGATAATTAGGTCCTGACATGTGCTGGTGACAGGGCATGTGACGCAAGATAAAAGGTGGACCATGATCTGCGGAGAGACGCCGTATAGGTACTGAAGATTGGCATCATCAGAGAACCCATACCTGTGAACATTCTCTTTGCGGCCGACCTGACACGATGTCAGTTTTCTAGATTTTTCACGCTATTTATTTATTATTTAATTAGCCCGTAAAACAGGGTGAGGTTAATCTTTATGACTGTATTGTTTGATTCGTTTGGCTATAGCCAAACGAACATAGCATAGCATCCTATAGGATGTCTCGCAACTCAATGTGCCTTTTGGCAAAGGTCTCCTCCAGTAGTTTTGCATTGCTTCCTGTCTTGAGCAACTCTCCTCCATTTGGGTCCCGCAGTAAGTTTCAGCTCATCTCCCCTGCGCATTTGTGGTCGTCCTCAACATCTCTTGGATACCAATTCGTTGTAATTTAGCTCCAATTTTCTTGTATAGATCTCAACATATACACACAACATATTCCACGGTGACGGCCGCCTAAATGGAAGTATCTCCAATGGCTGAAGCAAAATGTTGAAGAGGTTTGAATTTATCTCGCCAAAGATTGCATTTTTCCGAGGTAGTGTGGCCATCAGATGGACTTGCGCATAATATCCAATAAAATAACAATAAAAAAATACCTTCTTTCTAAAACAATCTATCTGGAAACCGATCTTCCTCAAACATTTACGATTACCCGCTATTTTAAACTTACTATTACCCGTTTCGCATTGCGATTAGTAACCGAAACGAAAAAAAAGAATAATTAAACAAAAAAATATACCTATTCAAGACGAAGAAAATCGAAATTACACCTCCAAGGGAGGGTGCGTTGCTCCCTGGTTTCATCGTGACACAAAACAGGTAAGACAAAATATTCATTATATTACCTACCCTGTATCTTAATTTCTTATGAATCTACTCAAAAAATATGGGAAATAGGATCTACAATGCGATTTAACGGAGACATTTTTTCGAAAAAAACCCTTCCACTCTCACGAAAAACATGAAAAATAAAAAATAAACGATTTTCAGTTGCCGTTGTTGTTTTTCAGTTTGTAACTTTTATTGCAGCCGACAACCAACAACTCTCTGAATATTAGTACACTATTGACGTGCGATTATTTGACGAAATATCTAATAGATAGGTACTTATAATTTCCAGACCGAGTCATAAATGGGACATTTCGACAGAGGCGGTGGCGGTAGCGATCTGCTGTCACTTTGACATAATGTCAGACCAGTAAGATTACGTCAAACTACCAGTAGACCAAAGGTGATACGAGTATAACTTCTCACCTTTCTTATTTACTGGCCATAGCCCCCGCTCGTCATTAGGAGTGGGCACGCTAAGGGAAATTATCCTCACTTAACCCTCCTGAAGGCGTTAACTGGCACCTCAGCGGAGAGCTCTCGTCCACGATTACTTTATTATACAGATTGGAACAATTTTTCTCTAGCTTGAAAATATTTTTTTTTATGTTTCTGTAGTAGTCTTGGGGATGGTTATCGTAACTCTAAGCTACATAAAATTGTAAATACGAAACGAAATTTTACCTCTATCTATAGACATGGAAAATATGTTGATAACTCTGGATGATGCCACTACCTACAGGGTTACTGGTAACTCGACGTATTCCTTGCACGACGTCATAGTAGGGTTAAAATGCAACAAATTAAGCCACCAAATGTTCTACCGAAGTTCTGTAGTTTTTGAGCTAGTTACATTTTCAGTTTTTATATGAAAAATCCCAGATTAAATCATTTGGAGCCAATTTAAAAATGATTTACAGCGCGACTGTACTAAAATTTAAGTTAATATCATAGTTGATGCCGTAGCACATCTTTGTTCTTAATTAAAAGTTCAAAAATGCCAGAAACCTTGGCAAATATCACTAAACAAACATTTATTTTTTTGTGACTTTTGCTGTTACTTCATACAAAATGTTGTCTAGTAAAAAAAAATAAATACTACGCCTTATGTACAAATTACTAGGAAAATATCCTTGTCTTATCAGCTATCCAAAAAGCTATGAAAGTTAATACAAAATTATGGACTACATTATGTGCGTCTCACAAAAAGGTGATTGTTCGGAAAATCAAATAAAACAATTTCGTGAATATCATTATTTTTAATCAATATCAGTTTAAAAACTTGAATTCACTTTCACACGTCTTGTTCGATGTGCTGCCCTCGGTTTCGAATACATGTTCTTATTCGCTTCCTCACTTCGGTTTTTGTGATTCTTGATGTAATTGTTGCCCTCATCTGGTCCGCCGCATCTGTTATTCTCTCCCTTAGTTCTTCAATTGAATTTACTGGGGTCACATAAACTAGTTCTTTCATATGACCCCAGACGTAAAAGTCTAGCGGTGTAAGATCAGGGCTTCGTGCAGGCCACGTAATCGGCCCACCGCGCCCTATCCATCGGTTTGGAAAGATTTCATCCAGCAATTGTCTAATTGTGATTCGGAAGTGGGCTGGACATCCGTCATGTTGGTAGATCATGTTTGCTCTTCTGTCTTCCGGTAGATCCGTGAGCAGTGGTGTTAAATGGTTTCTTAAGAATTCGCTTTCAGCGTCGGCACTTAACATAAAACGACAAAATTCAAGCCGTCTCGGCGGATCTCCCTCTTCTAATGACTGGACAGGTTGATAATGGTATGGATGTCGGCCTGATAAATGAACTACAGACCAGACTTTCCACTGTGACATACCAAGCTCACGCGCTACGATGTTTGTCGATGTGTTAGGGTCGTCAATAAAACGTTGAAGAATCAGCTCCTCGTCCTCAGCCGTGTATCTCCGAGAACGACCAGTGTCAATTTCCATGCTTCTTTGGACGCTGCCAGTTTCAGATAATCGCCGATAAGTCGATCCAAAAACACTAACGTGTGGGATTCAGCGGTTGGGAAAGCGAAGTTGATATTCTCTCCGCGCTTGAGCAGCGTTACCGTCACTAAGTCCGTAACAGTACATTATGCCAGCGTATTCAGGGTTAGAATATGCAGCCATAGTAAGCACTTACGGAGGCACAGCACAGCACAAGAGCAAGATACGCGGCAACAGTTAGGGAAATAGCTAGATAGCAAAACACGAGCTTGCGCAACGTAGAGTTGAAACTAACTACCACTGACGACCAGATTTTGTAAAGTCGCACCTTGGGTCATGCCGAGAGAACAATAGTGACCAATCACAAAGCTTGCCGAGTGTTTAGAGTCTAAGCGCAGGTAAAAACTACGAATAATAGGAATACGAAACAATAGGTTGACCGTCTCACAATTCACCTGCTCGCCATAAAACTCTTCCCTTTCTTGTCACACATGCAAAAGTATTGACAATCATACCTTTCTAAATAGGTGATAAGACAAGGATATTTTCCTAGTAATTTGTACATAAGGCGTAGTATTTTTTTTTTTTACTAGACAACATTTTGTATGAAGTAACAGCAAAAATCACAAAAAAATAAATGTTTGTTTAGTGATATTTGCCAAGGTTTCTGGCATTTTTGAACTTTTAATTATGAACAAAGATCTGCTACGGCATCAACTATGATATTAACTTGAATTTTAGTACAGTCGCGTTGTAAATCATTTTTTAAATTGGCTCCAAATGATTAAATCTGGGATTTTCATAAAAAAACTGAAAATGTAACTAGCTCAAAAACTACTGAACTTCGGTAGAACATTTGGTGGCTTAATTTGTTGCATTTTAACCCTACTATGACGTCGTGCAAGGAATACGTCGAGTTACCAGTAACCCTGTATACTTTTGCTTTCTTCTGTTGAGCTTGTGCCTGAAGGATCGCCATGAAAAAATATTAGAAATATTTGTACTCATCATTTTAGGGATCTTATTCTACAGTTTTTAAAGCAAAACATGTGGTGCAATCAATGACGTATTATAAATAGACGCGTCATACACAAACATTAGTGCACTTTAAAACGGCGCAAAATTTTATATCTACATACCAGTTATACAGTGCAAAGAAAAGGACATAAGCATACAGCGTAACGTACACCTGTTAGAAAAAGATAAACATACAAATTTTATTACGTCAGTTATGTGTGAATTACGAGCGATACTGACGTATAGCCGCGACACTGGGTGGTACGTGACTAAGTGAAACCCCGGCAATTGCCTTGCTTTAATATTGCCATTATTGAGCGCGGGTAACGCATCTAAGTGTATTATATCATTGGGTGCAATGAATTTTATGATTGCTATTAAACTACTCAAATATTATGATGAAGATTTTTAATTTAAACTGTTTTGTTGTGAAAAACTGTGTACTGCCAACATGTTTTTACAAACCATTACAAACAGTCTATGATTATCAAACCTGGTTATTTTCCCACGCTATTTGTTGATTTTATTTTCAAACTACACAGTTACCTACTTTTAATTCTAGCAACAATTTTTTATTTTTCCATCACCAATATAATATTTTCATAGTTAAAAACTTAAAAACTTAAGCCAACATTCGAGATTGTTTGTGTAAGAAAAATGCGAATATTTTATCTCGACGAAGCACCGTTAAACGTACCAAATCTTTAATTCTGTCCCTTCGATTCACAAGCCCCGATTGTTTTTCCGAATGAATGCATCAAAATAACGATTCGTTAAGGATCCAGTGGCCAACCCTCTTCAACCCCTG
The DNA here is from genome assembly GCA_947361185.1 of Charanyca ferruginea. Classification (NCBI taxonomy): domain Eukaryota; kingdom Metazoa; phylum Arthropoda; class Insecta; order Lepidoptera; family Noctuidae; genus Charanyca; species Charanyca ferruginea. The sequence continues at coordinate 26,557,807 of OX376056.1, forward strand.
TTCATTGTACCCATCTATTGTATTGTGCTTGTTACTGCACGTTCAAGAGTATAAAATCAAACGGGACAATAGAAATACCTAATTGTACTCTTTGGTGTTTTATTTATCTGTACTTGGCACTCTTTTTTTTTGTTCCCAGCCCAAGCGAATGAATTTGGAACTCTAAATATATCGAGAAACACTCTTTAGAGTTCCAAATTAAAATTGAGCTCGAAATTCAACATGGTTCGGGGTCACTCTCACACTTTATTGTAAAATTAAACAATTATACAACATTGATTAAAATATGCTTATCAAAAATAAGTGTATGTTTTGATAATGTTTTATCTGTCCTACGCTTGAAAAATCTTACTTAATTATTAAATGTATAAAATTATTGAAGCGTTGGTGGTTTTAGGTTCGGTATTCGAGTTTTCAGAGGTTGAATTCCACGAAATCGATAAACACGTACCTTCAAAAAACAAACCACGGAACTTATTCCTTTACCTATATTAAATAATTTCACAAGGAAAACATAACGGTTCAATTATCTTTTGCTAACCCAGGAAAAACTTTTCAAAACACGTGGAAAATCCATACCAGTCAACTGACATTGAAATACCAAGATTAAAATAGCGTAATATAATATTATATGAAGTTAGATATAATTTCCTAGTATGTGGCTTTATTGTATGGCTTTGCGGTTACCTAAGTAGGTACCTGAAATTCGACAACTTCAGTTAGGTACGCTTGCGCCAACTCATCTACCTCGTAAATTATTAACCAATTAAGTAACTCTAAGTTAAGTTTTGGCGCAAGTGGACTTTAGATACGTAGATAAGTATACATAATATGTAGGCTCTATGTGCTGGCACTGTGTGAATTTCAGTACTAACTAAAATAGTTTCACTTTGCCAGAGGAAGAATGTGCCTTTAGGTTAAGAGGTCTTAGGTCGTATCTTATAACATAAGGGTAAGTAATTAAGTATATATTTACTTTAGAACTTTACTACATAAGATAAGCTCATGAAACTAGTTTTCAAAACCCGATAACTGCGCATGGAAAGTCCAAACAATTCCAAAATTTAAACTAAAAATAATTATTTATTTAGTTAACAACGCTATCAGCATTTTACAGAGGCCAGCACATCAACCTACAACAATCTGTCAAACTTCTTTGATAGACTTTCAACTTTATTACAAAAGAATAAGTTGCATATTCAATTGGGAAAATTTTACAGTTTGGTTTGGCTTTTTGTGCTGACCTTTGTACATTTTAAAAGTGAGTTCGATGTTGACGAATAAACAATTAAAATAATAATACTAATAGGTATTTAAGATAGTACCTATTTCAGGAGATGATCCTTACTGTTTGTCCCAAACAACTAAAGGTTAAAACGCTAGGGTGCCTTGCGAATTTTATTAATATTCTTACATTATTTTCAATTTTCAGTTCAGAGTCGAGACACTAAAACCAGTTTATTTTATTTTCATACAACTAGTAGTGTGGTAATATAATAAAGTTAGAATAATCTATATCATACCTATGTGCCTATTTAATGAAAACAGAACGTTTACGGATTATTCTAACTTGGAGGTTATGATTGTTTAAAAACGTATTCGTCATTAAGCTTTTTAGTATATTTAAATTCTGCGGGCCGTCCCAGCCCTAGCTCTATTTTTTTCATTTTAGAAGTGGCATTGGTAGTACCTACTTATACTAGTTATACTACACCACGGCCTATCGTGCAACCGGAGTGCAGGTCGCATAGCGCGGCACGCGAATATAAATGACATCATTCGTCGTGCTCTCGTCGCCGTCGGCGTTTCAGCAGTTTTGGAGCCCAACGGCTTGGCACGCGACGATGGCAAGAGACCGGACGGCATGTCATTATTTCCTTGGAAGTTGGGTAGGCCTTTAGTGTGGGACGCTAGGTGCGTCGATACTCTTGCGCCATCCCATCTTCCTAGCTCAGCGTGCTGTGCTGGTGCTGCTGCTGCGGCTGCAGAAAACCTCAAACGGCGAAAGTATAGTCACCTTGGTGATAACTTTATTTTCGAGCCGTTTGGGGTTGAAACCCTCGGGTCGTGGGGTCCGAGTGCTCATCTCCTTTTTAAGGAAATTTCCAAAAGGTTAGTTGTCATTTCTCGTGATCCAAGAGCTGGTTTTTACTTTGGGCAGAGGTTAAGCATTGCCATCCAACGGGGCAATGCAGTCAGTCTCTTGGGCACATTCCCAGATGACGGCGATGTGGAGGAATTTTTTGATGCCTTATTATATTAGTTTATTTTTGGTTTAATAGTTATAGGTTTTTCTTTTTTTTATTGTACGTGTAAATATTCTATATTTGTTCAAAATTATAAACTTCCAAAGTTATACTATAGGTTAACAGTGGTCTCCCCTTAGTGGTTGTAAAGTAGCTAAAGAATCATGGCGAAATCCATCCCAATCCACATTCATTTGTATAAAAAAAAAAGAAATCATTCAGAGGGTTTAAAATATTTTCCAATGTGAAGAATACTTTACCAAGAGTAGACTGACATACTTGCCATATTTTTAAAACCCCGCATAATTAAAATATTTCGAAATTAAAATAACAGTTTTAGTTTCATCCGTTGCCCAATTATGTATTTATAAAAAAAAAACTACAAAAAGGACAACCGCCTTCAAAAAGTAAAAAATAACTTTCAATTCGCAAGTCGGCGGCTTTGGTTTCGCTTGTTGTTTTGTATTGCCACGGACTTGCGAATTGAAAGTTATTTTTTACTTTTTGAAGGCGGTTATCTTTTTTGTAAAAAATATTTTTTTTTCAGTTTTTAGTGCCTACTTCCCATCATAGAAATTAATTACGAAACGGCGACACCAAAAAAAAATCTGTCATCCCTTAATTTTCAACCCTTAGGGGTGAAATATTTTCATGAAATTTATGTGAGACCAAATTTGAGGTATACACTATCAATAAAAAAATAATCACGATGATTATTTTTCTTATTCTTCATTTATTAATCGGACTACAATGAAAAAAGTTATGCGTGGTCAAACATAAAAATAAATATATAAAAAAGAAAAAAATGTTCATAGAATGAAAACTACTAGGCCAAACAATGTTAAATTTTTATGGGACCAAATGGCAGCCATTCCGCATCAAACTAAAGAAGAATCACGTAAATCGGATCAAAATCTCAGAGTAATCGCTATACATACATAAAAAAAAAACCAACCGAATTGAGAACCTCCTCCTTTTTGAAGTCGGTTAAAAAAGAAAGTGATGTTAATGAATCTATCAAATTGGCTGGCAAGTGATATGAATCGTGGTTTACAATACCGGAATTGAAAAAGTACATTGATTAATCATTATTAGTGACATTATTTCCCATAAAACGATCCAACTTCAGTGTAAGAATTGCGAAGCGGCGGCTGTCAGTGTCACTGTTACTGTCAGTCGCGGTTTTGTTCTGAAATAATGAGCTTTATGTTAAACTATTCACTTTTAACATCCATTTTTTACGGGGTTTTAAAAATACTGTAAATTCCTGAAGATACTCTGTAGGTACCCAAGAATGTAAGAATGAGAATTTCAACTTCTCTAAATATCTTTTTCGTTTATTTTTTTCGTACAAATCCTTATAATAATAATAATAGTTGATTGATATTTCATTCCTTTTCTTTTCATTCCTTTCTTTGTCAATCCGTAATCTCCATCGCCATAATATACGCATAATCGATTGCTCTAATCAATCACTCGATAATAATGTTGTTTTACTACTCCTATACTAACATAAATGTACTTATCGAGGCTCGCAATAGTCTGAAATCGGACCGCACGCCTGACAATCATATGACTCTGTGGTTTGGTCATTATGTCAATCCTAATATTTGTCCATCGACGCTCGCCAATTGATTGTTATGTTCACAACACAGAACATGTACAGGTTTAATGTATTACCAGCTTTTTTCCGTAACTTCGCCCACGTGATTTCAGATACCGCAGCCTTTTTTGGGCTACAAGCTGTACCACAATTCCACCAAATTTCATCAAAATTAGTTCAGTACTTTAAAAACAAAGTCACTTTCGCATTTATAATATTAGTATGGATTATGACATGTGGATCACAATCTGAGAAACTAAAGTTTTTTCATCTTCTCCTTTTTTTCTTCTTACAGCTCTACACACAAGACAAAATTGGCAATAATTTAAAACGTTTCAAGGCCAGTTACCCACATTTAAACAAACGATTGCATATTTAAATAGTTATAAAACAGCTTAAAGCTTAAAACAGTTTAAAGCTACCCTATGATACTACTTATTAAAATATGTAACCGGTTTATTGAATGTTGGCGAAAGTGGGCCTTGTCGACTTTAATTTTCTTTTTATATTAACAAAAATAATAACATTCCAGTAAGACGCGTAGATTTTCATCACTGTTCTGGAATAATAAGAAAAAATATCTTGTTTCTTTTTATTATGTGATATCGTCAGTGAAAAAGCTTGTCGTCTCAGAGAAAACTGAACGAGTAAGCCGTTATTTGCTAAACAACTTCGAGAGTTACATAAATTCCATAAGGTTTATAGGTGCTTTGCAAAACTTGTTTTTTTTTTCTACTTTGCTTATCAAAATTCAGACATCTTAACAAAGTCATAAATACATTTTTTATTTTCTTCGATCTTTTTTCAAAACATTTTAAACTATTGTCAGTATTTCGTATTAAATTTATTATTTAAGTACAATCTTAATTTATAACGTAATCTTACGAAAGGTTAGAAGAAGAAAAAAGGGCAACCGTTGATCTCAATTTATTTACACAAATATTATAAAGGGGTAAAGTTTGGATAGAGCAGGTAATTTCAGCAATAACCCATTAATAAAAAAAAAAAAAACAGAAATTACACAAACAACAAACACTATTTCCGAGTGACATAGCTTTTACCCGCCACTTCGTCCGCGTGCCTATATCCTTTCTCGGGGGTCAAACTTAGTCTGAAACCAATTTCATCGACATCAGTTCTGTAGTTTAGCCGTAAAAGCGTAAACAAACAAATAAACAAAATCACTTTCGCGTATAAAATACATAATATTAGTATCTGGGGGCACGGTAGTGCCCCCGCCAAGACGAGCCAAGCGAAGCGCTTGTAGGGCACTACCTACTTTTTCTCGAAGCGCTTCGTCGTTTTTTTGAACCCTCATAACTTGGGTTTGGATTATGCCCGAAAAATAAAATTCTCGGGATATGATGTAAATAGTTGACTTATTAAATACTAGCGACTCGGCCCGGCTTCGCATGGGCCTATAGCCTTCCTCAATAAATGGACTATCCAACACAAAAAGATTTTTTCAATTCGAAACAGTAGATCCTGATATTAGCGCGTTCAACCAAACAAACAAACACTTCAGCTTTATAATATTATATTAGTATAGATATAAAGTTTCAACTGCATATCTCTTATACTTTAGAATTTATTGATATCTAAAAACCCCGATTTCGTCACTGACTAACTCACTGATGGTCATCAAAATTCTGGGGCACTTCCTGAAGTCCTAGAAAGCTGAAATTTGGTATGTAAGCTAGTATTAGTACACAAACAACAAAAAAATTCTCAAACTAGGATAAATGAACAAAATAAAAAAAATATATTGTCTTAGGCAACTTACAAAAAGAAGTGAAATCCCACCAAAAACATTTTCATGTCAAATGTTGCCAAGACGTGAGCAAATGGCTTGCACTGTCAAAAAGTTATCAGATCTCTACGTATAATCTCTACTTTACTAGCCTTACTTCACAAACTCTACACCTTAGTCAAAATATGTATGTGGCTAGGCCGTTTTGCCACAGTTACATGGGCGTTAGGTGAAAAATGTATTCTGTTCATTACTTTTCTGTTAAACAATATTTAACAAAAAAGTAATGAACAGTGAATACAATTAAATAAAATACGCTTGCCGCGGTTGCTCCGTGGATGGGTGGGCATCCATCTCAAACCTATCGCGACCCCTCCGTGCCTCGGAAAGCACGTAAAGCCGTTGGCCCCGACTGTCATTCGTAGATCTTTGAATGCCGTTATGGGTAGTCAGAAGCCCGAGATGAATTTTTCCAGTAGTTTAAAGCCCGAATGCATTTTCCCAAATATATGTCGAGGCCGGGTTCTAGTTTATCCGTATACTACCAGTGTTTTACATGGTGCTACTGTCTATCTGACCTCCAGAGACTGGTTGTCAGACTTTCTAGCTTCTGACTACCCATAGCGACTGATAAAGAACTATGAATAACAGCCGGGATCAACGCCTATCTGAGTTTTGCTTCAATCAATTATACAACACCTAATATTTTTACAAACTGGCAATTTCCCTGAAGGACATCCCAGAAAGTATGATATAAATGGGTGTGTAATATATGCCTATATATGAATTGGCAATATATAAATATAAATATTGACTTCAATAGTATTAAAGCCCAACAGTCAGCTGTAGTCGAATATACTCGCCTAAGAGCCAAGGATCGCCCTGATCTTCCACTTATTATAAACAGTAAATCAACAAAGAAAAAGGCAAAGATTGACAGTGGGCTATGAAAAAACAGGCCAAGTGCATGGCGGGCCACAGGCAATGTAGGGTTCCGTAGTTGCTATTGGAACGAAGTTCCTTATCGCGCGTTGTGAAAGGGGGCTAGACGGAAAAAATTCTTACGAAAAGTTGTCACGACACTTTTTGCTATGCTTCACAAACGCAGACAATTCGAACAGAAAAATTGAATCGTTGCAACTGTCAAATAGAGTTCATTATTAGTTGAATGGCGGCTTTTCTATGAAAATATTGGAGCGAATTAAAACCTTATTTTTACACATTAACCGTGAAATTCGGTTGCACATAGCTCCTATTGTCCGGTCGGGCACCAGCCTATACGTTTCTCAGAATAATTTTATCTTACCTAGTTTGGTAAAATTTCAATTTTTAACCGTTTACGTTTACAAAATAAAGTCCGAATTCGCTTTTCGTAGAATATGTTTATGTATTTAAAGGCGGCGCGGCGAACTCTTTGAACTAGGTACCTACGGCGATATGTTTAGTACCTAAGTTTATTCGCTCAAATAGTGGCGGTACCTACCTCAATGACATCGGAATTATCATTGCGTGATAATTCCGATGATAACGACCTACGAGATAAGTCCACCTTTCACTGTGAGACTGTGTGGATTGTGAAAACGAGTGTAAATTTTAAGTCGATAATTAAGCCATAGAATACGTAGGTTAGGTAGGTAGTTACTGTACCTACTTCTATGTTTTGTTTAGTAGGTACCTATTGAAAATTTGGGTTTGGTAATCATGAGCTTTCTATCGGTCGCGGTCGTCAGTAGGTAACCACTGCACCTTATCGCTCTAGGTCACAGAGTAGGTACTTTTCTCTAGGTTTTACTAACGACAATAATATATTTTTTGATTTGATTAAAATGTTTTGGTTTAAATTAAGCCAGTGGGAGCTTAGGTGGGTACCTAGGTAGATAGTGGTACTTACTTTTATCATTGGCGAATTATTTGTAGTTGTAAGTAGGTAAGTGAGTAGGTACTCTTTTGCTAGAAAAAGAAAGGCAGGCAGGTGCTATAGGTAACCTATTTAAATAAATTAGAGCTATTCACAAACACAGTTTTAATCAACTTTGGCTTAATTAATAAACTTACCTATTAGGTATAAAATTTACACTTCCCTGTATCGAAGCAACTGCTCAATTTGGAGTCCATTTCGCTCGATACATAAACGGGCACGTTTAATTAAATTGTCTTTTAATTACATTATATTTGTTAATAATAAAAAAAATATTATTATAACTTAAAAAAAATAAAATTTTATTACAATTCCTTCACTAATTAATCGAAATGAACTTCGTTCCATCCGGGTGTCCCTTGACACCTCTCAAGTTTTCTTATCTACGCGGTTTTTGTTTTGTCCCTATATTTTACATTTTTAAATTGCGGCGCCATAGCAGGCGCCAATGATACGATTATCGCTTTTGACGTCAAACATTTTTTGAGCGTAATATGTAGAATTTGTGGATTTCTATTGACTGCATTATTTTCTACAGAGACATTTAAAAGTAATATAATGTTTTTCAACGTTATGGTGAAAGTATACTTAAACCAATTTCATTTTAATTTTGATATACCTATGTATCGAAAATATATAAAACCAAATGTTTAATATATAGCACTAGTTGTTAAGATCATTGCAACTAATACTACGGGCGTAGCCCGATACAAATGCCATAATAATAAATAATAGTAATAAGACCAAATTATTAAATGAATCAGAAAATGTGATAACTACCCTACCTAGTCAAAATGGACTGCAGTCCTTGTTGGCATGGCGTGATGATTTTGATTTTAGAGTATTTCATAACTAATCTTCAGTATTAAAATAATATGAATTAGTTTAACTTACATGGTCATGTGGCCTCGTCTTGGCAACATTTTACATGAAAATGTTTTGGTGGGATAGATTTGACTTCCAAGCGGTCGATGTCGAGGGAAGAAGCCACTAGCTAACATTAAGTATAATGTGAATATCTACCTGAAAATATCTATCTGAATATTTCTACAAATATAATATGCAATATTTGTAGATGTTTTGTAATATTGTTCGAAAGCTCCCGAAGAACTCTCCTAATAATGTACTTAAGCATAAAGTTACACAAACTTTGTTCCCGTCATATCACGTTCTGCCGAATATTGGAGACGTATCAAAGTAAAAAACGTCGATAAACGCTCAAGTGGCTTCATTTCCCAAAGTGATACAACATTCTGTTCAATCCACTTTTATGTGAGAACGAAACACGTACGTACTTTTATTGGAAGACTTTCGGGGCTGCCAGGTGTCTTTACAAAAAATTACAAATCTTTTTCAAAATACAAAACCGTTTTTGGAGAAAACTCGACACAGAAATTGCTTTTGGCGTGAATAGAGTGTATCTCTTTCCGACTAATTTGGCACGGCCACAGCTTTGCTAACATAATCCCCTTCATTTGTTTTCTACACATGACTTGTGAGGTGTAAGCTGTCATTTCACCTCATCGTCATCTGATTAGCCTTTTCCCAACAATATTGAGGTCGGTTTCGGAATAGTGTTTTACATGGAGCGTCTGCATGTCTGGCCTTCACAACCCAGTTACGAGATAACACGATACTCTTTGGTAAGACTGGTTCTCAGACGTTTTGGCTTCTGACTACCCATAGCGACTTGAGACAAGTCACCAGTATTCCCAAACCAATGCAATTCAAGCGTCGAGAAAAGCGTCGAGGCAATGAAGCACGTCAGTCCCGGAGTAAAAAAGCAAATCAAATTTACAACATTAGACCAATAACAATAATTAAAGACACAACAACATCACACTTGATGAAGAGACATCTCATAAGTAGACCTCATTAAGGTAAGTAGATACATCTAGAAGGTTCCAGAGAGGTAAAGCAACAGATTACGAGTCAGTGCTACATTCAAACAGACAGACAAGCTTTTGTGGCTCACTCACTAATTTAGTACGTTTATGACGTTGACGGTGTTTGATCATACAAAGTGTACCGTAATGTCCGTAATGCATAAGTGAACCTGTGGTTTATTACCTCATTGCGTAATAAGGCATGGTAATAGAAAGTGAATAATAAGAGTTTATTATTAACAATCTATTACCCTGCACATGGAGTCACTTACAACAAGAACAGACACAATTTGCCCCTTACCCCACCATTATTGCAACTGAAAGAGGTTCATGTTCGCTGAAGCTGAAAAGCAGTTAAGTATATGCGCGTCATGTTCGTGAACGGGCGCCGTTAGTTGGGACTGGTCATCTCTTAGCTGCCTCGGTTTTTCTACATTTATTTATTAATTGTTTATTTTGATTATATTTTTATCTAAACCTCTTATAACGTACACGACTTGTTACATTGTTCTCACATTGTACCCTAGATTCAATATGAATGATGTAACGAAATTTGTAACATATTATTGATTTTAAAAGAGTGTTGTTCATGGAGTTTCTTGCTCGTTCTTCTCCATAGAAACCTACTGTTTGAAACGAGCAACTAGCTTCAACTTTCTGACTGACTGATCCTGACAATTCAAAAGTACCTGTAAATGGTTTGTTTGAAATAAATGATTTTGAGTTTGAGAGTATTCGTAGATAATAGAAGTCATTCACATTTTATTTTCGTTTGGACACTGCCTACTTCCTAATTTTAACTTTTCCCAGACAACATTTGCCCGCTTTTAGTAACTTATAAAACTCCCTAAAATCTAATCCTGGTATCACCAACGTCCCGGTATTGTCCATTCGTCACACGTAACGTCTACGTATCGTTGTCACGTAGCGTCCCGTAGAAAACTTTTATTGCTTGCCGTAATTGGGACATCGAAATACAAACTACTTGCGTTAAGGCGGTACCCTGAGCAAATAACCTTGAGCATTCGTTCCCTCTGCGCCGCGCAAGAGATACAGTAGCGAATACGCTCAGATTTTACAATTAAATCTTTATAAAATCACATTTTGAGATTTTGAAAAAAAAAATTCTACCAAAATGTTCATTAATAAATTGCCTATCCATTAGTGTTAGTAAAAAATCGAATTAATGGTTACTTGCCGAGAAGATGCATGTTTTCAATAATTATTTGTCATTTCTGTGGTTTCGTTGTGAGGAGATTAGTTAAATACTATACTTCGTTAACAAAAATCAGTTCTACCATTTTGGAGTCAAGATTATGCAGAAATTTAATCTATTTTTTATTTGTTGATATTTCTTTTGGATATAGAGTATTTAGGTCCGAAAAACTGAACAAAAAACGGCTAGCGCTGCGTTTTGCACAGGGACGCGCCTTAAGGCTAGAGTTTCTCCGTCAATTTTAGACTTAGTAAAGTTTGAACTTCCCAAATCATGAGATATTTTATTTTATATTTTGCAAACAAAATATTTTGCAAAGGCAGCTTTTTTTTAGTAGGTACTGCCGGTGAGTTTTTCCAAACTTATAAAAAAATGCGATAGTGTTTAATTTTAATAGTTTTATGTTACGCTTTATGGGTAAACTACTGAACCAAGGTAATTGATGAAATTTGGTAGGTAACAGACTAAGCTTTTTAATCCGAACTCGTCTGCAACCGACAATCACGCGAACGAAGACGCAGGCAAATGCTAGTATCCTATAAATTTGAAATCTATGCACAACACAAGCGTAGCAAACTACCGATAGTCCTAAAACTGCAAATATAAACAAAGCTTTATTTTATTTACATTCATTGCGGACATCATTCGACTTCGCCACGAAACCCTAATTTGAAACTTAGTTCGGAAACGTGTCTAGATTTTACGATCACTACGTTTAACAGTCTTTACTTCCATGAATTTAAAAGGACTCCACGATTTTCCTAATCAATTTGGAACATTTGTTTAGTCAAGATACTTGGCGGTAACCGAGCCTATATTTCGCGTGTTGAATTGTTCTTCAAATTGTAAGGAAATCGTTTCCACTGGGTAATGGTTTGAGTGGCTGTCATTCATCGGGTATTGGGCAATATTGAAACCTGGTTTTCATTTTAATTAAGAATGACAAAATATGGTGAATGTCAATCACGAAATTCGTTATGAACACCCCAATGAATATCTGTCTGCTTTCAGGTGCTTTATTTGATTTACGTTTTATTTTAAAAGTTATTAAATTCCACTAAAGTATTTTGTATAACCAATTTTGTTTTTGTTTCTTGTGAGGAATATTCGAAGTACAGAATCTGTTTGCGATACTCATCATCATCATGCCAACTTTTAGGTGCCCACTGCTGGGCATAGGTCTCCCGCAAAAGGGGGTTCAGCCATAATCTCCATGCTTGGCCGATGTATGCTGGTGATCGCAGTGTTATGGTGACGCTGCTGCCTGTAGGTAACGTAAAGTTAAGAGAAGCCAAGTCATTTTCATGTTATGGTTAATTTTCCTTGTTAATGTGAGAACTTCAACAGTTGCGGCTAGTTAACCAACTGGTTAACTATTTCGGTTTATTTTCGGTTTATTATTTCGATGAAATTGTTTAAAGGTTAGCTGAACATTTTCTAGTTATTGTGGTAAAAAAAGTAACTGTTAGTCGACTTTATGGAAATCATAATTTTATGCATAAAGATTTAAGTAGGTACCCATAATTCAAAAATTACAAATCCAGGTGCTTTTTTTAACGGTTTACTGAAGAGCAATTAAGAATAATACATAGGTTCGTATAACTAAATTAAAACTGAAAAGAATAATAAGTAAGTTTCAAAATAACCTCATTTTTCGGGCCACTTTTCAACCACTGAAAAATGGCCAGTTCAATAAAAGTCAGCCCGTATATAGTTTCATATCATAAAATACTCGCATCTTCCTTATTCGTGTATGTTCCATAATTCTTATTTCCCATAGTACGCCATACTGTAATTCCACCTAAAAATAATTAACACGTGTGGCAATCAATGTCTGTTAGGGTCAGAGCCCATTCGTCCCCTAAAATTCGTCCCCCAGCATAAAAGTTGTGGATTCGGCCCCTATAGGTGCCCATTGGTCTCCTGGTAGGAGACCAATTAATATTTTAATAAACAATATTATTTTTAAGGTACCCATTCGTCCCCTCTAATATATATACAATATAAGTTAAAGATTCGGCACCTATTCAGGTGCCTATTGGTCCCCTGAGATAAAATTAGCTATATTTTACATAAGAAACGGTTAACATAGTACACTTGTGAACAGTTTATTAACGGAATTAATTTAATAAATCATAACAGATCATTGAAAAAAGAGTTATGATGAACTAGCTTTTGCCCGCGACTTCGTTCGCGTGGAATAGTGACTTCCGGCAGATTTGATGATAAAGACTGATTTTACTTTTTATATTTCTTTTATACAAAGTTATTGTGATATTGCATTATTTTGAAGATCTCTTTGACTTTATTTGTATTGTTATTTTTGTTATATTGGTATTATATATTATTTTTATTATTTGTTTGTACACTGGATGTAAATTAATCTAAAATTCAGTTATTACTGGGATTTTATTTAAATAGTTACACAGTTTTATTTTACTCCATAAAGATATTATAGTTATCATATATTTTGCTAAATATTTACAAATGTACAAGAAACCAAAAGTTGATTAATTATTTTGAAGACTGACTTAATGCCTAGAGCCTAGAGGCATTTTATCAAACTTAATCTTATTTGAAATAAACGTGATATCTACCGAATTACTATATTTTTTATTTTACCCTTTTCTGCGCTAAATATTTACAAATGTACAAGAAACCAAAAGTTGATTAATTATTTTGAAGACTGACTTAATGCCTAGAGCCTAGAGGCATTTTATCAAACTTAATCTTATTTGAAATAAACGTGATATCTACCGAATTACTATATTTTTTATTTTACCCTTTTCTGCGCGACTGTACCAGGACTACCAAGCTGCAGTATACACATATACATGTACTTATATTAGAAGAATGAATAAAAATAAATATTCTTTAGGGGACGAATGGGCCCCACAAAAGTTCCAGGGGACGAGTGGGCACAGGGTGCGAATCTTAGGGGACGAATGGGCTCTGACCCGTCTGTGGGTCAGAGCCCATTCGTCCCCTAAAATTCGTCCCCCAGCATAAAAGTTGTGGATTCGGCCCCTATATAGGTGCCCATTGGTCTCCTGGTAGGAGACCAATTAATATTTTAATAAACAATATTATTTTTAAGGTACCCATTCGTCCCCTCTAATATATATACAATATAAGTTAAAGATTCGGCACCTATTCAGGTGCCTATTGGTCCCCTGAGATAAAATTAGCTATATTTTACATAAGAAACGGTTAACATAGTACACTTGTGAACAGTTTATTAACGGAATTAATTTAATAAATCATAACAGATCATTGAAAAAAGAGTTATGATGAACTAGCTTTTGCCCGCGACTTCGTTCGCGTGGAATAGTGACTTCCGGCAGATTTGATGATAAAGACTGATTTTACTTTTTATATTTCTTTTATACAAAGTTATTGTGATATTGCATTATTTTGAAGATCTCTTTGACTTTATTTGTAAAGTCACAAAAACAACAATTAATTGTTAGTACTTTGGTACTAACAATTAATTGTTATTTTTGTTATATTGGTATTATATATTATTTTTATTATTTGTTTGTACACTGGATGTAAATTGATCTAAAATTCAGTTATTACTGGGATTTTATTTAAATAGTTACACAGTTTTATTTTACTCCATAAAGATATTATAGTTATCATATATTTTGCTAAATATTTACAAATGTACAAGAAACCAAAAGTTGATTAATTATTTTGAAGACTGACTTAATGCCTAGAGCCTAGAGGCATTTTATCAAACTTAATCTTATTTGAAATAAACGTGATATCTACCGAATTACTATATTTTTTATTTTACCCTTTTCTGCGCTAAATATTTACAAATGTACAAGAAACCAAAAGTTGATTAATTATTTTGAAGACTGACTTAATGCCTAGAGCCTAGAGGCATTTTATCAAACTTAATCTTATTTGAAATAAACGTGATATCTACCGAATTACTATATTTTTTATTTTACCCTTTTCTGCGCGACTGTACCAGGACTACCAAGCTGCAGTATACACATATACATGTACTTATATTAGAAGAATGAATAAAAATAAATATTCTTTAGGGGACGAATGGGCCCCACAAAAGTTCCAGGGGACGAGTGGGCACAGGGTGCGAATCTTAGGGGACGAATGGGCTCTGACCCGTCTGTGGGTCAGAGCCCATTCGTCCCCTAAAATTCGTCCCCCAGCATAAAAGTTGTGGATTCGGCCCCTATATAGGTGCCCATTGGTCTCCTGGTAGGAGACCAATTAATATTTTAATAAACAATATTATTTTTAAGGTACCCATTCGTCCCCTCTAATATATATACAATATAAGTTAAAGATTCGGCACCTATTCAGGTGCCTATTGGTCCCCTGAGATAAAATTAGCTATATTTTACATAAGAAACGGTTAACATAGTACACTTGTGAACAGTTTATTAACGGAATTAATTTAATAAATCATAACAGATCATTGAAAAAAGAGTTATGATGAACTAGCTTTTGCCCGCGACTTCGTTCGCGTGGAATAGTGACTTCCGGCAGATTTGATGATAAAGACTGATTTTACTTTTTATATTTCTTTTATACAAAGTTATTGTGATATTGCATTATTTTGAAGATCTCTTTGACTTTATTTGTAAAGTCACAAAAACAACAATTAATTGTTAGTACTTTGGTACTAACAATTAATTGTTATTTTTGTTATATTGGTATTATATATTATTTTTATTATTTGTTTGTACACTGGATGTAAATTGATCTAAAATTCAGTTATTACTGGGATTTTATTTAAATAGTTACACAGTTTTATTTTACTCCATAAAGATATTATAGTTATCATATATTTTGCTAAATATTTACAAATGTACAAGAAACCAAAAGTTGATTAATTATTTTGAAGACTGACTTAATGCCTAGAGCCTAGAGGCATTTTATCAAACTTAATCTTATTTGAAATAAACGTGATATCTACCGAATTACTATATTTTTTATTTTACCCTTTTCTGCGCTAAATATTTACAAATGTACAAGAAACCAAAAGTTGATTAATTATTTTGAAGACTGACTTAATGCCTAGAGCCTAGAGGCATTTTATCAAACTTAATCTTATTTGAAATAAACGTGATATCTACCGAATTACTATATTTTTTATTTTACCCTTTTCTGCGCGACTGTACCAGGACTACCAAGCTGCAGTATACACATATACATGTACTTATATTAGAAGAATGAATAAAAATAAATATTCTTTAGGGGACGAATGGGCCCCACAAAAGTTCCAGGGGACGAGTGGGCACAGGGTGCGAATCTTAGGGGACGAATGGGCTCTGACCCGTCTGTTAGTCCGGCCCTAATCATTACACAATACTAAATTGAATAATAGGATTATTTGTAATGGGAAACTAACAGATGTCGGGACAGTAACAGTTCCTTGTATTATACAAAACGCCCCCTTACAACAAGGAGACACAAAACGTGTAAACCTAGAATCTCTACACACATTGCTTTATTGTTGCAGTTTCCAAGTAAAATTCATCGCTTGTTTTACCTAAATCTTTATTTCTATCTCCAGCTGTGAGTGGTTCAAACCCAGTTGAAATGATGATGATGACGATGTGTTTCGAACATATATGATTTTATAAAAGCATAAACTTTTCATGATTATCCCATTTTTTTAACCAAAGTTTTCTTTATATTTATCTATTTTGTTTAAATAAATTGTGAAAAAAGAATTCCTATGATTGAAACTCAATTGCAGTTTAAAATTATTGCACAAAGTATTCATGCGTCATTCTCTTCTTTCTAACAACACGTAAGTACTCAAGTTATTCAATAAAATAAATATTGGAATTGGAACATAATTCACATCAGACCATTCTCCAGAAAACAATATAAATAAAAAAAGACCTGCGTACAGCATTAACAGTCGATTCAGCAAACGTCGGCATACTCTTTCAAATGAGATGGCAAGTAATTTCGTGAAAACCCAGTTCTGAAATAAATTATTCATCGGCGACGAAACGCCTCAAGCCCGTATTCATTTCATTTCTGAATCTGAATTCTACTTTTCTTTCGCGTTTTTTGCCAAACCTTACCTTTAATAAATTTTATATAAGCCCTAAGATTAAACAGCGGAGTGCTACGGGAAGGTTTCCGATATTATTGGAGATTGGTTATGTAATAAAATCGTAACTAGTACCTACTACATTGTACAATAAATTGTTGAAGAGCAATTTTGTTTTGGAATTCTTTATTGGCAATTTTTCAACGCACTTTTTTTGGGAATTCAGGTCTTTATATATACATTTTGCACATTTGCTCATTTATCATCATTTAAATATGTATTTAAATAATTTAACCTTGTTTCTGAGTGTTGGTTATCTATATACGTATGTATTTATATCAGCTATCTGACACCCATAGTACAGGGTCTCCCTAGTTTGGGGTCAGATGGCCACATATTATTATTATTGTTTCTTTTTACAACTGATTAAAAATTATAATTTATTTGTGTTTCTTTTCCTAATTTTGACTCACACAGTTTTTTCAATAAAGGTCATTAAATACCTACAAGCATTTATTCGTATTTAAACTACGATGACTGATAAGTTTTATGATTTAAAATAGGATTGTAATAATATGGTAGATTTTCAGTGAGGTTTAATCAAAGAGGATACGCTTACTAGTATGACAAAAAATCTTCTATGATCGGGTGTAATCCCGCAGAAGTATCAGTATAATAATATACTACATACTTAGATACCTACTGCGCATACATGTATTACATAGCTATTTTTTAAATCCGCATGCAACCGTGATGTATTAAAAAAGTTTGCTTCAATTTTGCTTGCGTTGACCGGTTGCCAGCTCTCCTTCACTTTGAAATTGAAATGTTACTTGAATTCCTAGTATGAAAAAACAAACTTAAAAAATAATGTCGGTTGAGACAAGCTGATAGATAAAAGTTTTACTTTTATTTATTACGTTAGTCAGATTTTTCCGTTTCTATTAAAATTGAATATCCGTATTTTACGTTTCCTTCTTTATTTTCATAATAATAAGCACCTACCTTAGAATTATTAATTAAGATGCACTATTAGAATTCAATGCATTTTCATAAGCGAACATTATTCATCATAATAGACTATAAAATCCCCATAAAATTAAAACTATCGCTGAACAATAAACTCTGAACCATGAGCGGTCTCATATCAAACTGAAACTTTCAGTCGTTATCAGGGTCTGTAATGGCGGGCGATTGGTTCACGCTTGCAAACTAAACCCATTGGCAGGCCTCTTAAAATATTACATAATGATAGTACAAGATAACTGGGACACATAATTGCTGTTTAGAATGGCTATAAGCCGAGGGCTATATGCCAATCTTTAGGAAACTGTGCAAAATTATCCGTAGGTGCGTACTTACATTATACCTATAGTTTAATGTGGTTTTGTTGATTTTATGAATGGATAATTTTGTACACGAGTTTGTATTTAGTGGAATGCCGTACTAGACCAATAAATACTGGTTATGTAAGAAATTAGTGGTTTCGTACCTGCTCTAATTTGTTGCCTGTACCTACAGCTGAGATTTATTATTTGATAAGGCTTATTTGGTTTGAAAGTTGCTTTTTGCACTTATTGAATATTAGCTTTTGGGCGAAAATTCTTTTGCGTATAATTAAAAGGCAGGGGGTATAACTCGACAGTAGCATACTGTCTCGGCCACGGATATCTATGGTCTGGGCTCTGTTCTTAACTGGCCCCAGCCTACCCATAAACTACCTACATACCTACCTACTAAATTTCATCTTCGTAGGTCAAGCAGCTTTCGAGATTCCGTGTTTAGTCTGTGATTGAAATAATTCATTGTTTTATAGTTTCCAATTAATTCTATTGAGAACTTTATGTAGTGCCATATTTGTTACCGAATCATATAAGAATTAGTTACCTGTACTTATACAATTAGCTACATAATAAAGAAAACATTTCGGCAAACAACATAATTAATAAATATTTCTGTATTGGGTACTTTCTACTAATGTTTTGTAATAACAAAAACGTGTTTCCGTCTAACATCTTCACCCACCGAATTAAAAAATATTACCACATTGCTTGCTACTGTTATTTTTTCCCCTTCCTTACATAATTCTTCAGTCCTCAACTTATTGTTATCCCTCGGCTCTCATTTTCCAACATAAATCAACTTGCAACAGCTGCAGCGTTGCAAAACGACTAAAATATGAAATAATACGGTCCTTTAATGTAGGCAGGGTACCCACGTACTTTTCTCTGAATCTGATGAGAGCTCTTTTTAAAATAACTCGAATATAAAGATCTTGGTAAAAATGAAAACTTAAAACGTAACAATGCCAAAAAAAGGATATAAGAAATTAAGATACCGATAGCGTCCTTAATTTCAGTTATTTCAAATATATACCAAGCTTGAAAAATTGACAAGTAAATAGAATACAATATTCTGGTGCAATGAATGTAGATATTTTAATAGAACTTGGTGAGAGAAGATCTTTCTGAGGGCGACCGTACTGCCCTGTTGGCGGATACCTACATATAATGTGTCTTGGCCACCAATTACCTTGCTTTTTTTATTATACCGTCTGTAAGTGAAGATTTAGAAAATATTAAGCCATGAAAAGTAACATAATGTACCTATATGTTACGGCTAAAACCCGAAGTGCGTATACACCTAGTTTTAACCGGCTAGAACTAGGTGTAGCCGGTAGCAGTTGGTAAAACTTAGATGTATATCCTACTTATCTTCGGTTAGAACTAGGTTTTGGCCTTCATCATAGCAGCTAGAACTAGGTGCAGCCGCACACCGACGTCCCGAGGTTTGGTTTGGTTCCTTTAAACCCTGCAGACAGAAATAGGAGCCCCTTGCAGCGGGGCTCCGTCGGCCTGACGTCGACCGTCTTCTTCTGTTGAATAGTTTGGTGCCCCAAATCCCGAGCTCGCAGGCTACACCTGAGTTTAACCAACTGCTACCACCTACACCTTGTTCTAGCCGGTTAAAACTAGGTGTAGCCGCACTTCGGGTTTTAGCCGTAACTTAAACAAAATCATACTTTCGATTTCACAATTCGTAACACCACTTTTTTTTTACTCACATCTTAACCAGAAATCATTTATAAAACTTCTATATAATAATAATATTAGGTATGTACAGTCACCAAAAGAGATAAGTATCCATGTCGCCGAGAATAGTTGAAGTTTATTTAGCAACCGATGGATGTTTATGAATAAAATAAAATACAATTAATAGAGTATAAACAGTTCAATGATTTTATTAAATTTCATTTGAAAGCCTCCATTGGTTTTTAAGTAAACTTCAACTATGGATACTTATCTCTTTTGGTGTCTTAAAAAAAGGGAGTGATGTGCTCTTACGTCATCAAAATATTCGTCCACAATGCTGTCAACGGGATACATGCTCAAAAAGCTGGCAGCATTGTCACAATGAACGGCAATGTTGATTCTTTAACCCAAGAACTGACCAGCACCTTTTTATAACTCACACAGCGCAGTAATACCTAATTACGTAACGTGCACCAACAATTTAAATCAGATCGGAAATTGGGACTGTAATTTTATTAAGCTGTGTTGTGAGTGGCATATTGGTGCGGTTTAATTAACAATCCACCCCAAAATACGGGCGAACCGGCTCATAACTCTGCACTGACATGGATTGGATTATTATTGGACTGACTTATCTTGAACGTTATATGGACTTTTGTTAGCTTCTGTTCCTGTCATGATGTAAGTTTTGCATCTCTGAATTTTTGTGAAGTGTGGTGGGGTGATTTATTTTACAATTTGGGAATACATTATTTTGATGTTTTGATTTGTTCATTCTTGGTAAAATAAAGGTTGTGAAGGTGTCATTGGATCTTCTTGCCTCGATTTTTTTTTTTTTATCTTTAAATTTTGGGCTTTTGACCAAATACTCAAACGTTACTCAATTTTAAGTTGCCGTTAAGGCTCGGACTGTCACAGTCACTCTAACATAAAAAATTGGCAGTATTGTCAAATTGGTATTTGGCAGTGTCATAGTGAAAATATCACCCTATCTTGTCTCATCTGAAGGCGAGATTAAGGTATATTACACGTGCTCTGCTTCACTTTGAGCATCAACATGTCAACCTTTAGACGCCCATTGCGCCCAGGTCTCCCCAAGGGGGGGTTTAGTCATAATCGCCATGCTTGGCCGATGCATATTGGCGATCGCAGTAGGTGTAATTTTACTCAGAAAGACGCTGCTGCCCATCTTCTGGTCAATATCCGTCTGTCGCTTTCTTCGACACCCACGGGAAGAAATGGGGTGGTGCTATTCGAAGCCGTTGAGCATAGGTATACAAAATTATCGTTAGGTACTTAGACAATTTAAATCACAATTATTCCCGAATCCAAACATTACGACAATCCGTTTAAAGTGAGTAGGTACTGTGATTGATTTTATTTTAGGCTTTAAAGTCAGTATTATTATTCGGGTACTGTACCTAATAAGAATTTTAAGTGGGGACTAACTAACATTTTTAAACTAAGCAAACCTATTTTTGAAATTACAACGCGTATTAAAAGTTGTGTCAGAGCTTAAACTTTATAATTACATACCTTTTTGCTTTGAAATTTTAAACTTTGTTAATTTAAATAGAACCTAGAGATAAAGAATAATGATCAAAGTACCTAAATGAATATTAATTATAAAATCTTTGTGGCTGTTTTCAAAAACGTTTTCTTTTTGTTTACACAAAGGAACATAATTAAAAATGCGTTTATCACCAATTTAGTTTACATTTTATAAAGTCAATGTTTGGTTAAATTAATATTTTTTAAGTAGCCTTGTGAGCTGTAAGTTTATTTATATAAGTACATGGCTGTGTTTTCTTCAAAGAGAAATAAATCAGTAAAATTAGTTTTCTTCCGGAATGTTTGACCTTGTAGTTATTTTAAAGATTGTTAGATATCGTCAATGCGGAATCCGCTCATTGGGAATGGCATCACAATTAGCTATTAGAATAGGTACTAAAAGCAAAAGAATACATTCCCACAGAAATATCTACTCAGAGAAACTTACCGAAAGCCAACACAGTTATAAAGATGAAAAGAAGTGGCTTACATGAACCTACAATTCTCTCCAAAAATATTTTCCTCAATAACGGTTTTCACAAATCCTATCTACACAAAATGTTAAAGCTGGGTTAAGTACGGCCCTCATTTGAGGCTACCGACATTTACCGTAGTAAAAAAAAAATTTACTCATAATAATAAATATCAATTTATCCAGCGGTAAACGTCGAGTCTGCCCATAGCCATGGTTTTTGAAAACCTGCCTAGAGCACGTCCGAACAATCTAGTTGCCTTATATTAATCCGGGAAATGGTAAAGGAAAAGTCTATGAAAATACGTTGCCAATGAAAATTAATGTTACTTTTGTAACATAATATGCTACCGTTATTTCTAATAATATTGTCGTTTCAGCTTTGTTGTATGTCTACACAAAAAGGAAGAAATGTTTAAAATATGTACTTTATTCTTTAAAAGTAAGGATCTATAAAAAGAAAACCTGTTTGATGCCAAATAAAGAAAGATGAACCAGAGAGAGAGAGAGACCAGATAACTTTGAAAAGTTGATGGTGATGGGCAAGGTAGATGGGAAAAGACCTCGCAGACGGTAACCTAACCGCTGGTCAGACCAAGCAACTGCCATTACTGGCCTGTTGCGACCGCCCTAAGAGAAGCAGAGAGCCGAACGAAGTGGAGATGCGTCATATTTAAAGTCACAAAGGCCTTTCAGGGACACGACCTTCAGTAATGAAGAATACGACTAAGAAGAAGAAGAAAGAAAGATGATTATTTTATTTAAAAATTTTTAGATACCTACATAAATCTGTACGCAAAATGCGCGCTGAGACGTGGAGTTGCGGACACCAGCCCGTCATATTACTACTACTACTACTACATAATTATTTAGATACATAAATATTTTTTTGTACCTATGTAATATGTCTGTAAATATTGTATATATTTTGTAAGTATTAAACATACATTTCTCGTAGAATACAAAAAATAATAATAATACCTGCCAATTACTGTACCACTACTGAGCAAAGGCAGACACAGAGTAATACAAAATTGAAATTAATGATTCATATGTCAAAATCGCCTCTATCTAGTGAGTTAACTTCTTAGAAATGTTATTAAATATACCTGTCTATAATTATTTCGTTAAAAATACAACAGAAAAGTGGAACCTCGGTTGTTATTAAAAAATAACAACTGCTACGTATTTGCCATCCATTACTCACCCGTTTAGGTCAACAGGGCGCTCCATTAAGCTCTCAAAACACTGAATATTTTGCTTGCACGCGCTCTGAACATAATTTTAATCAAAAAATTATTAATATTTGCCGTTCCCGGGAACATTATACGTTAGGGCATCGCCAGTTACAAAACAACGAACATGATACCACCCTACGCGATAACTTGGTTAACGCAAAATGAGCCTTCAATAGCTAAAGTTAAATTAGGTTAAAACAAAATAGCAGGGGTAAGAAAATAGCTGTTTACTTTTCTGCTTACTTTGTATAAACAAATGAGGTTAATACGTAATCAAGATTTACGTGATTACGAACGCAATTGGAAGGAAGTTCGCGACGACATTGTTGAAGTTTTTAAAAGTGTCCCAATTGTATAGAGTAGCATCGACTTTGTTATGAGTTTTCAGTTCAAAATGTAAGTTAACAATTTATTTTAAGTCACCATTTCTTTGTGATATAGTCTATGTATAGATTTTTGTAGCATAAGACCGCTGCTCACGAATTACAGGATATTTACCACGCCCTGTGCTGTTCTTCTTGGCAAGCGCTAACCAAATATATATGCAACGCCACAGCTTGGCCACCGATTTAGGAAAATTTAAGAGCGGAAAACCTTAAAATATCCTAGTTCATTTTCAGACGATCCAGAGTGTTATCTACTAGTCTTAACATTTATCACGCAGCATAAAATTCCAATATATCTATTTCGATTTGAACGATATTACAATGCAAACATTTTAATATTATTATGATAATATCGTGAAAGAGCTCCCTTGAGTTTTCCTTGGATGCCACATTGCGTTAATATAGTGCTTTATATGAAAACAACCTAATTTGTTTATGAAAAATCGTCGCTACCAAGTTATAATTAAGTAGTAGGTAAAAACACAAGCACAAACTGTAAAAAAGTATTACACGGAATTTTATAAGAGCAAAACGTATTTTATAAAAAATATGCATTTGAATTGTCATAATCCGTGCTTATTTAGGTACAAACAAACTCTTACCAGTCGATGAACATTACTGAGTGAAATTGGTCGAAACTACAGCTAAAATCAACATTAATCATGACATTCATTTTCAGGTCACCACTTAGAACATTGACAAATCGTTAAATAAACATACAAAAGCTAGTTATTTTCAAATTCAGAAACCATTTGTCACAACTAGCACAGAATTAACAATTCGCAAAGGTCACTTAATTCTCTGACGCACACCTTTTAAACACAGAGTAGTTAGTTAGTTAGTTCACACCAAGTGACGACAGTAGTCACCAAATTAAGGTACAACGTATGACGCAAATCTTAGCGTTGATTGTCCAATGACTGACGGTTTCTCCCCTCCGCGTTCTATTCGAAATTTAATACACTATAGAAGTCATTCCATTTACTTTCAACTCCGTGCCTTAAAGGTACAGTAGGCGACATTTTTTCGCCACCTCTTTAATATTTTTTACAACGGTTAATGTAGTAAGTGCCAACATCGATCAATCATGGCATTATGTGGGGATCAACGATATTCGGTTGCGTGTTTGCCGTGCGTGACATGGTAGTACTTGCCGACATCGGTTCGTATTAGCCGAGTCGACCCACCTAAACTAGACAGATAGGTATAACGACTGCGTTTATCGAATTATGTTACCCGTTTATTTATTGGGGTATTGAAATTTGGATTTTGTGGACAGCGATGGGTGTGTATTGGTATTTTAGAAGCGTATTTCAAAGTAGTTAGGTAGATTTGTACTGTCTACCGTTAGTTAGGATGTGTTATATTTGTTGTTCCTTTCTAAAAAACGTCTAATTGTCCCCACTAATACGTACTTTGCTTAAACTCAACTTTTCAGTTTTTCAAAATAAGTACCGTAACGAAAGTAAGCAAACTTGTAGCCATTAAATGTGCGTCGTGATATCGATAAATAATATATTAACTTCAGTGACAACAAAAGCCTTTCAAGAATCGTTTTAATGGCTAGGACTCTCCCTACATTGCTGTATCATTAACCACGTCTGTCTTCAATAAAACTTCGTGCGAGTATACAAATCCAAACAATCACCACAAACTGATCCGCATAGGAGTTTATTGAGATCAACACAACTTGATACATGGCAGCGACTCTACGATAAGTGCGGCGCCAAATAAAGAGAGCACCTCTAAGAAGGGCATTAATCGTAATCACTTAGCTCAACGGCCACTACATCTATCACATAAAGAAGTCGAGTCACGAAGTGTGTGCGAGGTTAAAGTGTCGGATGCTCACTTGTTTGAGAAAACCGCAAATAAATATTCTCGAGTGCGACTAATTGGTTCCCGTTGGATTCGACAGGCGTCCGGATCCCGGTACTGTGGTCCGCCGCATAATTTATTGGGCTAACTTTACCCGCTGTGGCGTGGACGGGACGCGTATTTACGAAGCTCTATTCAGAATCATGCACCTGGATCTAATAGTTACGTATTCTGCGGCTGTTATTAATATCGGGATGGGTACTTGAGGTCGCTGAATAAGAAATGGATACGCGGGGTGTTTATTGTGGTCTTGTTTGTGTGCGAAGGATCAGCCCTTTGTGTTGTGTGTCTGTGTATTTGCAGACGTTGTTACGTCCATGGGCGAACTCGGCTGAAGATTTTTCCTTAGTGACGCAGTGTTAATTAATCTTTCTCGAAATTTCTTTTAGCTCTGACATAACCCTGAAAGTCCAATAGGGTACTTATCTGTGTTCGCTTTATCTCACAACAAACAACTTTTTAGTATGTGATAGTAATTACTTGTATCGTCAATACTGTAAATACCAAATAAGTGGGTACCTACTCAATTCAGCGACAAACAAATTAACGACTGCTATGTAAAATGAAATACGCATTTACGACCTATACTACCAGGCATAAAATGATACATAATGAAAACAATCGCAATGAGGACAACTAATGTGAATTTTATTTTCATTCTTTTCACGTTACGCAATCATTAAAAGCTACGATCCGTAATAAATGTTAAGTAGGTGACCACTCCAAACCTCACTTCCGGCAGACTGTTGGTGCCATTGTTAATGTAATATCCACACTGAGGGCCGTCCGCTTTTATTCTTTACAAAATCCCCACAAACTAGAGGGGGGAGACGTTGCCCCGGGCACAACTTAGCCTGCCACAGTCAGTTACAAATTGAAGTGGCTACTTACTAGGATTTAGGATTTTAAATGTCACATTGGCTCACGATAGAACTTTAAATTGGGGAACATTTTGGGTCATAAAAGTCCGGAGCTTTATTATAGTTGCCGAACAGTTTCGCTGGCGCACGTGATATGTAAAGTCCGAGTTTTTACTCGTGATTGGGTAACTATTTTATGAGGCTTCCAAAGTTCTAACTGCATTCGTTATAATTGAGCGGAGCTGTTCGCTTTTCGTTTCGTTTGTGGGCCATATAATTTTATTGTGAGAGGAATAAGTACTATCTTTGCGTTGGGCAAAAAATTCGGGATTTATAAAATCCACTAAAGGTACCTATCTCATAAACGCTTTCACCGTTCGAATTTTAAATACACTTTCCACGCTACTGGGGAAATTCTCGATATTTTATTTCACGTATTTTTTTAGACAAATTTTTGTCATTGATTGTAGCTGAAATGAGCTATTTATTTACGGATTGGTCTTTTGGTAAAAATATGGGATATTAAAAGCGGACGACTGGACACTTCATATTAAAAGAGCGGATGCAAAGGTTTAAAATAACGATGCTTGACAAGAAATTAAGGAGGTCTAAAGTTAATTAGTAGGTGTTTATTTAGGTCATACGAGATGTATGACAATTTCGACATTTTCAAAAAGGTAGTCACATATTGTAGGTACCTGCTAAGATACCTGTACATATTACACTCAATTCCATGTAATGGATTGTATTTTAAAATCTAAACACGCTATTTTGAATGCCCTGACTAGAGCTCGTATAAGCCACCTTGAGACGTAAGTGACTTACCTATGTCCCGCGCAATCTTGCTTGCAAGGTCTGCGGAGAAAACGTATACGTCAGATCGCTTTCTTGAAGTCACACAAGACAAACTGTGGTAGGTAAGTAGTCCGTTAGGTAAAGTAGCGTTTGTATCACGGTTTTGAAGGAAAAAGTACTAGGTACTTATTTATTTATTCAAATAAAGTACACCAAGAGAATAAACATCTGACACTATAAAAACTTTTTACAAAAAACTTTTTAGAAAAACGAGAACCGCCTTCAAAAAAAACAAAAAAGTGATAAATAAGTTTAGCACAGAACGGGTACACTACATAAATACGAAAAACTTTATTCCGAAAGTCAGAAATACGAATTTCAAAATACCGATTTTCATAATTCCGAATAGTTCAAAATTCCTAATATGGCAACTCCGATTTATCATTCATCCTATTTTTATAATACTAAAATTTCAAAATTCCGAACGTTTATAATTACTATTCTCAAAATACCGAGTTTCAAAAGATCGAATAACAAAAAGTCCGACATAATGAAAATTCCGAACATCAAAAATACGAATTCCGATTATTAAAATTCCGATTATTAAAATTCCGATTATCTTTATCGTTATTGTGCAATGGTTTATCGTGCAAGCCTACGCGAATTTAAATTACACTCTAGGGGTAGGGCAGACAAGACTAAGTGGAGTCGATTTCACAGCAATTCGATTCTGTCATTACCTTTTGTAGCACAACATATTGAGTTTTTAAGGTTGTTTTTGTTACCTACTGTCTTTCTTTTTATACCTATATATTTTTGTTGAAATAAATTCCATAGAAAAATACACCGAATAAACAATATTTGTTAAAAAGTAATTCTACTGTTTGATAAGTTTGTTAAACAAAAAAATTTGATTAAAAGTTCTTTGAATTGTGGTTCTGTGAAATATGTTTCATTCAAGTAAATAGTCTTTGAAGCAATAATAGTCGAAATAAAAATACAAGAACCAAATATTATATGAAACATTTTCTGGGAAACGAAATTCTATGAAATTTCTGTCTGCGAAACAAGGGGACACCATTTTGAATATAATTATATGCGTAGCTGAATTGAATCAGAATCCTAATTTTAACAGTTTATTCGAAATATTGAAATTCGGAATTTCGTTTTTCGGACCGAGAACTCATCGAGCATTTGATTCTTCGAACATATGAAAATCGGAAAACAAACAAATCGGATTTACGACATTCGGTAAAATAACTTTCGTGATTTTAAATAATAGAGATTATAATTTTTAGGTATTATGAAATTCGGACTTTTGAAAATCGGAATATCGAAATTCGGAATAAAATATTTTGGAATATTTGGGTGTTCCCGCACAGAACACACATGACTTTAGTTTCGGAAGTCGGTGGCTTTGTTCTGTTTGTTGTTTTGTATTGGCACCGACTTCCGAAACTAAAGTCATGTGTGTTCTGTGCTAAAGTTATTTATCACTTTTTAGTTTTTTTTTGAAGGCGGTTCTCTTTTTTTAATTAAGTTTTAATTTTCTACTTCATCACCGAAATCCATTAAGGAACGGCAACCGAGATTGGATGTCCTCCAAAGATGGAAAGATGGAAGAAACGAAAACGTCTTATCGGTTTTTGTGGCTTTTATTAAAAAGCGCTGATTAAATTTCTGTTTGTTGTATACTAAAACCTTCTCCAGAATGTAACAAACACTTTTCAGAAAACCGCATCAAAATCGGTTCAGCCAAACGGGAGATAATCGCGGACAAACATACATACATACATATGGGTCAAACTGAGAACCTCCTTTTTTTTGAACTCGGTTAAAATTAACAAATAATAATACCAGCCTTTAGCTGTCCCACTGCAGGGCAAAGGTCTCTTCTCATTCAGAGAAGGCACGAGCATTGATCACCACGTGCGCTCAATTATATGCTACTAGGTAATTATACGTTCAGACTGTCGTGATGGCCCAATGGTTAAGGCGTCCGCCTCTCATCCATGTGGTTGTGGGTTCGAAACCGGGCAAGAACCAATGTGTCTTTTTTAATTCATATGTACTTTCTAAATTTATCTTGGACATCATTGTCATCGGTGAAGGAAAAACATCGTAAGGAATCCTGGACTTATAATTGATATAAGTCTGAAATCCCCAATCCGCCTTGAGCGCACGTGGTGATCAATGCTCGTGCCTTCTCTGTATGAGAAGTGGCATGGGGGCGATTCTCACGCAATACACATGATGTCGAATTAGAGATATGTCGAAATAAAATGGCGGATGTCGACTGAAACCGATTTTTCGTATTCTCGAAATGTCACATTAGAGAAATGTCTATGCCTAGCGCTCGACTTGCAACGAGTGGTAAATGTCAGTCGACATGAATATCGCGCGTGAAGTCTATCGAGTTCTTTAGTTGTTGTTGCTGCTTGCTCACGCAAATTCCGTGGAATTTCCATTATTCCTACCAACTGTTGACACATTTCTACACGACAACAAATACAGTCTAATTACGCCAAAAAAATAGGATAAACTTACCAAGCTCTAAGCTAAATATGCACTCAACAAGTACACTAGCCATGTCAATTGAAATATGTAATAAATACCCGATATATTTAAAGAACAACAAAATAGTAATTTACATTCATAAATAAATAAAAAGAGTTTCTAATAAACGTAAATGTTATTACATATTTCTAATATAAATAAATATTAAAATTATAAATTTTAAATTAGGTACATAATGTAATTACATTAAAATAATAATAACATAATAATTAATAATGCAATTATTTTATAATTAATAATACAATAGTAATGAATAATAAAATCATTGCCTAATTAATAATATAATTTTATTAAAATAAGTTCATAATTACATAATAATTAACCAGTTACAATCAACTAAATAGTCAAACAAAAGCTATTTTATTCTCTCCTACTTTTACTTTTGCTGTGCTCGACCCGGGCTCGCATTGTTCATTTCTGTAAGTGCACATGTGAATGCAATAAATATATTGAGTGAACAACAAAAACAATGACAAATAATAAATAAATAAATAAAATGTTTATTAGTACATTCACATTTAAATATACAAGTACACAGTTACAGAATTCGATGTTGTACATAAAGACAAATTAAATGGCGAACTGCTGCCTCCTAAACTAGGCAGAAAGCCTGTGTTTTAGGAGCCAATGTTCCTCCAGATACAATAGTCACAACTGATATTGGCTGTCATGCAAGTACTTTAAAAAGAGAGAAAAAAAAAAATCACAAAGTACAAAAACAATTTTGTACGTAATTGCTAAGTTTTATACAGTAATAGTTCCTTCAGTTGTAATTGTAATAAGATCTTCAGTTTCATCGTACGTTAACCTCTGCAACCATTGGGTAATTTTGATTTTAAGTTCGTGTTTGGTTAGGGGATAAATGGAGATGTGTTTGCTAATCTTATTGTACAAGCGAGAGCTAGTTACCACATACTGTCGGCTGGCAAACTTTGAACGGCACTGAACGGTGTCGCAAATGGGAAAGCCTTTGCGTCTTTTCAGCCTATCACTATCTAGGTGGAGCGAAGAGTGTTTCCGTAGCACAGCGCGGAGCACAAAGAGTTGTCTCACAGTCAAGACTTTGGCTTCTGAATAGAGTTGCTTAGTTGGGAAGTCCCTGCGCTTAGAAAACATGACCTTCAAGATTGCCCTTTGTGCTCTCTCCACTTTAAGTAAGGAGGTTTTGTAGGTTCCCCCCCATACTGGAATACAATATAAAACAATTGACTGGCAAAGGCTCTGATAAACTAGCATGGCTGTATCAGGATCAGCGGAGTGTCTAAGTTCTTTGAATATATAAATTAGTTTTCTGATCCGTGTGCATAGGGCTTCGATATGTGATTGCCAGCTAAGTTTGCAATCAATGAGGACTCCTAGATATTTAACGTGAGTAACCAAGGACAGAGATGGACAGTTGCAATTTGATGCGTCACCTGAGCAGATGTGAGCTTTAATTTGTTCTAATTCCTGCGGTGGAGTTACATTGTTAGGAAGCGTGAATCTAACGACCTTTGTTTTTGTTACGTTGAGAGTGAGTAAATTATCTGAGAGCCACTCCATTACAAAGCGAAGCGACTGCTCCGCTCTTTTCTTTGCTTCGTCCCAGTTAGTGTCATAAATCACTAACGCTGTGTCATCGGCGTAAGTAAAAATTTCGCAATTTGGAATGTGAGCTTGACACAGGTCGTTGATGTAAAGCAAGAAGAGTGGAGGGCCAAGGATGCTACCCTGGGGGATACCGAAATCGATAAACTGGTCATCACTCGCTATACAGTCAATTTTAACCCGCTGAGTGCGATTCGAGAGATAATCCTTAAAGATATCCAATGCAAGGCCGCGAATCCCAGCGTTTTCCATTTTTGAGATTAAGACGGGAATGGAGACTGTGTCAAATGCCTTGGTTAAGTCGAGAAAGATACCGTAGCATTTCATACCTTGGTCCAAGTTTCTGACTAGAGTATTGGTAAGATCAGCCACTGCATCCTCCGTTGAGATTCCAGGTCTAAATCCATATTGATTGTCCGCGATAATTTTGTGTTTAGTGAGATGCGAAACGAGACAGTTATTAAATATTCGTTCAAAGATCTTCGAGATAGAGCTTAGAACGGAAATTGGACGGTAGTTCGTCACATCAGCTCTGTCCCCACTCTTGTAAATAGGGTGCACTACCGCTTTTTTAAGACAGGTAGGAAAAGTACCAGTTTCGATAGCAAGATTTAAGATGTGGGTAATGGGACATATCAAGATAGACCTCGATTGAATCAGTACTTTCGCTGATATGTCGTCATAGCCAGTGGCACAATCGGAGCGCAGGGAGCAAATCAGCCTTTCAACTTCCGATTCATCAACTGGCAGTATAACAAGAGATTGACAAGGTGGAGTCTGATGAGGGGTCCTCGGATCATTGTTAGACTTTGGAGTACACACAACTTGAGATGCCAGCTTACGTCCTATATCAGTAAAGAAGCAATTGACACGGTTTACAGAAGTTTTAGGATCGTCAGTGAGTTGAAGAAGCTCTTTGGGGGAGTGTGGTTGAAAAGTAGAATTGGTTACAGCCTTTATTGCTTGCCAAGTGGCTTTAGGGTTGTTTTTTGCTTTTAGTAATTCATTTTTATCGTGGGTTCTTTTTAGTTTTTTCAATAAGGAGTTAAGGTAGTTACGATATCTTTTGTAGGTAATTTGGAGGACCACGTTTTCGGGATTCCTTTTTAGCCTATAATGCATCCTGTCACGGTTTCGTATACATCGAACCAAACCCTGAGTCATCCAAGGCTTAATAGCACGAATCTTATTTTGAATACGTATTGTCAGGGTGTGAGAAGCGACCACCCCTTGAAGTATTC
Source organism: Charanyca ferruginea (assembly GCA_947361185.1). Classification (NCBI taxonomy): domain Eukaryota; kingdom Metazoa; phylum Arthropoda; class Insecta; order Lepidoptera; family Noctuidae; genus Charanyca; species Charanyca ferruginea. The sequence goes on from OX376056.1 coordinate 26,590,086, forward strand.
TTACAAATAATTCCGCTGACAGGTTAGGATTCATTTCATTTAGAACTGGACCGAAATCTGTAGTGCCTAAGTCTTTTTGAATAGCCAAGAAGTCATAACGGGTAGAGGTAAAAGAGCGATTTTTATTGATAGAACCCTTGATCCTCAGAGACAAGATTACTGGTAGGTGGTCTGTGATGTAAGTTTGAAGTACTATAACACGTGCTGTTTTTGTAGTTTTTAGCAGAACATGGTCTAAGCAGTTTTCAGATCTAGTAGGGAGTAAGTGCGCTGGAAGCAACCCAAGCGTGGCAGCCAGTGTAAGATATTGATCTGAATGCCGGTCATGGTTGCTGGGTTTGATGTCAATATTTAGGTCTCCGATGAGAATAACACTGAGAAAGTGATTCATAGTACACACCAAACTGTTTAGGCTATCATAAAAAGGGTCCAAATTAAAGTATGAGGGGGAGCGGTACAAACAGATAATGACAGTATTTCCTATGGCGCAGACAAGACAGTTAGCTTCGATAAAGCTCGGTTCGTAAACTGTACATCGTAGGGAGGTTCTAGTGTATACTACGACTCCGTCGTTTTGCGAATTATTGTTTCCAGTCGCATGACAGGTATAACCCTGCATAATAGGTGTAGGTCCTGTTACTCTAAGCCAGCACTCGGTCAACACGATGACATCGAAATCAATTTTAGTGATGGACAACATAGTGATAAATTGTTCGAAATTCTTTTTTATACTTCTAATATTAATGTGGATTATTTTTAAGTTTTCGTTGGGATTTGTTATAAACTCTGAGCATCTGTCAGGCGTACATTCATACGATGATGCTATGGAAATATCGTCTATTTCGTTGGATATACAATTTAAGTTAGCCATTGAACAGGGGAGCTGTAGAAACGATTGCACGATTGAGTTCAAGGAAAATACCAAGGACCATCGTACTTATGATAGCAGGACCTGATTGGCTATGTCTAGTAAAGACAAAAACTTTAGCAGATAATTCAATGGTCAATTTACAAATCACTGAACATAATACTGGGTTGCAGTAGTTTATCTTATTACTAACAGTGAGCATATTTGGTTTGTATATTGTGCGGCAATGAAAATGTATAAAGCAATTAACATATTTTACGAACAAAAATGGGGTTTTAGTCAGACAAAAAATAAAACAGTGTCTAGCATGCATAATAAGAGCGAAATAATAGAAATAATAGAAAAACACAAAATTTAAAATAATTAACGTGTAGTACAGTCATTGCCTTTTGGCTAGAGAAAGTAAACATTTTTCCGACCTTATTTGTGTTGGTTTCTCATTTGGGTTATTAGGATCTTTTCGGATGAAGATTTTCCCATACGAGTTCCAGCAGGCGAACTTATTGGCTTTTGCCAATGATCGAGCGTCATAGAAGAGTTTTTTCTTAGATGGCATAAGATGTTCATCTACGAAGATTGGTTTTTTCTCTCCAACCAATCCTATAGAGTGAGTGCTCAACTTGTCAGCTACTGGGCGCTCTTTATTAAAACTACGAACATGAGAGAGAAACCCGTTCCTTTCCAATACCGAGTTGAACTCAGCTACTATTGGTCTGGGTGTTACCGAAGTCCCTGGTAGACGATACAGGTCACGCAAGCTATCCTTCCGCACTTCCATATTAATTGCTTTACCCACTGCTAAAACAACAGATAGCAAGTCCTCCGAGTTCTCCTTAACTTTCAGTGGAATGTTTCTAATCTCGACTGTTGAAGGTCGTGACTGTAGTTGCAAGTCATGAATCAGTTTCTCGAGCTGTTCGATGCGCTCGACATTTTCTTTTTTTTGCTTCTCTAGATCCACCAATCCTACCTTCATCTCTTCGTAGCATTTATCTGTAAATTTTAAGCTCTCTTCCATTTCCGTGTTAGATTTTTGTATCTCTGCGCACTGAATTTTCAGCTCACTCATATCTCTAACTAACCCCTTTAATGTCGCATCGTGCTCTGCTTTCCAGGAAGAGAGTCTGTCGTCGTTGTCAGCTTTCCACGAGACAAGCATCTGCATGATTTCTTTTTTAAAGTCATTTTTAAATTCATTAAAGGTGTGGGAAAACTGGTTTGGTTCAGTGTTTGAGGAGTCTTCCTGCGTGGTAGGAGAGTCCTCGGTGTTGGGGGAGTCCGCCGTACGCGGGCGCTTGTATCGAATGGTTATATTTTGACTGGTCACGGTTGTGGTTTCTGAGGTGGATGATAAATCAGGTTCAGATACCGAAAGCTCTTGCCGAAGCGTAGGATTTACTGCTTTTGGTGGGGTCCGTTGGGTACTCATTATTTTCTAACTAACTATTATTAGTTAACAAAACGGAAAGTAGCCCACTTTTTTATTATTATTAATGTTCCTATTTTATTATTCAGAAGAAAAAGAGAAAAAAAAAAAAAAGAAGAAGATAACAGGAACAAAAATAAAAGCACTTCTCCGCAGCCGGATTCGAACTTGATACCCTAAGCACAGCAGTCCGGTTCAATCAGTACAAGACTATCTCGGCGATAACTTTGTATCTTAAATTTTGTTTCTCTACAGGACACTACTTGCTACAAGCTCTACTTTTGTGAAGTTCCGTCGTCGTCACAGTCACGATAGCAGGCGAAAAAATCACTTGTACCCACACAATTAAAATGTTACTTTCCTTTTTTGATTTTAATTTCGATTGTTTTTGGAGTAATAAACCGTTTCACTAATTTGATTTTCACAGTTTTATATTATGATATTCTGAGTACTTATTGGTATATTTTTCACTGTAGTAGACGCAGGGATTACACCACTTTTGATTTTTAAAACAGAGACGGCACAAATACGTCAGCCTTGCACGAACGCCAAAAAATGAAAAAAAGCCAAAGGACAGAAAGGACAGACAAAAGATGAAAAAAATTACGTTACGTTTCGTGATAGACATCCAAGAAGCCTGCGACATTTATCTCTAATGATTCTGAGAATACAATTATATAAATTTTGTGACATTTTCAGTAGACATTTAAAATTAGACATTATCTCGAATTAGAGATATGTCGAAAGAATTGAGAATCGTCTCCCTGTGCCCTGCAGTGGGACAATTATAGATCCCACGATGTTTTCGTTCACCGATGTCAGTAATATCCACAATAAACTTAGTTGTAAAGTACATATGAAATTGAATAAGTGACATCGGTACTGTAAAGGTTGCATGCATTTGGCATGCTGGCACCTTTAAATGCAGGGTGGGGATGGCAATTTTATAGCACAAAAAATTATCATGGTAGAATTTGGTAATTTGGTGTAATTGTTTTTATTGAGCATTAATAATATTAAAAATGAAGCCACAAGTGGCCGCTCTTCTCACAAGTTAGAAAACCAATATTTCTTAAGGTGTTTTATTTTAGTTACATTTATATGCTCTTTAGTAAATCTGAACTTTTTTTTAAATTTAGTTTTTAGGATTTATTTGATAGTTTCAAAATATTCTTATGAACAAGTATTACCAGTATTTTAGTTTTATGTTATCGTCGTCCCCACCCTGTATATGGCACCTGGCTCTGGAAGATTCGATATAGTAATTTAATGGTAGAACCTTAGATTTGTTTTAAATATGACATGAGGACTGACGGCCCTGGTTCTATCAGAGACGGACGTATTATTATTAGTTTTTCTGATTATTTATTTATTTATTTATTATTATTAATATTATTTTTTTTGTTTTATTACTAATTTATCTACGTTTTCGTCATTATAGTACTTACTCGTGCCTGGTTGCGAACCCATTAGGTACCTACCTCATACATACTCTCATGTATGAGGTATATATGGTGCCCCTTTAACTACTGGACCATCACGACACGATAACATATCTCTCATATCTGACAAAGTAGTATCTACTTAAGGCGCTACCCCGACCAAAAGTGCATTTTCCTTCGTTATTCAGGCGCTATTAACTCATTAATTAAGAGAAACAAACTATATTTAAAAGCATATTATTAATGTTCAATATCCTATCATCACATTCCACGTTTTTATTTATTTTATGTACCTATATACCTAAATCTTCCTGTAAAAAAATGAGTAAAATAATTGAAAACATGTATCTTTTGCTAAAGTGATTGTGCTATTAATTTGAGTATTAATAGATAGGTAACTTAAAAATCTTTATATTTCACGATTTATTTTATTTCAAAAGATCGTTTCTCTATTTTATAAAAAAAAAAACAAAAATTGTGCTAATTTCGATTCTGCGACAAAGAGGAAATGTATGGTCAAGGTTATTTCGGAATATATGGTTGGGTAGATAAATAGATTTCTTTAAGGCGCTTCCCTGTGCCTTAAAGTAATCTATTTATCTAAAGTAACATCGGATATCAACGCTCCATTTACCTAACTTTGGCAGTCGCCAAAGAAAAACTGAAATATTTTTAAAAACAAAAACTCCCTCACCCTATTTTTTTCACGTAGACTGCCTTCATTAAACCTATGAACTTTAAATAAAAAGATAATGAATTAAAAAACAGCCTGCATGAATAAAAGTTTTTATGAAAGCATTCTAATGGCGGTTTGGCACTAAATTCTTCCACAACAAAGGTAGGTGCGATCCGAAACGCTAAAATAGTTTTTGCATTCGTTCAAGCTACACATGGCA